>CM060694.1:37059635-38259635 GCA_030686995.1 Artemisia argyi
AAGGCATAATAGACCCTTCATGATTCAGAAAATTACAACATAAGCCCTTGGTAATTAATATTGGAGATTTACAGATTTGGTCCTTGGAGTTTTGGAAAATACAAAATTGGTCCTTATAATATTACTACTACACCTTAACTATACAACCGGATCCACTCCCTATACCTTAACCCAAAAAAAAATATAATCCCAAGCCCATAAGACACAAGCCCACCACCCAATTCCCTTTACCCGGCCTGCTACCCATTACCCATGGTCAACCCTCAATACCCGGTCAACACCCTTAATAATAAAAACCCCCAATCCCATTTCCCGCCCCCCAAAACCAATATTTACCCAGAAAATAAATATTGTTCACACAAACCCTAGATTCACCACACACCCAAATTACACCGAGTTACAAAAATTAACCAATCATTACATGTTCTAGAAGACCTGACAGCTGACACCTGACAAGAGAATTATACGTGGACCAATCAGAGCACTCACGCAGGATCAGTCACATCATATCAATCAATCAAACGGTGGAAATTAAAACTTGGGGACCAAGGACGATCTGAGGGTTGATATTAGTTCAAAGAAGCACACTTCTCACACGGATTGCTGAGGTGGACTCCTAGAACCTTCACAAGTTCCCTGCTCTTCAGCTATATATACCCCCCTTCTTCAGTCATTAGGTGTAGGTTTTTAAATATTGTTTAGATTTCTGTTTTAAGTTTATTGTATTTCCTTTCAAAAGCTTTGTACTGAATTTCTGAATTTTAATATAATTTCAATTTCATTCCAGCTTATTGTCTTTTAGATTTTATTATTGCTTATTATTGTTTGATTTCTAGCCTTTAATTAGTTTTGCTTAGTTTATTTAAACAGTTAAATTCAGTTTCTGCTTTACTTATATATATAAAAAAAAATACATTTCAATTTAGTTTTTAAATCTGAATTTAGTTTCAATTAACTTGTTTCTTTTGAACAAACTTAAATCCATTACTGTTTTATAAGTTTCTCTCAAAATACAAAGAAGTCAAACTCTGGTCAACTGTATTAGCTTATTGAATAAGCACTGCTTATTGGAGTAAAAGGCAGCCAAAGAGGAGTCCATTTGGCCTGTCAAAAGACAGGCAAACATAGTGAACCCCCTCTATTTGAGCTGAGGGGGATTTTGGTTGTAAGTCCCATTTATTTTTTATTACTGTTTCATCTAATAGTAATTGTAGTTTAGATCTGATTTTGTTGATTCATCATTGCTTATTACTGTTATTTTATTCTAAATATTGCTTATTATTTGTGGTTTAGTCATATTTGATTGATTTGAATTTGACATCTACTTAGTACTACTGTTTCATCATCATCAACTGTCATACATTTTTGATCTTTGTTTATGAGTAGTGGTGCATCCTAGATCTGTTTTTCTATGTTAATTCATGTTATTGGATCATATTGCATATAGGAATTTTGGTTTGGATAAAGTTTGGACAGGTCTGTGGTGAAATTTTGGTTAAGACAGTTGATACTAGGGTGTTTGGTTCAAGTTGTTTTGCTGGTCTAAGTTTCACTTCAGAAGGTTATAGTAGTCTAGTAACATCTCTTAGGTTATTTTAGGTCTAAATCAATCATATAAATTAGTAGTTATTAAATAAAAGTCAAAAATCTTCTTGTTCATCATTTTCTGCATTACATTTAGTGTAGTTTAGTTGCATAAACATCATTGTAGTAGCATAAGTAGTAGATTTAGCTTATTTAATTCATATAGTAGCTTAACATTTCATTTTCAGTCAAATATTAGCAATCATAAATCCATATAAGTCAAACTTTCTGTCTCAATAAAAGTAAAAAATAGCTTGATACTCAGTTTTTGGTCCAAACTTTGTGGGATTGTGCAGCATTCAATAATTGTTGGAAATACTCGTGGAAAGTTGTTTTGGAAAGCTCAGAACTCAGGGAATACTTTTCAAAAAGAAATTTCAATTTTGAAACTCCTTTGCTTATCTTAAAAGTACTTTGAAATTGGCTGATTGGACAAATTAATACCCTGCACAACAGATTTTGAATCCATTTCTTGGCATAATTAGTAGCAGTGGATTGGATCTAGGTTCAGTGTTGTTGGTGGATTTAGTATCTCAGCTAGTAAGTAGTTGTTGTTCACCCATCAGTTTCATCTTTACAGCTTTTTCGAATTGCTTTTTGAGCTTGTTTAGTGGATAGGGTGAGACTAGTTTATGTCATTCATAGTAGACCGCTATTGTGATTTGTTGATAATTCTCTGAGTTTGTTGGTTAATTTGAGCTCAATATTGCTTATAGAATCTTGTTCAGTTGATATTTTGCTTGCCACTTATTCTGCTAGTCCTTTTTGCTTATTATATTGTGCTTATTGGACTGATTTTGGCACCTATCTGTGTTTCTGAGTTGTATTTGGCCTGAGTTCTGTTTCATTAAGCTTTAATAAGTTCATAAATCACTTGGTCAAGGTCTTGGTCAACTGGGTCAAATATTGCTTATCAATAAGCACTTTCAAATAAGCAGTTTTAAGCCATTAAGAACTTCCAGTGCTTATTTTTCAATTTTTATATTTTTCCTAGTTTCAAAATATTATTTTAGATTTTCTCTGAAATTTTCATATTTTTCTGCGTTGATTTGCTATTTTTCTTAATTAATTTTCATTTTTAATCATTTTTTATTACTTTTTAATTACTAAAAAATCCAAAAAATCAGAAAAAGGCAAGAAAAATCCAAAAATATTTTAGAAAATTATTTTTAGTTATTTTAGAATTGTAGAAATTTATTTTGCAATTTTCTCAGTTTATTTACATTTTCTTTTAATTTTTAATTAGTTTAATTAGTTTTTAATTCATAAAAAATAAACAAAAAGTCAAAAAAATATTTTTCTTTTTCTCAAAATTTTCTTTTATCATTTTTAACTTTTGAAAATTATTTTCAAATCCGTAAGAGTAGCGTAGCTTAAAAGTCGCGTTTTATTTCGTACGTTAAAGTTTATTTTCCGTTTTAGCTTACGTTTTCGATTCTACGTTACGTTTCTATTTGTGCTTCATTTACTATTTCATTAGTATAATCTCATCAAAATCACTTTTTACCACTTTCACGACACGTTTCACGAATCGGGAATTCGAAATTCCATTCATCCTTCACACGGACTACGACCTCGGGTTATCCGTATTTCTTTGCGGATCTCTTGAGTAATACTATACTATATATAACTTGATTTCTCACGAATCAGTCCACTTATAGACCATATTGTTCCGGAGATATATTGCAATGATGGATTTGAACCCTTGAGCCACATGTTGCAGGGGTTCGAATCTTGAGCATGGCCCGGTTTTCATCCGGCTGTTTCTCCAGCAAGGTAAACTTGTGTGGAGGCAGTACGGTTTCCGGGAGAAACCCGTTACCACCTGAGATCAGCGTGGACCCGGTTAAGACAACATAGTCTGGCTGGGTGGCGATGAGGCCTTCGCTGTCCGCGAAAGTGGTCGTTTCTAAGTTGAAATTCACCTTTCAAAAAAAAAAACATAAGGACTTGTCAAGCAGAGAAAATTTTTAAAAGTCGTTCCATGTTTATAATAATAATTAAATTAAAAAAAGAAAAGAGAAAAAATCCAATAATTGTCCATTGCTAAAAACAAATAAAAAATTTTGATCGAGTTACGTTTACTTGAAGTTATTATTATAACATTATCAAAAGCATAAATTAATTAGTTACAAGGAACAAAAATAAAATATTAATGATTACGTTTTCTGTAAATGGTCATTCTTCGAAACATTGTTTAAAAGAAATATAGTCATATGTAGCAGGCAACTTAAAGAATTGTGCATACTCGTCCCAAAGAGCTATTTATTTTTAACTTAAAAATATTATTTTCATCGTGATAGCTATTTCATTTCAGTTTTATTTGGAAATTCAATTTCAATCAACTCACTACCGAATTTTGGAGAGTCATCATACTCTGATTACAAAATGATTCTTAAACCAAGTATACGCGTTTACATAAGTGTTGAACATTCATCACAAATTTATATTATCATATTAAAACATAATTAAACCGGCGATCTTAAATTTTTAATGTAGGAAGCCAACATAATTCACAAAATGAAAGTACTTTGTATTATATGAATAAGTTAGTTGTCCCAATCCCGACTTATGTATTAGGTTCATTTCTCTATGTTGTGTACTCTATTTATAGTGATCAATAATAGAGTGTAACTTACGGTAATATGAAATCCGAGCAGGTCTGATCCTCAGACCTAGGTAGCTACATAAAGCCGCCTCCTACATACCACCCCGTCAAACCCTAACCGATTCCCGTTAACATTAAAAAAAAAATTAAAAAAAAAAAAAATGTCGAACCTTAAATCTGCAGTCAAGTGAATTGCATGCAAAGTATATAATTGTATGGCATTCATATGTGAAATTATGGAAGCAAGCACGCATGTAGCTTGTTTTCTTTTATTCTCTTCGTGAGTTATGTAAGGAAGCAAGCAATCAAGTGGAGTTTTACCACGTATTGCATCCCAGAAGATTTGTTTTATTGTTGGAAAAAAAAATGAAGAAGGAAGTTATAGTTGTTTTATTGTTTGTTTGTTAGTCGATTATTCGTACGTCTTTGTTATCAGTCGACTAAAGTTGATCATTGATACCAGTACCTAAAGTCGATCGTTGGTATGGTTTTGTTACCAGTGGACTTAGCCGACTGTTCGACTAAAGTCGACCGTTAGTACGGTTTTATTACGAGTCGACTAAAGTTATATTTTTATTATGTTAATGTTTTGTTTTTCTTATTTTCTAGTTTACTAATCCAGTATGAGCTTTCGCGATTTCGCCGCTCGAACTGCGAGGAATATTAGATAGATAAGTTAGTTGGACCAAGTCCGACTTGTGTGTTGGTTCATTAGAGTTTCTCTATGTTGCTTTGTACTCTATTTATAATGAACAATAATAAAGTGTAAACTACGGATTTTCATTATCTAACACTTTGTGCATACTTCGAAAAAAGTTTGTCTTTCAATTAATGGTCATAAGCCACTATATTTTCACATACTAATGAATACACCATCGAACGACATATAAAATCCGCAATACCGTTCTCACGAGATTAATTTTGCATCACCAAATGAATCACTGATTGTAAGTTTCTAGCATATGTGGTTATATATCATATTAATTAATTGAGAAGTTTGTATAGAATTGATAATAACAATATTCACAGATCGTTTCAACTTATTTTAATTTGTAATGAAATTGGAGTTTTGGACTTTTTGATAAGCTTGATAAACTTGATAAACATAGCATTATCTAGTTACTGATAATTGTCTTTAAATGTTATTTCTTTGGATTATATACTAATATGTGGTATTTAGAGTTGAAAATTTTAACTAATTTCATTATGGATGCTTTGATATAGGTTGTAGTTTTTCTTTTCAAACCAGTATAATGACTCGAAAGGGTCGAAAGTACAACTGCACAATGTCCTCAAACTACAATTTTGGGACAAACTCTTATAGAACGGCCACAATGGAGTGCCAAATGCGAGTATTTGGAACCACCATTAATAAGTTGTCTCAAATACATGCGTATTTGAGACAGTTCTTAAACACGGTTTCATAATCCCTAGTAGCACTTCCTATTAATTGCAAATTTTGAAGATTATGTAATTTTGTTTGCAGTTCAACCATATCCGACGCGTTTTAACATGTACTAACAATGCATATTTATACCCGTTTTAATTCAAGTGACATCAAGCTATTTCTTGGATCCACCATTGAAAAAGCTAGCCACTTCAAATTGATATCAAAAAGAAAAAGAAACTTCGATCGATTCTCAAGACTTACAATAATATCATGAAACATAATATAAAACGCTTGTTGTGCTAATTAGACTTCATAAGATGATCCTCTACATTACGCATGGCGCCAAGTAGAGTCTCGGTGTTGATTAAGGAAGCATTAGCAGCAAACTCTTCCTTCACATCGTATTCAATTATTAACTTTGCTATACACAACGAGCCTGTTTCATCCTTTGAATTATCTTTGATCTCGAACATAACACGATAAAAGTTAAATCCCATATCAAGATATCCTCCTTCCACACTTTCAGCTATTTTCACCATATTCTGGTTATCTACCTTCGTAAATTTCTCTTTGTAATATGTGAAGTTACCCCCTGCACATGTGACATATACTTTTATACCGTTAGCCATTTTATTTATTTAGTTTTGTTATAAGTGAGCAAAGTATTTTTTCAAATGATAGGACTTACCGGGCTTAAATTTAAGCTTGAGAATGGTACCCGTGCCACCATCACCTTCTACAACATCAACCGCATCAATAACTTTCCCCACAGAGAGCTTTGCAAGCTCGACGGTGCCAATGACTGCCCACGCTTTGCTGGCGGGCAACTTTAGTTCTACCTCTTCTGATAGTGTTCCGAACATTTTGTTAGTAAATGAAACGAAGACGTGAGGTTCTATATATACATATAAACGCAAATGTATTTATTGAAAGATTTAAAAAATTGTTCTATTTTAGAGATGCTGACTTTTTAGAAAACGAGTCCTTACGAACCCGTGCGATGCACCGGCTGGGTTATTGGTTGGATTTCTACGTGTTTTATACGTAATGTTTGTGCAGATGTTTATATACTTTTTATCAAGTTAGCGTTAATATTTGTAATATAAGTTTCATATATTGAAACATTTATCTTTAGTCACAGAGTATCCGACGCCGCATCGCGTGGGTACCACGCTAGTATATGATAACAACATATCACCAAATAAAGTAAACTTATCTTTAGGGATTAAATTAAATTGAGATAATAATAGTACCATGTATAATTTCATGACTTTAGAAATTACCGCAAGCATCTAACTATATTCCTTGAAGCATGACTTTTATATGAGTAAATAAAATATCATACTAAACTTTTAGACATAGTTAGAAGATTAGAAGATAACAAATGGTGGCCTGTAACTAACCTACAATCATATTTAAATGAATATATATTGTTCTCCCTCATTGCTTTCAAACAAACGAACGTTGAGTCAACATATAATTGTCCGTGTGACTCAATATAGGCCTTTATAGATAAATCGTACGCCAATTTTGTGATGTAATGTGATATAGTGGGTTGCATTACTTGAATGTGCTATTAGTATTTTTCTTAAGTAGACTCATGAATATATTATTTTTTATTAGACAGACCTCAAAGAAAAAGTTGAAATGGTAGATATTAAACATGCTTTGTGTGGTTAATAGTTCGTTTCATGACCTTAGAAATTCTTAACATTCAATTATTATATTTAAGTTCAAGTCTTTATGAACTCAATTTTTATAGCATTAGTTCAATCATTAAAACTCTCGTTCAAAGCATCAAAACTCAACTTTTAGATAGTTCAAATGTTCAATCATTAAGACTCTCATTCAAAATATGAGGCTCAACTTTTTGCGACTTTGCATAATAGAGTTTTATAGCTTATGCCATGAATGCTCAAATTTATACATGAAGCTCAATTTTTATATAGATAGATATAGATATATAGATATTAATCAACACTTTATTTTCTTTCGATATACTCACTAACAAAGGGTCTTATCAATACATGCTATATTTAAAGTACATTATTTCGCAACATGGTTGTTGTACAATAAATTTTATATTTAACTTAGTAAATTTTGACATAATTTTCTTGAAATTACATTTTGCTTAGTATTTTACAACAACAACACCAACCTTATGATTGGTTTTTAATACAACTTTACGTGCCCTAAAGGCAAGTTGTACAAATAGTAAGAGCAAAAAGTACAATCTATAAACATAGAATTCTAGAAAATGTGGTTGGTCCATAAAAACTCATTGTATTGTATGGTGTTGATATAAATAATGTATAAAAACGTTATTTATATTTTTCGATATCTATATGTTTTGATAATCACAAAATGTAAACTCATTAAACTAGAGATTATGACATAAACAAGTATTTAGTCATGAATATTCACTTCAACAACCTAATCACTTAAGGTATGAATAAACAAAGTGACTAATGCATTATATGATCAAAGGAACATTTTCTTAATCACTAGATTTTTGTAAAATGTCATAAAACATCTTATATCTTTTATAAAACATTTTTGGAATCAAAAGAATATGTTTAATTCATTATAAATATATGAATTCAAATTTTCAACCAAAAATGGCAAAAATAATCCAGAAAAACATTCCCCACAAAAGGACAAACATATCCAACGTTATGGAGGGGGCGGCCCCCTTAATTCACTAGGTGGCCCCCTTAATCATTAAGGGGACCGGCCACGCTCCAGAACAATATTTTTCTTCCTATAAATACCGGTTTATTCTCACAGATTTTCTTCACCTTTTTGCACAAAAACTTTCTGTCCAAATCTCTCTAAATAAATTCTTTGATCATATAATCATAAGCTTTTATTTCAAAGTGATTCAAGCCTCAACACTCAAGTGCAAAGAGAAGAATACTTCTATTAATCAAGACTACAAGTATTACAACTTAGTATCATCTTGCTATTTAAGTTATTAGTTCATCTCAACTTGTAAATTATTCATTGATTGGTGTATAAGGTGTGTGTATTGGTTAGCTCAATTTAGACATAGGAACTAGATTAGTTGAAAGTGTGAAATTGTACTAGAAGCAAAGAAGTAGAAGTGTATAGAAGTAGTAGTAAGTAGTGAAGACATAGAAGCCTTGAAGTAGTGAAGACTTAGAAACCTTGAAGTGGTGAAGACTTAGAAGCCTTGAAGTTGTGAAGACATAGAAGCCTAGAAGTTGTGAAGACGTAGAAGCTTTGAAGTAGTGAATAGATAGAGGTTGTGAAGGCATGAAGAAACAAGAGTTGTGAAGAAGTGTAGAAGGCGTGAAAGGGTGTGAAGAAGTTGTGGTGTGATTAAAGTTGTGAGATTGGTTCTAGCTACGATTAGAACTCGACATATAGCTTGTGTCATTAAATTGGTGTAAGCTAAGGTGTGTACGGTTTTCTCAGCCATAAGGGAGCATATTGACTTAGTGAAGAAAACTCTCGAGTTGGGTACTCGGGGAGTGGAGTAGGGCAAGGAAGGTATCCTTGTAGCCGAACCACTATAAATCCTTTGTCTCTCGGTGTGATCTTTCCATCTCTCACTCTTTACTTAGTTTACTTACTTACGTTTTGCATATTGTTATACTTGTGCATAGATCAACTTCGCATAAAGATCAAACTACAGTTCCATTCATAAAACTATTTTCACATAACCAACCTAAAACGAAATATATATATATATATATATATATATATATATATATATATATATATATATATAGAGAGAGAGAGAGAGAGAGAGAGAGAGAGAGACACACACACACACACACATATACAATTGAGAATATTTTAGGTCGTACACTAAAATTTAATCAAGTGTTTTTGTAAACAACTATAGTGAACAAACTCAAATCTATATTTTAGAAACAAAGTTTTTCTAGACTCAATATGTATTTTAAAAGCAAAGTTTTATAAAACGAAAAAGACGAAAAACTATTCAACCCCTCCTTCTAGCTTTCCACAATGGCTCGGCATTGCTCAACATCTTTACGACCTCTCTCATGCTCGGCCTTAGATTTGAGAGCTTCATAGTACAAACCAAACTGATCATCAACACCTTTAACATGTATATATACTAAATATTCATCAACACTCTTTTCTGTCACTTTGAGACTGTACGCCAATTCTACAATACAAAACAAACCAAGTTACAGTATGAGTTTATATTCTGTACTTGAGATGATAAAGAAAAAACAAAGAATGCATTTTGGAGATAATACTCACCCGGTGCGATATAACCATGAGTACCTGCAAAGCATCATATCCTCCTATGTTTAAAACATCAAATGAAATTCTTCCCGATAAACGATTAATAGAATGATCAATGGAGCTTAATCTTAAACCCCGAAGGTTGTCAGAAACCTTTCAAATGTTGCCTTACATATATACAAACTCGTGAATATTAAAATGTTGTTAACATTTCAAATGTTGCCTTACATATATACATACTTGTGAATATTTCTTGAATGAATATGCACTTGCCAACTTCAAACATAAAAAGCACGCGTATAGGTTACATGTATACAAATTTCATTAAGAAAACACATAAAATTATTTGTAACAGTCACTTAAAATATGAAGAAACAAAGAAAATTATATGAAAACAATATACATATTTATAACAATGTAAGAAACAAAGAAAACAACAAATAGCCTAATGTTTAATTCAACATAATTGACCATGCACGAAGATTAAAATCAAAGAATGTAAAAATTCTACCATGTCAAAGATTTTGGGTTCTTCGTGCGTACTAAACACGTTAGTAGAAATTCTTCCTCCACCGCCACTGCCAAAACCATCGCCTCCAGAAACACTTATATTACCACTTACATTCATGCGATTCTAAATTAGATCAATTTCGATCAGATTGAACTATATACGTTTCTTAACTCAAATTATAGCAAGAAAAAGAGCATGACTCATTATTATTAAACAATCACGTGTTATGAATAGAATATCCCCATTAGACTACATGCTTACTGAAGAAGTGTGATATAGTAGTAATTCTACCACTTAGCATTCGCACTACATAGCGTTCGTATAAGTTCGTGTGAAGAAGAAAAAAGGGACCTGCTTTAGACTATTTTCTAAGAACATGAATTTTTTTATCGTAATAAAATGATTTAGGCTATTGTATTCTTGTATAAATTACAACAATGGACCTTCGGCTACTTTCAACCCATCCTCCTTTTGGCTAAACTTTTATTTTACGCATTTAGAACATGTTACAATTTACTCTTCTACAGGAGTTTATTAGAAAATGTTTGGCTACTTTTCAAGATTTGATCAAACAAAAGTATCATGTCAGTTATTTACAAAAAATGACGATAATGAACAATTAATTACTTTGAACTTGGATTCTTACCAAACCTTGAAGACATTTTTGGGCGTAAAGCATTAGAACTGGACCAAGTGCAAATTGCTTAAATCCCCTTGAAACAAATGCAAGAAGAACCCTTTTAAAGATATCAATCCTAAGACCAATCAAGTCTTCAGCCCACCAATCAACAACTGAAACATGACTTTCTTCTGTGACCATATATGAAATAAAGTCTACACATCGATCAGTCAGTTTTACTTTTTCAGATATTGGTAATAAATCTCCTAATGATTGTAGAATGGTAACTGCACCAGATAAATTTATAAGTCCAATTTCATTTAAATAATCCTCTGTTACAGATACCAAGTTTCCATTAGCATATTCTTCTGTCATTTCAAGATATTCTGCCACACATCTTGCCAATGCAATGTTTTCTGTAGATAACTCAATATTTGCTTCATAACAGAATTTTGCAGCAAGTTCAAATCATTTAGGCCCACCTGGGACATTAGAAATTTAAACTACTGAAAAATCAGTATTGTTGGAGTCTGATAACAACTTCTTTATATAACAACACTTTGAGACTAAAGGAAACTGCACCAATTGAAGAAGCATGTTATAGAATGTAAAGGGTATGTTAAAATCTTGATTATATCATAAAGTGTACCTTATGTATTGAAAAAGAAACATCCCCTATACGAACTGTGACATCACTCGCGACTTCTTGGGAAGTAATCCTGCAAAATTTGAAAATAAACCAAGTCTTTAAGGATCTTCCTCAACGTTTCCAAAAATGATAAAACCTTAATGAAAAACTATTAGGGGGTGGTAGTCATGATTCGATGCCTCCCCCATCATTCACCATTAACCAATCATATCAAACCACTACATTCCATGATTCAACCATACATCACCATACGTTTTAGTGGCAACCATGATTCAAATAAAAAATTATTTTATTTTTTATTTTTTATATTCATAATTATATTAAACAATTTAATAAAAACATTAAATTTTATTTAATAATTCAAAGAAAATTACATAATAATTAGAATAAAAAAACATAATTATATCTAAAAATTGCAAGGCCATCCATATTTCTCTGCGAGCTCACGTTTTTTTGGCAATAGTGACCTCTCGCATAGTCTGATTGGGTTGTGATCGAGAGCCCCATCCACGACCTTTGGATGAGTCTGAAACACGTTTTGATTTATTTGGATCCATATTTTTTAAATGAATAAAAGAGTTGAAAGTGGAAGTAGTGAATTAGCTAGTGATTTTAAAATGGATATGTGAATAAAATGAGATTTGAAAGTGTATATCTAAAGGGAATTTTTATTTATTTATTTATTATTATTTTTTAATGCCAAACGGCTAGTAAATTAAATGGGCAACATTCGAAAATTCAATGCTTTGCTTCCATAATTCATCGGTATGGAACCCCGATTTGCTTGCCAATTTGATGATGCCGAGGAAGGGGCAATGGTCATTGATGAGTTCATAAAAACTCATCATTTCTGTCAAATCTGAACAACAAAAACATGTAAAAACATTCAGAAACACCACAAAATACTGCAAATATCCTTAGAAGGTGTTTTTATATGTTTCAGACATAAAAGAACTGAAAACAGGGAAAAACGGCCAAAGTTTACCAAATTGTCAAAATTAGTCCCTGAACTTTCAAGAAATGTCAGAAATGGTCCCTGGATGATTTATTTTAAAGAAAAATCAATAACAGTCCTCAGGAATCATGAAATAACAATTTTTTACCCTTGGAAGTTCAAAATATCAAAATTGGCAAAATAGATCCCTGCAGTTTCAATATTGACAGAAAATACCCCCAGTGTTTAAAAATGGAATTTTATCATTAAAAGGTCCTTGGTAATTCACAAATTGACAAATTTGACCCCTAGATGATAAATTTAAAGAATTTACAAAAAGGTCCTTATACTTTGAAAAATTGGCAAAAATGGTCTCCGGTTGTTTTATTTTGGAAAAATATCATTTAGGTCCTTATAATATTTAAATATGGCAAGAATGGTCCTTTTGATAAAGTTTGGAAAAGTTTCAGATTTAGTCCTTGGAAATTCAGAAATTACATAAAAGATCCTTGGGCTAAATATTTACAAACCAAAAATAACTGAACCAAATCCAATACACAACCCAAATAACAAAACCTGGTCCATCCCATATCTTAGGCCCAAACAACCCTGAGCCCAAACCCTTTATTAAATAAAAATGGGTCAACACCCTTTGTTTGACCCTGGCTGCTTCCACCCATCATCCCTGACCTCTCCACCTCCTGCTACGACCACCACTCCACCACCTGCTTCCACCTTCACAACCTTAACCCCTACCTGTCAACCCCACAAACAAACCCTTTCTCCCTGGTTTTGTACCAGGGGAGGACATGTGTTAAAGCTACAACCTCTGACTCTCCTACACCCTGCCATGCCTTACATCCACCATCCCCAGCTCATCCCTACATCCCAAATTGTCCCCTACATCTCCACAACATCCCAAAGGGCATTAATTGCCCTGAAAGCCCTACAAGCAGCCTAGACTACTTTTGGCGCCAAAAGTAAGTTTAAACGGCCCTGATGAAATTGGACACATCCAAAGGCTTATATTGGTGGGAAATGCTCAGAGAGACACGTGGAACAACCAGGGATGCTTTAAAAAGAGAAGAGAAGCAGAGATTGTAGTGTGTAGTTTTAATTTAATTTTTATGTATGCCGTTCAAATTGTAGTATATCATTTCAGTTCAAGTTTCAGTTTCTAAGTATTGTACTAATGTTCTAGTGTTGTGATAATACTATTTACAAGCTCAAATTTCAGTTTCATGATCAATTATAGCTTATGCAGTTTACAATTTCAAATTTTCATGTTTACTCATATAGATGTTACAAAAATGTTGTTATAGGACTTATAATCTCATATAAGCTCCTAGAATAACTTAATTAAGGTTTTAGTATAATAGAAATCAAAGTTCCTCGTAAACAGAAAAAATAAAAAAAAAAATCAATTAAATAGAGAGAAAATAAAAAAATCAGTGAGAACAAGGAAGAAGCAAAGGAGCAAATTAAATTCTGGATGGATTTGGTTTAGTAGCCTCAGGGGAGGCAATAGGTTATGGTTTGGTTCCTTTGTTACTAACTTCTCAGTTGGATATACTTGTAAGTCTATTTTTCAATTTTTAGTTTGGTGCTGTAGACTAGCTTATTTGATGCTTATTTGTGTTCTTAAGGCTTATTTAATTTAAAGAAGGTGTTGTGTTACCATTTGGAATCTGTGTGTTCATTAGATTGCATGTTACTCAATTTTACTTGTTCACTGCCATATATAGAATAACTTAGATTCATAAGTATAGTTGTTACTCTAGGTGTTTCTATGTTCAATCTTACTTATTTTATCATATTAAAGTCATAGTAATCAGTTTCATAGGTTAGTGGTCGCATTTGTTTCATAAAAAACCTTCAAAATAGTTTTTAAGGGGTGTTTGGCACAGGGGAGTACCCTGTGCATTTGTGGAGTTTAGTGGCCAAATCTCACCTAGATACAATTCATTAGGTTCTATTAGCATAGTATAACCATAAAAATCAATCCCTTTGTGATAAAAGTCAAAAATCACCTCACCATTCTCCCCAACAGTTAACTGTTGGGAGAATTGGATCCCAAATCCACCATTTCAACTCAAGGGTTGCTTATTTAACCTAGAGTAGCTTTATTTCATCATAGTATATCAATATCAGTCCATTAGAGCCATTAGAACCTCAACAAAGTCAACTTTGCATGTTTACTTTAAAAGTCAAAATTGCACCTTTCATAATTTTCCAAATATTGCATGAATTTTGTGGAATTTTGTGGTGAGTTCTAGGGTTTGAAACTTCTTAAGATCTTAGTCTACCACCTCATCTCCAAGTTCCCACATCCCTCTTATTTTTTCCAATTTTTCCCTGGACCCCACACCCCAAGCAACACACTTGCAGGGCAAGGTATTGCCCTGCTGCAGCCACCACAGTCCCACACCACCAACTTTTGTGGTGTTTTCTGGCCACCTCAGTGGGCCCCACTTGTCAAAACTTGTTTTATCCAACCCCCTCCTACCAGGGATCCTTAGTTGACCATTTGTTTGACCATAAGACCCCTGGGTCCCACCTAATTTAGCCACAAAATTCTGTCCCAGTTTCTGAGTTCATACAAGAAACCAAGTGCTTATTTTGAGCTTGTTAGCTTATTCATTGAACACTTATTGCTTTTTCTTGTTTTCACAAGTTCAAACAACTTATTTGAACTAGATTTTACCATAGTGGGTCCCACACAAGCTCAGTTGAGTTTATTTGCTTGTTTGGTCAACCAAAGTCAACTGTGAAGCTATTAAGCTCTCATAGTGCTTATTATTAAGCTATAAAATAATTGTTTTTACAAAAGTTAGTCATTTTTATGTATAAAATAGGTTGGTAAAAGAAAAATCCAGAAAAATCAATATAAAAATAAGTGATAGTTTCTATTTAATATAATTTAATTTTCATTTTCATTTTTAGATTTTTATTAAGTAATTTGTATTTTTATATTTTTCTTAAATTCCTTTTATATTAAAGTATTTTTAATAATTTTCTCAGATTTTGATTTTGTCTTTGAATATTAATTATAATTAATAATAATTTTATTAATAAATAATCAATAATTAAGTTATAAATAGCATAATTAATTTTTATAAGGTAACACCTAGTTTTTATATTTTTCCTAGCTTTTATAAGTCATAATATAATTTTAGTAATTTTCTAGAATTTTTACTGTTCATTTACTAGTTTTTATAATTTAAATAGTTTAAATGGTAATTAATTATTAAATAAAATAATAATTAGTAAATTAGTTTAAAAATTTATAAAACAAATTTTTTTTATAATATTTTAGGATTCCTGTGATGGTTAATTAGTTTTATAAATTTTTCCATAATTTTCTAAGTCATTTTAGTATTATTAGTAATTTAAAATAGTTTAGTTAATATAATAAGTAGAGTAATTAATTAAAAGAAAATCATAAAAAGACAAAAATATTTATTTTTAATTTTTTATACTTTCTTCAAGTTTATTTAAAGGTTTAGAAAATAGTTTTGCAAGTTTTTAATTTAATTTATAGTCCTTATTATTTTTAGTTAGATTTAAATTAGTTTTTATTAAATAGATAAGTAGTTTTTATTTAAATAATTAATATTAAATAATAAAATAATCTAAAAAATAATTTTCTTCTTAAATTAAATTTTCTTTTAAGTTTAAGTTTGTAGAATTTTCATTTTTACCCCCTGTAGTTTTATTTTCATTAAAACTTACCTTTTTCCCCGTACGTAGACGCAAGTTTCTAATTTGTAATCGTTTTAAGTTCATATAGCTGTTTAAGTATATTGTTTAACTGTTTCATTGTATAAATTAGTAACATAAGCCATTCTCACCTATTCATGTTCATAATCACCCGTTCCCAAATTCCGTTTTATTACAGATTTCATACCTCGTTGGGATTAACGACCCGCGGATACCTTGTACTCCACGGAGCATTAGTCTAAGCTGTTTTTGACTTGTTAACCATTTAAACTTGGTTAATATTATCTGACTGTTTAGCACTGATCAAATTTTGGCGCCGCTGCCGGGGAGGTGTACTGCGTACTACGAATTTGGAAACATACGTGGTTCTGAATATACACTCATTGTAAATTTACCATCTCTGTTCATATTTATATAAAAACAAAAAAGATTTTCTTTTTCTTTACTCTAAGACTTCTTAGAGTTATCCCAGTACATGCGCACTCGTTCTTCTAGGTCTACAAGTCCTCATCGCGAGCTTGTCACAATTCCTCGAAGATGTACCCAAAAACATTCTGCCCCGAAAATTGAGCCTGAAATTCAGACTGAACCTGAACCTTCAGTCATTTTGGCAGAAGATCGCCCAATGTCCGAGCTTCTCCAGGCACCCATCGAGGGTTATGGAGATGCTATTGTTGTACCCGCCATAGTATCTGACAATTTCGAATTAAAAACCGGATTACTTAATCTGGTAACTTCTAATCAGTTCTACGGTTTCGAAAGGGACGATCCTCATTCGCATATACGATGGTTTAACAAGATTACATCTACCATCAAATATAAGAATGTCCCGCCAGAGGCTATTAAACTACTTCTTTTTCCATTTTCTCTTGAGGGGGCAGCCAGAGTCTGGCTAGAAAAACAACCCCCTCGTTCCATAGATACATGGGAAGATTTAGTTAAGAAATTTGTGAATGAATTCTATCCACCATCCAAAACTGCCTATCTTAGAAATGAAATCACCAAGTTTTCACAAAGACCTGATGAAACATTCAGTGAAGCATGGGATAGATTCAAAGAGTTGCTTCGCAAATGTCCTCACCACGGATTTTCTGAGTTAATGCAACTCGACACGTTTTATAACGGAGTGAGCCAAGCAGATCAAGACTCCCTCAATGCCTCAGCTGGAGGTAATTTTTTGAGTCGTACTGTCAAAGAAGCTTTAGCTATAATTGAAAAGAAATCCAAGGTTCGAACCACACGAAACAAACAGGTCGATCCTTCTTCATCTACCGTGAATCAATCTAGCACCGATGCTAAGATTGATAAACTCACGGATGCTATACAAGCTTTGGTTCACTCCAACCAAAAGAAAGTCTCATTCCCACAGAATCCTTCACATGCTGAAGTGAAGAAAGTGGATGTCTGTGTTACTTGCGGTGGTCCTCATGCATACTATAATTGTACTGCCACCGATAGTAACACTTTTGAAACAAATGCGATTGCCGGTAGTTCCAATCCAGGAGCTAATCAATATCGTCCTCCTGCTGAACCACCATGGCGTCTGAACACTTACCTTGTACCACCTGGTTTTAACCATAACATACAAAACCGTCCCCAAAACCAGAATAGAAGTAACCAAGGTTTTCCTAACCAAGGTAACTTTAATCAAGGTTATCCTCAAAAATTTCAAAATCAGGGGAATAGAAATCAGGGACAGGGTAACTTTAACCCTGGCTACTTTCATGGAAACCCAAATCAGGGGCAATTTCAAAATCAAGGGTTTAACCAGAACAACCGAGGGCAAACCCCTCCTATTCAAACACAAGTTGTTGTTCCAAACCCTACTTCCTCTGTTGAATTGTTAAAACAATTCATGAAAACCCAGGAAGAAACAAACTGGTTGTTGATCAGCCAGATTTCTGACATTAAGAAATCTTTAAATGAAAGACCCTCGGGCTCAGGTAAATTACCTAGCACCACGATCGCGAATCCGAGGGGCGATACAAAAGCGATCATAACCAGGAGTGGAGCTTCATACAAAGGACCCAAAATTTCATCTACCTCTTTCTCTTCTCCTGAGGTATTGGAAAAAGAAGCTGAGGTTACAATGGACACGATACCTCCTATTGATAAAGGAAGTACCGACGACGTCCCTCCTCCAGTTATTCAGGTTTCAGCTACTAAAAACAAAGTTGTGCCTGAAACTCCACCAGTTCCCGTAGAAAATCCAAAAACCACCCCTAGATCTTCAATTCCATACCCATCACGATTAAGTGATCAAAAGCTTCGCGAGAAAGCTAGTCATCAAATGGACAAATTCTATCAAATATTTCAAGAATTACATTTTGACAAAAGCTTCGCGGACGCTATCATTTTGATGCCCAAGTTTGCATCAATGCTTAAACATTTGTTGCGTAATAAGGAAAAGCTGTTTGAAATGGCTAAAACTCCGTTAAATGAGAACTGCTCTGCAGTTCTATTAAAAAAGCTTCCTGAAAAGCTCGGAGATCCTGGAAAATTTCTAATACCTTGTGTATTTCCAGGAATGGTTGATTGCTATGCCTTGGCTGATCTTGGTGCCAGCATCAACTTAATGCCACATTCAGTATGGAAGAAACTATCTCTTCCAGGACTTACACCTACTTGCATGACTTTAGAGCTTGCAGACCGATCAATATCATGTCCTCTTGGCATTGCCGAGGACGTATTTGTGAAAGTAGGGAAGTTTCATTTTCCAACCGACTTTGTCGTTGTTGAATTTGATGCAGATCAAATGGTTCCTCTAATTGTTTGAAGAGGATTCCTTAAAACGGGTCATGCTCTCATAGATGTCTTTGAACATGAGATCACATTACGTATGGGTACGGAAGCAATCACATTTAACCTCGATCAAACTTCAAGGTACTCCTCAAATTACGACTCTGAATCTTTTAACCGAATAGATGTCATTGATATTGCTTGTGAGGAGTACACTCAAGAAGTTCTTGGTTATTCTGATGATTACTTGAGTGGCAATCCCACTCCATCTTCTACTCCTATAATTCATAATTCTAATCCTTCCCTCACTCCATTTGAGGGAAGTGACTTCATCCTTGAGGAAATAGAGGCCTTTCTTAGAAGTGATTCAATTCCATATGGAATTGATCATCAAGAGATTGACCCGAAGGGGGATATCATGCTCCTTGAGCAATTGTTAAACAAAGATCCCTCCCACCCTCCTATTCTACCACTAACACTTCATAAAGAGGAAATCAAATATGTTGAGAAAACTGATGAATTTCCTGAAGTTGAACTCAAAGACTTACCTCCTCATCTCGAGTACGCTTTTTTGGAAGGTAACGACAAGTTACCCGTCATTATAGCAAAAGATTTAAGTGATGAGGAGAGAATTGCTCTCATAAAGGTCTTAAAGTCACACAAGCAAGCAATTGCTTGGAAATTATCTGATATAAAGGGTATTAACCCTGAATTTTGTACTCACAAAATTCTTATGGAAGATGACTTTAAGCCTGCAGTTCAACACCAGAGACGAGTTAATCCTAAAATACATGATGTTATCAAACAAGAAGTTCTCAAACTTCTTGATGCTGGATTAATATACCCGATCTCTGATAGTCCTTGGGTTAATCCCATCCACTGTGTCCCAAAGAAGGGTGGCATAACTGTTGTCACCAATGAGTAAAATGAGTTGATTCCAACTCGTTTGGTTATTGGGTGGCGTGTATGCATCGACTATAGAAAACTAAACGATGCCACCCGAAAAGACCACTTTCCTCTACCCTTTATGGACCAGATGCTTGAGAGGTTGGCAGGAAATGAGTACTATTGTTTCCCGGATGGTTTCTCGGGATATTTTCAGATCCCCATTGATCCACAGGATCAAGAAAAAACTACCTTCACATGCCCATATGGAACATTTGCCTACCGTCGTATGCCATTTGGCTTATGCAACGCTCCCGGCACGTTCCAAAGGTGCATGATGGCTATATTTTCTGATACAATTGGGAAAACTATGGAGGTATTTATGGATGACTTCTCAGTCATCGGGGATTCTTTCCAAACTTGTCTCACCAATCTGGAAATCATGCTTAAACGCTGTGAGGACACAAACTTGTGTCTGAATTGGGAGAAAAGCCATTTTATGGTCAAAGAGGGCATTGTCCTCGGCCATAAGATTTCTAAGAATGGGATAGAGGTAGATAGAGCAAAAGTTGATGTAATTGCTAAAATACCTCCTCCCACTACCGTCAAAGGTGTTAGAAGTTTCTTGGGTCATGCTGGATTTTACCGTAGATTTATACAAGATTTTTCAAAAATCTCCAGGCCTATGACCCATCTCTTAGAGAAGGATACTCCTTTCATCTTCTCACCTGAGTGCTTAGAAGCATTTCAAATTTTGAAACAAAAGCTTACTGAAGCACCCATTCTTGTTGCCCCCGACTGGGACTTGCCATTCGAATTAATGTGCGATGCAAATGACTTTGCAATCGGTGCAGTCTTGGGGCAACGTTTAAGTAAACACCTTCAGCCTATACACTACGCTAGTAAGACCATGACTGAAGCTCAAACACACTATACCACCACAGAAAAAGAACTATTAGCTGTGGTATATGCCTTTGAGAAATTTAGGTCTTACATGATCCTAACAAAATGCGTGATGTATACGGACCACTCAGCCTCGAAATACCTGTTTGCTAAACAGGATGCAAAGCCGAGGTTGCTCCGTTGGGTTCCACTCCTTCAAGAATTTGACATTATCATACGTGATAAGAAAGGAGCAGAAAACCTTGCGGCTGATCACTTATCCCGTCTAGAGAATCCTCATCAGGATGATCTCGAGAGAAAGGAAATTAATGAAACCTTTCCTCTGGAGACACTAAATTTAATCTCTAGTCGGGATGATACCTCTACCCCATGGTTTGCAGATTTTGCAAATTACCATGCGGGTAATTTTGTAGTGAAAGGGATGTCGTCCCAACAAAAGAAAAAATTCTTCAAAGACGTCAAACACTATTTCTAGGACGACCCCTATCTCTTTAAGATATGTGCGGATCAAGTCATCCGACGGTGTGTCCATGGTACTGAAGCCATGGAAATCCTTAAAGCATGTCTTGATAGACCCACTGGGGGACATCACAGCTCAAACTACATCGCCAAAAAGGTGTTTGATTCTAGTTTCTATTGGCCCACCATCTATAAAGATGCCCAAGAACTTGTCAAAACTTGTGATGCTTGTCAACATCATGGGAATGTTTCTAAGAAGGATGAGATGCCTCAAAACATCATCCAAGTCTGTGAAATATTTGATATCTGGGGCATTGACTTCATGGGCCCTTTCCCGTCTTCACGAGGGAACAAATATATACTCGTGGCTGTCGACTATCTGTCTAAATGGGTTGAGGCGAAAGCTTTACCCACTAATGATGCCCGAGTTGTTGTAAAATTTCTGAAGTCTCTATTTGCTCGATTCGAGACTCCTTGTGCCATTATCAGTGATCGTGGTACACACTTTTGTAATGATCAATTTGCAAGAGTGATGCTGAAATACGGTGTAACTCACCGTCTTTCTACTGCATATCACCCCCAAACTAGTGGGCAGGTGGAGGTCTCAAATCGGGGCATTAAGAGAATTCTGGAGAGGACGGTTGGTGAAAACCGTGCCTCTTGGTCGGACAAATTGGACAACGCACTCTGGGCTTTTCGTACGGCTTATAAAACACCCATTGGGTATACTCCATACAAGTTGGTGTACGGAAAGACATGTCATCTTCCGATCGAATTAGAGCACAACGCCTATTGGGCTTTGAAACATGCAAACTTGGACATTCAGACAGCGGGTGATCACCGCAAGGTTCAGCTAAACGAGCTAAATGAACTACGTAATCAAGCTTACGAGAATTCTTTAATCTATAAAGAAAAGACTAAGAAGATACATGACTCTAAAATAAAGAACCGCGTTTTTAACGTTGGTGACAGAGTTCTTCTTTTCAATTCAAGATTGAAAATTTTCTCAGGCAAGCTAAAAACCCGTTGGTCTGGACCATTTACTATAGCAAAAGTATACCCATACGGAACTGTTGAGTTATTACAACCCGACGTTCCCAATTTTAAAGTAAATGGACACCGTTTGAAACACTACTTTGGAGGGGACATACCACAAGTGGTTGTCCCAGATCTCCAAACTTTTCCCACGGGCTAATTAATACGGGGTCGAGTCAAGCTAGTGACTCGATAAACAAAAACATTAGCATAACATGGGTTCTCACCCATGTTTCTGACTTCTTTCTCTGTTCTACCACCCAAGTGTAGGGGAGTTGCCCTACTGTAAATAAAATACATAAAATAAAAATAAAAAATACAAAAATAAAATAAATGTTGTTCCTACATTTAGCTTGTGATATTGCCTTTTTACGTTCAAAGAGTCGGCATAATAGCCGGGACTTTGAATATTGAGGACAATATTCATTTCTAAGTGTAGGGGGGAAATTCTAGCGAATTTAATCACATTATACATCTAGTACCCTCGTTTTTGCCAAAAATTAAAAAAAAAAAAAAAAAATTCAAAATTTTCACTTAATGAAGTACTTGGCATTAACACAACAAATGGTTATTAGTCCACCATGTTTAATCCACATAAGGACTGGCTAATCCAGGAGCAAACGGCTCTTGGTAAAGATAACTCAAATCCGTTTATGGCTTGCAATTTGCCCAAAATTGTATGGTTCCTCAACTCCCCATATCCTCAAAAGCAAATGAGTTGGCTAGCCCGCAAAATTATGGATTGTGGTAAAGGCAGTGAAAAACCATAATTGGTAATCAGCTCACCAAGATGTTGACTATTCCATCATGAGTTGGCTAGTCCAGAAGCAAACGGCTTTTGGTAAAGACAAAACAAATCCGTTGACAGCTGGTGGTTTGCTCAAAATCACATGGTTATCAGGTGTACCACAGTTTTCACACCTGGCTACTCCAGAAGTAATGGCTGTCTGGTAAAGAGATTTCAAAATCCATTAAATTTTCAAAAATGGGTTTTTAGTGGATGCTAGATTGCTAGGGACTAGCAATAGTTAAGTGTAGGGGATTGATGAGTTCATAAAAACTCATCATTTCTGTCAAATTTGAACAACAAAAACATGTAAAAACACTCAGAAACATACTACAAATATCCTTAGAAGGTGTTTTTATATGTTTCAGACATAAAAGAACTGAAAATAGGGAAAAACAGCCAAAGTTTACCAAATTTTCAAAATCAGTCCCTGAACTTTCAAGAAATGTTAGAAATGGTCCCTGGATGATTTATTTTAAAGAAAAGTCAATAACAGTCCTCAGGAATCATGAAATAACAATTTTTTACCCTTGGAAGTTCAAAATATCAAAATTGGCAAAATAGATCCCTGCAGTTTCAATATCGACAGAAAATACCCCCAGTGTTCAAAAATGGAATTTTATCATTAAAAGGTCCTTGGTAATTCACAAATTGACAAATTTGACCCCTAGATGATAAATTCAAAGAATTTACAAAAAGGTCCCTATACTTTGAAAAATTGGCAAAAATGGTCCCCGGTTGTTTTATTTTAGAAAAATATCATTTAGGTCCTTATAATATTTAAATATGGCAAGAATGGTCCTTTTGATAAAGTTTGGAAAAGTTTCAGATTTAGTCGTTAGAAATTCAAAAATTACATAAAAGATCCTTGGGCTAAATATTTACAAACCAAAAATAACTAAACCAAATCCAATACACAACCCAAATAACAAAACCTGGTCCATCCCATATCTTAGGCCTAAACAACCCTGAGCCCAAACCCTTTATTAAATAAAAATGGGTCAACACCCTTTGTTTGACCCTGGCTTTTTCCACCCATCATCCCTGACCTCTCCACCTCCTGCTACGACCACCACTCCACCACCTGCTTCTACCTTCAAAACCTTAACCCCTACCTGTCAACCCCTAGCTGAAATTTTTACTGGAGCTTCTCTATATATCAAGGAAGATTTCCACCGGAGGGATCTTCAATCTGAGCTTTTATGTGGAAGTTCTGGTGTGTTGAAAACTGCTGCAGAAAAAGGGTTTGTAATTCGAATTTTAGGGTTTTTCTTTATATCAACTTCTTTGATTTCGGTTTCTATTGAATTAATTTATCATAGAAGTTGGTTATACGATGTTTGGTGTTTATAATTCTTGAAGGAAAGCAGTTATGGAGGTGTATAAGTGATTTTTGGTGATTTTAGGGTTTTCGCGACACTTTGAAGTGTTGTCTTTATACTTTAAAAAAAAAAAAAAAAATGACTATGATTCTGTTTGTAAAAGTCGCGTTATTCATTAAACCCTAATATGGTCATGAACTTTGATCGCTATACTGCTATGCTACTGCTAGTATTATCTTCATTCTGCTGCTCAAATTCATTCTGCTGCTAGCTTTATGATTCTGCTGCTGCATACTGCTGCTACTTTATGACTCTACTGCTGTTGTATTTTACTCTGCTGCTCGACACTGCTGCTTGGGAATTAATTCTGCTGCTGTGTTATTTATTCTACTGCTGTGTTTTGATGATTTAAGAGCAGTAAGGGGAAGTACATATGTTTGATTGGTTTACACACACATAAGGAGATTGGTTATTTTGTTCTTAAAGGTTTCAAAGGCTCGTTCTTATTGGATTAATTGATTACGAAGAAGGTTAAATATCACTTAGTTGATGTTGTAGTTGAGTTTCACAGGTTTGTGTTCTTATCATATCTCAAAGTGGGTGTAGCACTTTGAAGATAACTTGTTTGTTTTATACGGTGGTGACGAAGACTTGTCAAATCTAGTTTTCATAGGTCAAGGGGAGGATGGACGAAGACCTAGTTAACTATCACTTGAAGGAGTTACGTTATTGTGCTCAGTGTCTCATTGAAGATGAGGATTTTGTCAAGAGATCGAGGTCTACTTATATATTTGGTCTTGGGTATAAGTTTGGAGTCACATGGTTAGTACAAGACATAAGACACAAATTTGGGTTATTCTACTTCTTCATCAAGTTCGTTATACTTAGTTTTCTTCATAAGTGATCATTACATAAGAGCCTACAGATTTGAAGAATCATGAAGATGGTTAACACATTGATTTCAGGGGAAGCATATTATGATGTGTTTAATCAGTTCATCTATATGCACCACTCAAGGGGAAGATCATATTGCATACGTTCCCTATTTGTTGATAACAAAAAGGGGAAGAGATTTTGGAGTGGCATGGCATGGATTAAGGGGAAGACATAATTGTTTCATTCAGGGAGATGCATACATCTCAACTTCTCTACTTCGCCTAGGGAAGTTCGTACACGACTTTGTTTGTTTTGTCATCATCAAATAGGGGAAGATTGTTGGGATTCTTGATTTGATGTGACAAAATAAATAAAAGAATGAAACAAGAAGGGCTAAAGATGACAAAGAGAGAAAGCTACAAAGAATAAAGATACAGGAAATATTCTATTATGAAGAAACGATTTTGATAATATTCTGTATTTAGTTTTATACTTATCTCTTTGTAAACCCTAATATCTCTCTATATAAAGAGACGTAGGGTATATGTTTTAATGTGTCTTCCATAATGTAGTCGACTAGTAAAAGTGTGTATGTGTGTTCTAGGTCGTGGTTCATTGTAAACGACTAGAACTAGTTTGTGTTGTTCGAATCCTTCAAGGTCTGAGGTGTCTTAGATCCTCGTTACAGTTAGGTAACAAGTTATATTCTGATCAAATATAATTGGAGGTGATTGGGAAAAACCTTGTTGTCAATAACATATGATTTACTCTTAATTCCGCTGCATATTGTCTATGTTATTGTTAACCCTAGATGCTCAAAACGGTCCATGGAGTCTAACAAACTCCACACATAAAAAACCTTCAAAACAGTTTTTAAGGGGTGTTTGGCACAGGGGAGTACCCTGTGCATTTGTGGAGTTTAGTGGCCGAATCTCACCTAGATACAATTCATTAGGTTCTATTAGCATAGTATAACCATAAAAATCAGTCCCTTTGTGATAAAAATCAAAAATCACCTCACCATTCTCCCCAACAGTTAACTGTTGGGAGAATTGGATCCCAAATCCACCATTTCAACTCAAGGGTTGCTTATTTAACCTAGAGTAGCTTTATTTCATCATAGTATATCAATATCAGTCCATTAGAGCCATTAGAACCTCAACAAAGTCAACTTTGCATGTTTACTTTAAAAGTCAAAATTGCACCTTTCATAATTTTCCATATATTGCATGAATTTTGTGGTGAGTTCTACGGTTTGAAACTTCTTAAGATCTTAGTATACCACCTCATCTCCAAGTTCCCACATCCCTCTTATTTTTGCCAATTTTTCCCTGGACCCCACACCCCAAGCAACACACTTGCAGGGCAAGGTATTGCCCTGCTGCAGCCACCACAGTCCCACACCACCAACTTTTGTGGTGTTTTCTGGCCGCCTCAGTGGGCCCCACTTGTCAAACCTTGTTTCATCTAATCCCCCTCCTACCAGGGATCCTTAGTTGACCATTTTTTTGACCATAAGACCCCTGGGTCCCACCTAATTTAGCCACAAAAGTCTGTCCCAGTTTCTGAGTTCATACAAGAAACCAAGTGCTTATATTGAGCTTGTTAGCTTATTCAGTGAATACTTATT
The DNA here is from genome assembly GCA_030686995.1 of Artemisia argyi. Classification (NCBI taxonomy): domain Eukaryota; kingdom Viridiplantae; phylum Streptophyta; class Magnoliopsida; order Asterales; family Asteraceae; genus Artemisia; species Artemisia argyi. The sequence goes on from CM060694.1 coordinate 37,086,529, forward strand.
GCTTTTTCTTGCTTTAACAAGTTCAAAAAACTTATTTGAACTAGATTTTACCATAGTGGGTCCCACACAAGCTCAGTTGAGCTTATTTGCTTATTTGGTCAACCAAAGTCAACTGTGAAGCTATTAAGCTCTCACAGTGCTTATTATTACGCTATAAAATAATTGTTTTTACAAAAGTTAGTTATTTTTAGGTATAAAATAGGTTGGTAAAAGAATAATCCAGAAAAATCAATATAAAAATAAGTGCTAGTTTCTATTTAATATAATTTTATTTTAATTTTAATTTTTAGATTTTTTTTAAGTAATTTGTATTTTTATATTTTTCTTAAATTCCTTTTATATTAAAGTATTTTTAATAATTTTCTCAGATTTTGATTTTGTCTTTTTGTATTAATTATAATTAATATTAGTTTTATTAATAAATAATCAATAATTAAGTTATAAATAGCATAATTAATTTTTATAAGGTAACACCTAGTTTTTATATTTTTCCTAGCTTTTATAATTCATAATATAATTTTAGTAATTTTTCTAGAATTTTTACTGTTCATTTACTAGTTTTTATAATTTAAATAGTTTAATTGGTAATTAATTATTAAATAAAATAATAATTAGTAAATTAGTTTAAAAATTTATAAAACAAAATTTTTTTATAATTTTTTAGGATTCCTGTGATGGCTAATTAGTTTTATAAATTTTTCCATAATTTTCTAAGTCATTTTAGTATTATTAGTAATTTAAAATAGTTTAAATAGTTTAGTTAATATAATTAGTAATTAATTAAAAGAAAATCATAAAAAGACAAAAATATTTATTTTTAATTTTTTATACTTTCTTGAAGTTCATTTAAAGGTTTAGAAAATAGTTTTGCAAGTTTTTAATTTAATTAATAGTCCTTATTATTTTTAATTTGATTTAAATTAGTTTTTATTAAATAGATAAATAGTTTTATTTAAATAATTAATATTAAATAATAAAATAATCTAAAAAATAAATTTCTTTTTAAATTAAATTTTCTTTTAAGTTTAAGTTTGTAGAATTTTCATTTTTACCCCCTGTAGTTTAATTTTCATTAAAACTTACCTTTTTCCCCGTACGTAGACGCAAGTGTCTAATTTGTAATCGTTTTAAGTTCATATAGCTGTTTAAGTATATTGTTTAACTGTTTCATTGTATAAATTAGTAACATAAGCCATTCTCACCTATTCCTGTTCATAATCACCCGTTCCCAAATTCCGTTTTATTACCGATTTCATACCTCGTTGGGATTAACGACCCGCGGATACCTTGTACTCCACGGAGCATTAGTCTAAGCTGTTTTTGACTTGTTAACCATTTAAACTTGGTTAATATTATCTGACTGTTTAGCACTGATCAGTCATGCCGCTCGGCATGCTTCATGCCGAAGCCTAAACCGAATCGACTGCCACCCCTCTTAGGACCAATAGTCGTAAATTGTAATGATAGTGAGCTTATTATAATAAAAACACAACATTTACGTGATTAAGTAAATTGTTTACATTTATTCTTGTTACTATTATTAGTAAATTCATGAAATGAAGACCAAAGCTATAACTAAAAAGAAAACCATACAGTAAACGAAGATGAAGACATTTAAGCAAATAGGGTAAAATGCAAAATGGTCCCTAAAGTATCACGAAATCACAAAGATGGGACCGAGACAAAAAGTCACGCAAAAAAGCCACTAACGTTACGTTAAATTGCAAAAAAGCCACCGAGAGCCAATTTCCGTTAGTTTCCTCGTTAAGTGCCATGTCACCGAGGGTAATATCGTTATTTCACTGCTTTGAGGATTAAAATGTCCACGTGTCATAGCACTATTACTTTAGGGACTAAATTTGCAAAGTAATTTCTATCTTATATTTCACAGCAACCACCACCACCACTCTCTACCGCCACATCTTCATCTTCTCTGGTGACCAAACACAGATTCCGGTGACCAAACCCAGATTCCGATCACTTTTTCCTTTTCTTTTTCTTTACTGTACAAATCCACTATATTACTCCCTCCTCAATCTCACCCATCTCAATCCATCTCAAATCTCAATCACAAACAAAATTCAATTCACAAACTTTTTTCTAATCAAAACCAAGGTACGCATATTTCCATTACTTATAGTTTCATGAGATTTGAGATATGGATGTATCTTGACTTTGTTTCTGATCCTTTGTTTCTGATTTGGATGTATCTTGACTTTTATGGTCAAACTTGCTATGTTAAGGCTAAAAATTAAAATGGGCAGTGAGTGATTAGATAGAGTATGTATTATCTGCTAAGTTCTCATCAAAATAAATAAACAAATAATCTTCCTTTATTTTTTTGGCAAATAAACAATAATCTAACTATTTAATTATTGGCTTGGAGGGAGTAGTTTTGGCCAAGACCATTTCACTTTTCGGAGAACTAAAGCTGCAGTGGTGGATTTTTAGTGGTTACAAGTTCACCAAATGTAAAAGGAAATGCAGAGATTTCTACATGCATGAAAGACGCTTTTGCTGCTAAATGATGATGGTGAGGCAGGTCTTATATAAACACCAAGCTGTATGTTGTCACCTGTATCATGAGACATGTCATAGTAATAGATTTATATTACACCTTGTATCATGAGACATGTCATACTTCAACTTCCATCATATTTTGTATGGTTTTTTCAAATTAATCGGTATGGTTGAGTTCATGTTTATTATGTGGGGAGTGAGAACTTTTGTGATTTATCACCTTTTGGGCCTGTAGCTTTACCTGTCCATAAAATGAAAATGCATAAATGCATATATGGTTGGAATCTCCAATAGGGAAGGCATGCATTTGTGCAAGAAATGAGTTGATTAGACATCACTTTATCAAATGAATTCTTGCCAATATGATTAGACATCACTTCTGCAAGTTGTCTATGCTTTCACTCTGTCAAGTTCAATTCAGTTGCCATGTTTCAGCATAGTCAGATTCACTAAAATATAGGTCTCAGACTCGCAGAGCAGAGCATTCACAATTTAAGGCCTCTCAAGCTTCTTGATCATTTACTGATCAATGTTTATAATTTGATCATTTAAAGATCTGTCACACCAAATATATACGACATCCACATGCATGTCAAGTAACTGATCAATGTTAATCAAATGTAACCTATTACATGAAAGTCCTCACACAAAGATTTCTGAAAATCTTCTTCTATCATAAGGGGAGGATAAAATGAAGCTGCAAGCCAACATATCAGTAAATGGACTGTTTCATAATATGCTACTAATCCACATAAAATGGTTAAAACTTACTCTATTCCGCCTTGATCAGTTAACTTCGCGAAATCAATCAGGTCACATTAATAGTATGTCAGTTCCAACTGTGTAATAAGATTACTTCTTTCAGCAATGAGGTTAAGGAATTCTCGGATGCAAGAGAATGCTTCTGCAAATTGAACATTTGATTGCCTTTTCCGCATATTACTGATCTTACAATTTAGTTATAAACAAAAAATTTGAATTGAATATAGTATGATTTTGGTTCAGATAGTACCTAGTAGGATTAAGGAAAGGAGACCAAAGAACGCGTATGACAACCAAAAGTATATATGCCAACACAGCCTAGAAAGTTTGGATGATCCAAGCTTGTCTCCATAATTCACTCAAGCGATCACTTGCATTGTAGTATAACTGAATAAAAATAATAATTTGCAGTTCAGAAGATGAAATGGATACAAAAGAAAAAAATAATAATTCTGTCTAAGGGTCCGATATGATATTGACTAACAACACATAACCATTACTTATAGTTTCATGAGATTTGAGATATGCATACCTTGGTTTTGATTAGAAAAAGTTTGTGAATTGAATTTTGTTTGTGATTGAGATTTGAGATGGGTGAGATCGAGGAGGGAGTAATATAGTGGATTTGTACAGTAAAGAAAAAGAAAAGGTAAAAGTGATCGGAATCTGGGTTTGGTCACCGGAGAAGATGAAGATGTGGCGGTAGAGAGTGGTGGTGGTGGTGGTGGTAGCTGTGAAATATAAGATAGAAATTACTTTGCAAATTTAGTCCCTAAAGTAATAGTGATATGACACGTGGACATTTTAATCCTCAAAGCAGTGAAATGACGATACTACCCTCGGTGACATGGCACTTAACGAGGAAACTAACGGAAATTGGCTCTCGGTGGCTTTTTTGCAATTTTACGTAATGTTAGTGGCTTTTTTACGTGACTTTTTGTCTCGGTCCCATTTTTGTGATTTCGTGATACATTAGGGACCATTTTTTTATTTTACCCAAGCAAATAAAAGGATTCAAAACGTGATGGAGTGGTGGATAATACGCACATAAGTGGGCAGCATATAATCTTATGTACCACTTTTAAATGCAAAAGTAATTGATCAATAAATTGAAAGTAGCTTAATTGAAAAGATGATTGCTATTATTCTTCCATGTAACATCTACAATCAATAAGCAGTGACGGAGCTTGAAAATGTGATTAAGGGGGGCATCGAGAAATAAGAAGGTTTTTTGTGTAGCGTTAAACAAGTCGGGTCAGGTACTCGGGTTTGAATAAAGGCAACAAAAGTGCTCTATTTAGATGCAAATTAGCACTTATCATAGATTAAAAATAGACGAAAAATAAACATAAAGAAATTTCCAAATTATATTAAAGTGCTTGCCATTTAATGTGATTATTTTATCAAACCATAACATTTTGGAAAACTGAAGTATTATATGTCGCTAAAAAGTTACGATTAAAGAATCTATCATGTTAACAAAAACCATATACATGAACTCATGAATTTGTCATGTTAAACCTATCAAAATATGAAGATACAACCCATATTAAATTTATGTAATGATAAGCCGAAACCCGTAAATTAATCCGTGAAAAGTCACAAATTACTCAAAACAAAAATACTAAATTTCTACAAATACAAATGTGAAGTACACACAAAACTCAAAGATACCAAACTACACTTTTGAAATAAAACTACTGACTAGGCAAAGAGAGATAAAAAGAGTATGTAGTATAATATATTAATTTTATTTTGTAGCTACTTGATAAATCAAATAATATCACGTGATATAAACTGGCCCACAACCAATTCCCTATGACAATTCACCTTCTCTCTTTCCGGTTTCCACTTAACCTTTTATACCCCCATTTTTTCTGATGGACGATACAGTGAAAAAAAATGTTTCCATATTAAACAGCTCTGGATTTTTTGGTAACCATGAGAATGTGGAGGGCACTTTGATTATTTGTCTGAGGGCACTAGTCTTATTTATTACAAATATCAATTTTTTTCCTATGTATTTTCTGTTTCAATAAGAGCTTGGTTGTGTTACGCCCCGTGCCCGCTTTGACCATTAATCTAAAACTTTTACACGGAAACGACTTGACTATAATGGACCTTCTGTTACTCTTTTATAAACTGGTGGAAATCTATTACAAAACAGCCCTTGAAACCATTTTTAAAAGATGCTAGACTCAAATACCTTTAAAACGACGGGTGACGCATCTTCTAACGATTTACGGTTCATGTTCTACAAAATAAAAAAAAAACCAAAAAAATCTGCCCAAACCCACATTTATAACAAAGATGAACAAATCATAACCAAGATGAACAAAATCAACTGCAAAATCCAGACCCAAGATGGACAATCTCAAAACCAAGATGTAGAATTTCACAGGTTATGCAATAAACCCATTATGACCCATTACACTCCAAACTATTTAATCCACTTTCATTACACCCCATACTTAAACAACATACATTATTTAACATCTTAAATCTGTTTCATAATTACTTGACCCGTTAACAACCCAAAATGGGTAATATCATGCTTGTGCCAAACACTCCTTTAACTTGACTCAATAACTCACAAAACATACTTTGACACATCAATTGACTACCAAATCATTACCACATCTTTGACATACACTTTACAAATCGTAGAAAGACTCTTGGGGGTACAACCTTAACTTGAGCTCGGTATTCTACCTAGCTTTACTATCTTACCCAAGTCCTTCAACATCGCATATCCAACTTAATCCTTATCCAAGCCATCCATAACAACATGCCAACCTACAAAACGGTTAGACAACTAAACCGTAAGCACAAGGCTTAGTAAGTAAAACGATCATAATACAACATTATAACTCAATCATACATTAAGCATCACAATCTACTCATCCTATCACAATATAAACATAACACATACCTTGGCCACTTCAAACCTTATCATTACATCTCAACCTTTCCTACACACTTACACTAGACCAACTAAACTCTTAATATTATTTTGCTAGTTATGCCAAACTAGTCTTACCTCTACTTCTTCCTCACATAATCATTCAAACAATATCAACCATCTCATCATAACAATCATATAACACATAATGTAAGAAATCATTATAACATCAAATCATAGCCGGTTTACTTACCTTGAATCCAAGCTAAGCTAACAATCATTATTTCACCACCATCATCATCATCCTCACTAGTAATCATCTTCATCATCATCATCATCATCATCATCATCATCATCATCATCATCATCATCATCATCCTTCACCATCATCAACAAAACCTAATAATACATATAACTCAATATCATAAACAAGGGTTTATATAACCCATAACAACTTACCCATCATCCTTCTATATCATCATATGATCATACTTTGATCATATGATGAAAACCCACTTAACCCATTAACCTTAACCACTTAATCATGTATGATAGAGCTAGTTACTTGTAGTGATCTTTGCTAGGAAGGACCCTTAGCATAATTTCTTCATCATCTTCTTTCTACCTTTGCAAGCTACTCTTCTCCCTCCCTTTTCTTATCCAGAACCGTACAAACACAAACACAAACATACTCTAGGAAGGTGTGGAATATGCTAGAATTATGTGGAGGGATGCTTATATACTTGTACAACTTTGACCATTTGGCATAAATGGTCCCTTGAATCTATATCCTTATATTTTGACCACATCACATATATAACACCTTGATACTAGGCAACATAAGCCCCTTAAGTTATGCATCATAACCTCCAAAACTATATAATACATTCATTGACCATCAATTTGACTATTGGGTCTGACCACTACACAATATTCGTTGACTAACCAATCACATAAGGCCCTTATCCCAATACATCTAGGGTGGGGTCCAAGTACTTGGGAAATGGGTCTAACAATTCTATCCCCCTTATTTAGATTTCGTCCTCAAAATCTCTCGTCTATAACTATCCAAAACTAAAACGCAACATATACATGTCCTCATGCTTTCGAATCTTTAGTCATTACATTGCCATGATCTAGGTGATCTTGCAATTCTAAGCTTACTACACATAATCATAACTCATAACATACTATAAACAACACTTCTCATCACAAGCTTATCTAAAATTTCCTACAATCGACGACTAGTCATATGGAGAATTTACTATTTGACTTTATAAAAGTCAAACTTCAAAACTGTACCACGTCATATGCCCATGCACTAACATGACCCTAAGTCATATACCGGTCAATACCGCATTCTACTTAATGCTAAACGCATCTATACTTTACAACTAGCAATTTATTTCAAATTTATATAAAGTACCACATAAACGGCACATTCAAAATCTTTCTCAACTTAAAGCAAAACTCATTCTAGGCGTCTATCTTAAGGTTCACACATGACCTTAATGCCACTATAAATTTTATTCATATCTATCTCTTGTATTATAACGTCTAACTCGTTTTAGTTTTTCACTTTGTCACTTCTCTACTCGTACTCATGCCATATCAGTTACACATAAGCCAACTCGTTTATAACTCTTTACTCACATAAAAGGCGTCCCAATCTATGTAAGTAAGGAATTATAAACTTATGGTTCAGAGATTTATAATTTCTTTATTTAAATGAAGAGGCGTTCCAATACATTTAAATAAGGAGATTATAAATCATCCTACTCACGTACTTTCGACACAACAATCATACTTACTTTACTTTCCATCTTTTCTAGCCATGGATCCAATCTCTCTAACTTTCCATCCATGTCCTAAAGACAAGCTGGCTATCCCAAAGGATACCGTAATATCCATGCCCTCACGGCAAGCTGGGTCACCCCGAAGGATGCTAAATATCCATGCCCTCGCGGCAAACTAGGCCACCTCGAAGGATGCCAAAACTATCGTCCATGCCTAAAAAGGCAAGCTAGGCCATCCCGAAGGATGCCATCGTATCCATGCCCTCGCGGCAAGCTGGGCCATCCAGAAGGATGCTAAACTATCATCCATGCCATAAGGCAAGCTGTACAACCATGCCATGAAAGGCAAGCTAAGCTATCCCGAATGATACTTCCATACATGCCAAGGATATAGGCAAACCATGCCAGTGAAGGGAAGCTAACAACCATGCCAAAAAGGCAAGCTAGGCCATCCCGAAGAATGCCAAAACTAGAGCATTGGATCCAAGCTATGCTTACTTTAACATCTTTACTCATTTTATCTTTCACATACTTTTATCATTAAGTACACACTATCATTTCAACATTTCTCATTTCCTTAAGCAATTTCAACCTTCGCTACCATGTTTACTTTCATCTCGACAAGTTTTTATATAACACTTGCCAATTTTATTATACTTGCATTCCACAATTCAATCTATCATTTATCCGTCAACCCTAAGTTGACTCACACTTTCACTATATACCATTTTATCACATTGGCCTATTCAACTCTTTCATACACGTAAATTATGCATCTTATCATCATACATATTTCAATATTTTAACATGATTCGATTCATGTCTTACAATTCTTTCTAGCACACTTCATATCACTTATGACTTTTAGCGCAATCTATATCGCAATCATCACCTTTACTTATCACGCTTAACTAATTACTTAATAACACATTTTACTTATCATGTTTATTTATAACATGATCTCATTACATCTTAACCATACACTTTAACTTTTCTCATTTTAATTAAGTGTGTAAAATCATGTTTCACTAATCATTTCTTACTTTTCTCAAACCTTTTAAACATCAATGCTTTATCAAACACTTATCATACTTTTTTAACTTTTCCGACCCCGACTAGGTCATCACATGCATATGGAAACTTACGTCATTTGGACATAGTCCATGCTTCACACGACTTCTAAAATCAAACACATCCATTCAACAAGCATTCAGAGCATAGATCATATCTATTCACTTTCATTATCATGACTACAACACATGTTCACATAATCACATAATATCCACCGACACAATCAGAGGTGTACGGTGATCTCAACACTTAAACACATTGAGCCTGCCATGGACTTACATCACATAAAGCTTAGACATGTAATAACTACTACCATAGACTTAGCGTCACATAAACAATAACATTCAACACTTATCCACAAAGTGTTTAAACATTATAATTATAATCAGATCATATAGTCTATGGCTCATATCACATCCCACAGTTAATCTATGTCTAAGCCTCAACATTCTAACTAGCCGAAAGCACTAGTCTACCTTATAACTAAGGCATCATACAACTTTTAATTCATTTATTAGCCCATCTCTAATACCGCTTAGCATTCATATTCGCATTCCATTACTATAACTCTATCATACATTCACATAATCATAATACAATCACTGGCACCAACCGAGGTGCACGGCCAACTAATCATTTAAGTATTTCAAGTCCCAACGGACTTACATCTCATACACATCAACAATATAACACACATCACCTACTTAAAATCATTAGTCTCATCCAGCATAAAACATAATCCAGCTCATACTTAACAATTAATTCCCGCATCACTAACACTTACGCTCAACACTTCTACAAGTGGTTTAAGACTAGGCAACCTATAGTGAAAACCTAATTCACTTAAACCGAAGCTCTGATACCAAGTTGTTACGCCCCGTGCCCGCTTTCACCATTAATCTAAAACTTTTACGCGGAAGCGACTTGACTATAATGGACCTCCTGTTACTCTTTTATAAACTGGTTGAAATCTAGTACAAAACAGCCCTTGAGACCATTTTTAAAAGATACTAGACTCAAATACCTTTAAAACGATGGGTGAAGCATCTTCTAACAATTTACGGTTCATTTTCTACAAAATAAACAAAACCAACAAAATCTGCCCAAACCCACATTTATAACAAGGATGAACAAATCATAACCAAGATTAACAAAATCAACTGCACAATACAGACCCAAGATGCATAATCTCAGAACCAAGATGTAGAATTTCACGGGTTATGCAATAAACCCATTATGACCCATTACACTACAAACTACTTAATCCACTTTCATTACACCCCATACTTAACCAACATACATTATTTAACATCTTAACTCTGTTTCATAATTACTTGACCCGGTAACAACCCAAAATGGGTAATATCATGCTTGTGCCAAACACTCCTTTAACTTGACTCAATAACTCACAAAACATACTTTGACACATCAATTGACTACCAAATCATTACCACATCTTTGACATAGACTTTACAACTCGTAGAAAGACTCTTGGGGGTACAACCATAACTTGAGCTCGGTATTCTACCTAGCTCTACTATCTTACCCAAGTCCTTCTACATCGCATATCCAACTTAATCCTTATCCAAGCCATCCATAACAACATGCCAACCTACATAACGGTTAGACAACTAAACCGTAAGCACAAGGCTTAGTAAGTAAAACGGTCATAATACAACATTATAACTCAATCACACATTAAGCATCATTATCTACTCATCCTATCACAATATAAACATAACACATACCTTGGCCACTTCAAGCCTTATCATTACATCTCAACCTTTCCTACACACTTACACTAGACCAATTAAACTCTTAATCTTCTTTTGCTAGTTATACCAAACTAGCCTTACCTCTACTTCTTCCTCACATAATCATTAAAACAATATCAATCATCTCATCATAACAATCATATAACACATAATGTAAGAAATGATTATAACATCAAATCATAACCGGTTTACTTACCTTGAATCCAAGCTAAGCTAACAATCATTATTTCACCACCATCATCTTCATCCTCACTAGTAATCATCATCATCATCATCATCCTTCATCATCATCAACAAAACCTAATAATACATATAACTCAATATCATAAACAAGGGTTTATATAACCCATAACAACTTACCCATCATCCTTCTATTTCATCATATGATCATACTTTGATCATATGATGAAAACCCACTTAACCCATTAACCTTAACCACTTAATCATGTATGATAGAGCTATTTACTTGTAGTGATCTTTTCTAGGAAGGACCCTTAGCATAATTTCTTCATCATCTTCTTTCTACCTTTGCAAGCTACTCTTCTCCCTCCCTTTTCTTATCCAGAACCGTACAAATAGAAACATACTCTAGGAAGGTGTGGAATATGCTAGAATTATGTGGAGGGATGCTTATATACTTGTACAACTGACCATTTGGCATAAATGGTCCCTTGAGTCTCTATCCTTATATTTTGACCACATCACATATATAACACTTTGATACTAGGCAACATTAGCCCCTTAAGTTATGCATCATAACCTCCAAAACTATATAATACATTCGTTGACCATCACTTTGACTATCGAGTCTGACCACTACACAATATTCGTTGACTAACCAATCACGTAAGGCCCTTATCCCAATACATCTAGGGTGGGGTCCAAGTACTCGGGAAACGGGTCTAACAGGTTGGGGGCAACGCCCCCCGCTACCTTACTTGTAGCTCTACCCCTGTCAATAAGTGCCTCATGAATACATGAACACTTCACATGCCTCTCATAAATACACTTGCACTTCACATGGCTATTTTCACCTCATAAGTGGTGTTATTAATACTCCCTAATAATTAAGAACACGTTCTTTTAATGATGATTATTATAACCACTCAAATCGTAATAATTGCTTATTTTTAATGTTTGTTTTTTTTATTGAGTTTAATGTGGGCTCAAACTCTTTTCCTCAATAAGAGACTAATTAAGAGCTTTATATAGAACTATCTAATTTGGTAAACACCCCCTAACTTTGATACAAAATGACTCTGATGATTAAGGGGAATCTTAACCATTAGATAATTCATAAGTCTTCATGTTTGATTAAGTTTGACCTAGCTAGCTTAATTGTGGCTATTTTCTAAGCTACACATCCTTTTTTATTTATTTTTTATTTTTATTTTATTTTTTTAATAGCGAGTTAGTAGTTAGTGATCCGAGCCCATAGTGACATCCAATTGGGCAGTATGCAAGCCTCGGACCTTTCTCCTTAGGGGATATAGCTATTTTAGCTACAATAATACTAGTAGTAGCCAAGATATCCCCTTAGTATATATAAAGAAGATATGATATCACTACAAGAAAAGTGGCTTTTTAGGACCCCCATAAGTGTCATAAAATGGTACTTTTTAGGACCTTTCATTTAATAGGACCAAGGATGAAAGCGTTTCATGTAAGGCGGTTGTAATAGGTCCAAAGCGTCCTAATATTTCAAATACCCTTATGAAACCAATTTTATGGTCATATTATATGTCTATGAACAACCCAAATAGCGTCCTAATAAAACCATATTAGGACACTTTTACATTGTTTTGACATGTGATTACCTACTTTTAATCTTTTGAGACACATAAAAACGTCCTTAAAAGTATTGTTAGGACACTTATGATGTAACATCATAGCTATTTTAGCAACCAAGAAAAGGGTCCTAACAACCCAAATAACGTCCTAATAAAAACATATTAGGACACTTTTACAATGTTCTAACATGTGGTAACCTACTTTTAATCTTTTGATACACATACAAGCGTCCTTGAATGTTAATTCTTAGGACGGTTATCATATACCATTATAGTTACTTTAACACCAATAAAAGGGTCCTAATATCCCAAATACGATTATGAAACCAAATTTATGGTCGCATAATATGTCTATGAACAATCAAATAACGTCCTAATAACAACATATTAGGACACTTTTACAATGTTGTAAAACGTGGTTGCCTAATTTTAATCTTTTGATACACATACAAGCGTACTTAAAAGATAATTGTTAGGACGCTTATCATATAACATTATAGCAACTTTAGCACCAAGAAAAGGGTTCTAATATCTCAAAGAAGATTATGAAACCAATTTTTTGGTCGTATAAAATGTCTATTAACAACCTAAATAACGTCCTAATAACAACATATTAGGACACTTTTACAATGTTAAGCGTCTTTAAAAGTTAATTGTTAGGATGGTTAATAAGTTTAATAGGACAATTTCAAAGTCCTGACAAGTCATATGATAGGACGCTATTTTCAGCATGCACACTCTATTATTACGATATGAATAAAACATCAACTAATTATTAAATGAATAAAACGAAATTGTATTTCAAATAAGCAATTGTCATAACAAAAGCACTAAACATAAATAAGGTAGACACTATCCAAACATAAAGTCTTGTAACATTAAACAATAAATTAAAGCAATAAGAAGCTTAGTCCGGCGTCATCATGCATCCTTTCTCAATCCTCACGGACCACCTACAAATAAACACCCATGTATAAGCATTAAGCTCCATATTAGTAAAATTATTGGTATCACAAGATTAACAAAGACATACCGAGATAAAGGAACAAGGCCATGCTATGATTGCACCAACACAGTCTTCAATTAACGAGGCATGACCTGATATAATTCCCCTTTAATTTAGTTTGTAACATGTTTAATCACTTCTTTATACCACCCAACATCCCACGTACAAACACACCATTCGACCACCAAAACTAATGAGACACACCAACATTAACGAGGCATGACCTGATATAATTCCCCATGCACACACACGTACCATACATACACACTTTCATTTGTTTAATAATCCATACACATGCAAAACAACTTAACATATTTTAGAATTTCAAAACAGTAGCCATGTGCCCATGTGCTTTATATTTTAATCTCAGTTCTATATATCACAAAATTTCTTACTTCACATGTACGCCTGGCTCCTAACATGACAACACACCTATGACCTACCTCAACCCTATTCGACCAAGACAAAACTCGAAACAAATCTAACCCTTTCTTTTATTTCGTTAAGCTTAAAACAGTTACAATAATCAGATCCAAACGCATCATGAAATCACGGATTATGAGCCAACTGATAACATAAACTCACACGTTTGCAGCCCCTATCGTCTACACACACACACGCATTGATATAGGTCGACTTAGAGTTCGATATTTCATGCGGTTTTCCTTAAGATTTTATGTGCTGCCATTATTTGATCATAAGTATAAAACTGAGCCGATTATATATATGTCTTGCTTTCATTATTATTTTTTTTTGTGAGGTTGCATGACTTTATGCGTAGTTTAGATCGATTAGAAACATGTAACTTAAGCCGATTAAGAAGGCTACGTACGATTGAAACAAGAAAAAAATAAGAGATGGTATTGAACAAGGTTCGAGACATGTTACCCTTGTTGTGTGATTGAATGGAAGAGGCCAAGACAAATTGGACCAGACTTGAATCAAACCCAAGCAAATCCATACACCTCGAAACAGAATATACCACACTCAAATACACAATCAACCCCACACCCTTGTCGACCTAGATGACCACAATCACCCACGCCTTTTCACAGCATTCTTTGCACCAGAAAAACCTCCACGAATCAGATCCTTTCCAAACCTTTGTAATTACTTTCCTTCTGATCGAATGAAGAGAGAAAAACTATATGCCGTCACTTTTAGTTATTAGGGTTTTGTGTGTGATATCATTTGTGAAAAGTCGTTTAATGAGAGGAGAAGAAATAGGGGAAAAGGAGCGTTTAAAATGAATGAGAAGGATACTTGCCGAATATTGTGAGATACCATTGACTTAGTTTGATATTATCTTCCTGGAAACAAATATGAGCCAATTCTTTGTTATCTTCCAATTTTACAAAGCCCAAGATTTTTATATCAAAGTGTTGTGACCATTTTGGCCCAAGATGACATTTAGGCATGTATTAGCAAGGTTTTGAAACCCGGGTCGACCCGGCCGGGTTAACCGGTTCGACCGGTTCCGGCCGAAAAAACGGGTCAAAACAACCCGGGTTTCTAAAACCGGGTTAACCGGTTTGACCCGCCGGGTTTTGAGTGACCCGGTTCACGAAACCCGGCCGGGTTTCATTTTTTCAAAATATTTTAATAAAAACCCGGGTTGACCCGGCGGTCCAACCGGTCGAACCGGTTAACCCGGTGCCCGGTGACTCGACCGGGTCGATTTCAAACCCGGTTTTCAAAACATTGTGTATTAGTTTGTACGTAGCTATGAAATTTCAAAATTAAATAACTTAGTTATTTAGGTCATAATGTAAAGTTAAGTGATCTTATAACTGTTTTAGGTTATTAGTAACTTTAGGTTTTGTGTTAAATTATAATGTTCTTATAGATTTAAAAGTTAGAGGGGTAATTTAGGTATTCCAATTGTTTAAAATTTTAAGGTTTTACAACTCTTCCCCTCTAAAAAGAAAAATTTCATCCGCGAAATTGAAGATATGCAAATCAAATGAGATTTCAATCACTACAAAATTTATGACAATTACCCACTAAAGGGGTGTTTGTTTAAGCTTATATGTGGGCTTATTAAATTATTTGATTTTGGCTTATATTTCATAAGCCCTAATTTTTCAGCTTATTTTAAGACTTTTAGGTTTGTATAAGTTTATCATATTATAATAAACATATATAAGCCCACTAAAAAAATAAGTCAAAAAGTTAGCACCTATGAAATATAAGCTGAAACACAAATAAGCTCTAGCTTCTTACTAGTTATTATTAATAAAATTATTGCCTTTCAAAAAAAAAAAAAAAAAAAAAAAAAAAAAAAAAAAAAAAAAAAACTCATAAAAGTACAAAAAGTCACCAAATATAAGTTTAGGCTTATTAAAAGTAAAAAGTAATAAGATAAAAATAAAAATAAAATAAACCAATTGCTACTTCATTTCATTAGATATTGACAACCTAATCGCTCCATCACCATAATTTTGCCAATCACTTTCACCGTCACGACTCCACCGCAGTTATCGACCACCACAACCGAAACGTAACTCCGGTACCATCGTCACCACCTGTCTCTATCTAGTTTTGATCGAAACCCTAACTCCGACACCATCATCATCGTAACCGTCGTCAATTGGCGTCACTGTTATCAAGTTCGGTATAATACAATGATTCCTTAACATATTAGTTAAAATTTTATAATATTATGACTTGTAAATACACAACGAAGAAATATAGTTGAAATATAACTATTAGTTGTAATTATAATCTAAACACTGTGCGTGAATTTTCACAATTACAAAATATTAAACACGGTCAAATTCTATGCCGCACTACTACAAAAACCACTTTTAGTGACTATGAATATAGTCGCTAAAAGTTTTAGCAAACACACGTGGTCTCAAAAAGTTGTGTCGCCCAAAACTCATCGTTAGCAACCACAATTATTGCTTTTAGCGACTGCAGGTTTAACTTGACTTTCTTTGACCTTTTGATGTGATTAACCAAATCTTTGGACACCACTTTTAGCGAGTACATGTAGTCACTAAAAGTAAGCTGATTTTGTTGACCAAATTCTTTAGTGGCCACTTTTAGCTACTATAGGTGGCCGCTAAAGGTTTTCTTATATTGACCAAACAAAAAAGGACGGCCACCTTTAGCGACCATCGACAAATAGAGTTTTGACTTTTGACTATTTTTTCATCCCAACACTTACAGTGACTACATGTCGTCGCTATAAGTAATAGTCAAAGTCAAACATTTTTCATTTACTCATTTTGTCGTCTAGCTAACTTGTAGCGACGACTCTCTTGTCACTAAAAGTGTTAGAATAGTTGTTAAAAGTTTTGGTCAAAGGCAGGGCCAAGAATGTGAAATTTTTTGTCATTTGATGGACCCATAGCAATGACATCCGTTGTCGCTATAGGTTCCCCGTCGCGAGAAGTCCAAAATGGTGTAGCACCGATAAATTAAAGTAAAATTTTAAAATAATTTTGATTGATTTATAAACCATGTGTGCGTGCACATGACTTATAACTAGTACATTGGGGTGTTATTCGGGTTGACCCAGTCGGGTTCGGGTCAATAGGGTCGGTTCAACTCAGGCTAAAAAAAAATACCCGAATCGACCTTGTTTAGAACTCGGGTCAGGTCAATTCGGGTTCAGATCAATTCGGGCCGGGTCAACTCTGGTTTGGGTCTAGGGTGTTTAAAAATGGTACAATTTTGGCGTTCAAACTTGAAATACGTAAAAATTACAAAGAAAAAAAAAATTAAATTCAGGTCACTCAGGTTGACCCAAACCCGAGTAAGATAAATATATTAAACCTGAAACCGACCTTGTTTAGAACTCGGGTCAATTCGGGTTGACACGAATATAAATTTGAACCTAATTTAACCGACCCGAATAGCAATATTCGGGTTGAGGTCTGCTTTTATGACACCCCTACAAGTACATATCTAAATTGTGTTTCCTATAAGACGTTTTATTTTTGTTTTATATCTTCACAATCCTAATCCTAATTAAAAAAAAACTCAAAATTAATGGCGTCAAAAATTTCCGCCCATTCCAAATTCAAAAATTTTAATCAATTTATGATCTTATAATTAACTACACCCCTATTTCATTTCCATCCTCCACCCAACTCTCCTTTCTCCTCTTGTAAGTTTCAAACTTTCAACCGTCACAGGTCTCCATCTTTCTCCCATATTCCACCACTATAGTTTTTAAAAGGTTAGTAACAAATATTTTGGTATTAATTAGTCAATATCTTGATTTCCGAGTATGTTGGCTTGAAAATTGTTTTGCAGTTACTAATGTTATTGAAACATTTGGGAGGCTATGCATTACATTTTATTTTGTCAACATCTACTGTTGCTCTCGGGTTTGCTCTTAACAGGTATAAGTGTTTATTACTCCGTATTCTTTTTGTATAATCTTAAAAATACATTTCAAAAATGATTTGCTCATATTCTTTTTTGTGTTGATAGATTTCAACAAAGAAAAACTCGCATGATCAAATTTTATCTAGATGTTCCGCTATTTGAGGAGGCTACGCTAAAACCTACTGGTTTAAACATGATGAAATTTTATGTACTTCTTTACCGGCCTGATCCATTTTCAAATGTATTTTCGCTTTTTTCCTATACTCATGAATTTTTTAATTTTTTGTCATTTACATGTACATGAATTTTTTATTTTTTTGTCAGTTACCGGCCTGAATTTTTTATTTTTTTGTCATGAATTTCAAAAATAAATTCTAACTAAAATTTGCTTATGTTTATAAACAGGTTGAGATATGGCTTTTATTGGGATTGAGGTATTAGTCAGCAAGTTTGCACACTTGGATGATTTAAATGGAAACTGTCATAAAGAGACGGAGCTATACAAGGAAGCAAAGGTGTTGCCGAAATTGTAAAGGAAGATGGTACATTGCAGCGACAACTCTTACGGGAGAAAATTGCCCATGAAAATGGAATATCGCTAGTGGTGAAGATATGCGTACTTGAAAATTCAATATATTTCTTAGCTCATGAATTATGTATTAGCTTTTACCTTTGTTTATGTAGAAACAAGTGAGATGATATAAAACGTGGTTGTAGGTGGTGATATTAGCTTATATCGAGACTTTACACATTGATTAGTTGCAGATTGTGGAATTTATAAGAAATTGGAAATTTTGGAATAAATTAAATATTTTTTTAATAAAAAACTTCTCGGTAAGACCGGTTTTTATATAAAAACTAGTTTCCTTAATTTGTAAATGGAGACTTGCTCTTACTAGAAAACCGGTGTAGATGCTTCTATTTAAGACCGGTTACAGAACCGGTTTATATGTGTTTCAGTTATAGAGATACCCCCTCACATAGAGTGGTTCCAAAACCAGTCTGTAAGGGTTATTCTAACCAGTGTTTATGATGTTTTGTGTAGTAGTGCTAGTTTCCATCAATAGTTGTAGTTTTGAAAAATTCTTATTCATTAGTGCTTTTCCTATTATGGTGTATCAAGTTTTGAGACCCAAGTATCAAGTGTCATATTAACTAATGTTTAAATAAAACTTTTGTAAATAAGCGTTCTAAAAAACTGATGTTTTATGACTCAAATAAGAAGTGTTCTATTATGCGTATGATAATAAAACCATAACAAATAAGCGTACTATAAAGGTTAATATTAAAAGACACAGGTGTCAAGGGTCCTATTAAGTTTTGTTAAAATAAAACTTTTGCAAGTAAGCGTTCTATAAAACTTATACTTTAAGACTCAAATTTCAAGTGTCCTATTATGGTGGATGAATTTATGAGACCCAAGTGTCAATTGTCATATCAAGTTATGTTTTAATAAAACTTAATTTGAATAAGCATTATAAAAAGCGGATGTTTTACGACTCTAAAAAGAAGTGTCATATTATGCTGTATCATAAAAAAACCATTATGAATAAGCGTTCTATAAAGGCTAACGTTATAAGACCATATTGTCAAGGGTCCTATTAACTTTTGTTATAATAAAAAACGTTTGCGAATAAGCGTTCCATAAAACTGATGTTTTATGACTCAAATATCAAGTGTCCTATAATGGTGTATCAATCTATGGGACCCAAGTGTCAAGTGTCATATTAAGTTATGTTTTAATAATATGTTTGCGAATAAGCGTTCTAAATAATCAATGTTTTATGACTTATGTATCAAGTGTCATATTATGGTGTATTGTAATAAAACCATAATGAATATGCGTCCTTTAAGGGTCCTATTAAGTTTTGTTTCAATAAAACTTTTGCGAATAAACGTTCTAAAATACTGATATTTTATGACTCAAAAATAAAAAGTCCTATTATGGTGTATGATAATAAAGCCATTATGCATAAGCGTCCTATAAAGGTTAACATTATAATAACCACGTCTTAAGGGTCCTATTAAGTTTTGTTAAAATTAAACTTTTGCGAATGTCCTATTATGGTGTACGATAATAAAACCATTGTGCATAAGCGTCCTATAAAGGTTAACGTTATAATACCCACGTGTCAGAGGTCCTATTAAATTTTGTTATAATAAAACTTTTGTGAATAAGTGTTTTAACTAACTGATGTCTTATGACTCAAAACTCAAATGTCCTATTATGGTGTATTATCATAAAACCATAATGAATAAACGTCCTATAAAGGTTAAAGTTATAAGACCCAAGTGTCAAGGGTCTTATTAGGTTATGTTATAATAGGACATCTAGTTATCAAGTGTCGTATTACACAATCACATAATGGGACACTAACAACTAAATGTCTTATAAAGTAATTTATTAGGATCTATATTTTAAGTGTCCTATTAAGTTATATGATAATAAGACCCCAAATAATCAACCATCCTATTATATAACTTTTTAGGACACCGCCTAAGTAGCAAATATTTAAAAAGGACCCCAAACGCTCATATGTCCTATTAAACAGTTTTTTAGGACTCTATTATCATACCGTCCCACACAAAGGGTCCTAAAAAGCCACTTTTGTTGTAGTGTATGATGTATGGCAACATATACTTTTACTATTTTACATTATATGAATGTTTTAAATGCAAATCACTAAGGAGTATAAAATTATTTTCTTTAGTCATTGGCTTCACCGTTGATCCAAAAAGATCCTTATTTATTCATTTTCGTTTCATTAGCCTTTTTCTTTTCAACTTATCAATTATATCACCCAAAACCCTAGCCATCATAATACAATGAAGGTAGGTTGAGTTGTCATCAATCAACCATATTTTTCTTCTTCATATATTATGTTTTTCGAAAAATACAAAGCAAGCCATGATGTTAAAAAAAAATAATAAAAAAAATCACAAAAAATAGGATGAGGCCATAAGCAATGTACAACTTTTGTCGTTGAATCTGACTCTACATTCGTTCAAACATAAACAAAGAAGAAAACATCAAAAAAAAAAAAAAAAAAAAAAAAAAAAAAAAAAAAGTGAAGAAGAAGAAGAAGCCATTTTCAACATTCATTCCAATTTATCCGTTTAAAAATTTCTCGCTCGTTTTAGATGATTAGCTAAGCTGGACCTAAACCAATTTGTGAGCTATAGTCCACTAATTTAAGGGTTAGGGTGTTTTATCCTTTAAACTATGTTTCATTATAAAAAAAATGTGATGTACAACAACTACGACACAATTAATAAAATTACTCTTTTACTATTTTAGTATTCATACATTAAATTCAAATGATCATATTTTGCTTGTTAACTTAAGGGTAAAGTCCATAAATTAGCAATATACTTTCCCAAATTTACAGAGTTAGGTAACAAACTATTTTTATTACCAATTTAGTATGTAGAACTTGATAATTTTCGACAATTTAGTCATTTTCCTCACAGGCAACCGGATGGTTAATTAAAATGACCGGCACCTTTTTTTTTTTTCTTTTTTTTTACTGAGGTGGATATACCACGTGGATAATATTTAGGTATAAATACAATGCGATAGTGTGCTTATACACATTATAACGTTCATATTCACACAATTATTTCTCACACGAAACCCTAATTATGGTTGCAGTTTAATTAATGATCTAAAAGTTGAAGATGGTAAAAGGTAACATTATAAATGTTATTTACATATGTCAAATGATGTTTCCCCTATGTTAATTTCAGTTAAAACATTATTTTTCAGAAACCCTAATTTTTACGAACCCTAACTTTTTCGTGTTTTAAAATTGCAGATAGAGTTTTCACTGTCAATTTACACCACGATGGGGCATTTGTTCCTAGCCCTTTAAGATACTTGGAAGGTAATGAAAAACAAATCACTGATATTGACTTTGAAGGTATGAGCTTTACTGATTTTTGTGAGGTTATCAAGCATTATATTTATGGGATTGTGTATAGGTTATATTATTGTCCCCTTAGAACACCTTTGAATGTTGGTATTAAAGAAATTAAGACAGATAATGATGTTCAAGAGTTTGTTTGGGTTAGGTATGACAACAAATGGTATATTGACCTGTATGTGGAACACTTTGATTATGATATAATGGATTTTATAAATGAGGAAGCAAATGGGATCTTAAGTAGTGGCTCTAGTGATGAATACTACAGTAGTGATGAGTGTGAGGATTTCCCTGATGTTGATTTTCATAATGAAGGGGAAGACAATGTAGTTATAAAGAATCTAACCACTAAAGACCTATTTCTAAACAAAATGTGCCCCAACAGTGACATGTATGTTGACTATCATGATCACTTAGTCCCTCAAGCAGAATGTGAGGCTTTAGATGACCCTGAAGCTGATAACATTGACCCTATTTTTCAAGCTAAAAAGGTGTTTCTTATCCCAAACATGACCCTAAAACTCCTTGGAACAAAATGACACCTGTCTTAGGTGTGAGGTATGAGCATCCTGACCAATTGAAGCTAGCCTTAGCCAACTATGCAGTAGCAAATGGCTACCAATTGTGGTTTTGAAAGAAATGATTGGAAGACTCTACTAGTGTTTTGTGGTAGGAATGTTGAGGATGGTAGGTCTACTGGGAGGTACACTAACAAAAAAAGGAAGATCCAAAAGTCTTTGTTTAATGATGGTGAGGCTAGTACTAGCAAGTCTAAGTCTCCTAAGAAAACAAACAAGTCTGCTAAGTCTAGTAAGTCTGCTAAGTCTCCTAAGACAACAAAAAAGTACAAAAAATTGCCAAATAAAAATGTTAGTTCTAAGTCTCCTAAGACATTCAGGGTTAGAAAAAGGGGGGAGGGATGTAGCACTGATATTGAGGGAACAAGTTCACCAGTGGTTAACCCAAATACCAACTCACCAAAACCACCTGAAACACCTAGGGCTACAAGGAAGAGGTTAAGAGATGATAAGAATCCTGTTTGTGGTTTTAGACTATGGGATTCATGGATGAGCAATGAGCACTCATTCCAGATCAATACATTGAAACCAAACAATAAGTGTTCTAGAAACTATAATCTTGGTTCCCTGGTAGCTTACAAATGGATTGCATACCACATGTCTAAAGATATCCTTAATGATCCATTCATTCCTTATATTAAGATGAAAAGTTTAATAAGGGACAAGTTTCTCATTGATGTTTCTTTAGGACAGTGCAAAAGGGCCAAGCAAAGGGCATTGTTTAACCATGAGGGAGGGTTAATTGAGCATTATGGTAGGTTGTGGGACTATAGGAGGGCACTATTAGATTCAAACCCTGGTTCTACTTGTGAACTAGATGTAGAGGAAACCAGTTCTGGGAATGTCTAATTCAAAAGGTTCTATATATGTTTCAAGGGTGTTCAAGAAGGGTGGTTGCAAGGTTGTAGGAGAATCATTGGTTTAGATAGATGTTTTTTGAAACGTACATGCAGAGGTGAGTTGCTCACAGCAATGGGGAGAGATGCCAACAATCAGATGTACCCTATTGCTTGGGCTGTTGTCAGGGTTGAAAACTATCTGAATTGGACTTGGTTCCTTTCACTTCTTCATGATGATCTCAACCTGCAACAAGGCACAGGATTAACACTGATTTCAGATTCACATAAGGTAAGTATGTTTACCAATTTTAATTATTCATACACTTTAACTGTTTTATAACATGTTTTATTGTATACAGGGTCTTTTAGATGCTATTGGAGATTGGTTGCCTCATGCAGAGCATAGAAAATGCACAAGGCAAGTCTATGCCAACTTCAAAAGGAAGTATACTGGCTTGGCACTACAAAGCCTTTTTTGGAGGTCAGCATCAAGTACTATGGAGCAACAATTTTATGCAAGGATGGATGAATTGAAGTTGGAGAACAATGAGGCCTACGGCAATACAAGGAATACTTACTTAATTACATTTTTCTGATTGTAGACCATGGATGAAGAAGACATTAGGCAAGCAATGGAACATGAATACCTGGAAGGGCTATTGGATGAATAAGAGGAACAAATGCAAAACTATCAAAGAGAGGAATCTGAAAGACTTGATGAAGAAGCTTTACAGCAGGCAATGGAAGAAGAAAAGATGTATGCAAGAATGGATGAGGAAAGAGAAAGAAAAGAACAAGAATGGGAAGCAATGATGGATCCTTTGTTTGATTGCAATTTCCCATAGAGATTCCCAGAGGATGATCCTGATATTATAGAATACAGGGCCATGAAAGCTTCCATTAAGTTTGTTCATCCAACCCAAGAATCACAAGTTCAACCAAAGTCTGCTATTCAAGAATCAGATCCAAATACTGCTAGTGTTGTTGAAGCCTCACAAGTTGATGGTCTCCAAACTGAAGGTTCTAGTGCTATTCAAGAATCAGATATCCAAACTGAAGGTTCTAGTGCAGGCAAAAAAAAGGCAACAAAAAAAAAAGAAAAAAAAAAAGTTGTTGTTAGTCAAGAAAACAGGATCTATTATAAACAGAGAGGAAGATCAGAGAGGATCAAGATGATGCAATGAAAGAACTTCAAGTTTGATGCACAAGGTACAGGTTCAACACCTGACAAAGCATTTGATGTTAGTCCAGATGCAACTCCTTGAAGTCTTAGATTTAGCAGTAACTTTGATCCTTTCATGGATGTAAAACAATACTTTAACTTTTGATAGCTTATTTGCAGTCATGTATGGTTATGATAAAATATCTTATCTTTTGTGTGGGTAACATGATTGTGTTAAACAATGGGTGTGTTCCCCACTTCTACTTACTTTATTTCTACTTTAATGAATGGTGTCCCTTTGACTGTATCAAAGAGACTAGTTTAATTCAATATTTTGTCTTGGTCTTTGTTCTTTTGTCATTTGGCATGTGTCCCTATGCAGTAACATGTGAAGTATGCAGTGTGGTAGATATGCTGTAAATGCTTTGGCATCTGTCAAATGCATGTGAATAAAGCAGTTCACTTCAATTTTGACCCTTTTTAAATAAAGTTTTCACTTTGGTACAACCACAAGACAGCCATGAACTAAATACTTTGCCATTTGATACAACCAAAATCATACACAACACAGTTATGCAATATAAATGCTGTGCCACTTGATAAAACCAAAACAAACCATTCCATTGATTATGTCAACTGATACAACCAAAATACCAACCAAAGTACATCATACATAACCTACCACATCTATTTCAGTCAGTAAACCATTTATTTTTATTGCCATAAACTTCTATTATTTCACTGCCAATACCAAACACATACAAATTGCAAATGCAAAGAAAGTTGATTTCCAAAAAGTCAAAGAGGTCAAACTTTTCTGCAATTCATTGTTCTTTTCATCCAGCTCAGCTTGAAGTTTTCCAATCCTCCATTCACGGTTGCCCTCTTGTCCCAGTTGTCTTCTTTGTTGTGGATTCAAAAGAGTGTACATCTCGTACAAATGCATCCTGTACCAATCACTATCCATCTCTGGATCATACCAATCCCAAAACTCACACTTCTTCTGCACGGGTTTGTAACGATTTGGACAAACAAGAAACCTTCGAGATGGATTAGTGTTTGTCCAAGATGTTAAAACCATTACGGGTAACTTACAATCACATGTTCGATCATGAAGGTAGATGGACATGATTTGGTTTCAATTTTACTGTGTAATTAGGGTTTGAATTTGGGGGTAAATGTTATGTCGTGTTAATGAATTAGGGTAAAATAAATAAGGTTGGGTCGGGTTTTAGGGTTAAATAAGATATATGGGTCGGGTGGATTGTCTAGGTGGCTTTTTTTAAAAAATACATAATACACGTGGAAATTAAAATTGGGTATTTGGATTAATGGCCGATAATAATCACTATAATGTCAAAAATTAGCCGGTTTTGCATACTAAATTGGTAATAAAAATAGTTTGTTACCTAACTCTGTAAATTTGAGAAAGCATGTTGCTAATTTATGGACTTTACCCTTAACTTAATGAAATATCTAGTGCCCTTAAGATTTTAGGTACGCTACTTGTTTTATTTAGGGCTTGGCGTTTATAGCTTTCCTATATAGAATCTTGTATGCTTTTAAATTTCAGCAATTCCATTAGTACATTAATTTTTTTAATCATATTACAGTATGTACATGAATCCTTTCCATCACATCAAAAACAAATCAATGGGTCCACTGTATTTTATTCTTTTTTTTAGCACTTTGGAACAGTGAAACTATACCTTAAAAAAGGAGATGAAAAAAGACGAAAAAATACTAGTTGTAATATACAATTTTTTTTTTCGTTAGCAAGATGCCAACACCATCAAACATGTCACATGTATTTTATTTTTTAATCCGATGCCTTTTTTTGTCTTTTATAGTTTTTACATTTTTTTATCGTACAAAATACTAGTTGTCGCATAACTTTTTTTCGTCTTTAACATTTGAACAAAATACTAAATTCATTGAATATTAAAAATATGCAAGGATATCTAAATTCATTAAATATTAAAAAACACATTTATTACATCAAACAAAATACATAAACGACACAAATATAATTAAACACATACATATCACATCTTAAATCATTCCAATACTACCTCTTCAACATTATAGTTTGATCGATTTGAGCGAAGCAGTTGATCGTAATAGTTTATCCGCTCTATGTACGGAGTAATCCATGCGACTGCACATTCAAATCTGTAACGAAACCATTGAGTTGCAATAGTAGGCATCGAGTAGTCTCCTTGCAATATCGCATTGACATAATGATTATTATTAACATACCCAAGTGTAATGAATTTATGATCGTACCATGGTGGCGGACTCGAACGAAGCGGCACATACGTCATACTACCTAGAGTGGTAAGAGTGTGTAAAATGACATTTTATCATGAAGCAATCAAGAAACCTATTTATGGCATATTCATCCAGTTTTCAATTGGCGCGGATCCATCTTCAAAGAAATCCAAGCGCTTTTGAACATCGTAACATTCTTTAGTGCCAAACATAACAACATATTGGTTATAGTAGATGCGTAACTCTTCCATTTAATGATATCGAACTGTGGGCCATGCATTTTCATGAAGATTGAGTCCGACAGCTACCGCTCTAAATCCACAATTTCCATCGGCTCTTACATCTTGAACCTTGTAGATGTAAGGATGAAACATTTTCGGAAATTGGTTGATATATGCATGCCTTACTGGTTTTTGCGTATGTGAAGGTAGCTCCGTGGGGGTTCTTTTGAAGGATGAAAAATTTGGAATGGATGAAAAATTGTATCCCGCTGGTTCTTGCGTTTGTGAAGGTGGCTCAGCGAGGGCTCTTTTGAAGGAGCTACCACCACAAGTAGCTTTCCGAGTGGTAGGCTCACGAAGTGAAGTTTCTAATGGTGTTGTCAACTCTTTCATCTTTCTCACTAAACACTTCTTACCAGCTCGTGATTGCTTTCTGAACATTTTATTAAAATTCTCAACCTCGACTCTAACTTGACAGCCTAAATCATCATCTCCTACAGATGCGCATGGTGATAAATTAAGCTTCCTCCAAAATCTATCGATCGCTTCAAGTGGTATGGGATAACCTCTATTCATATAAACTAATAGTTCATGTGAACATGGTAGCCCATAACTTGTACATAATTGACGTTCACAAATTTCATAACCTTTAGCATCTACACAACACTTATACTCTTGGAAGAGTATCTCAAGTGCGTGAAATGAAATGCGCTTATTCAAATTTGTAAAGAGTGATATGTTGTATTGATGTCGAATGACAATTTTGCTATGCTCAAGACTTGAATGAATAGCTGTCTCTTTTGAGTTGACAACTTCATGAATATATGACACTGCTGTCAGCAAATCTGATTGTGCTGAATCCAAGTACAACTTTAACTTGGCATGTTGACTTTCCACTCTATTAGTTGTTTGATTGCCAAAATGAAGAAATTTATCAGTCCAAGCGGCTACAAACATTCCCTTATATTTTGCTAACCAAGTCTTATTTAAATAATCCATAACGCCTGAAAAATGTAATGAAAATTGCTTTAATATCATGATAATAAAAAAGCTATAATAAACTTTACTCGGTTATATAACATATAAATAATACCTGGAAAGTCGAATACAATTCCTATAAGTTGTTCCAGGTTGAGTTGATATGCTTCCTCACTATGAGATTTAATAAGTGTACCCCAAGCTATACTGAAACGATACCATGGGCCATTATCCTTTATCCATTTTTTACATTTTCGCATAACACTTCTATTAATGTGCCATCTACAAAGGAACCCTTTTGCATTTGGAAATGTGATGTTGTATGCTTTCATGAGTGCCAACTCTCTGTCTGTAACAATAACACGTGGAAACATATATCTGTCCATTACAGATCTTAGGCACTCCATTGCCCAATCATAGTTTGGCTCTTTTTCCTTATGCATGAACACTAATGCTATACAAAAGGTCTGATTTGTTGGAGTTACACCAACGATCTCTAGGAGAGGCATCGGGTACCTGACTGTATTGTATGTCGCGTCCATCAACAACACGTCAGGAAATGCACGCCATATAGTCAACGATGTTGGATGCGTAAAAAATAAATCTTCTAGTTTGTTTGATGATTTATGAGGTCTAGCATAACAAATATATCTTTTTGATGTAAAAAAGACATGAGCTCTTGCATTGGTGTTTTTCCAGCTTTTCCCTCTTCACGAAATTTTTGACATGCATTGTAAATAGTTTTTATAGTAGACACATTTTGAGGATTTTGTTTTTTCAAAGTAGATAAAATGTTTCGTGGCTTCACATTTTTTTCAAACAAATCCTTCACTAACTTAGACTCACTTTCAGACAATCGTCGTGCGTATGCGTGACCTTCCAGATGTGATGCAGGTTCATGATTATGTCTATCACATATCACACTTAACGCCCAACGATCATCATACAAATATTTTCCTTCCAAACCAAAAGGACAATCACATTTTTTGTGCCAGTATTTCTAGTTGAGGTTTTTTAACTTGTGTATTTACCACCAACATCACAATGAAAAATGACATTTGAATTAGTTTTGGATCTTTTAATCACAATAACGTAACCAATAGAATGTCATGTTTCTTTCACCCAATCAATTAAATCTTGATGAGAGTTAAACACCTGAAAATGAGTTTTTAACGAGTTTTAATACTTTGTGATATATAAAATATACTAGTTATTGCAAATGCATATATACTTACCATGTCTGTTTCAAATGCTGAATTGTTATGTGAGAAGTAGTTGCTTTCATTCCTGATTTCATTTTCCTCATGTTGAAAATACCCGCCTTCATTTTCCTCATGTTGAAAATACCCGCTTTCATTACTGGCTTCATTTTCGCCTTGTTGAAAAAAGTTTTGAAAATAATCAAACCAACTCATTTTTATACTTAAGTATGTTTGTGTGTTATTTATTTTTGACTAGTATGAATACATATATATAACTTGTAAAAAAAATCTATAATTGAAATATCCTTATAATTGAATTGCTCATTTTGTTTTATGATTAAATTGTACATTTTAATGTAAAAAGATAAAAAGTACTATAAAAGTGCCCATATTATTTCATGATTTCATTGTACATTTTAATGTAAGAAGATAAAAGTGTTATATATGTTGGCCATTGCATTTGTTAATTAATACAAATTGGGAAAAAAATAGTAGTTACATTGTATTGGAAAAAAATCGCATTGTATCAATAATACTTACTGGTTCGTTACATTGCATTATCCATCATTATGCATGTTACTTTATGTGTTTTACTTTATTGGCCATTACCTATCTTATCAATCAATCCATCAATGTGTCATAGTGTAAATAGGAAATTCGTAGTAATCATCATCATCATCATCATCATCCTTCACCATCATCAACAAAACCTAATAATACATATTACTCAATATCATAAACAAGGGTTTATGTAAGCCATAACAACTTACCCATCATCCTTCTATATCATCATATGATCATACTTTGATCATACGATGAAAACCACTTAACCCATTAGCCTTAACCACTTAATCATATATGATAGAGCTACATACTTGTAGTGATCTTTACTAGGAAGGACCCTTAGCATAATTTCATCATCATCTTCTTTTTACCTTTGCAAGCTACTCTTCTCCCTCCCTTTTCTTATCCAGAACCGTACAAACACAAACATACTCTAGGAAGGTGTGGAATATGCTAGAATTATGTGGAAGGATGCTTATATACTTGTACAACTTTGACCATTTGGCATAAATGGTCCCTTGAGTCTCTATCCTTATATTTTGACCACATCACATATATAACACTTTGATACTAGGCAACATTAGCCCCCTAAGTTATGCATCATAACCTCCAAAACTATATAATACATTCATTGACCATCACTTTGACTATCGGGTCTGACCAGTACACAATATTCGTTACATCTAGGGTGGGGTCCAAGTACTCGGGAAACCTGTCAATAAGTGGCTCATGAATACATGAATACTTCGCATGCCTCTCATAAACACACTTGCGCTTAACATGGCTATTTTCACCTCATAAGTGGTGTTATTAATACTCCCTGATGAATTTTTGTTTTTAATCTTTCAATATATATGATAATTAAGAACACGTTCTGATACGCGGGATTGCGCCCTCGCAACAGGTTTTACCTCTCAAGGGATCTTGAGAAGCTTGCAATCCCCGCCAAGCAGTGCACCTGATCGTTGTACTATAATATAGTGACAAATACCGGGGGATTGATCGTTCAACTCAGGAATAGTGTTCACTAGGATTAGAAAATCTAGTAAACTAGGTCTAGAGGTGAGGGATGATTCTTTTTGTATTTTTGTATTTTATAAAAGCAAGTAAAATCTCGGGTTTTAAAGGAGTGGGCGGAATTAGTTGCTAGTCAACTAACCCAAATAACTAAATATGCAATCAAAATAAAATAAAAAGAAATGAAAATAAACTAATGTGGTGGAAACAATAATAAGAAAAGATGTGTTTACTTAGATTTCATTACTCCCTAGATATCTTTTACCGGTTGATTAGCTTGTTAAAATTGCATGGATGACGGGTTATATTCCTTAATACTAGTCGTAGGGTCGTGTACAATATTCCCTAACTCTATAAGCTCCTACTTCACTCCTATGTCGAGCCGACTAAAAGCTCCTAACATGGGATCACTAGAATTCACTTATGCATTAAATACAACCAAAAATCATAGTACACCTCCGATCATGTTTCTTAAGACGTTCAAGCAAGTTACCAATTGGAAGTCTGCCACTTTTCTTAAGCCTAACATCGAATACAATCATCCACAACAATTATAAACAAACCATCAACCAATAATCAACATCTAGGTTTCACTACATCTAAGCAAACACAATAAAAACCAAGCCTAGCATGTTAAAAGAAAGACAAGCATAAGATAGAATCACACAACACATAGACATGTCGTATGATTATTGGAAAACTTATCTTCAATTAAGCATGGATGGAACAAGGGTTGAAACCCTTATTTTTACAGAAAATTCGTCTAGGGTTTAAGCTCTCTAAAAGTTCTCCTAATGTTCCATACTTTACAATGAAAAATTGGAAAAAATATATATAGATAATACATCCCGACGGCATCACGTTGTAGTTTCTGACGCTGTCAACTCGCCGCCAAATTAAGGATCGTATTTCCTAGATCCAATCTTGACGCCGAAAAGAAGGAATTAAGCTCTGGGCCGTCACATACATTTTGACCCTGACAGCCTTGGTGACGCCGTCAGGTCAATTGCACTAAAAATGTTCTGGGCCGTCATGTGTGAAGTCTTGACGTCGTCAGATACTATTTCCAGCAAGGATTTTGAGACTTTGCCGTTTTCTTCACTTTTATGCTCCAAAAACGTCCAAAATGCTTTCTTTTCCAGATTTCTTCTCAAAAGTACCTAAAATGACAAAAAGAACGATTTAGGGCAGTAATTGATCAAATAATCACGAATTCGGTTTTAAATGACCCCTTAAATGTGGTACACTTTTCGCCTTATCAAAGACCCTTACACTTGAGATTTGCTTGTCCTCAAGCAAATGCGCTTTTATTCTAATCAAAATACAAGTTAGGGGTCATTTAACACTAATATAAAAGTAATTACAACAAATAATCGTTCCACTAAAAACCAAAAACAAGCACGGAGGTCATACACTAGCACCTCACAAATAGTGTTTAGATACTCACATCTCTCGGGTGTAATAAAGTATATATCACAATATGGAAATGGAAAACATCTCACACTACCTTTCATAGCAAATAGATTACCATAGGCTTGGGAAAGGATCAAACCTCCACCACTTGGCGTAAGCACCTAGGATAAACTATTAAAGAGGTCTTTAAAGGGTTATAAGGTTAAGTGTAGGGATATGGAAAACACGGTTTTGTTGGATAAAGGCAATATTTACTGGTGGCGAGTTAATCATCTTGGTTAATTACATGTACAATATGGTGTTGCTAAGCCAAGACTCGGCTCGACGTAAGCTAATCAAAATCTAACAAACTATGAAACAAACATAAAATGAATTATTTTTTTTTATTTATTATTTTTTTTTTTTTTTTTTTTTGCATACACTCTTGCCCTACCATCCAAAATAATACATCATAGGGAATTTGCATTCCCCTTACTCTTGAATTTTTACATACTTTACAATAAACTACTCTAATGACTCGAATCAAGATAATCAAAACAGTTGGAGTACTTATTAAATATTAACGCACATATGGGGGTAATAAATTGATGTCTTCCCCATTACTCCATATTACTAGTACTTTACCCATGACTCCCAATCGTCCCAAAACAATATGTATGATACGTGGGATTGCGCACTCGCAACAGGTTTTACCTCTCAAGGGATCTTGAGAAGCTTGCAACCCCCACCAGGCAGTGTACCTGATCGTTGTAGTATAGTATAGTGACAAGTACTGGGGGATTGATCGTTCAACTCAGGAATAGTGTCGCTAGGATTAGAAAGCCTACTAAACTAGGTCTAGAGGTGAAGGATGATTCTTTTTGTATTTTTTTATATTTTATAAAAGCAAGTAAAATCTCGGGTTTGAAGGAGTGGGCGGAATTAGTTGGTAGTCAACTAACCCAATTAACTACAAATGTAATCAAAATAAAATAAAAGAAATGAACATTAAACTAATGTACTAATGTGGTGGAAACAATAATGAGAAAAGTTGTGTTTACTTAGATTTCAGTACTCCCTAGATATCTTTTACCGGTTGATTAGCTTGTTACAATTGCATGGATGACGGGTTATATTCCTTAATACTAGTCGTAGGGCTGTGTACAATGTTCCCTAACTCTATAAGATCCTACTTTACTCCTATGTCGAGCCGACTAAAAGCTCCTAACATGGGATCATTAGAATTCACTTATGCATTAAATACAACCAAAAATCGTAGTACACCTCCGATCATGTTTCTTAATATGTTCAAGCAAGTTACCATTGGAAGTCTGCCAGTTTTCTTAAGCCTAACATCGAATACAATCATCCGTAACAATTATAAACAAACAATCAACCAATAATCAACATCTAGGTTTCACTACATCTAAGCAAACACAATAGAAGCCTAGCCTAACATGTTAAAAAAAGAAAAGCATAAGATAGAATCAAACAATATATAGACATATTGAATGATTATTTGAGAACTTATCTTTATTAAAACATGGAAGAAAGAAAGGTTTGAAACCCCTTCAATATGCAGGAAATTCGACATAGGGTTTGTGTTTAGGTATTCCACAATTTGTTCCACACTTTACAATGAAAAATTGGAAAAATATATATAGACTAAGCATCCTGACGGCGTCATGTATTAGCCTCTGACGCCGTCAACTCGCCACCAAGTTGAAATTCATATTGCCTAAATCCAGTCTTGATGCCTTCGTGTGCAAATCTACTCTGGGCCGTCACATGTATTTGGACCCTGACGGCCTTGGTGACGCCGTCAGGCCAATTACATTGAAAATGTTCTGGGCCGTCACGTAATGAGGTCCACATCCACCTCTTTTGTTACTCTTGACGCCGTCATGTATTAAGGCTTGACGTCGTCAGGTACTGTTCCTAGCAAGGGATTTGAGATTTTTCCGTTTTCTTCACTTTTATGCTCCAAAAACGTCCAAAACGCTTTCTTTTCCAGATTTCTCCTCAAAATTACATAAAATGACAAAAGGAACGATTTAGGGCAATAATTGATCAAATAATCACGAATTCGGGCTTAAATGACCCCTTAAAAGCGGTACACTTTTCGCCTCATCAAATACCCTTACACTTGAGATTTGCTTGTCCTCAAGCAAATGCGCTTTTATTCTAATCAAAATACAAGTTAGGGGTCATTTAACACTAATATAAAAGTAATTACAACAAATAATCGTTCCAGTAAAAACCAAAAACAAGCACGGAGGTCATACACTAGTACCTCACAAATAGTGTTTAGATACTCACATCCCTCGGGTGTAATAAAGTATATATCACGATATGGAAATGGAAAACATCTCTCACTACATGTCATAGCAAATAGATTACCATAGGCTTGAGAAAGGATCAAACCTCCACCACTTGGGGTAAGCACCTATGATAAACTATCTAAGAGGTATTTTAAAGGGTTATAACGTTAGGTGTAGGGATATGGAAAACACGGTTTTGTTGGATAAAGGCAATATTTACTGATGACGAGTTAATCATCTTGGTTAATTACATGTACAATATGGCGTTGCTAAGCCAAGACTCGACTCGACTTAGGCTAATAAATCAAAAATAACAAAAAC
The DNA here is from genome assembly GCA_030686995.1 of Artemisia argyi. NCBI lineage: Eukaryota > Viridiplantae > Streptophyta > Magnoliopsida > Asterales > Asteraceae > Artemisia > Artemisia argyi. The sequence goes on from CM060694.1 coordinate 37,121,281, forward strand.
ATAAAACAAACATAGAATGAAACGGGATGGTAGTCCGTATGTTTTTTTTTTCTTTTCTTTTTCTATTTTTTATTTTTATTTTTATTTTTTTTGTTGCATACACTTTTACCCTACCATCCAAAATAATACATCATAGGGGAGTTACATCCCCCATACACTTGAATTTTTACATACTTTACAATAAACTACTCTAATGACTCGAATCAAGATAATCAAAACACTTGGAGTACTTTTTAAGATTAACGCACATATGGGGGTAATAATTTGATGTTCTTCCCCATTACTCCAAAACACTAGTACTTTACCCATGAGTCCCAATCTTCCCGAAACAATATATACAAGATATGACTTCGACTTAGCAACCATGTAATCAATTAGATAATTAACTAAGGGTTTAAACACGTAACAATAATGCACTAAAGATGAGTGCATACAAGGAAGGCTAAGGCGATTTGGTTGCACATTTGGGTGGGTTGTAGCAAATTCTTCCTTTAAGTAAAATGCTTAAAGTTAGAAACGAAAAGATAGGCTCGGAGGGGTGTACTAAGAGTATCGTGTACTAAAAATGAGTACAATGCAAAGGTGTGGGAAAAATTAATTGACTTTACAAGTCAAGTAATATGACTTAAATGGTCAAGTAATTATGATACGGGTTGAAACACAAGGGTGATCCTAATGCCTCTTATCATGTAGTAAATCCTACTACACGAATGTAGTCTCACCAGCGGTCTCGGGATGCATCACTAACGCAAGTTCTAGAATCTAAATACTACCGGTACACTCATAAGCACTAATACTAAAAGCTTTTCCTATCAAATCTAAAGGCGAACCTCACATATTTTGGTGGAAATTTTTTTTAAGTGGTACGGTTTTGTGCTAGTCATACGACTCCTATCCATGAGATGCTTGTTAAGGCTAAAGTTTCACTCCTAAATGTTGTAAAAAATTTTAAATTTGGCGCTAAAATTACACTAACAAGTATTTCTATTAGTTTTATTAACCTACTATCAAACAAACAAACTGAAGTGCAATAGTATTCTATAAGGTATCATCATTTACTCTCCTATTACACTTAGGATGAACATTGTCCCCAATGTTCAATTAAAGGATGTAAAAGTAAGAACAGGTAAAAGAATAAAAACAAATACTCCCCTAATTCGTTCGGTGTGGATAGTGTGTCAACAAGGTTAGATCTTCCTCCAAGAAAATGAACGTTGAAAGCTTCCCTCCAGAAATATAAATCATATTCTTGTCATATATAACCTGTTAAACCTGAGAAAACAATCAAGGCAAACCTCATGTAAAATCGGCGGCAATCTATATATACTAACAAATCCTAGAAAGCAATTTAAGATATAATGCTTGTGGAATGAATGTTTGCAGATTTCCTGGAGTTTACAAAACTAAAGAATTAACAAAAATTTTAAGACTCCGGTATAAACAAAACTCGCAAAATTTTTCAGAATTTTGGTACCTGACGCCGTCAGGTTGTAACTCCTGACGCCGTCAGAATGTTCCTGGAAAAATCTTATGTTAAGTTTCCGGAAAATTTCTGGAAAAACTCATGCCTTATTTCCTGGAAAATCCTGCAAAACATCATTATGACTCGATACAAGCATTTGACTCAAACAAATACTAATATACATGCTCATTTAATATTGTGGCAAATTATGCTCATTTTCGTTCTTATAAACAAGTTTGGATCTCCCTTACACTTAGCTTTTGCAAAATACCTTTATATGTAATTAAGACGAAGTTAAAAACAAAATAAAGCATTTTCACAATTTAATTTGAAACATGATCTACCAACAATAAAAATAAAACATGCATACGGAAACAAATAAAATCAATGTGGTGTCTTATCAATGAAATTTTTTTGTAGATAGAATTGGCGTTGAGGTCCTATAAAGTTTTTTTCTATCCAAGGTCCATATCTAGATGGTCTCCTATTCATCTCTACCTAATGTGGTGTCAGTTCGTCCTCACAATCGTAGCTATGCTTCTTAACATCATAAACCGACCAAGTCTCACCATCTCCTACCGCTATCTTAGACTCCTTACAATCTATCATGGCACTAGCGGTTGCTAAAAATCCTATTCCTACAAACAATGGGCATGTAGTATCACTAACCATATCTAGGACGTGAAAATCCGCTAAGATAGTCAATCTTCCTACGTGAACTACTACATCCTTGATCATTCTAACCAGGTGGGCAACACTTCCATTCCCCTAGACCAATTATTACTTCCATCTCCTCTAACTTTCCGGCTAGTGTGTCGAAAGCTTCGGATTTTCCTATCATACAAGGCAAAACAAATATACCCGGATCATCAAGCTTCTTAGGCAACTCATTTTGAACGAAGGCGGTCTTATTTTTACCCAATTTAAGTTTCTCATATTTTTCTAGGAGGGCACTATAGTAGGGGGCACGGGCTAAGACATCAATGACGGGGCGTTCAAGGTGGAGCTCCTTGAATTCATCGTCAAGGTCTTGTGCAGGAGGTGTTTCAACTGTGTTATTGACCGGTTTCATATCGGATGTTTTATTCAATTGGTCCTTTTGAAGAATTTGGGTTTGCTTGAAACAGGTGTTCAGTGCTTTGACCGAATAGTATTGTGGACAAGAAGTAGGTGACAAAACCGATGATATGGCATTAAAGTTTAGTTTCGGGTTCTTGACTGTGTCGCTTGGGAGTGCTCCCATTTCTCGGTCATTTAGAACTTTCAACAATGTGTCAATTTTATTAGTCATCTCACTTTGCTTTTGTTTGAAATCGACTTCAAACTTAGATATGCGAGCTTCTTGAGATGCCATAAATTTGAACATCAATCCTTCAAGATTATTGGTACTACCATAGTTATTGGAAGGATTGTTGTTGAAAGTATGGTTAGAGGGTGGACCGTTTGGTTGGTAATGATTAGGTGAATTGGAAGAATTGTTTTGGGGCATGTTTTGGTTTTGTTTCCACTTAAGGTTCGGGTGATTTTTCCAAGAAGGGTTGTAGGAATCACCGTAAGGGTTTATCTCGGGTTTGAAAGTGTACCACTTGTTGTAATATGATATTGCATTTTTGCGCGTATCAAATTAATATACACAGTAGACGTGAGTGGAATTTACCGGTCAACCTTTAGGAAAAGGGAGACTTGTAAAAACTCGTGAATACTATATATATATGTGATACCGGGTAAGTGATCACCCGGGTCGTGTCCCAACGAGGTGTGAATGGGCAATATCGTGAGAGATTCGAGATTAAAATGCTTGTAAGGAATGGTTGAGAGATTATTTGGTATTGTGAAATAACGAGAAATTAAAATAACATACGAAAAATTAAACAAACGTAACTTAAACACGAATTAAAACAAGGAATGCTAATTAAAACTTAAAAAACTACTTAAAAGTCTACGGGAACAATAATCGGGAAGCTAGGGAACCCTAAACGTAAACTAATTTTAAAAACGTAAAAGTAACTTTAATAAAAACGCGAGTGCGCAAACTAAAACGTGAATTTAACGTTACACTAGCCAACGAGTGTAAAAAAAAAATATTTTTCTACGTTCTAAAATGTAAAAGAAAATTTCGAGAAAAAGAAAAACATTTTTTTGGTTTTTATATTTTTTATTATGAATTAAAAACTAAATAAAAGAAAATAAATGATTAAAAATACTAAAACATTTGGGAAAATTTTGAAAATTTTATAGAAACTAAATTATGATAAAACTAAACTGAGAAAAATATAAAAAATTGGTGGTTGAACCTAATAAGCAGTAAAGATAAGCAAATAAGCTATATAAGTGATATTAAGCAAAAATAAAGATACTATTACTATAAAGATTAAACAAAACAAACTATAACAACAAATGGTAAGGAGTAGAGATGGTAAGGGTTGGGTTGTGTTGCGTCTGCTGGGTGTACCCTGGTGACAGGTTCGAAACCTGCATCCACACTTTTTGCAAAACATTTTCAATTTTTCTTTCTTTTGAACTTTTACCAACTCATAAAAATATTAACTTTCATAAGTTCAACCTCTCCAAAGGCTCAGTTTCCAATCAGTTCTCAGTGGTAAAAAAAAATTGATTTGTAAAAGAAAATTGCCTCACTCTTTCATCACAAATAAGCCAAGATAAGCATCAACAATTAACTAAATAAACTATAAGAGATTACAACTAATCTAATTAAGTGAACCTAACCCTAACTAAGTTGCAATGATTAAGAAATAAGTAGTAATTTAAACGAAACTATGCAAACGAAATCAATCATACTAGCAGCCTAAGTGGTAAAGTTAATAAGCTAACAACCAAGCGACTTAGACCTAAAACTAAGAGCACAATCAACTAACCTTCCAAAGATCTTATAAACCAGAATTTAACAAGCGAGGGAGCTTCTATGGACTCGATAATAGTCTGCTAAGGGACTGTTTGGGACAATCGGTTACAACAGCCAACGGGTCACAATGGGTGACTTAGAGCAAAGTAATGAGCTACCAAATGATTAAACTAAGGTGCAATAGCTGAAAACATGTAAGTATTAGCTACTAAAGAACATAAAGAAGCAGATTTTTGAGAACTTTGAACAAATAAACAAACTGGAAAATGGAATTGAACATACTAGATGGGTCAGTAGGTGCTGAAGCAGCGGGTGGTTTAAAGTGGGTGAAACTAGGTGCAAACTAAGTTCTTGACATATGAAAGCTACGGACCAGATACTAGACTAGTGTAACAACCTACACTGACTCGAATTTAAGCAAAAACAACAGCCAACAAAAGCTTAATCTAGATTCAAACTATGCTAATTTTCAAAACGGCCTCCACTTGAGAATTTTATAAAACTAACTATGCCATTTTAAAACTACTTGGGGATGGAAGAATTTGGTCTAAAACTATCAATAACAATACAACAAAACTGAATGAATTCTTAGAACCTAAAAGCAAATGAACTAGATAAGCTGTGAAATGGTGAAATAAACATAAGTCTTACAATAATGATAATAAGCAATTTTATAAAAGCAGAAATAGAAAAGCAGTTGGAATGTAGTGATAAGCTAAAAGTAATAAGCAACAGATTAATTGAACACAGAACTTTTTAAAGGCTTCAACTAAAAACTTTTCATTAAATAAAATAACATCAGTACACTAATCTTGAATTAAAACTGAAAGCGTTTTCAAAATAACATTACTAAAACCTACTTTTAATCCTAAAATCCTACTTAACTACTACTACCTAATTGCTCAAATGAGCTACAATCATCTTCTTTTTATACCAAAACTACTAGGGTTTCTTTTCTCTTTGATGCCACTGCCTTGGACTCACTTTTTGCATTCTTGGACCACGTACAACCCTTGATTAAATCTTGGATGCCGCGTCACTCATTATCAGCCGTGGATCACTTTTGATCTTGGAGGATTGCCAAGGTGGAGGGGGGACCAAAGGGGTGAACTAGTTTGGTATCTCGTGAAGGAATCACGTGAAGGTTTCTTGGGGAAGGTGTGAGTGGAGGGTTTGGACTGGGGGGAGTTTGGCGGTTAACTGGAAAAGGGGAGGGAATGATAATGCTTTCTGGGTAAAAGAGGTGAAGATGGGGTTGTGTTGACTGGTCAGAATGGGAGGGGGACGTTTTTATTATCAAACGTAGTTTAGGTTTTGGGTAAGTCTTTTGGACGTGGGTGTTTGGTGGGCTAGGTGTAGATTTTGGGCCCAAGGAATGGTGATGGGCTGCTGGGGATATAAGGAGTAGGCTTTTGTTAGTTTTATTTGTTGTAACAATATCAAAAGGGTCCGTTTGATATTACACTTATAATTTCACAAGGACCATTTTGTAATTTGCTGAAACTCGAGGATTACTTCTGCCATTTTTCCAAAATTCAACCAAGGGTCAATTTTGTCAAGTCTTGAATTCCCAAGGTTATTTTGAGTATTTTTCTTCAAAGTGTAATTCCCGGGGTCCAAAATTGCCAATTGTGAAATTCAGGGGCCAAACTTGTACATTTTTGAAAGATTTTTCACCCAAAGATCATTATTTGGTAACTTTTGATTTTTAAAAACTTGGTTTGACTTTTCTTTCAAAATAAATGCTTAGGGACTAGTTTTGACAAATTTTGAAAGTTGGGGGACTGAAACTGCCAATTATGCAAACTTTGTTCGTTTTTCGTTTGTTTTCGATCATTTTGCATTTAAAACATATAAAACACGATCTTTGAGATATTTTCATTATTTTGATGTATTCTTGAATGTTTTCGCGCGTTTTGGCAGTTAAAATACGGTAAAAATGATGAGTATTTACACACTCATCAATCCCCCACACTAAACTATTGCTAGTCCCTAGCAATCTTTTGTGAAAAACTTGATGGATTTTAAACTTTTTACCAAAAGCCATCACTTCTGGAGTAGCCAGGTGTAAGAACTGTGGCACACCTGATAACCGTGTGATTTTGAGCAAACCACCAGCTGTCAACGGATTTGATTAGTCTTTATCAAAAGCCGTTTGCTTCTGGACTAGCCAGCTCTTGATGGAATAGTCAACATCTTGGTGAGCTGATTACCACTTATGGATTTTCCACGGCCTTTACCACAAGCCATAATCTTGCGGGCTAGCCAACTCATTTGTTTTTGGGGAGTTGAGGAACCATACAATTTTGGGCAAATTGCAAACCATAAACGGATTTGAGTTGTCTTTACCAAGAGCCGTTTGCTCCTGGACTAGCCAATCCCTTTTGTCGTTTAGACAAGGCGGATTGATTACCACAAAAATTTTAAGCTCCAGTGAAAAATTTTTGAAAAATTTTTGGTCAAAAACGGGGGTATTAGATAATAAAATGTGATAAAATTCGCTAGAATAGCGAATACCCCCCCACACTAAGCATGAATATTGTCCTCAATATTCAAAGTCCCGGCTATTATGCCGACTCTTTGAACGTAAAAGGGCAACATTACAAGCTAAGCGTGGAAAACATCATTTTTGTTTTCACTTCTGTAATCATAGCATGGGGGACTCCCCCACACTTAGGGTGAAAACCCTATAAGCATGCTCTGTTTTTGTTTACCGAGTCGCTAGCGTGACTCGACCCCGAATTCAGTTGTCCTTGGGGAAGCATGATGTGGAAGAGACAATCTCAATCGGACTTTCATTCAAGATGTTTGGACAAACATTTGAAGCACGTGAAAGTTCCACACCGATGAGATAAGTATCCGGCTCAAAATAATGATACATGAAAATGCCGGGATCAAAGATGGTGTCCTCATTCCCGAAGGAGTGAAGAACAAGAGACGTCACCTTGTAGGAGAAGAAAAGGAAGAAAACCATGATGAAAATCATGACTTGATTTTCTTCCTCGAGGTCAGGCTCCGTAGCCTGAATTTGGATTGCAAGGGTTAAGCTCGTAAATATCCCGAGAGGGTGGGTGGGAATTTGCAAATTCTCATGATTGAGAACATCTCCCCCCGGGCTGTCATACTCCAGAGGAGTCATGATATGATGAGTGAGTTCACCGGAGAACTCCTCATGAAGAGAATCTTTCATAAGATGTGAATTTGTGAATTCATGTTCCGGAGTAGACTCATCACAATCCTCAATCTGAGTACCAAAGATTGGATTATCAGAAATCAAAGTGAATTCAGAGTCGAATTCAAACAAAGGATTGGTGAGAGTCGTATTAAATGTTTCGGGAACACGATGATCAATATTCTCTATTGGACTGTTGGGATAAGAAGTGAGTGACGGATCATGATATAGGAGACTTTCAATTTCTCCAAGATCGGCATCGAAATCAAAGAGACCATCATCACTTCCCATTGGAAGTGGATTGATGTGAGTGAGTTCATCGGCGAACTCCTCAAGAAGATGATCAGCATCAGAATGTGGAACTGATGCCTCAACATACTCGATGTCTCCATAAGATGTATAATCATCGCTAAAATCGGAGAAAGTCTCAAATTGATCTTTTGGACACTCAAGAGGGGAAGTAAGATCACACACATGCTCCAAAGTTCCCTGTGACTCTCTTGGGATTTGAACAAGGATCTCAACACTAGACTTTATGAATTCGTCCGATTCCTTATTAGGAACAGTGCTAAGATGCTCATCCCCCATGCTTAGAGAGTGAGTGTGAACTTCGGGTGTGATAACAACAGACTGAGGAAGTTGAGAAGTACTAGCAGTTATAAATTTCATTTGTTTTTCTGCTAGTAATTCCATCATAGTCTTTTCTCCCTGATTTTCAATGGAAGGAATTACAACCGATGAATCTGATGAATCTTTTTGAATAATAACAATGTTATCTTCATCATCATCAATGTCATCATCGTCATCATATAGAGCAGCATAGCGAAGATTGGCGCGTATTTTAGCTGCTCTTTGCTCAGCAAGTAATTCTTCCATGCTCATTTCGTTTCTAGCATCTCGTTCTTCAGCAAGTAATTCTGCCATGGATTTCTCACGAGAATCTTGAAACGATGTAGTAGCCAACTCCTCCTTAAGTTCTTTTAATATTTCAAGAGCCTTTAGACAAGGTTCTTGCTGAGTTTCTTGAGGAGTTGTGTGAATCGTTTGGTACTGTGGAGGTTGGTCATGATACGGATAGTCATAATTGTAACAAGGAAAAGGATTCCTTGTTTGACAATCCGAGCTAAAGTGAGGACCTCCACAATACTCACAAGAAATATTCGGTGCATTTTGAAATGATGTATTATTGAAATAGCACGGTTCTTGTTCAAAGGAATTCTGAGGCGGGTAACTGAAATCGTTTTGAAAGTTTGGAAACGTGAATGTATTTTCGATTTCAAAAGTGCAACAAGTACAAAGTCCATGGGTAAACCCACATTCCTTGCAAAAACATCGGTTACAAAGTGAACCATCTTCTAAGAGATCTCTACAAATATAACAATAGTGTTGATCAAACGAAGGTAGTTGGGGTTGTGGAGGGTGGTCGGGAAGACTTTGAGAATCATCGAAAGCATTCGGATTTGTTGTGCACCATTTACAAAATCCATCACTAATATCACTCCCGCACCGCCTACACGCGCACTTGTAACAACGATGATTGTCATCCACTGGACCTTTACAATGAAAACAATTGTAGTCGAGTGATGACATGAGAATTAAACATTAACGAAGGATAAGAAGATAAGAATTAAACGTATAGGAGACGAAGATTATTTTTTTGGTTTTTCGAAAAACACATCAATTAAAACGAGACCAACTCAAAAAGACAATTGTGAACTTAAACCAATAATCACAATGTAAATGGCTTCTTTGAAAAAGGTACACCACTCACAAGGATACAATGGCAAGTTTTAATCTGTTATTTGGGAACTTATTAATGTTCACACCCCCAGTTGGTAGGTGTTCAGCCTTGGTTCTCGGCAGTGTGTTTTATGCTTATTTTTTTATTTAACAAGAAAAACGGAAAATGTTTTTGTATTTTTTTTTATATGATAGATATATATACAAAAGAAAAGGAAAATATTTTTGTGTTTTATAAGTTTTTGAAAACGATAACTTCTTGACGAAGGTTCTACAAGTCACTAATCGTTGAAATCAAAACGATATTGTCGCGACACAGCCTCCCCGGCAGCGGCGCCATTTTGATATTGCATTTTTGCGCGTATCAAATTAATATACACAGTAGACGTGAGTGGAATTTACCGGTCAACCTTTAGGAAAAAGGAGACTTGTAAAAACTCGTGAATACTATATATATATGTGATACCGGGTAAGTGATCACCCGGGTCGTGTCCCAACGAGGTGTGAATGGGCAATATCGTGAGAGATTCGAGATTAAAATGCTTGTAAGGAATGGTTGAGAGATTATTTGGTATTGTGAAATAACGAGAAATTAAAATAACATACGAAAAATTAAACAAATGTAACTTAAACACGAATTAAAACAAGGAATGCTAATTAAAACTTAAAAAACTACTTAAAAGTCTACGGGAACAATAATCGGGAAGCTAGGGAACCCTAAACGTAAACTAATTTTAAAAACGTAAAAGTAACTTTAATAAAAACGCGAGTGCGCAAACTAAAACGTGAATTTAACGTTACACTAGCCAACGAGTGTAAAAAAAATATATTTTTCTACGTTCTAAAATGTAAAAGAAAATTTCGAGAAAAAGAAAAACATTTTTTTGGTTTTTATATTTTTTATTATGAATTAAAAACTAAATAAAAGAAAATAAATGATTAAAAATACTAAAACATTTGGGAAAATTTTGAAAATTTTATAGAAACTAAATTATGATAAAACTAAACTGAGAAAAATATAAAAAATTGGTGGTTGAACCTAATAAGCAGTAAAGATAAGCAAATAAGCTATATAAGTGATATTAAGCAAAAATAAAGATACTATTACTATAAAGATTAAACAAAACAAACTATAACAACAAATGGTAAGGAGTAGAGATGGTAAGGGTTGGGTTGTGTTGCGTCTGCTGGGTGTACCCTGGTGACAGGTTCGAAACCTGCATCCACACTTTTTGCAAAACATTTTCAATTTTTCTTTCTTTTGAACTTTTACCAACTCATAAAAATATTAACTTTCATAAGTTCAACCTCTCCAAAGGCTCAGTTTCCAATCAGTTCTCAGTGGTAAAAAAAAAATTGATTTGTAAAAGAAAATTGCCTCACTCTTTCATCACAAATAAGCCAAGATAAGCATCAACAATTAACTAAATAAACTATAAGAGATTACAACTAATCTAATTAAGTGAACCTAACCCTAACTAAGTTGCAATGATTAAGAAATAAGCAGTAATTTAAACGAAACTATGCAAACGAAATCAATCATACTAGCAGCCTAAGTGGTAAAGTTAATAAGCTAACAACCAAGCGACTTAGACCTAAAACTAAGAGCACAATCAACTAACCTTCCAAAGATCTTATAAACCAGAATTTAACAAGCGAGGGAGCTTCTATGGACTCGATAATAGTCTGCTAAGGGACTGTTTGGGACAATCGGTTACAGCAGCCAACGGGTCACAATGGGTGACTTAGAGCAAAGTAATGAGCTACCAAATGATTAAACTAAGGTGCAATAGCTGAAAACATGTAAGTATTAGCTACTAAAGAACATAAAGAAACAGATTTTTGAGAACTTTGAACAAATAAACAAACTGGAAAATGGAATTGAACATACTAGATGGGTCAGTAGGTGCTGAAGCAGCGGGTGGTTTAAAGTGGGTGAAACTAGGTGCAAACTAAGTTCTTGACATATGAAAGCTACGGACCAGATACTAGACTAGTGTAACAACCTACACTGACTCGAATTTAAGCAAAAACAACAGCCAACAAAAGCTTAATCTAGATTCAAACTATGCTAATTTTCAAAACGGCCTCCACTTGAGAATTTTATAAAACTAACTATGCCATTTTAAAACTACTTGGGGATGGAAGAATTTGGTCTAAAACTATCAATAACAATACAACAAAACTGAATGAATTCTTAGAACCTAAAAGCAAATGAACTAGATAAGCTGTGAAATGGTGAAATAAACATAAGTCTTACAATAATGATAATAAGCAATTTTATAAAAGCAGAAATAGAAAAGCAGTTGGAATGTAGTGATAAGCTAAAAGTAATAAGCAACAGATTAATTGAACACAGAACTTTTTAAAGGCTTCAACTAAAAACTTTTCATTAAATAAAATAACATCAGTACACTAATCTTGAATTAAAACTGAAAGCGTTTTCAAAATAACATTACTAAAACCTACTTTTAATCCTAAAATCCTACTTAACTACTACTACCTAATTGCTCAAATGAGCTACAATCATCTTCTTTTTATACCAAAACTACTAGGGTTTCTTTTCTCTTTGATGCCACTGCCTTGGACTCACTTTTTGCATTCTTGGACCACGTACAACCCTTGATTAAATCTTGGATGCCGCGTCACTCATTATCAGCCGTGGATCACTTTTGATCTTGGAGGATTGCCAAGGTGGAGGGGGGACCAAAGGGGTGAACTAGTTTGGTATCTCGTGAAGGAATCACGTGAAGGTTTCTTGGGGAAGGTGTGAGTGGAGGGTTTGGACTGGGGGGAGTTTGGCGGTTAACTGGAAAAGGGGAGGGAATGATAATGCTTTCTGGGTAAAAGAGGTGAAGATGGGGTTGTGTTGACTGGTCAGAATGGGAGGGGGACGTTTTTATTATCAAACGTAGTTTAGGTTTTGGGTAAGTCTTTTGGACGTGGGTGTTTGGTGGGCTAGGTGTAGATTTTGGGCCCAAGGAATGGTGATGGGCTGCTGGGGATATAAGGAGTAGGCTTTTGTTAGTTTTATTTGTTGTAACAATATCAAAAGGGTCCGTTTGATATTACACTTATAATTTCACAAGGACCATTTTGTAATTTGCTGAAACTCGAGGATTACTTCTGCCATTTTTCCAAAATTCAACCAAGGGTCAATTTTGTCAAGTCTTGAATTCCCAAGGTTATTTTGAGTATTTTTCTTCAAAGTGTAATTCCCGGGGTCCAAAATTGCCAATTGTGAAATTCAGGGGCCAAACTTGTACATTTTTGAAAGATTTTTCACCCAAAGATCATTATTTGGTAACTTTTGATTTTTAAAAACTTGGATTGACTTTTCTTTCAAAATAAATGCTTAGGGACTAGTTTTGACAAATTTTGAAAGTTGGGGGACTGAAACTGCCAATTATGCAAACTTTGTTCGTTTTTCGTTTGTTTTCGATCATTTTGCATTTAAAACATATAAAACACGATCTTTGAGATATTTTCATTATTTTGATGTATTCTTGAATGTTTTCGCGCGTTTTGGCAGTTAAAATACGGTAAAAATGATGAGTATTTACACACTCATCATAATACCCCAGGCAAATCCCACATTGGCCGTGACTTGGAGTGATGTTGGGACATATATGTTAACATTCGCCTTATATGACACAACGCGTTTTGTGGTGGAACGGTTAATCGGCCATACGGTTAAGCGTGCTCATGTGAGAGTAGTACTGGCTTGGGTGACCTGCCGGGAAGTCTTCACATGAGGGCCACAAAAGTAAAGCCGTGAGCCTTCGGGCAAAGCGGACAATATTGTGGTCTATAAGGCGGGGTGTTACAGATGGTATCAGAGCCACTCCAAGCCGTTCGGGATATTGGGCAAACTTCATCGGGGACGATGAGTCCCTACGGGGGGTGAGTGTAATACCCCAGGCAAATCCCACATTGGCCGTGACTTGGAGTGATGCTGGGACATATATGTTAACATTCGCCTTATATGACATAACGCGTTTTGTGGTGGAACGGTTAATCGGCCATACGGTTAAGCTTGCTCATGTGAGAGTAGTACTGGCTTGGGTGACCTGCCGAGAAGTCTTCACATGAGGGCCACAAAAGTAAAGCCGTGAGCCTTCGGGCAAAGCGGACAATATTGTGGTCTATAAGGCGGGGTGTTACACTTGTCTCCTACTTCGTCGGTACGCGAGGATGCGTAATCTGCAAAAGCTTGTCCGAGGAGCTCCACGCAATTAAGAGTGTCATGGGGACCACTATATAATTCGCATGAAGAAGTGATTTTGTTCACTTGGCTTGAAGGCTTAGGAGCTTCGTAGGATTTCATGAGAAACTTGACTTGGTCCTCAAGTTCCATGATCCTACGGTCGAGTGTGCTAGAATTGTTCGAAGGCAAAGATATTGCCTTGACCGTTTTGTTCAAATCATGGGGATCATTCCAACTTTCGTTGTCATAGAGAGCAAGATCTTCTATGAGTTCCCATGATTCTTCCACACTTAGATCACGTAGCTTGCCACCGGCCGATTGGTCAATGGTTTGCCTTGTGGAGAGATCGATATGGTTATAGAAGATTTGGACTTGGAGCCAAAGATCTATGCCATGGTGAGGGGCTTTTTAGAGTAAGTCCTTGAAACGAGTCCATGCTTCATATAGATTTTCACCTTGACGTTGTTGGAACATCAAGATATCATTTCTAAGTTTGGTAGTTCTCCCCGATGGGAAAAATTGAGCAAGGAAACGAGAAGTGAGATCATCCCATGAGGTGATGGATCCCGCGGGTAAACGTTCAAGCCATTGACTAGCTTGGTCACGTAGAGAGAATTGGAAAAGATGTAGTCGGGTCGACTCTCTAGTTGCAACATCAAGGTCTATGGAATCTACGATTTTTAGGAAATCCTTGAGATGTTGATTATATCATCGGAATGTGATTGATTCATTTTTATAGTATAGTGTTTGTTTTACCGAAAAAATGCTTAGGAAAGTATTTCCCCGGGTCGTGTCCCAACGAAGGTGTGAATGGAATTTCGAATTTTTGAATCGTAAAACGTGTCGTGAAAGTGGTAAAAAGTGATTTTGTGAGATTATACTATTGAATAAGTAAATGAAGCACAATGAATCACTTAAACACGTAATTTAAGTAATTAAACCAAAAACATAACGTAAAATCGAAAACGTAAGCTAAAACGTTAACGTACGAAATAAAAAGCGAATTTTAAGGTACACTACTCCTACGGACTTCAAAATAATTTTGAAAAGTTAAAAATGATAAAAGAAAATTTTAAGAAAAAGAAAAATATTTTTTTGACTTTTTATTTATTTTTTATGAATTAAAAACAAATTAATCTAATTAAAAATTAAAGGAAAATGTAAATAAAGTAAGAAAAATGCAAAATAAATTTTGAAAATTATAAAATAACTAAAAAGTAATTTTAAAACTGAAAACTAATTTTTTTGGCTTTTTGTGTATTTTTTAGGAATTAAAAACTATTAAATCTAATTAAAAATTTAAATTAAGTCAAGATAAATGGGAAAAATGCAAATTAAATTTCTAAAATTTTAAAATAATTGAAAATAAATTTTAAAAATATTTTTGGATTTTTCTGATTTTTTTTGGAATTTTTGGTAATTAATAAGTATTAAAAATTGGTTAAAAATGAAAATAAAATAAGAAAAATAGCAAATAAGGTCAGAAAAATATGAAAAATTTAGGAAAAATCTAAAATATTATTATAAAGCTAATAAAATTTGAAAATTTGAAAATAAGCACTGGTAGTGCTTTTTGGCTTGAAACAGCTTATTTGGAGTGCTTATTTATAAGCACTCCTTGACCAGGGTTGACCAAAACTTGAGTAAATGACTTTTTGACTAAATAAAGCTTAATGGGACAGAGTTAAGGCCAATATGATCAAAGAAACTCAGACAAGGATCAAAACATGTTTAAAAAGCACTTTGCAAATAAGCAGTATGATACCAATAAGCCACAGAGATGAAATTTCGATCAAATAAGCTACTACAGGTCCTAAGAAACTTAAATGAATAACAAACCACAAGATCTAAGAACAAATTCACATGAGCAGGCCTAATATTGTAAACAGATACTTGTCCTAACTATACAACTTAATAGGCTGAATAAGCAGTTCTAAAAAGCTGTTTTGTTGATCCCAGTTGAGCTTAAACGATCTTGTATAGAAGTTAACTTGATTAAAAACTTAAGCTAATATGCAGAATGTAAAAGCTTAACTTAAGAAGAATAATGATTCTCTTTCAACACTTCAATATTATTAATACGAGTACTCAACAATGCTAGGGTTTTACAACCTTGAAGTGAATAATAATACGTACATAAACTAACCCTAGGATCCTCCTTTTATAGACTAAGGAATCCTACTAGGTTTACAATACCTTGCTCTACACGATAAGAATATTCTAGATAAATATGATATTTACACAATCTATTCTATGTTTATCTAAACCATATACATTCTTATCCCTTCAGCAGTAGATTCTGTCAGCAGCATTTATCCTCAGCAGCACTTTGACATTAGCAGCAGAATCATTAGCACTAGCAGCAATTTCGTTCATAGCAGCAGTTTCACTCAGCAGCAGTTTCAGACCCAACAATCCTCCCCTAAACTTATTATTTATTTCTAAATAAATAAGTTTCTTCTAAGCACAATTAATCACTTGGAGGATGCTTCCAAACTCTTCAAACCTTGAGAATTCAGTTGATCAAATATCTTCTTATTCTTTGACAGCAAATTGAATGCTTGATCATCATAATCATAGTCTTTCTGCAACTTAAGTGATCTATCACCATTAACCATCTGATTGACAGTATTCCAGTATCTTACCACTGGGTAATCCTTTTCAGCTAACATATATAAGATAATTGGCCCAATAGTCAACATATGAATTCCAGAGTCTTGAAAAAGTCTCCATTGCTTTACCTTATATTGCACTATCTCTGCCCATTCAGAATCATCCATGGAAGGTTCATACATAAGTTTTAGAGATCTCCATAGCACATTATCAGTCTTAGTTATGATATGATCAATTTGATCTTTCTCATACTTTTCACCATCAAACTTCTTTGCTCCAAACTTTGCCTTGTATAACTTCCACAAGTCATCAACATCCTCCCTATCAAAGTAATATAGCATCTGTTGAAATCTAAGAAACCTGTGAGACTTACCATCAGATCTCTCAACATCATGAAATGCTCCAATATTAGTATCATATCCTGTAGTTACTTTGATAATGGGATATTTGACTCCTATTGGTTTGGCATCAACTACTTCAGGATCTTCCATCTTGCCAACCATAATGTAAACTTTCAATTGTTCTTTTAGATGCTCAGGAGGAATATGATCACAATCATTCTTAAACTCATCTTTTTCTGGCTTAGAACTGCTTCCTTCCCCTGTTTTCCTTTTCTTCTTTGCAAATGATTTATGAACTACACCTTTTCTTTTACCACTTTGCACAGAAGAAGTAGTCTTAGCTGCATCATCAAGCTGCTTAACAACATCAGCTTCTTGAACATACTCTGCTTCAACTACCTTTTCAGGTACCAACTTCTTGTTCATCTGAGCAATTTGTTCCAAATCCTCAGCACATCCCATAGAATAAAAAGTATCTGTTCTCCTCTTAGCTTGTTGATACAAGTCAAAAACTTCTTTATCAGAATAAGGTTTCAACTATACCAATGTCCATCCAGCCATATTCTTTAGATACCTTTCATATTCTCTTCTTTGTTGTTTAACAGTTGGACCTTTAAATATCTTTATCTTTCTTCTAGCAGTAGCATTTTCTTTTCTCTTCTTTGTAGTAAACTTAGTTAACCAAGATTGCACATCAAAAGTTGGAACTTCATTTCCTTCAATCTTGATCAGCTTATTGAGTTCAATATCAGCTTCTATTCTGATCTTCTCATTTATCCAATCATCATACCTCTTTAAGTCTTCAGCCTCTTTCTCAGCTAACTGTTGATCTTCCATATCAATCAACTCTTGTGCTTTAAGTGCAGCAGCTGTATCATGTTCAACTTGTAATGCCTTAGGCCAAGACTCAAATGGCACATCAGTGAAATCAATCCCCTTATACATTATCCTTGGTTTTTCAACTTGCTTGCCCTTGCCTTTATCAGTAGAAGATGAAGAAATAACCTTCTTTTGTTGAGCAGCAGGTTCTTTAATAACAATCCCTTTTTCAGGTTTTCTAGGTGCTGATGATTTGATTGTTGTTATTTGTTATGGTAGAGAAGGAGTTGATAATGGAGTAGTCTTCTTGCTCAACAATACCATGGCTTCAGCAGCAGCATTGTCACCAGACCCAACAACAGAGTCTTGTGCATCAGCAGATCCACTAGCAGCAGAGTTAGTAAGATCCTTAGCAGTAGATTCTTGAGCAGCAATTTCTTGAGCAGCAGAGTCAAGACGTTTGTGTTTCACCAAATCTCCCAACTTCATCAATGTATCACCTATCAACCCTGTTGCCTTTACTAATTGCTCAGGCTCCAAAGTTGTAAGTTGTTCTAACACCTTCTCTTGAGTAGCAATCACCTTTTCCATAACAACCTCATTCCCTGATTTATCAGTAACCACAAAATTTTCAGCATCCTGAGGACTTTCAACATCCATATCACCAATCACTGGAGCCTCCCCTGAAACCATTCCATCATTCAAACCCAGAGCACTATCAATCTTTTCCAAATTTGCCTCCCCTGAACCCATTGCCTCTTCATTCCTCCCCTGTTTGGAAGCATCCTCTTCCAAATGAATAGAGACATCAGGAGAACTAACAATCTGAGAAGTGCCCACTTTCTTCAATCTTTTCAAGGAGGTTGAAGATCTTGATTTCTGAAAGTTCTTAATCTGTTTTTGCAATTTGATGATAGTCTTGTCCTGATCAGCAACAATAGATGAGAGACTAAGAACTTTGTCCTCCAATGTAGTACAATTCACCCCCAAGTTGGTACAAGTAACCGTCAATTCCTGAATAAGTTTCATAATAGTCTCATCACTTTGACCTGTGTTACCTGGTCCGAGAGGTGAATCATGGACATTGTCATCATGTACAAGATTTTCCGTCAATTCATTGGTCACTGGCCTGTCCTCATCATTTCGACCTGTGTAACCTGGTCCGAGAGGTGAATCTTGGGACATAAACTCAGTATCAAACCTAGTTTGATCATCTGAGCCCCCTGTATTTGCCATTTGGATAGGGTTACCATCCTGAGAATTTGATTCAGAAGAATCATCATCTCTAGATGTTGCCTTGGTTTGGGTCTTAATGATGTTATCACTATCCTGCTCTGCTGCTAAGCTAGAAGCAGTAGTGACAGCCCTTGCCAACATGTCCTCTGCATCACCTAGGACAGCCTCATCTGGTACAGCCATACTAACACTATCCTGAGGAAGATCAGTGTTCTTTTTGGTTTTCCTACGGGTATAGAGTATTTTAGGTTATGTAGCAGATGCAGTAAAATTGGGTGTGCGATGGGAGTCAGTGGGATTTCCTGATCCTTCACCCTGATTATTTTACACAAGTTGCACCATGTGAGGTGTAAGATTTGTATGTGTGCCCGAAAAACCTTTTCCATGTTTAACCAAGAAAGTAAAGGTTTTAGAAACCAATTTTGGAGCATCATAAGTAGCAACATGGCCTCTAAACTTTGTAAGTTGATTTTGAACAAAGAGTTGTATAAACCTTGGATAAAGCAAATAGGAACCAAACTCTTTAACACTTTGAAACATCCCTTCCAATATCATTCTTGAAAAATTGAATGGTTGACCTTTGCTTAAGCATACCATTGCAGAAGCAATAGTAGTACTAAACTTATGCCATCCAGAAGTTTTAGGACTCAAACAATGAAGAAGAAGATGTACCAAAAACTTGTATTGAGGACAGAGGAGAGATTTTTGAAATTTTAAATTTGTATGATTCCCCTCATATCCTAAATCTTTTAACTCAGCAAAAATAGTAGAATTGGCAAGACAAGTGGTCTCTGTTTCATCATCTAAGAGAAGAGTTTCTCTTATTAATGATTCAGTTACACGAACCTTTTGCCCATCTACTAAGGCACTAACATATTTTTCCCCATTCATAGTTTTGATTTTAGCGGTAAGCCAAAACTGTTTGATATGGGAAGCAAATATAGTAAGATTCACAGTGAGTGCATACCTAAGAGAAGTAGCATTCAAAAATTTTACCATGTCTGTGAAATCTTCATTAACTGATTCAGCATCAAGAACGACCACACTGTTGTGTTGCTTTGCCCAGGTACGAACACACTCCATGAGTTAGGGTTTAGGGAAATTGGGAATTATTGACTTTGAGAGAGATGGAGTGTTAGGGTTTGTGATAACTTCAATTTGAAACATGAGAAAACCAATTAGGAAGATCAATTAGGTTTTAAACTGATTGAAGAAGTTACACATCCCACCCTCACACTTTTAACCGTAGCAGCACAATAACACTAGCAGCAAAGTTATATAACTAGCAGCAGAGTGAATCAAGCCAGCTGCAGAGTTGACAAAATAAGCTTGGTCAAAAAGTCAAGAATCCTCAGCAATTAATGTGATGATATGCCGTAATCCCTATAAAAGCGGACTAAATATTTTCCCTAAATCATCAGTATCAAACCCTAATCGCAATCAAAATGCCAATAAACCAAATCAAAACATCCAATTACCCAAATCCAATCAAATCATAATGAAATCAACACCCGAAATCATCAATATCTCATCTGATTCATCATCGGAAGATGAGACCCCTTATGAAACATATGTGCCTCCCTTCCGTCCTCCTCATAATGGTTGTAGAACCAAGGAGCAAGCAAAGAAGAGAAAGCATGATCTCCCTGTCTTCAAAGATCTCCTCAGTTTGAATCAAACCCCAAGCACTTCCAGGGGTAAAGCTGTGATGTCCCCCAAATCTCCATCTACTTCAGAGTCATCAGAAGACATAGCTTGGATCCCTGTCAGGCAACCATCTCCAAGGGAGCTTGTTTCTCCTTTCATCTATACTTCATCAGATGAGGATGAGCCTCCAAATGAACCACCTTCCACACCTGAGAGGCCTCAGTCATCAAGGCCATGACCAAAGAAATCCACCAAGGCAAAGAAGACAAGGAAGACAAACCCTCCTCTCCCTGAGGAAAGAAAAATTGTTCTTGGACTTCCATGCCCTACGAAGTAGTGCTTGTAGTATTTAATGTCATCTTAATTTGTTGCACTCTTTTGATGTAATTTCTCTTTTGATGTAAGAACCTCTGTTCTTGATAAATGATGAATGACAGATGTTCTTCTTTGTTATCATAATATTGTTGTTGCAAATCATCATTTAGACTTATTCCTGCACAATATTAGACCAAACACCACAAAGCAAACAAACATATGTACTAGCAGTAGAGTTAGAAATAGCAGCATAGTACATTCCATCACAAACAGATACTTTAAAATAAGCAGCAGAGTAACAAGCAGCACAATTCCTTTACATACTTGTACAAAAACAAAGAGATAAGTTTTTCAAAGATTTATCATACCAATGTTTGCAATTAAAAATTGAAACCTCCCCACATCAAAATGTTTAGTGAGAAGATCAGCAACATTGTTATCGGTATGAACTTTAACAATTTAGATCAACTTCTTTTCATAGCAATCCCTGATAAAGTGATGTCATATCTCAATATGTTTTGTTTTAGAATGAAAAACATGATTTTTAATTATGCAAAGTGTGCTGTTGTTATCAATATGAATTTTGGTATTCATGAAATTGTACCCATAATCCAATAATTGATTCTGCATCCATAGAACTTGTCCACAACAACTTGAATCAGCCACATACTCAGCTTCAGTTGTAGAATTTGCCACCACTGTTTGCTTCTTGCATTGCCATGACACCAATCTGTTTCCTAGAAATTGACAACCCCCTGTAGTAAACTTTCTATCCAAAGAAGCTCCAGCATAGTCACTATCTGAATATGAAACCAAATCTAAAGGTGAATCCTTAGGATACCAAAGGCCCAATTTTGGTTGATGCCGCAGATATCTAAAAATTCTCTTTACTGCATTGAGATGTGATTCCTTGGGACACACTTGAAATCTTGCACAGGCACACACAGCAAACATGATATCAGGCCTTGATGCTGTGAGATACATCAATGAGTCAATCATAGACCTGTACAAGTGAATATCCACTTCCTTTCCATATTCATCTTTTAGCAATGGTTTGTTGGTTTCCGTGGTAGTCTTGGCAGGCTTAGCATCTTCAAAGCCAAACTTCTTCAAAATATCATTGACATACTTATCCTGACTAATAAATATACCATTGTATTTCTGTGTAACTTGCAGACCTAAGAAGAAGGTGGGTTCTCCCATAGAACTCATAGCAAACTTGTCCTTCATAAGCTTCTCAAAACTAACACACATAGCTTTGTTTGTAGACCCAAAGATGATGTCATCAACATAGATTTGAACCAGCAAAATATCATCCTTTTGTCTTTTGAGAAACAAAGTTTTATCAATCTTTCCTCTACTAAACCCAGACTTTAGCAAGTATGTTGACAAAGTGTCATACCAAGCTCTAGGAGCTTGATGTAAGCCATACATTGCTCTATTTACCTTGTAAACTTTATCAGGATGATCAGGGTCTTCAAAGCCTGGTGGTTGAGATACATAAACCTCTTCTGTAATGGTCCCATACAGAAAAGCACTCTTTACATCCATTCGATACACTAGAAAATCTTTGTATGAAGCATAAGCCAAGAATAATCTAATTGCTTCTATTCTTGCCACTAGAGCAAATACTTCATCATAATCAAGACCTTCTTGTTGTGTGTATCCCTGTGCTACTAACCTTGCCTTATTCCTTATGACTATTCCTCTCTCATCTCTTTTGCATCTGAAAACCCTTTTAGTGCCAATCACTCTTTTTCTATTTGGCAGATCAACCAAAGTCCAAACTTCTTGTAACTTAAATTGTAGAAGCTTATCTTGCATTGCTTCCACCCAACTTGCTTCTTGTAGGGCTTTGTAAGTGTTTTCGGGTTCAATTTGAGAAAGAAAACATGCAAACAGGCAATTCTGAAGATCTTTATGACTATTTCTTTGATGCAGAGATCTGGCAAAGAAACTTTGATGTTGAAAATCTTTCAGTGCTTTAGTCATCTGCCTAGTTTGAATAGATGATTGTGGATCACTCAAAATTTGATCTTTGGGATGATCCTTGTGTACTCTTGTGGTAGGTGTGGGACTAACAGGAATATTGAGTTCCAAATTAGTAATGTCTGCATCAGCTCCAAATAACTTACCATCAAGTGCATCATCATCTGTGTCATAATAAATATTCCCAAGATCAGGCATATTTGGATCATTAGGATAGATAGAATCATCAATAAATCTACCCTGAGTGTCCAAATTAGGAAACATTGAAGTAGTAGTAGAGTTAGTAGGCTTGGCAGCAGAATTTGGTGGAACAGTAGTTGTATCTTTTGGCCTAGCAGTAGAGTCTTCTGAGTCAGCAGCAGAGTCTTCTGGCTTTGTAGGAGAGACATCAACAACTACGTTGGGAACTTCATTAGTTTCTTTTTCTACTTCAATAGGTATTTCAATACCTTCTTCAACTTCCTTAGGTTTCTCTTGAGGAACTTCATCTTCTGTAGGACTTAGATCAGTCTGAAAGGGTAGTAAAGTAGGACCAACCTTTAGTTTTTCAACCAAAACAAATTCTTCTT
The DNA here is from genome assembly GCA_030686995.1 of Artemisia argyi. Lineage (NCBI taxonomy): Eukaryota > Viridiplantae > Streptophyta > Magnoliopsida > Asterales > Asteraceae > Artemisia > Artemisia argyi. The sequence continues at coordinate 37,144,254 of CM060694.1, forward strand.
GTGGTTGGTTAGTGTCAATACTGGTAATAACTGGTACATAATTCATTGTTTTGGTAAGCATATCAACATTAAACAACCATTCTGGTCCTCTCCCTTCAGGATTAGATGTATTCTCAGAAAACTTGATATGCAAAGTCTCCTCTACATGTTTGGTTCTCTTATTGTATACCCTGAAAGCTTTACTAATCACAGAGTAACCAACCAAATTTCCTTCATCAGCTTTTTCATCAAATTTGCCTAACTGATCCTTAGTGTTTAAAATTGTAACAGGACATCCAAATGGTTTGAGAAAATCAATCAGTGGCTTCTTTCCATGAAATAACTCATATGGAGTCTTATTGTGAGGCTTCACTACCTTACTACTTGTAATACACTTAAGGTTATAACAAGCTTAGATTATACTTAGGTGGATCGAATAATGTAAGAATTCTAGTGAGAGAAGGTTAGTGAGAGAAAGGAGGATGGAACCTAGAGAGAAAATAAACAAAAGGTTGAATTGCAAAATGAGGTCCAACCCTCTCCCTTGGGTGGGAGAGGGTATATATAGTTACATGCTCAACGCCCTATAAAACGGGCTGTGGACCGGGCTGACAGTGGGTAAAGACCCGACCCGACTCCACAAATACTATACTAAACTAATGATTACTACGAGCTACACTATGCTATTACAATACTTAGGGTGACCGAGTCTTCATTGGAATAAACGTATTCCTAACAATCTCCCCCTAAGGGAGGTCACCCCAAAAAATAAGCGCTGAATCGTAGCATATAATCTTTGAAGATGTCTCTGTAGCTCGTAGCATAATGATTCTTCTTAGTTGAGATCTTTGTGCTTTTGGGCAGCTGACTCTAGATGACTTGTTGAATGTGTTGGATGATCTTTGAAAACTACTTCGAGTGCATCATCCAAAATGTGTGTCTGCAAGACATCATAGAGTAATAACTTCTTCATGTGGTATGATCATCTTTGTAGTGGCATGCTCACACTTTTCAGGTTCATGATCTTCAGCATCAGAGTTGTGGAAGCATAAATGAGGCCCAAATTATGATCATGATTTCGAAGGTTGTGATGATGAAGTGTGAGCATGTGTTGATGGACCAGCATCTTTTCAGCAATCTACTTCTGCAACCGTCCGAAATTCCTGCAAGTAAACAATTAGCAACAAATCTTCCGGTACTTATAGGTTTGGAATTAGAGATCATCATCAGCATAGTGTGAAGACTCCTTCTAACCCTCACCAAGACCGTTCCTAATTGAAAACCCACAGTGGGCCTTTTAAGATTATACCGTAGTATATCAACGATTAGGTGAGTCGATGAAGATCACTCCACGACTGTAGACCTTTTGTAACCATCGGGACCACTTAGCGTAATCCACAAAGAATTACCTAAGTGACCTGCTTTCAGGGCTGCTTGATGTTGACCCTGGCAGGAGTTTCCATTCAATCATTGGGAGTTACATAAATAACATCCCTCATAAATGTTCTGGCAGATTGCTAAGATCTGCGTAGGACTCATAAGTTTACCACTGGTGTTCTTAATGTTGAACACCCAGGGTAGAAGTAGCACGTGTTCCTATGAGATCTTTTTATGCATCTCGAGGTTCTAGACTCAATAAGTTTGTAGAAAACTAGAAGGGGGGTTGAATAGTTTTACGTCTTTTTCGTTTTAATAAAAGTTTACTTTCAAATTATAAATGGTAGTTTGTAAAAACCTTTGAAGCTAAAGTATAGAAGCAAATTAATTCACATATGTCACATAAATACTTCTTATTTAAAGTGTTAAATAGAAATTATAATTTCATATATCTCACTTAAATATAAGTTTGTATTTATATGTGTATATGTGTTTTAATGATTGTATATACTTTAATTTACTAATGTATAATTTATGTTTTGAATGGAACCTAGTTTGATCTTTATGTGAAATCAATATATGCACAACACACAAGCAATAGTAACTATGAATGATATGCAAGTAAGTTATAAGTCAAAGAGTGAGAGATGGAAAGATCAAACCGAGAGACAAAGGATTTATAGTGGTTCGGCTACAAGGACACCTTCCTTACCCTACTCCACTCCCCGAGTCACCTACTCGAGAGTTATCTTCACTAGTTCAAAAACCTCCTTTATGGCGGAGAATACCTTACACACCAATTAGCACACCACAACGATATCACACCACAATCACAACTTCTTCACACCAATCTTCTTCACACCTAACTTCTACACACCAATCTTCTACACTTCAAATATATTCACACCTTTCTACTTTGCTCCTAGCTTCTTCACAACTTAATACTTCCTAACTCTTTTTCTTCACGCCACTTGTTTCTTCACACCTTCACTACTAAGTCCTATCCACTACTCCAAGATATATACTACTTCACAACTTCTAGGCTTCAACTTCTTTGTCTTCACAACTATCTCCACTTCAATATGCTATTACCTCTTATATCTTCTGACACAAATCCTATCCACCTCTACTTCTTCACTACTAATACTACTTCACACCTTCAATAGATCTAGATCCAATATCTAAATCTATCTAATCAATGTATACACAATGTTCACAAAGAAATAAATGCTATACAAGATGAACTAAACAAACAACTTAGATAGCAAGATGATACTAAGTTGTAATACTCCTAGTAGAAGTATTCTTCTCTTTGCACTTGAGTGTTGAGGCTTGAATCACTTTGAAACAAAGATCAAAGTATATAAGATCAAAGGATTTTTAGAAGATGGAGAAGGATGTTTAGATCAGAAAGTTTTAGTGCAAAAAGGTGAGGAAAAAATCCAGGTTTAAGGTGGTATTTATAGGCAACAGAATCTGACAGAGGAGCGTGGCCGGTCCCCTTAAACCATGGCCGGCCCCCTTAAAATTAAGGGGACTGCCCTTTATAATTAAGGGGGCCACCCAGCTGAAACGGCCAGATTCTTTGTCTTTTAGTGGGGAAAGTTTATTTGGTGAAAAACTAACTGATTTTGGTTAAAAATTTGAATTCATATATTTAGTATGAATAAAACATTTTTCTTTATTACCAAAAGTGTTTTTCAAAAATATATAATATGTTTATATAATTAAGTAAACTTTGTAATACTTAATTAAACTTTCCTTTGATCTTATAATGCTTTAATCACTATGTTTATTCATACCTTAAGTGATTAGATGGTGAAAGTGATTATTAACTACTAAATACTTGTTTACATCATTATCTTTGATTTAATGTGTTTTTGTTTTGTGATCTTCAAAACATAGAGATATCGGAAGATATGAATAACGTTTTTAGTCGTTTATTTATATCAGCAATCTCCCCCTTTTTGATGATTACAAAACCTAAACTCATTAAATCTAAAAATTAATTTTTAGACAAGTATTAAGTGAGTTTACATTCACTTCTCCCCCTTTTTGTTGAATCAAAAAGGTTTACGCCAATAAGATAAAAACTCCCCTTGATGTATGCTCCCCCTCGTTTGAGAGCACCAAGGGTTCGAGGAATGGAGTTCTTGCAAGAAAAATATTAGAAGCACACGCATGGCACAAGCAAACACATATAGCATAGTACTAACTAATAATGAGCATGGCAGAAGAGAATTAGAAACATATATTAAATCGTTCATTAAAAGAAAATGATTACGTCAACCCATAATCATTGTTACATAGGCTACAAAGATGAAATTCTAAGCTAAGTAGAATGTCCTAATGTGCCAACAAGAAGTGTCACCAAACTTTCTTGAATCCCAAAATGGTTGAGGAGATTTATTTGAAAATGAGAAACATAAGCATGTAAAATGCTTGATGGTTTAGTGGAGGTAAACATTTGGTTGCATGGATGTTGTTGGGTTTGGAGATGTGGAGTTTGTTGGTTGAGGGTTTTGATGTTGTTCAAGTGATGGTGTTTGTTGAGATCTAGTAAGAAGATACTCAATCCAAGTAAAGTGCTCATTCAATGCAATGGTTTGTTGTTGGAGGAAGATGCAGCAAGGGCAATTGTTAACATACTTCTCAAGTTGGTTTTTGTTATGTGGTGATGATGGTGAGCTTGATTGTGGTGGATCCAAATTGCGTTGAGCAAGATGTAATGCTAAAAGAGCACTAAGCTCATGTGCCTCTTTTAGCTCCTCAACGAACTTCAAGTGTTCGGAGGAAGGTGATGGTGGTGGAGCTTGATAGTTGTCTTGGGTGAATGTTTGAACATGCAACATGGGAGTGGCATGTGAAGTTGTAGGATGTGGTGGTGGTACTCTTGGTGGTGGAGACATGGTTGAGCTTGGATAGTCATGAAAACATGAAATGTTTGGGAGAGGTTCTTCATGAGTGGGTGATGTTTTTGTTGAATGAGCAACATGTGAAGTGTTGATTGAGAGATTGGGATTGATGTTTTGGGATGGAGCTTGCTCATCATAAGAGGAGGCATGAATGAGGGAATGAGTGGGTGATAGGTTGTGAGATGAATCATTGTTGTGGTTTTGAGGTTTAGTAGTTGGTTGACTTGGAACAACATCACTTGAGTTGTGACAAGAATCAAGTTTCCTCCTCCAAACGGGTTTGACGGAGATCCTTGCGGTTCTTGAAATCTTAGGTTTTTGGTTGTTGGGAGATGACATGTTTGGGTGTGATGGCATTAATGATGGGAAGAGGGTATTTATAGTGTATGAGAAATGTGGTTTAGGAAGGTAAATTTTGAGGAATAACATGGGACAAAATATGTTTGTGAATTTTGGGAAGTGTAGGCTGAAATGGGTCAAAAAGTGATAAAGAAAACAGTATCCCCGACCATCAGATGGCCGGTCCCCTTAATTAGGGGCCGGTCCCCTTAATCATTAAGGGGGCCGCCTTATATAATTAAGAGGGTCGCCCATCTGGTGTTTCCCAGAATGCCAGAAATGGATTTTTGGCAGAAAATTTTCAAAAAGGTTGTGTTTTTGGATTTGGATTCAAGTAAGTTTAACTCTTTGAGGCAATATAGGGCATACTATTCATGAATGTAGAGAGTGATATAAAATTAATAGAAATAGGCAATAAATTTTTAATAATCATTTAATTCATTTATTTATCAATTAAGATATGCAATTAAGGAGGCAATAAAGTAAATAAGCTAAATAAGCAACTATATGAAAATGATAACATTTAGCCTAGAGCAAGCATGTTGATGATTGTTAACAAGTAACACATAGGTGGATATAATTATATGGACTTCAAGACTTGTTACAAACAAGATCCATATGGGCAAGTCATGATTCTCATGAAATGATTTGATTAAATTGTGAATATCATTTCCAATAGAGGTGTATGATACATGTGAGAAGGTTAAATGTGTTTTAAGCAAAACGTTTTTAGTTTTATTCAACAATGTTTTGAAGTGACTTCAAGTGTGCATTATAATAAAAAAAAAATTAATCTTGTTTTTGATTAAAATAATGGTTATGAAAGAAATCTTAGTTAAGTAAATAAATATTTCATTCAAAAAGAGAGGAGTTTTAAATATGATGTTTTAATCTTAATAATCAAGAAGTTGCAAGTGAAGAATTTGAAATGGAAGCTTGTCATTGTCATGAGAATCAATTGAGCCCATTGTCACATATAATCATCTTTAATGACACCTAAAGATATTAAAGTGAAATGATAGATACTTAAGATCTAAATGCAATGGGACAGGAAGAAACAAGGTAAATAATTCATGGATACAAGATAGACATATGTATATATATATATATATATATATATATATATATATATATATATATACACAAAGAACATCATAATATCAAGTTGCAAGCAAGTATCAATAATAATGCATCTATTAAGGCAACTAGTAAGACATATAGCTTAAGTGGAAGGGTTCTACTATAGATTATAGAGAATTTAATAAAAATGATACTGGACTAAACAACAAGAAGGTTAATAATGCTAATATCATATATGCATATATAAGTGTTGATAATCTAAGAGCATGGCAGCATATCAGTTAAATTATATTCACACACTAATTAAAACATTCTAAAGTATAATATAACATTGACAAGTTTTAGAAAAGAAAAACTTATCTCAGGTCCAGCTTTTCAAAAAGGATGGGCATGACGGTGAAAGAAGAAATTTGGGAGGCTTCATCATGAAAAAGTAATCGATACACCATGATACTAATACTCCAAGAGTGAAGAACAAGATGCCGATACATGAATAAATCCGCAACAACATCATAGGCGAAACATTTGTAGAAAGTGAAACAATATGATAGAGACCAATATCCGTCAAAGGTAATAGAGCGAGATGAGTAGAATAACACGTAATAGGCTCTTCATTCATAAATTACCTAAACAAGATAAACAGCTTGGTACCCAGATTCTCATGGGTCCTAGTTGGTTAGATGACAACATCCATTGCATTTGAATGCACATGATGTAGATGTTGTCGATAAGTACAAGAATTCATCAATAGTTTGTTTTAATTAACAAACAATGATTTTCTTGACTAGAGTAAAAAGTAATGAATGTTAATAGTATTAGTTCTAAATTTACTCACTAGATTTAACAAATTTTATTTGTTTTAATGCATTTGTTGAAGGATCATTTATGATAAATCCTAACCCAGTTTTATCATAGAATGGCTTTTGAATTTCGAGAAGATATTTTAAAGACTTAGAGCTATTTTCGAATTTTGCCAATGTTTTTGCTTTTTCATTTTCCATTTTAATTTCATGTTTGTAATCTCGACATTTTTTACATACAAGATCGATTTCAATATTACTTTTAAGTCTAGACATTTTATCTTCTAAAATGATTTCTTTTTCAAAGTTGTTTTCAGCAGATGTTGAAAATTTATTTTTAAAAATAATTTTTGAGTCAATGTTGCAAAAATGTTTGAAGTTGTTTTCCATTTTTAAAAATTCTAATATAAATTGATCATAACAAAAATGTTCAGCCTTGGCCTTGAGTTTCCCAAGATCTTCACTGTCATTTGTTGGATAGCACAGAGCACCGAATACCCGTAGAAATGACAGGTCTGGTTTTCTGCCATGAACCAGTTCATATGGAGTCTTGCTATGAAGAGGGTGTATCAAGGATCTATTCTGTGTGTAGCAAGCTGTTGCAATAGCCTCGGCCCAGAGAAACATGGGTGCTTTAGAAAAGATGAGCATAGTCCTAGCGGCTTCAACCAAGGTGCGGTTGCATCTTTCAACAACTCCATTTTGTTGTGGAGTACGTGGAATGCTCTTCTGGTGACTGATGCCGATGCTTTCATAAAACTGATTAAGAAGTTTGTTTACAAACTCTGTTCCATTATCAGTGCGAATGAACCTAACAGTCTTGTTGAGTCGAACTTGCAGTTGCTTGATGAGTTTGATGATGATCTCTGGAGTTTCATCCTTTGATCGTAGAAACTTTACCCATGTGAAGCGAGAGAAGTCATCAACAATAACAAGCACATATTTCTTTCCATTGATACTTTGAACCCTCATTGGTCCACAAAGATCCATGTGAAGGGTATGTAGAACTTCCATGATGGAATTGATGGTTTTGGGTTTGTGGGTGTGTTTCTTGCTCTTACCCATTTGACATGCAGAGCAAAGATGATCCTTTTCATATTTGAGTCTTGGCAGGCCTCGAACAAGATCTTTTCGGGTGAGTTCATTGATGGTACCGAAATTTAAGTGATTTAAATGACGGTGCCACAACCAGGATTTGTTCTTGGAAGCCCTTGAGAGTAAGCAAATGGGAGAGGACCGCATCATGTCTTCAATTGAGATGGTATAAAGATTGGTGCCCCGACTTCCTTTGAGTAGATCAACACCATCTAATTCTCTAACAAAACATGTGTGTTTTCTGAAGGCAACTTCAAGATCTGAATCACAGAATTGGCCCACAGAGAAAAGATTGTGTCCAAGTCCCTCCACGTAGTAGACTCTAGATATCACACTGTCCCCAAAAACATAATCACCATAACCCATTATTTTGCCAAAATGGCCGTTCCCGAATCTAACTGTACCAGTAAACCTTTCCACGAAATTCTTGAGCCGCGAGCGGTCTCCGGTCATATGTTTTGAGCAGCCTGAGTCCAAGTACCAAAGGACGATTTGTACGACCTGCATTTGAAACCAGACGAGGGTGGATAACTAACAAAGCTGGAGCCCCACAAGCCATTGGGGTCCGTTAGGTTAGCACATGCAAACACTGGATTATCATAAGTCACGGATATGCCGTTGGTATCCGTATTAAGTGATGCACTAGACCTAGAAGTGGTTCTACGTGCTTCTAGCGGGAATGTTCTACCAGTGGGTATCCATTTCTTAATTGGCACTATCTTGGAGTTAGTGAGCCTAGTTAAAGGGCACTTTTCTCCTAGAGAGAACTTCCTACCAGTAGGCCTCCATTGTTATCCAACATTTGTAAAAAACTTTCCTGTACATTTCCAAACCTGCCTATCATGATTATCATTCAAGACATTCTTAACCGAAGATTGCATTGAAGGCTCAAAGAGAGGCACAACACAAACATCATGATTACCAACAGTTAAACATTCATTACATGTTTTACAAATAGCATAGGAATTCGAATCAATTACATCATTGTTTAAACAAATGTTTGAATCAACACGATTCTTTTCATTCACCAAATGTTTCTTATTGTTCCTAGATGATTCTTCTACTTTATTCTTAAGTCCACTCTTAGCCGGCAAAGCCCTATCATTCTTTGTGTTGCACCTAGGCTGTGGCCCGCTAGCTTTGAACACACCTTTTACTCCTGTAGAAGCAATGATTGGAACATTAGTAAGCTTGGTTGCTGTTTGTTTGTTAGTGATCATGACGTTGGATTGAGGCAAAGTCTGAGGGATATCAACTGTAACATGTTTGTTTCTATCATTGGACTGAGTTGCATATAACCTTTGCAGCTTGTTTTCATTCTTGGGGCATGTACTAATAGCATATTCTAGTAATTCCTGAGCTCTATTAGTGAGGAAACATGCATTAACAACTACTTCATCAAGCGGTTTGGTTGTCCTATCTTCCTCAACGGTTTCTCTAAGTATGACAAGGCATTCCTTAAGATGTCTAAGATAGTTGCTATGAACTAGCTTGTTGTTCCTAAGGGGTAGAGAAACTTCCACAGCATCACACGAATATTTCGAACAAACATGAACATTGTTATACGCATGGTCACATGAACCAACGGGCATTTTCCCTTTCACCATAGTCTTTAGGTTCTCAATTTCGTTTAACAAAGAAGTGACCTTTTTATTGTTTTGATCACGTATTATTTTAATTGACTCAAATAATTCTTTGTATCGTTGTTTAGCATTTGACAATTCATCACGAAGCCATACATTTTCATGTTGTAGATCATTAATGATGCCTTGTTTTTGAAACTTTTGAGAATCTAGAGACATTTGGTGATTAGTATCTTCACCCATGTTAGACTTTAATTGTGCAATTTGAGCCCTCAACTTCCGAATCGTATTTGAGTGAGCTTTAATTGTTTCATCCTTTTTGCCTAATTCAAAACATGTGTCAAAGTCAGGAGCATTCGAGGATGTCTTGGCATTTGAAATTTTAGTGCTTTCTTCTAGATGTTGATATTTTAGTTGCAGCTTAAGATAATCAACTTCTAGTTTCGAAAATTTCCTGACCATGTTATCATGGTCATCGTTTTGAATTTTTTGATGGAGTTTGAAATTCTCCCCCTCAAGCTCAATCACATGATTCTGAAAGGTATGCAAGGTGACCGACATTTCATGAAATTGTCGAGCAGATAAAGCTGAATCGGTCACTGTGTAAAACACATCCTGTGCAATGCAATTAGCAATCAAGTTCTCATTCATGATGAGAATGCTTTTCCTGTCTATTTCACTATATTTGAGATCAATTGCCAATTGTTTACCCTCATTTTCCACCTCATTAAAGGTCTTTTTCATTTCAGTGACATCATTATTAATCGTCTTTTTTAGGCCATCAAAGTGTTCTTTGAGAAATTTGAAAAATGGTTTAACTTCAGTTAGGTAACATCGTTTTGTTTGCTCAAAACCCCTTTCCCCTTCCGCAATCCCAGTTGGTGTAATTCTCTTTTTACAAGTTAGCTCAAAATCATTAAACAGTTGGCCTAATACATACAAACCAATGAGAGTATTACACTGCGTGGGAAGAGTGAAGGGCACAAGGTGCTTAGGTGTGTTTATAGGATATACAGTGGGGTCAGCAATCCTAAAAACTGTACGTGTGTTACCTATAAGCCTTTCAGCCCTCATTTTCTCAATGTCTATATTCCAAAAAACCTTTTCTAGGAGAATTTTCTTTTGGGGAACAAAAATGGCCGAATGATTATCTACAGAATAGTCATAGTGAAACACGATATTCTTGGCAATGCACTGGGGGTCCTTCAAATGCTCTGTGATTCTTTCCCTAGTTCTATCTTCCCACTCATAAATCTCGTCATATGATCTCACATCAGGAGGGGCATGGTCAGGCTCAAGCATATTGTTTGCATCATATAACGCAGGTTGAGCACCTATACCATTTCTAAGACATTTGACTTTCGGTTTAGAGGCATCCTTTACACTAAATTCATCTCTAAACCTCCTATGATTGTACATCATTTGAGTAGATAGAATGGTTTGGTCTTGCGTGTATAACTTATCTTCTAATTTGTTTTTCAAGTTTTTGAGTTTTGAGAAATCATTAAGAAGTTTTGCTTCTTTTTCTTTGTGTTCTAATTTGATAGATGTCAGAACCTTTTGAATCTCCTGCTTTTGTGAAACAGTTTGATCCAATTGTTTTTTCAAAGCCGTTAACTCTTTTCTCAACGTTTCTTGTTTGGAGTTATTTTCAGATATGTACATACGCAATTGACATTCCATTTTCTGTTCTCGTTCATTAAGCTCAAATTTAGCACATTGTTCATATAAAGCCACCTGGTCCTTAAGGAGGTTACATCTAGTGGTCAAGGAATCATCATGGTTGTATATAGTGTGCTCATGCAGCTATTGTTCAACGGACGGCGTATCACTTGGTACAACTGTCAGGCTATTGTCAACCATATACCTTTCATATGGGATATTGTTAGTATTTCCCACATCAGTGGTATCTGAATTGTCAATATCCTTGAGTTGTACCAAGTTACATGCCCCCTGTGGAGTGGTGGTATTATTTAGATTGGACAGCGTTGGTACCTCAGAAATAGCAGATGTGATGGAGGGACCAGACTGTTGTGGAGTAGAAGCAGCAGCATACAGATTGGCCATGAAGATTGTCTGTGCGGTAGGTTCATCATCCACATCAGAGTCGAATGCATCACAATCCTCCACTTGGAATATGTTCGGATCATTGAGTGCCAAATCCTGAACCGGTTGATCATCAACATCAGCATCGAATGTATTCCCATCATCACCAGCCAGGAAGAGTAGTGCTTCTTCATCCAGAGCAGTCCCATTCTCTTGTGCCTGCATTAGCAGCATCTTGTCCTTAAAGTACTCAGAGTTCTGGGGACGCTTCGATTGAGTGCAGTTTCTAGCAATGTGGCCCAATCCACCACAATTGTAGCACTTTGGCTGCCTAGCCTGGACTTGAAGTGCATCACCAACTCTGTACTGCCTATTCCCTCTACCAGCATTCCTTTGATTCACTGTCTGTCTCCCTGGCACATTCTGCACTACAACCCTACCATCTTCAATAATTGCCTGACTTCGAGGGTTTGAAGAGGTTCGGAGTTGGTGGAAGAACAGCCCGGAATTGTTGAACAAGAAGAGAGACTTGGTTTGAGAGGTTGTCAATCATCATGTCGGTGTGAGAGTGCCCAGAATCAAGTTGGGTGTTAGAAGTAGATGATGAAGGTGTAGATGATTGACTGATCATTGCAGTAGATCTGGATGAGAGCTGTTTTGGTTGAGAATGCTCTTGTGAGGATTGGTTGAGTTGCTGAACATTTGTGACAAATGCAAGTGAATCATTCGCAGCTGGAGGGTTAAGCTTTTCCCTCAATACCTTATCATATGCAGCATGTTTCTCATGTTGTTGCAGGTATGCATAGAGTTGTTCATGATATGTATCCCTGAGCCCTTTGTTGAGTTTAACAGCTGTGACAAATCTATCCCATTCTGGTGCCATGTTGTTCATAAATTTTGAATTAAGCTGGATATTGGGCATTGTCATCTTGATGATTCTCATGTCATTGACTAACTTGTGAAATCTGACGTTGTAGTCAGTGATGCTTTCACCAGGGTTCATTTTGAAGTGCTCAAATTCATCATATAACTGAGACTCACGATCTTCTTTTGTTAATTCAGACCCTGCGAGAAGCATTTTCACATTATCCCAGACAGCTTTGGCTTCTGTGTTGTAGTTGATGAGTTTGTAGACATCTTTTAGAAGTCCTTGAATGATGATGTTCGAGGCTCTGATGTCAGCATCGTAACGTTTCGTTTCTTCATCTGTCAGCTCATTATAGGTACGAAGTCTGTCAGGACCAATTACAGCTGGAAGTTCATCAGTAGCTTCAATCGTGTCTCTGGTGAAACCCGGGTGAAAAGGTCCTTCATGAATGGACTTCAAGATATTTAACCCGTTTTCCTTCCCTAAGCAATAAAGTCGAATCCTTTGTGCCCATGATTCATAGTCCGTCCTGTCCAGCATAGGAGGACGTGTATCAGACCCAGCTGCCTGAATGTCATCCGAGGAAGTGCTTGCCATGTTGTGAAAGGTACCAAGTATTTTAAACAGAAGTGTATTTCATGTATCGTTGCAACAAGTCAAATTACAGCAGATCTATAGTGGAACAAGACAAATCGTAGAATTAGACTCACAACGTCAGGTTACTTTAGAAGTAACTAGTCAAGCCGTAAGATTAGTCCCACAATGTCAAGTTACTGTAGAAATAGTAGTAACAACTTGAGTCGCAATAGTGCACAAGTTTCACAACTGTAGAAAATTTTTAATGAAAATTAACCAACACGCTAGAATAGTCAAATCGCCAAAATACATAACTCGCTGGAGACACTACACAACTCGCTAAATAGACCAAGTCGCTATAGGAACAACACGCTAACTCCACCAACACGCTGCAGTGCACAACACGCTGGTAAATAATCAACTCGCTATTGTGATAACAACTCGCTGGAGATGAACAACTCGCTAAGAAAGGACAACTCGCTAATCAGATCTCAACTCGCTGTAGAGTAACAACTCGCTACAGATGATCAACTCGCTAACCTGATCAAGTCGCTGGTCTATCAACTCGCTACACTAATAGGACAAAACTGTCACTATCTAGCGATTTGGCTTTATACCCAAAAATGGCAAACCGCCAAATCGCTATTGTTAACCTGCTGAACACTCTTGCCAACTCTCTATGATGAATCTGCCAACTCGCTACTTAGAAACTCAACACGAATTCACAATTTCTTCCACAAGAACGATGATATGACTAAACCAAGAGCTACACAAGATGTCTATAACCTTTCTAACTAAGAAAGTACAACCAAAACACCAAGAAAAACACTATACGAGATCAAAATGAGAGAGAAACCACTAATAGAATTCGAACCACCAAGAACTCATAAACTAAGCCACGAATTTATGTGTACCACTCATCCTAAGATAGAACCATGGCTCTGATACCAATTGTAATACACTTAAGGTTATAACAAGCTTAGATTATACTTAGGTGGATCGAATAATGTAAGAATTCTAGTGAGAGAAGGTTAGTGAGAGAAAGGAGGATGGAACCTAGAGAGAAAATAAACAAAAGGTTGAATTGCAAAATGAGGTCCAACCCTCTCCCTTGGGTGGGAGAGGGTATTTATAGTTACATGCTCAACGCCCTATAAAACAGGCTATAGACCGGGCTGACAGTGGGTAAAGACCCGACCCGACTCCACAAATACTATACTAAACTAATTATTACTACGAGCTACACTACGCTATTACAGTACTCGGGGTGACCGAGTCTTTATTGGAATAAACGTATTCCTAACACTTCTGTTCTGCACAAAGCATGCAGTGTTCACAGCTTCAACCCAAAAAGGTATAGGTAGTTTTGAATCAGATAACATTGTTCTTGCAGCCTCAATTAGTGTCCTGTTTCTTCTTTCTGCAACACCATTCTGTTGTGGAGTTCTTGCTATGCTATACTGTCTAAGAATTCATTTTCCCACACAGAATTCATTCATCACACTGTTCTTGAACTCAGTACCATTGTCACATCTGATTATCTTCACCTTGTGATTGTACAGGTTTTCAACTCTAGTAATGAATGCCTTGAGTATTTCTGGAGTTTCATCTTTGGTGGCTAGAAAGAATACCCAAGTAAACCTGCTAAAGTCATCAGTGACAACAAGACAATATGACTTCTTGTTCAAGCTTTTTACAAATACAGGCCCAAATAAATCCATGTGTAGTAAATGTAATGGCTCAGTATTTGTGTTCACAGTTTTGGACTTGAATGAAACTCTGTGTTGTTTACCCTTTTGACAAGCAACACAAGTTTCACAATTTTCAAAAGTCTTTGTAGGCATCCCCCTAACAAGATTTCCTTTTACCAATTTGTTCATAGTCTTGTAGTTCAGATGTCCCAATCTTCTATGCCATAATTTGGACTCATCAACAGTGGCCTTTGCAATTAGACAAGTCAAAGCCCTCTTAGGAAAAATGTTCTTAATATGGTCACTGTATATATTCTCATTTCTAGGGACCTTCAAAAGCACAGATTTGTCATCTGGCAACTGATAGTCAGGAGAAAGGATCATACACTCAGTGTCTGTAAAAAGAACAAATTTCTTTTTGTCACACATTTGTGAAACACTAAAAAGGTTAAACTTAAGTCCTTTCACAAGAAACACCTTCTCAAAGTCCAAATTTCCAGTTTTTAGAGTTCCTCTGCCAACAATCTTTCCACCTTTTGGATCATTCCCAAAAGCAACATAACCACCATCAAAAGCCTCAAAGTCTTCAAGCTGAGACTCATCTCCTGTCATGTGTCCAGAACATCCACTGTCAACAATAAGCATATCCTTAAGCTCATCCAGTAGATTGACCTGCACATGAAAAGTAGAGACATTAGTTCCTCTTGACAACCCAAACCATTACTGACTTGGATCTGCCCTGTGCATCAACATAATCAAATTTCTTTAAATCACTTGATGCACTACTATTCTTGGAAACAGAATTTGAATCAATAGTTTTTGGTTTCCAAGTCCAGCAAGCTGAGGCCTTAACAGCATAAAAGTGATTACCAACAACTGTATTTGTTAAAACTTTTGGCCCAGAAGTAGAAAGTTTTGTACTAGCAGCAGGTTGCGTACTAGCAGCAGAGTGCATACTAGCAGCAGAATGCTTACTAGCAGTAGAGCTAGTAGAAGAACCAGTTGTGGTTTTGAAAACACCATTTGATTTAGTAGGATGTGGGTGAGTTTGTTTAGTTACATATTTGAAATTCACCCTAGTGTATTGATTCCAAACAGGCTTTTGGTGTTCAGGACATCTAATAATCAAGTGGTCAAAGCTACCACACTTATAACAAGCCTTCTTTTGTAATTGAAACTGATTACCTAATCTGTGTGAAACTAGGTTGTTGAAGTTTCTCTGGTTACCCCTAGGCTTATTATTGAACCTTTCCATCTGTTCTCTAGGTACCTCATTGTACTCTACCATTTTCCTAGAGAAGTTATTTCCTAACACAGGTTTGACAAACTTAACCTGTTCCATTTTAGGTTTAAACACTGTAGGAATTTCTTCCTTTTTCACACTTTGTTCTGGTTTAACCTGTTCCTCATCACTATCACTATCAGAATACCAATCTTCTATAATAGGAGCTTCAGGAAATTTTCTAACCTCAACCTTAGGTGTTTCATTAACACTTGTGCTACATTTACCTACAGGTTTTTCAATATTTAGCTCACTAATGAAGGATAGTTCTTTTCCTGGTGGAGCAAAAGCACTTTTGGCTGGCGGAGCCACTTCATTATACCCAATTCCACTACCTTTTCTCATCAGGTTATTCTCTATAGATTTATGAACCAAATCAGAAGCATATTGTTGTTTTTGTACTCTTACTACATGTTTATCTTTTTCAGCAAGAGCTTCCTCTTTTTCTTTTTCTGCTTCTTCTAACTTATTTTTAAGAACTTCTACTTCACTGTTTTTCTTAAAAATTTCTATATCTCTGAGATTAAGTTGATCTACATATTCCTTCTCACACTCTTTGAGATATTCTAACCTTCTTTCAACATTTTGAATACCTACTTTGTAACCTAAGTTATCAAGTTTTAGGTGTTTAATTTCTCTATTTAAACTCTCATTCCTAGACTTAAGTTCTTCTATGGTGTCAGCACAAGATTTAAAAGAACACACAGATAAGTCTGAATCATTTGATACCTCGGAGTCAGAGCCTGATGATGAACCATAGGCCATAAGTGCAAAGTTCTGCACCTTGGGTTGAGCAACAGCTACCAAAGAGAAATTTGGTTCTTCTTCAGCCATATCACTCCAATCATAATCTCCCAGTCCATCACAAGATACCAGTGCAGTCTTTGATTCTTCAGTAACCTTCTTTGTAGCATCAGCATTCTTCTTTGGAGCTCTACACTCTCTGGCAAAGTGTCCCTTCCTGTTGCAATTGTAGCACTCTATCTTTGATTTATCAAAGCCTGGATTGTCCTTAGCTTTATACTTGACTTCTTTTCCAGTCTTCTTCAAAAACTTTCTTGCCCTCAAGGTCAACATAGCCATTTGCCATTTAAGATCGATTTCTTCAAGATCATCAGGATCAATATAATCCAAGTCTTGATTAGTGACATGTGACCTTATAGTAGTTGTGAGCTCAGCCAAGAAAACACACAAAGCAATATCACTGGTAGAAATCTTATCATTTGAACTAGCAGCAGATACTCCATTAGCAGTAGAATGAGCAGCAGAGTGAGATTCTTGAGATCCTTTTCCTTTAGAGGATACAAAGGCAAGATTTTGAGTACCAGAAGATGAAGTAGAAGAGGTAGATAGTTCTGATTCATACACTCTTAAATTGTTGTAGAGACTCTCCAACTTCATAGTTTCAAAATCAGGCTTATTCCTCCACACAACTGTGTGCATACTCCATTCAGGTGCAAGACTTCTTAGAAACTTTAGGTTTACATCTTCTTGTGGAACCACATATCCAATAAGCTTTAGATGACTAACAAGTTGGTTTAGCCTGTTGTATGTGCCAATTATCTTCTCTCCACTTTCAGAAGTAAAGTTCTCACACTGATGCTTCAGCATGTTTTTCCTGGATTTCTTAGTAGCATCATTCCCTCCAAACCCAAATTCAACAGCATCCATCAATTCTTTTCCAGATTCACAGTTATCAAAGTCCATTTGAAATTCATTGGGTATTCCCATTAAGAGAATACTATGTGCTTTGATTTCCATTTTCCTTACTGTGTTGGCTTCAGTAGACTTGATTGGTATCTCCTTACCATCAGCACTCTTCTCAGGTACAGAATCACCATTAACAATCACATTCTACATGTTGAAATCAATCATGCGAATGTACTGTCTGATTCTTCTCTTCCATAGCTCATACTCAGAAGGATTTAGCATGGGCACCCTTGAAGCAGTCACCATATGAGTTTCATCACCTATCTTAGCAATAGATTTGGAACAGCAAACTTTTAAGAAACAAAATCTTCTTGATAATAACTTCTAGATCACAAGCTCTGATACCACTTGTTGATCCCAGTTGAGCTTAAACGATCTTGTATAGAAGTTAACTTGATTAAACACTTAAGCTAATATGCGGAATGTAAAAGCTTAACTTAAGAAGAATAATGATTCTCTTTCAACACTTCAATATTATTAATACGAGCACTCAACAATGCTAGGGTTTTACAACCTTGAAGTGAATAATAATACGTACATAAACTAACCCTAGGATCCTCCTTTTATAGACTAAGGAATCCTACTAGGTTTACAATACCTTTCTCTACACGATAAGAATATTCTAGATAAATATGATATTTACACAATCTATTCTATGTTTATCTAAACCATATACATTCTTATCCCTTCAGCAGTAGATTCTGTCAGCAGCATTTATCCTCAGCAGCACTTTGACATTAGCAGCAGAATCATTAGCACTAGCAGCAATTTCGTTCATAACAGCAGTTTCACTCAGCAGCAGTTTCAGACCTAACATGTTTAGTGAAAGTTTATGGGGGCAAAACTTACTTGGAACTACTGAGATACTAAATCCACCAGAAAATCACACTCAAAAAACTACTTAGATTACCTAAAAAACTCTTGAATCAGCAGTTATAGAACCTAATGAGCTGAAGGATTTGACTTTTGGTGTGCACCTGAGGTTTGACCAATTCCAATTTTAATGCCTTAAATCTATTACTAGGTGTATGTTAAGCATATTTAAGCACAAGAATCTCAATTACAAACACAAAGTATATCAACTGACTAAATAGGCTAGAGCAGATTTCAACTAGAGCTTACAGATATGAGTTGAGATCTAAAGTTGACTTTCTACCAAAGATACTACCACTTTATGCAACCACTAACCTAAACTTATCCTAATGAGACTAGTTATGCAGAAAACTCAACAATATAATGACAAGAACAACTCATAATCAGTATTACCAAACACTCCTATAAGTGACAGTTGACCACTATGAGACTAAGAATAAGACTGCAACTATGGATTATAAGCTTACTCCTACTGATTATAAGTCTAAGACAGATTAATTAATCACTAATGAAGCTAATTAAACACTAAAAACACAACGAGAACATCAAAAACAAGCATAAGCAAACTTAGCTAAACTAGGCAGTGAAATTATGAAACTAAATCAAATATCAACTAATATCAGCTACTTCTATTAATCTACAAAATGATAATAAACTCAAATGAAACAGTGACTGACCAGCAAATATTAGATCTATACTATGATAATCTAAAAATGCAGAGTAGATGATGGAAATTTAAACAGGAAACTTACTCCAAATACCTCAGCTGAACAGAGGTTCATTTGAACCAAAGCCTATCTTTAATAGGCTGAAACCACACCAGGAAACATGAAAATAACACCAGTAAATCCAGAATCATCACCATGAACCATCTTCTGACTTTCATTGACCAAGTACTTGAACCATTAAACACAGTATCAACACATAAATTTCACCACAAAACTTATGTTTTAAACTAAAATGAATGTTTAAATTCAAACTGAAAACAGAATTAAAGGTAACTAAGATTGGGAAAGTAAATTGCAAGGAAATTTAATGAAAAGTATAATTTTATTAAAAACTAAAATGAGATTACAATTTAAAAAAAAAAAAACAGAATTACATCAATAAACTAGGCTAAATTATTCTACTCCTAACCTAATCTACCCCTAAAAATCTAACAGTTCAATTGATGTGAGGAGGCGAGCTTTATATAGCCTGAGAGGAGGGTTGCCATGTCACCAATCCGTGTGAGGTTGTGTTACTTTGAGTCCCTTTCAAGCCCTTGGATTCACTTCTAGATTATTCCCATCAATGTTAGCCCTTAGATTGAATGATTGAGTTGATTCATCCTGCGTGTCTTCTACTATTGGGTAATAATTGTTACGAGGTGGGGTAATTTTGTATGATGGGGGTTAGGGTTCATGAAACAGTGGTAATCTCTGGGTATAAGGGAATTGGGGGCGGGTAAATGGGAGGTGGGTATTGTTATTATTGCTTTGACTGGGTAAATAAGGGGTTGACCGGATGGGTGGACTGGGTAAAATGGTTGGACCGGGTAGAATTAGTTTTGGGCTTGTGGTATAACTGGGCTTGGCATAAATTTGGACTAGGCAAGTTTATAAATCCGGTTTTATTAGTTTCTAGGTGTAATATTTATAAGGACCAATTTTGTAATTTCAAAAAGCATAGGGATCAAATCTGTAATTATTCCAAACTTTCTTCCAAGGGTACAAGCTGTAAATTTCTGAATCATGGAGGACTTTATTTATCTTATCATTGAAATTTATTCCAAGGGACCATTTGTGTAATTTCCAGAAAGTGCAGGGACTGAAGTTGCCATATTCTTCAAACTTAGATCAGGGACTAATTATGCAACATTCTGAATCTCTGATGACTTCTAATGACATTTTGAGCTTTCCTTTATCATTTTGCTTCCCCGGCTCCGGCGTTTGACCTTTTTCCAATCTCGTGCTCGTTTTTGTCGGTTTTGCTTTGTTTTTGTTCATTTTTCACATATCCGTACCTACACATACACAAATACAAAAACACACATTCTCTTGGCATATTTGGTTAGTATTTGGTGTATTTGGTCTGATTTAAGGCTAAAAAGGATGTGTGAAAAAGCACACATCAAAATCCCCCAGACTAAGGTATTGCCGTGTCCTCATGCAATGTCATCACCTCACGCTTAAGAGATAAATAATTTCAAAACCTCTCTTTACTGACGTTGTAAAGTAGCAATGATGTTCAAAAGAGATATCAAAATCATTTATTCTCAAAAACGCTCCATTTTCTGATTTTCATGAATAATAACTACTAGGGCTGTAAACGAACTGAACGTTCAGTGAACATTTCATGAAACGTTCGGTAAAAAGTTCATTTATGTTCGTTCATTTATTAAATAAACGAACATAAACAATATTTTACGTTCGTTTAGTTAAATGAACGAACATAAACAAAAGTCTCGTTCGTTCATTCATGTTCGTGAACGTCCGATTAGACGTTTGTTAAAGTTTGTTTATGTTTATTTATCTATTTATGTTCATATATCATATATCATATTTTTTAATTTTTTAATTTTAAAAATTGGTTTGTTTAAACAAAATAACATTTA
The DNA here is from genome assembly GCA_030686995.1 of Artemisia argyi. Classification (NCBI taxonomy): domain Eukaryota; kingdom Viridiplantae; phylum Streptophyta; class Magnoliopsida; order Asterales; family Asteraceae; genus Artemisia; species Artemisia argyi. The sequence goes on from CM060694.1 coordinate 37,165,064, forward strand.
TAAAACAATATATTGTGAAGAATTTAATAAAGTTTATGTTTGTTTGTCTATTTTCATTTATGTTCGAACGTTTATGTTCGTTTAGCGTTCGTTTAGTGTCTTAATGAACAAACATAAACGAACATGAACAATTCATTTCTTAATAAATGAACATGAACAAGAAAACTCGTCCATTTAAGCTTCCGTGTCCGTTTATTTGTCCGGTTAAAATTAAATGAACGAACATGAGCAGGGCTCCGTTCGTGTTCATCCGATTCGTTTACAGCCCTAATAACTACTACTACTACTACTTTTGTATATATATATATATATATATATATATATATATATATATATATATATATAACGGTTTGCCTTGACTTTCATTATCAATTCTTATCTGTTGATAACTTTCAGAGTCAACGAGTAGAAACACTTCTCACAGAGAAGAGACCATACGGATAAAAATCGTCATCCTTGATTTTTCACAAGCTCCCAAACTAAGCGTAAAATCGAGATCATTGTTTATCCACAAATTAGGTGCTAACACTACCCCGCAAAAGTTACTTGTGTATTTACCTTTTGTTCCCAGTTCCTATGTTTGGTATCTCAAGATTTTAATTTGTGAGAAATGAATTGTTTCATATTTTCTCGTTTTGATATTTGTTAGTCCGATAAGAGCACAAAATTTGAATGCTAAGTAGTTTCCAAACTTTCCCTCGAAAACCCCTGCATACAGAAATCGGGTCCACATGAAGGTCTCTGATTTAACACGATTTGTGGAGGCCACCCTTTTTATTTACGACCGAGACATCCCATGTTTGAGACCCGAAACGGAAGCTTTTTATTAGGGAAACCCCCAGAGTCGAAGCTTGGCATTTTTGCAAAATTATAAGCACTTTAATAATACTTGGTCCTTATTCCTTTATTTCTTTTACAACAACGGTTTTTGAGCCACCAAGATGTAAGAGCTTTATTATGACCTTGGATTTATATCCGCTGCTTTTTATAGCTTTGGATTCCTCTGCCTTTTTATTTGGCTTTGGACTATTATTATTGATATTCATAATCATATGCCAAACCCCGAGTCCTATGGCCTTTACTAAGATCACAACATCGGCTGCGAACCGGCAAGATGCAATAGTCTATTTCACCGTAACACTGGCAGTACCCCTATGTGTACCAAACCCCCATATGCAGAGATTTTGTTGGGAACGAGAAAAAACTAAGTATTGCCCAAACCCCATACACTTAATTAATCCTAAAGATCTATTTTTATTGGTGTGCAAGCTTGTAAGAACAAGGAGGCCACAAGTACCTTTCGTGGGCTCTAAAGAGATTCAACTACTCCATGTTTAGCATGAAACTTCTAAATAAACTCTATCATTCCTCGATCTCCGCAAATTTAAAATCCCAAGTAATGAGATCCGCGGATGCTTAGCCATAATCTTTTGATTATATTGGTTAAGGGAGACGAGCTAGGGCTCAACACGCCCGGTCAAGTCGGAACATTATTTCTACTCTCACCGGTAGGAAAGTCAAAACAAGGTGTCAAATCTTATTATTATATCATATATCATTTTTTTTACAATAAAAAGGTGACAAAAATTTAAAATTTTTGGTGGAAAACGGAGTTGCAAGAGTGCACGACATTGTGAAAAATGCAAGGTCAAATCGAATCGAAGATTCACCCTCCCCCAGACTAGAATGAAACATTGTCCTCAATGTTTTACGGGTTAAGGCAATCCTAACAAAATTCTAGGGCCGTTTATTAATTATGCCAAAGAAAACGTTAGTCGATAAGATTCACGGATATAGGATTTCCAATAGCACCGATGAATGAAACTCGAGCGGAGAGAAGATAACGAGCACGAGAGTCATCATAAATCACGGACAATCCTAAACAAACATCACAAACAACCACGGAACACAAGAGTAGAAGAGGCACCCCCTCCTCACGTTATTTGTTAGAAAATAGAAAATAAGAAGATGAAATTGGATAAGCATGGGTTGCCACCCACGAAGCGCTTTGTTTTTTATTTCCGAGTCACGTAGCTTGACTCGATCCCCGAATTCAATCATCCTTGGGGAAAGTTTGTAGATCTGGGACTACCATGGTTGGTACATCCCCTCCAAAGTAATGTTTCAATCGGTGACCATTCACCTTAAAGTTGGGACCATCGGGTTGAGCTAACTCAATGGTACCATAAGGGAAAACTTGGGTTATTGTGAATGGTCCAGACCAACGGGTTTTAAGCTTACCTGAGAAAATCTTTAAACGAGAGTTAAAAAGTAGCACTTGCTCACCAATGTTAAAAACACAGTCTTTGATCTTGGCATCATGAAGTCTTTTTGTTTTCTCTTTATATATCAAAGAATTCTCGTAAGCTTGACCACGGAGTTCGACTAACTCATTCAATTGAACTTTTCTGTGATCACCCGCGGTTTTCAAGTCAAAGTTTGCATGTTTTAAGGCCCAGTAGGCCTTGTGCTCAAGTTCTATGGGCAAATGACAAGCTTTCCTGTAAACCAGCTTATATGGTGTACACCCAATGGGAGTTTTGTAAGTGGTCCGGAAAGCCCATAATGCATCTTCTAATTTGTCGGCCCAAGAGGCACAATGCTCTCCTACTGTCCTTTCTAATATTCGTTTTAAACCGCGATTGGACACCTCCACTTGACCACTCGTTTGTGGATGATAAGCCGTGGAAAGACGATGTGTGACACCATATTTAAACATTACTTTTGAAAATTGGTCATTGCAAAAATAAGTCCCACGATCGCTTATGATGGCTCGAGGTGCACCAAATCGGGCAAAGAGACTCTTTAAGAACTTAACAATAACTCGGGTGTCATTGGTAGGGAGCGCCTTCGCTTCAACCCATTTGGATAAGTAATCGACGGCCACGAGAATGTACTTGTTTCCTCTAGATGACGGGAATGGCCCCATGAAATCGATGCCCCAAACGTCAAAAATTTCACAAACTTGAATAGCATTTTGTGGCATTTCATCTTTTTGAGAAATTTTCCCTTAACGTTGGCAAGAATCACATGTTTTCACCAATTCATGGGCATCCCGATATATCGTCGGCCAATAGAATCCGGAATTTAACACTTTCTTTGCGGTGAAATTGGCACCATGATGTCCCCCCATGGGTCCACTATGGCATGCCTTTAAAATTTCAACGGCTTCCGTACCTTGAACACACCGCCGAATCACTTGATCCGCACAGACTTTGAACAAATAGGGGTCGTCCCAAAAATAATGTTGGACATCTTTAAAGAATTTCTTCTTTTGTTAGGATGACATCCCTTTCCTAATGAAATTCCCCGCATGGTAACTCGCAAAATCGGCGAACCATGGGGTACTTTGGTCGATTTTAGTCACACTCCCAAGTGTCTCGAGAGGAAATGTATCGTTGATTTCCTTGTTCTCAAGAGCACTTTGATGGGGGTTCTCAAGTCGTGAAAGGTGATCAGCAACAAGGTTCTCAGCTCCTTTCTTGTCTCGTATTTCGACTTTAAATTCTTGGAGCAAAAGAACCCACCGCATTAAACGTGGCTTAGCATCTTGCTTTGCCATTGAGTATTTGAGGGCTGAGTGGTCCGTATACACTATGCATTTCTTAAGGAGCAAATAAGACCTAAATTTCTCAAAAGCATAAACAACCGCTAACATTTCTTTTTCGGTAGTTGTGTAGTGATGTTGGGCATCATTCATGGTCTTACTTGCATAGTGTATCGGTTGAAAATATTTATTCTTACGTTGCCCCAGAGCTGCACCAATTGCATAATCACTTGCATCACACATTAGCTCAAATGGTAAGCTCCAATCGGGGGCAACTAAGATTGGTGCCTCTGTTAACTTCTTCTTCAAGATATAAAATGCTTCGACGCATTCATTTGTGAAGTTAAACGGAGCATATTTTTCTAAAAGGTGGGTCAGAGGCCGGGCAATTTTGGAGAAGTCTTGTATAAAACATCGGTAAAAGCGAGCATGACCAAGGAAACTTCGGATTCCTTTGACAGTCGTAGGAAGAGGTAATTTAGCAATAACATCTACTTTTGCACGATCCACCTCAATCCCAGATTTGGATATCTTATGGCCGAGGACTATGCCCTCTTTAACCATGAAGTGGCACTTCTCCCAATTTAGAACTAAATTAGTGTTTTCACACCGAATTAGCATACTTTCCAAATGGGAGAGGCAAGAGTCGAAAGAATTTCCATAGACGGAGAAGTCATCCATGAACACTTCCATGGTTTTTTCAATCATATTGGAGAAAATGGCCATCATACACCGTTGAAATGTGCCTGGAGCGTTACATAAGCCAAAGGGCATTCTACGATAGGCAAACGTTCCATACTGGCAAGTAAAAGTGGTCTTTTCTTGATCCTGGGGATCAATGGGAAATTGAAAGTACCCAGAAAAGCCATCCAAGAAACAATAGAACTCATTTCCCGCTAAACGTTCAAGCATTTGGTCTATAAAAGGGAGCGGGAAATGGTCTTTTCGTGTCGCATCATTCAACTTGCGGTAGTCGATACAAACTCTCCATCCGGTCACAAGTCGAGTCGGTATAAGCTCATTATCGTCATTTTTCACAACAGTGATTCCGCCCTTCTTTGGGACACAATGAACTGGGCTAACCCATGAACTATCCGAGATCGGATAAATCATTCCAGCGTCAAGGAGTTTGATAACTTCCTTTTTGATCACTTCATGTATTTGTGGATTAACCCGTCGTTGTTGTTGGATGGAAGCTTTGTGATTATCTTCAAGAAGAATCTTATGAGTACAAAATCGAGGGTCGATTCCCTTAATGTTGGAAATTTGCCAAGCAATCGCACTTTTATGCTTCCAAAGCACATCTAAGAGTCGTGTCTTCTCCTCATCTTCTAAGCCTTTTGATATTATAACGGGCAATTTATCATTTTTTTTCCAAGTATGCATATTCGAGATGAGGAGGTAAATCCTTGAGCTCGAGCTCTGGAGGATTCTCAATAGACGGCTTAACTTATTTTACGTCTGCCATATTTAGGTCCATAGGAGAGGAAGAAACAATCGGGTTTTCATTTAACAATTTCTCAATTAATAAAATGTCCCCCTCCGGATCAAAGTTATTATTATCAATTTCCGGTGAAACTGAATTATTTGAAAGACAAGCATTTATTTCTTCCCAAGCGAGATCACTTCCCTCAAACGGAGTGAGGGAAGGGGAAGAATCGGAGACGATTGGTTCAAAAGAAGGAGTGGGATTGCCACTCAAAGCATTGTCGGTGAAACCAAGAAGTTCTTGAGAATACTCCTCCGTAGCTTCATCAATAACATCGATACGATTGACGAAAGAAACATCATAGTCGGAGGAGTATCTCGTGGTTTGGTTAAGATTGAAAGTAACTGTAGGACCTTATATCTATCAACTTTAACACAAATATAAGCACTAGAAGAAGGAAAGATGGTGACTTGATGTTATAAAGGTGTGGTGTTAATAAGTATAAAAGAGAGGTAAAGATGAAGAGAACTTTTATTAAAAACACACACAATACACACACAAGCACACCTTACAAATGAGAGGTAATGTGCCTTTTATAGTTAGAGAGAAAGGCCTCATGGGCTTTCTAATGGACTTGGGCTTGGACTTGGTTTACATGAATTATATAACAAGGCTTATGAAACATAGCACATAACATATTAGCTTTCCAAGTCCAAAGCCCAATGACTAAACTAATACTAATCTTAACAAACGACACAAAGTTACAATATAAGAATGACCATCACTTCTATATAAATATTTTTAATGCTAACAATCTCCCCCTAAGGGGTGGTCATTCGAATGATGCTCCACGTGAGTGGGTCTTCCGTGTTCTTTGTCTTTAAATTTGTGTGTCGTTGTAGAATAGTCTTTAGTCTTTGTTCCTTCATGCTTTGTGATCTTTGATGACTGACTTTTCATTGTTCTTTGTTCTTTTGTGATGTGGAGTTATCTGCCTTTAGTCACTTCTGCGTCTGTGGTGGTTGTCTGCCATTCCAACATGCTCATACATCTTTGGACTTTGATATTCATATGCACGTAGTTCCCTTTCTTTCACTTTGATCTTTAGTCTTTATACTTTGTAGATTCTTCTTTTTGGCGTAGAATTTTTCTTTGAACTTTGTGTTGTATAGATCTTTGAGGGAGCTTTCTTTAACTTCCAAATGTATGTATGAGCATGAGGAATCTGTTGCCATGGAGATGAAAGTGTCCCTGCATATAAACAGTTAGCAATAAAACATCCGGTACTTACAGATAAGAAATTAGAGATTGTCAACAGCATAGTGTGAAGACTCCTTCTAATCCTTACCATGGCCGTTCCCATATCAGATACTCTCGAGAGAGCTTACAAGACCTACTTAGTAGCTCAATGACTGGGTGAGTCGCTGGGGATCACTCCACGACTGTAGACCGTTTGAAACCACCGCAAACACTAAGCGTAACCCATAAGGAATTACCGAAGTGACCTGCTGTCAGGGCTGTTTGATGTTGACCCTGGCAGGAATTTCCATTCAATCATTGAGAATCACTTGTGTGAATTCTCTCATAAATGTTCTGGCAGATTGCTAAGATCTGCGTAGGACTCTTAAGTTTACATCTGGCGTCCTTAATGATGAACAACCAGTATAGAAATATCATGTGTTCCTATGAGATCTTTTGATGAATCTCGGGGCTCTAGACTCGATAAGTGCACATTTGGTTTCCTATGCGGAGATTAGGGAGAGGTCTCCTGTTTCAATATCAACCATCTCTAAGAGACAGGTCGATAGATTAAACCGGTTCCCCGTGAGAATGAAACAAGCTCTTTTAAGAGAACTTGAGTGGTTAAGAAGGTTTAGTGCAGTGCATCACTGGGTCCATGACGTCTTTGTCTTTAATACCGGTGTCACCTTAGTAACAACCAGTAGCGTATGAATTGTACCCGGTGTCTGCCCTAAGGTTGAACATTTGGAGGGCTATTTCTTTTCACCATTTTTCATAACTTTTCTTTTTAATTCTTCAACCCCTTCTTTCTCTTTTCTCATTTTCTCCTTTTTTCAATCATACCTAAGGACTTCTAATTCTAATCTATTGGAATTGCCTTGGGTAGATCCCTCCGGCTCTGGCGGATCATAGGACGGTTTTCCCTAACCTTAGTCACCTTATAACTCCATGACTATCCTATCATTGCCATGAAACCATTTATTGAAAATCTCTCAAAGTGTTTATGATAATGAAACACTTTGTTATTACCACTTTGAGAGTTTTTTTTTTTTTTTTTTTTAGCTTTTGAAGGACTCCCCCTTCACATGTGCTCATGAATATTTAAGAAATTTGCACATGCAAGAGGAGTTTGCACTTTTGAATTGATCCACTTTCAGCGAACATGACCGATTCGAGACACGCTTACATCACTAGTTAGACTAGCTTGAAGTTATTACCCATCCTGGTCAAGTCCAAAGAAAGTCTCTCGATACGGTACACTCTACTCAGACAAGTCCTATTCGAGACACGCTTACATCACTAGTTAGACTAGCTTGAAATTATTACCCGTCCAGGACAAGTCTTTTCGATTACTGACATTATAAGCTTCGTCAATTCATTGGTACTTATTGAGTCGAGCTCTTTTGAGATTCAGCCACAATCTTTAAACATCTTTGATCACATTTTAATCATGTCTTCTCCCCCTCAAAAATAGCATAACGTGATATTTTTTATATCAACTGATTAAGGAAAAGCTTTTGGAGAGAAAGACAGATTCTGCATGAATTTGGAACATTTTTGTTTTTGTACTCCCCCTTAATGATAGCACATTATAAAATCAATTAAGGGTTTTGAGGGAGTTATCTTGAGCACTAATTTTGAGAGATTTTGAGAAATCTTTTGAACAATCTTGAAAAAGTGCTCAAGAATTTTGTTTGAAAACGAGTTTTTGTTTGAAGTCTTTTTCGTTTGTTTAGACTCGAACTTTTTGAAAAAGAGTTCGTCATTGAACGTACGAGTCCTTGATTTGAAAATAACCAGAAGTCATCATTTAAGTACGGGTTTCGTACTGAAGTATACGAAAGCCATTGTGAAGAAACTTTTGAGAAACGACATGTTATAGAAAAACATTTTAAAAAACTCCCGCTCAAGCATCTGTACATGTCCGTATCATTGTTGAATGACATTTCTAGAAACGTACAGAATATTGATTTATACGAGAGACATGTCGTGAGAAGAATATTTTTGGATTTTTTGATTTTATATTGTTTTTGTACTTTTTGAAATTTTATATTTTTGTATTTTGTTTTTGTTGGTTTTTCAAATTTTGTATTTTGTTTTTTCAAAAAATATTTACAGCGAAGCAATTGTGAAAAATATTTTTCAAAAAGATTCGAGAAGACGTTCTAGCTCCTCAGGAGTTAGGCTTCGCATGCCAATTCGTCGAACTAAATAGTCAAACCTTTCTTTTGGAAGGGCTTTAGTAAATAGATCGGCGAGTTGATAATCAGTCTTAACAAAAAATAATTCAACAGTACCCTCTTCCACGTGTTCTTTGATGAAATCGTAGCGGACTTTGATATGCTTCGTCTTAGAGTGATGTACGGGATTGCACGAGATGGCTATGGCACTTTTTGAGTCACAATACATAGGTATTTTGTCAAAAGTAAAGCCATAATCTGTGAGTTGTGTCCTCATCCAAAGAACTTGGGCACAACACACAGATAGAGACACATACTCGGCTTCGGCGGTTGATAGTGCAGTACAATCCTGTTTCTTTGACGACCAGCTTACTAGCTTTTCACCCAAAAATTGTGCTCCACCTGATGTACTCTTTGCTGTAACTTGATCACCAGCATGGTCTGCATCTGAGAATGCTGTTAGATTAAACCCCGAGTCCTTCGGATACCAAAGTCCCATGTTAATGGTGCTTCGTAGGTACCGAAAGATCCGTTTAACCTCTTTGAGGTGAAGTTCGGTAGGCTTTGCCTGAAACCGTGCTAACAAACATACAACAAATTGAATATCGGGTCGGCTAGCAGTTAGGTACATGAGAGAACCGATCATACTCTGATATTTCTTCGGATCAATGGGTTTCCCAAACAAATCAGCACCTATTTTTGGTGAAGTGACCATTGGTGTACCAACAGAATCACAATTTTCCATTCCATGTTTTTTCAAAATCTCTATTGTATATTTAGCTTGATTGATAAAAATACCACGAGGGGATTGATGTATTTTTAAACCAAGAAAGAATTTTAGTTCCCCCATCATGGACATTTCAAATTTACTTTTCATGAGATTTTCAAAATGTTTTGAATGGTTAGGATTGGTTGATCCAAAAATAATGTCGTCCACGTAAATTTGAACGATCAAAATGTCATCTTTGAATTTTTTGATAAACAAGGTGTCATCAATCGTTCCTTTGGTGAAATTGTTTTTAAGTAAGAAAGATGATAGTTCATCATACCACGCTCTTGGAGCTTGTTTTAAACCATAAATTGCTTTCTTAAGCTTGTAGACGTAGTCTGGATGATCTTTGTCGACGAATCCCTCTGGCTGACTCACATACACTTCTTCTTTCAGAGTTCCATTCAAGAAAGCAGTCCTAATGTCCATCTGATAGACTGTGATGTTTTTGTGAGCTGCGTAGGCTAAGAAAATCCGAACTGCTTCAAGTCTAGCTACAGGCGCAAATGATTACTTGAAATCTATCCCTTCTTCTTGTGGATAACCTTTAGCCACGAGACGAGCTTTATTGCGAATAACAGTCATTTCCTCATCCAGTTTGTTCTTCCACAACCACTTGAGATCAAGAACTCGTTTATCAAGTGGTCGTTCAACAAGTTCCCAACTGTCATGTAACAGGTATTGAAGAAATTCCTCCTGCATCGCTTCAATCCAAGGGTTTTCTGCCATTGCTTCCCGAATGTTCTTTGGTTCTTTGAGGCTGATTGAGCAAACGTAGATGCACAATTCAAGATCGGTGGCAAGTTGTCTCCTTGTCTGAACTGGCTTTGAAGGTTCACCAATAATATGTTCTATTGGATGGTCTTTTGTCCATTGAAATGTAGAAGGGTACCTTGGGTGTAACGAATGTGTGTTAGATGGTTCTTGTAACCTTGAAGAAGATTCAGCAGAGTCTGTTGCAAATGGGTTTTCAAATACTTCTTCTTCTTCTTCTAACGTAACATCGTTTGAATTATTGGTTGGTTCTTCTTGACAATTTGTGTTTTGGTTTTGCTCATCAACTCTTGGTAGATCAGTTTCAATAACTGGAGTTGCTTGAGTAGATGTAGATGATGTTGATGTAGTTGGTGCTTCAGCTTCGATTGTGGTAGATGCATCTTGTGATGGTGGTGGTGGTTGATGGTTTTGAGCGGGTGCAGCGGAATGTTGTGGAGATGCATTTGTCGAAGTTCCACCATAATATTCATCAAACATTAACTCGAAGAAATTTTCCAGTTCTTGTTCTGAAGGTTTATCCGTGTTTGTTGACTGAGCTCCTTGAGGTACGAGTCCTGAACTGATGTGTCCAGAAGTCTGCTGGTTTGGTTCGGGTCCTAATCCGTTTTGATTAGAAGCCATCGGATTAAGCGCGGGTTCTAGAGCGTATCTCTTAGAAGCCATTTGTGAAATCTCGTCAAACTTCACATTCATCGTCTCCATTATCTTTTTCGTTCTTCTATTATACACCCTTAATGCCCTCGAGTTTTCTGAATATCCAATGAAGATTCCAATATCTCCCTTAGCTTTTAACTTCCCTAGATCTTCTCTGTCATTCGTCGGATAGCACAAAGCGCCAAACACGTGAAGGTAAGAGATGTTAGGTTTACGGTTGTTCACTAGCTCATATGGGGTTTTATTGAATCTTGGAAGGACTAGGGATCGGTTTTGAGTAAAACAAGCAATGGCTACAGCATCAGCCCATAAGAATAGTGGTGCACTAGAAAAAATCAGCATTGTGCGAGCAGCTTCCACAAGAGTTCAGTTTCTTCTTTCAACTACCCCATTCTGCTGTGGAGTTCTAACAACTGATGTTTGGTGTGTGATTCCAACATCTTCAAGGTAAGTTCTTAACTCCTGGTTTGTAAATTCTGTGCCATTGTCTGTTCTTATAATCCTTACTAGAGCTTGAAGTAGAACTTGAATACGCTTCAGAAAGGTGATGATGATGCCTGGTGCTTCGTCTTTTGATCTCAGAAACTTTACCCAAGTGTATCTTGAATAATCATCAACAATAACGAGAATATACTTCTTCCCATTAATGCTTTCAACTCTCATTGGGCTACATAAGTCCATGTGCAACATATGTAACCTTGCTTCCGAACTAGGTATGGTTTTGGGTTTATATGATGCTCTTTTGCTTTTTCCTTGTTCGCATGATGGACATAGGTGTTCCTTGGTGTATTTGAACTTAGGAAGTCCGGTGACGATGTTGTCTTTGGCTAACTTGTTGATTGTGTCGAAGTTGAGATGGGATAATCTTCTATGCCACACCCAGGACTTAGTTTCGGTTGCCCTTGTCATAAGACAAATTGGTGATGTAGAAGCCATTTGGTTGATGTCGATAGCATACAAGTTTGTACCACGATTACCAGTTAAGATATCATCACCAACCAAATTTCTAATAAAAACTGTGTTTCTCCTGAATGCAACTTCTAAATCTGCATCACAAAACTGCCCAACTGAAAACAAGTTGTGTCCCAACCCTTCGACGTAGTAAACTCGAGTGATTAAAAAATTCCCAAACTGAAGATCTCCATAACCCTGAATAGCTGCTACATAATCATTTCCAAAGCGTACAGTTCCCATGAATTTCCAGACGAAATTGATCAGCAGCTTTAAATTCCCGGTCATGTGCTTGGAGCAACCCGAGTCGACGATCCAAAGACATATTTTGATAACCTGCCAAGAACAGAAGAGTTTGTATTTGGAAACCGTGTTGAATTGGGTTCCATGGGGTTAGGAGTAAAAGCAGAAACACACTCATGGACAGTTGCTACTTGTTTAGCTTGAGTTATTTCTAATTTGCCGTCCTTAAGAGTGAACTCTCTACCCGTTGGTATCCACATACAAAACTTAAGGTAGTTCCTAGGCATTCGACTACTAGTGGTAGACCTAAAGCGTGCAACTAATCTTTCTATAGATCTTGATCTGGCACTAGTTCCCTTTGGAACATACTTCTGTTTAGGCATGACATTCACATTCTTAGAAACACATTCATCATGAACATCATTAATTAAATATTTCTTGCATATTAAACAAACTGAGTCATTACATGCATTAGAACCTGTACTTTCGACATTACATTCAGATGAATCATGTTTCTTATTACAAAGCGATAAATTCCTAGGGTGTTCTTCTACTTCTTCAGCTTTATTCTTGCAACTACTCTTAGAAACAGGCGAGACTCTATTGTTCCTTGTATTGCTCCTAGGCTTTAGTCTGCTGCTCCTAGAGGTGCTTTCTAATCCTGTAGAAGGTAAGGCACACGCGTTAGGATTTATATTGTTGTCCTTTTTAGGAACACTAGACTCTTTAGAATTATCCTTTTTGCACGCATTTGTCTTAGAAGTTGAGGCAGACGCATTAGTGGGACTAATCCTAAAAAGGCCAGGTGCTATCACTTTTGGTGTTTCGACAACTGCTTTTCCTTTATCAACAATTTTTTCATTTTCACTTTGCTTGGGCAAGGGTGTTGGAGTGACTGGTTTTGTCAAATCCTTTTTCTCATCGACTTTTGGAGCAAACCGTGAAATTGACATTTTTGGTTTTGGAACCGTGTTTGAAACATTTGGTTTCTCCGAAGTCAATGGTTTTGCAAACTTAGTTTCCTCACCCTTTCCTTTTTGACTTTCAAGCTGAGCCCTCAAAAGATCATTTTGCTCTTTCATGTTCTTTAAGGCACGCTCATACGACAATTTGTCATACTTGCATTCTTCCTTTTTTCGATCAAGTTGTTTAAAATATGACACATTTTCTTTTTCAAGCTTTATAAGAGCATTTTCATATTTTGAGACAATTTCGGAGGTCTCAGCTCTCAGTCTTTCATCGTCTTGAACAGAATATGTCAGTGGTCATAACAGCTTCGAAGAGAGAATCATTTAGGTTTTCCAAAACATTTATGTTTTCACGAGTATCATTAGCTTCGTTTACCAGGGATTTGTGGTCCTTGACAAAGTCGGCCGTTTCTTTTAAGAAAGCTTGTTCAAAATGGATTACCCTCGCACTGATGTTATTCAGTGGGATAGTAATTTCGTTTTCAAAAACTTTTTTCTGCTCAATATGAAAACTGGAATGCCAGTTGTTAATATTGATTGTAGTTTTAGAAGCAACAATATTTTGAAGTTCTTGAATTCTCTTTTTAACGTCATCCAAAATTTCTCTAGCCTCACTTGTATTAAAAGTGTTGTTAGAGGATATTTGTTCCCTTTTTGAAAGAGATTTGGAAGCAAGTACTTTCTTAGAAAACATTTTTGAGAATGGTCGTTTTATTGAAAACACAGATTGTTCTTTTTGTGGAACAAAAGTAATTCCCGAAAGTTTGTTCAATTTGTTGTAATCAATGGGTTTCAAATCCTTTTGTTTCATTTTAGTAATGCTCTCTTCGACATGTTCTAACGTTTGCACAGAATCCCGAACGACGGGAGGATCATGTTTAGTGTAAAGCACATTACCATTATACAAAACATTCTGTTCTTGTTGAGCTTTCTTGAGATTACTGGGGGTGTTGTTACCAAGAGCCACTTTATGTTTCGTATGGTAAACCGGATTAGTTTGATTTGAAATCATTTTCATTGTTTGACTTGACTGACCCGACTTAACCACCAATTCTTCTAAATGTGCAATCATGTGTTCTGACTCTACGATTTCGGCCAAAAGTTTGTCTTCTTTCTTTGCAAATTCCTTTTTCAACTCGTCCCTTTCTTTTTCAAGATTGGTATAAGCTGATTTTTGTTTAGAAAATTGGTTTTGCAAATCAGAAATTTCCGCGTTTAAAGCTTTTATCTTCTTGAAAGAATTAACATCAAGTGTATCAAACTTGAGTTGCAATTGTTTTTCCCTTGAAACGGAATTTTGATAACCAGTTTCTAATTCAGACAATCTTTTGTTATGAAATTCAAAAGCTTTAACGTTTTCTTTGTAACTCTCAAGCTCAGCGGTCAATTTAACATTCGCGGCCTTAACATCGCGATTAACCTTTTTCACATTCTCAATTTCAATACGACAATTATTTAATAATGATTCAAACAAAGCACGTGTTTCCTCATCATTCTCAGCATGCTGTGAAACGAAGCCTCCATTATGATTCACATCTGGAGTTGCTGAAGGAGTATTGCTACTACTTGGCGTGTCCAGGTATGTATCATAAGTGGGTGCTAGCTTTTCAGAATGCTGTTCCTCATGAGGAGACATATCAAATATATCATTATTGTGACATGTGTTGAAGTTGGATACCTCAGATGGTGCATTGGTGTCATAAACAGGAAGTGTATCAGAATCCGTGTCATACTTAGCTTCCTGGAGATTCGCCATGAATATGCAGTTCGCATCGATATCCTCTCTATCTTCCATGTCATCCATAAGAGCCATAAAATCATTCTCCTCTGCGTTCAACTGAAACCCTGCCTCATTCTTTTGTGCCAACAGTAATGCTTTCTACAAGTATGATGTGTCTTTCTTGTTCGGCTTAGTAGGACAGTTCCTTGCCATATGACCTACACCCTGACAGTTGAAACACTTTACCGGATTACCCTGATTCACATTTCCCAAATTCCCAACTACTGGAGCTGCAACATTTCTATTCTGATTACCCATTGCCTGATTACCAACATTCTGACCCCTCTGATTTCCAACAAACTGACCCAACTGATTCCCTGCATATTGACCATACTGATTTCCTGCATTCTGAATCCCTGTATTCAGCATATTCTGATTCCCCATGTTAATTCCAGTAGCATATCCTTGCTGATTCCCATAAACTCCAATCATTTGGCCTCCGTTGCCCATATTGAAACTCGGCTGAGCAATCTGCTTATTGCGAGTGTTCGATGAAATCCTTTGGTTGTTGTTTGTTGGTGTAGAATAGCGTCCTTGGAATGCCTTTGACAGAAAAGCAAACGCTTGGGTCAATGCTGCAGTAGCTTCATCATTTTCAGTGAATTCTGGTTCTTGGAATTGTTGGTATTGCTGTTGTGGAATAACATGTTGTTGTTGCTATGGGTAGAACTGTTGTTGGTAGACCGGTGTTGGTTGTTGAATGTATGATGGTTGCATGTAGTTGTGAGTGGAAGATGATGATGGTTGTTGTGTGTATACTGGTAGCGGTGTTGGTGTAGTAGCAATTAATGCGAGAGGATCATGATTCTTTGCCAATCTTTCTTTCCTTACTTCATTAGCCTCAGCTTGGTTTTGCTTCAAAAAGTCATAGAGTTGATCATAATTCACCTTATGTAAATCCTTTGTTTGATTGACAATTGTAACATAACGACCCCATTCTTCTGGAAGGTTATTCATGAATTTGATGTTTGTTGCAATTGTTCGAGGTGTCAACTTGTTTCTGATTAACTCATTCATCAAAGTGCAAAACCTTGTGTAGTAAGATTCAATTTGTTCTCCTTTAGTGGATGTAAAGTTCTCCCATTCAGTAAGAAGTTTGTTCTCAACGTCTTGTTGTCCAATCTCTGTTCCATGACAAATCCTTCTAACACGTTCCCACATAGCATAAGCAGTTTCACAGCTGTCGACCGTAGCAAAGATCTCCCATGGTAATCCAAGTTGGATTAAATGCATTGCCATATCATCAGCGGCGATCTGCTTCTTGTCTTCCTCTGTGTAATCTTCTTCTATTTGTTCAAGCACGAATGGTTAAGTAGGAGGTGTTGTATTTGGATTACCTTCAATTTGAACTTGTCTTGGCTTGAATGGACCATTTGTAATGGAGTTGATCATTAATTTACCATCAGGCTTTGTTTTGATGTAACGAAGCATGCGGCTTTTCCATGGGAGATATCCACCTTTTTCAAGCATAGGAGGTCGGTTTTCCGCACCGGCTGCATGAATGTCTTGCTGAGTTGCCATTGATGAAGTGTAGATGAATAAAGTTGATTCTTGGATCGATTCAGCGAAGTAGGAGTTGTGTTTAGTGTAAGTTGATGCAAGTTTTTATGGTGAAAAATTTAGCGTGTCGTTCTCCTCTATCTCACGGTCGTTTTGACAGCTGATTCGTCGAAAACGGAGTTACGGTTCAAAAGTTATGGCCGTTTGATGTTACGCGTAAAGATGAGACTTATGCGTAGACTGCAAAGTTACGCGTAAAGTATGATCTTATGCGTAAACTTTAGAGTTATGCGTAAGATATACCTTATGCGTAAGTTATAATCTTATGCGTAAGATTCTTATGCGTAAGGTTCAAAAGACCAAACAAATCTTTCAAACTTATCCAAGCTTGAAAGATATCCGAAGTCGAAGTATTCCACTAACTTATCCAAGCTAGGGAAGTACTGAGTCACCGATGCACGAAGAGAAGACCTTTGATGAAGTTATGCGTAGAACTCTGAAACTTACTCGTAAGAATTACTCCTAAGAATTACTCGTAAGAATTACTCGTAAGAATTACTCCTAAGAATTACTCCTAAGAATTACTCATAAGAATTACTCGTAAGAATTACTCGTAAGAAAAGGGTTTTGACCAAAAGTTACTCCTATGAAAAGGGTTTTGACCAAAAGTTACTCGTAAGATGTCCCAAACAGCCAAAAAAATCCGATTTTTTCAACCAAAAACACTTTTTCCACTTGATTTTTTTTATCAAATCTTTCCCAAAACACTTAGAATCACTAAAGCTTCAAGAAAAACAACAACTTTAACACTAAAACACTTAAAGATCAAGACTTTTTAAAGAAAAAGTGCACTTTTACAAGAAAAAAAGCAACTTTTTAAGAAAAAACTTGAAAAATACGATTACCACACACTCCTAAATCATTGTTAGGCGATTGATACCACTTGTAGGACCTTATATCTATCAACTTTAACACAAATATAAGCACTAGAAGAAGGAAAGATGGTGACTTGATGTTACAAAGGTGTGGTGTTAATAAGTATAAAAGAGAGGTAAAGATGAAGAGAACTTTTATTAAAAACACACACAATACACACATAAGCACACCTTACAAATGAGAGGTAAGGTGCCTTTTATAGTTAGAGAGAAAGGCCTCATGGGCTTTCTAATGGACTTGGGCTTGGTTTACATGAATTATATAACAAGGCTTATGAAACATAGCACATAACATATTAGCTTTCCAAGTCCAAAGCCCAATGACTAAACTAATACTAATCTTAACAAACGACACAAAGTTACAATATGAGAATGACCATCACTTCTATATAAATATTTTTAATGCTAACAGTAACGGCTTCATTTCCCACACGTAAAGTAATCTTCTCATCGTAAACATCAATTAAAGCATGACCGGTCCTTAGGAATCCTCTCCCGAGAATGAGAGGAACCCGTGGATCAGCATCGAAATCAACAACCACAAAATCTGTAGGGAAATGGAATTTCCCAACATTGACAAAAATATCCTCAGCTATGCCAATAGGACGAGACGTAGATCGGTCGGCAAGCTCGAGGGTCAAAAGCGTCGGTGTCAAGTTAGGAAGAGATAACTTTTTCCAAATTGATAATGGCATTAGGTTAATGCTAGCACTAAGATCGGCCAAGGTGAAGCATTGAACCATACCCGGAAAATTGCACGGTATAAGAAACTTGTCAGGGTCTTCAAGCTTTTCGGGTAGCTTTTTAAGAAGAACCGCTGAGCAATTCTCGTTCATTTGAGTCCTTGACATTTCAAAAAGCTTTTCCTTATTATTCAAAATACCTTTTAGCATTGAAGCAAATTTTGGCATCAAAAGTGTCACAACTCGTAATTTCAGGTCCTTTTTCAAATGTCAAAATTTTGTTATTTATCTCGGAAGTTACTATTCATCATTTTACTATTCATCGTTTTTAGAGTCAGTTTGAGATTCCGAGAAGCGTTCGAAAATTTTACTATTCATATGACACTATTCATTCCCGGAAGGAAATCACTATTCACGATTGTCATTCATCTTTTCGTAAATCTAGTTTACGGGTATTCAAATTCGCGTAACCAGTTAGGTTTAGCTGCGAATTTATGCATCATCAGTAGGGACACGTCATATAGACTGGAGTAGTCTACATATCATTAGTAACATCATCAGCACTTTAGGCCCTACACGGATATGCATTATTTTAATTTACGTATGCTTAATTTGTAATTAACGTTACCACTCAGTTTTTGCTACTAACATATACACGATACTTCCGTCTATGATCCTAATATATTTTCATACTCATTATAATAGTATAAAATTTATATTATTAATTTACCCGGTGCTTTGAAACCATTTGCTATATTTTCCGGTAAACGCCTAAAATTACGTCAAATCACTATATTTCAACCCGCCAGTTATTTTAATACCCGATTCTTATCAAGAATGTAATTTCATAATTTTTACAACTTCGTCATATTTTATTTCAACACGACACGATTTATTTTTAGTTAACTTGGTACCCGGTAACACCTAAACTACACAATAACTAACTAAATCTACACAAAAGCCTTCATTTTACTTACACACTCATCCTTTTCTTACTAAAACCCACCCTCCCCACCTTGATTTAGGGATCTTGTCCTATAAATATCTACTTCAATGTATATCTCATCCATTTTCTTACAAAAATATCACAAATCAAATAAACTAGCAAAGTTTTCCTCTCTTTTTTTTTCTTCTTCCTTGCTCGGCCAAAGAAAGAAACCAAGGAAGAATCCATAAATTTTTGAAGTTCAAGTGTTTAATCAAGTCCTAGTTATGATCTAGTAAGGGTTTTGTAGTAAAAACCCTAGGTTTCTTAACATAATCATCTTCAAATCACCTCAAATATTCAAGTAAGCTTCAAGAACACTTTTTGATCTTTTCATACTTTCATTTACTTTATATTTTTATGTATTTTCAAGATATACTAGTTGGTAATGCAACTTACTTATGTTTTAGATACCACTTTGCACATAAACTATCTTTAACACTAGATCTATAAATTTCACTAGTAATCTCATGAGATCCACCAAGGTTAGTGATGTTTAGGAACCCATGACACCCTAAGCAGGTGTATGGTAGGATTGAGTGCTTGTGGAGTTGATTTGAAAGTAGTTTGGTTAGGTTTTGGACAAGTTACAAACTAGGAAAACCCATTTTTGAAACAATACATAACCTATTGTCCCATTTTGTAAAACGTGGGAAACTCAGGGGCTAGGGTGTAATTTTGGACCAAAGATTTAGAAAATACTTTCAAAAATGAAGCTTTGGGCGAAAGAACGGATTAAAACGAGTTTATAACGAAGGAGGTATGATTTTTGCAAGTTTAACGACGAAAACTATTTTCTGAAAATGTACTTACTGTTAGACGAATTTCGACGGACAAAAAGAGGCGTTAGATGTAATCTATAGGAGCCGACCTACTGAAAATATATTAGTATATATTAATACGATTCCGATAAAGAACATAGAAAACGAGCTTATAACGACCAAGATATACATGTTTGAAACCCGACAAAACTTATAATAAATTGACAGCTTTTGGTAATAAAAGTTGGTAAGTGTTGAAAACTATATTTTCAAGTAACGACATTGAAAGCCATATTTCTTAACCGCCGAGACACGTATGGTCAAAAGTTAAATGACATGACTTCTAGACATTGTTGCAAGGTTTTCGAAAACGCCGAGTTTCATCACTAACACTTAACGTACGATATTTTGCGACTAGTTTTGCGAGGCCAATTTGGGCATATTTTCAAGTAATGAAAATGTTATTTTACGACAAAAATACTATATTTACCGATAAAACACCAAACGAGGATCGTGGAGTACCGTTTCAACGTATTTACATGGAAAGTGGTTATTAACTTAACGAGACGTCAAAAATATATTTTTCGACGATAAACATTATTTTCAAATTTCACGAGTGGTATCGATAACATACGTATTTGCATGTGTAGCATTATTTCATTTCTTACATTAGATCGTATCATTCATTTTAGGTTGCGATTAGAGATCGTACCTCATTTCTGTGTATCCACTTTTGTCATCGTAGCTATCGCACCAGGTGAGTCATAGCCCCTACTCTTTTAATTGTTTTGTAAACTCTTTGGGAGAGAATACATGCTCGTTTTACTTAAACGCATTACTCGCTTTACATGGTTGATTACCTGTATTTCATTGGTATGTTTGATTACCTGTATTTCATTGGTATGTTTGATTACCTGCATTTCATGGGATTTTTCATCCTTGTTTATATGACCTCATGGTCACCAATTGTTCATATATGTCAAATGTAATATTGTGGTTTCCCCACTTGGCTGTTATGTCAAACATAATATTGTGGTTTCCCCACTTGGCTGTGATGTCAAACGTAATATTGTGGTTTCCCCACTTGGTTGTGATGTCAAACGTAATATTGTGGTTTCCCCACTTGGCTGTGATGTAAAACGTAATATTGCGGCTTCTCCGATTTACTGATTTATCTGGCGTCATTGTCAGACTTATTTACATGACCTCATTGTCATAGTTGTTTATCTGGCGACATTGTCAGCATTGTCAAAAATTACTTATATGGCCTCATTGCCAGAATTGTTTATATAATCTCATTGTTAAAGTTATTTATATAGCAGTTTTGCTATATTTATCTTTGAATTTAAATACAAGTATTACTTTTGTCCACATAACTAAATCATATTTGGCAGTGGGTCGTAAACACACAGGTTACAAGTCTCTTATGGCGGGACTTGGAACTGAGTGGATTTACAATGCCTTTGCTGGGAAATATTCATTCATATGCATTACATTCTTTTTCACAAGACTCTATGAACTCACCAACCTCGTGTTGACACTTTAGCATGTATTTTCAGGTATTACGCAATGGCACGCTACTGGAGGTTTTGGCAGGGCATGGCATGGTCATAGAAGACTCAGATATTCATTTGGTGACCGTTTTAAACTATTTTAAGGGCCTACTTCCGCACTACTTTTAACGATGTAAATTCAATACCTTTGGTTAAACGGTTTTATTCTAAATGATTAAAGTGAAAACCATTTTTGTACTTGTGTTGAGATACCAATTGAGTTATACCCCAGCTACATGTATGCTTCCGCTGGACCCGATTCTGGGGGTGTGACAGATTGGTATCAGAGCTTTGGCTATAGCGAACTAAGTGTTTTTAAAACCTAGACTATAGCTACTTTCACGAAAACTTAACCCTATGACCGTCACGTGCCTGCCTGCCAAGCTGAAGCCTCATTTGTGGTTAGTTACTGACATAGGTGATGAGATTTGTATCTCATTATCTGGTATATTATATTTATTTATTATAGTTGATTACTATAATTGTCTTTCATATAAGCATGTTCACGTATCATATATGTCATCACGTTATGTTTTTCCTTGCATAGTTTCATCATTCGACCTCGAGTTTTGGTCACTTGCCTTAGTCTTTCAGAACGTCTTGGTATTTTTGAAGGACATAGTATTAGTATAACTGAGCTGAGTATTTCAAAATTCATGGAACCTCGGTGGAATATAGACTGGTCATTTATATTCAACCCGGGATAGTAGGACATAGGCTGACCACCTATATCCGACTCAGAAATGAATTTTGCAACACTGAGAATGGTTATAATAAAATTTTGTCTGGAATAAATTCTCAACTCATTTTCCAAATGTTTCATTCATGTGTGTGTATACCTTCGTTGTCAGAATATTCATACCTTTCATCACTTTGTGAACCACCGCCTGGAAGCACGTCAACTGGTCATTTCATCTCATGAACATTCACGTCTATGCATGATACACTTACATCACAGTATTTTCTTTTATCACAATCTCATTTTGTCGCAGTTGTCACAGTCTTTTCCCTTCTCACCATCACTATCATTTCCTTTCCCCATCCCTATATATATATAGAAATTAGGTGACACTCTATAGATTCCTATGTCACTCATCACTTACTACTCCCTATATTGATAAGTGGATATTATCATGACCTCCCTAGGAAAGACTTTCCATACCATCTATAAGGAGGATCCCTTGATACATTAAGACCATTCAAAACTCAATAGAAATCTTAGGATATCACAAAACCATTCGAACCACTATCACAGGCCTGATCACCAAAAATTCTACCATCTAGAAAGTATTGGCTTGACTGAATTACAGGATTAGTTTCGATACAAGCGCTCACTTAGCAACACCATAGAGATAAATCCAACCTCTTAACCGAGACTATAGATTGAACATGTCCTCACCAATAGACTTTATTCAAACATGTTAGACACCTATGCATTTATGCAGACATACATACCTGGCTATTTTATCCTCTTAATACTTTCACTTTTAAATGGATTTTTCTCCAAACTACAGTTATACAAAACATATATCTTGTAAGAAATACTTTTCTGAGGCACTTATTTTGATAAGCAAATTCCTTTTGGTTAATCTTTTACAAAACTATTGAATGTTAGGAAATTTTAAACATCAATCTTTAGTAAATCATACTATCCATCTTATGTTTAAAATAGTCCTATCCTGCATAACTACTAAACATCAAAAAAAATGTTACTTAGAAAGCCGTTTACTTAAAATTGTAAAGTTGTAAATTTATTTATTCAGGGGAGGTTTATGAACGAAACACACAATCTCAAAACAAACTTGAAAATAAATCACTATATTACATCACTTATACATTTAGGAGTTTGTGAATTGATGACATAGAGCTTGGGGAAAATCTTAGTAATGGAGACTAAGCACCGTAGGTGGAGAGAGACTTGATTCATGACATTCCTGCGGAGGAATCACAACCATATCCTAATCTATTCTTTCCAATAACACCCTTTGACAGACTTAACCTTATGAGTCTTTCAAACAAGATTCATGATACCCATTTCAATTATTCTTAATAGAGGAATTCGATTCACCTCAAACTCCTAGCGATTTCATTAAGATTCTTTTGGAACTACACCACCTATCATCTGCAGACCAATGGTCAGAAATTAGAGAACGATTCAAACATATGTCAAATGTAATATTGTGGTTTCCCCACTTGGCTGTGATGTCAAACGTAATATTGTGGTTTCCCCACTTGGCTGTGATGTCAAACGTAATATTGTGGTTTCCCCACTTGGCTGTGATGTCAAATATAATATTGCGGCTTCTCCGATTTACTGATTTATCTGGCGACATTGTCAAACTTATTTACATGACCTCATTGTCATAGTTGTTTATCTGGCGACATTGTCAGCATTGTCGAAAATTACTTATATGGCCTCATTGCCAGAATTGTTTATATAACCTCATTGTTAAAATCATTTATATAGCAGTTTTGCTATATTTATCTTTGAATCTAAATACAAGTATTACTTTTGTCCACATAACTAAATCATATTTGGCAGTGGGTCGTAAACACACAGGTTACAAGTCTCTTATGGCGGGACTTGGAACTGAGTGGATTTACAATGCCTTTGCTGGGAAATAATCATTCATATGCATTACATTCTTTTTCACAAGACTCTATGAACTCACCAACCTCGTGTTAACACTTTAGCATGTATTTTCAGGTATTAAGCAATGGCACGCTACTAGAGGTTTTGGCAGGGCATGGCATGGTCATAGAAGACTCTGATATTCATTTGGGGACCGTTTTAAACTATTTTAAGGGCCTACTTCCGCACTACTTTTAATGATGTAAATTCAATACCTTTGGTTAAATGGTTTTATTCTAAATGATTAAAGTGAAAACCATTTTTGTACTTGTGTTGAGATATCAATTGAGTTACACCCCAGCTACATGTATGCTTCCGCTGGACCCGATTCTGGGGGTGTGACAAAAAGTATAGCATCCGCGAGACTTATATCAAAGTGTAACTCTTGGAAAATCTGATAAAACTTTTCCATTTGGTTTTTATCCTTATCGCGGTGCTTTTGTTCGTTTAAGCGTTACGGATATGGCAACTTTGTTTTAACCGGTGTTTCCTTTTCATTTTCATTAACAACTTTTTCCTTTCCTTTTGACGTCGGGACCACCGGAGGTCGGATGTCTTCGGTCTTTCCATTATTAATAGGAATTTCCATATCCGTTATCACCTCGGGTTCACGGGCGACTACCTTAGGAGGTAGAGAAGAAGAGGTAGTCGGAGCCGTCGGTCCATCATAAGTAACACCACTCCTTGTTATGATCGCTTTTGCATCGCCCCTCGGGTTAGCGATCGTGTTGCTTGGCAAAGTTCCAGAGCCCGAGGTTCGATCATTTAAACGCTTGTTAATATCATTGATTTGAGTTGCAAATAACCTTGTTGTTTCCTCTTGTTTAGCAATTAAAGCTTGTTGACTTTGAATCAATTGCTTAATCAACTCATCCGTGGGCGACGGATTTGGAATAACAGCTTGATTATGATTATTGAAATTCTGCCCACGGTTTTGGAAATTGCCATTGTTTTGATTTCCATGATAAAAGTTTCCATGATTGTTATTCTGCAAATTCCCATTATTTTGAAAATTGTTCCCTTGAGGCAGGGCTTGGTTTTGATTTCCCTGAAAATTCCGATTGTGGTTTACACCTTGGTTTTGAAAACCTTGATTTTGTCGATTTTGATTTTGATTAGCTTGATGTGTATGGTTTTGCACATTGTTATTCTGATTCACTTGATTTGGGTGATTAAACCCGGGTGGTCCAAGGTAATTGCCGGAACGGTAGCTGAGGAGATTACAGTCTCCTTGAGCTTGTGGGTAACCGTTGCCACCCATGTTCGTAGCATACACGTTCTCTTGAGCATAAGAGCCGGTTGACGGACACTCGTAATATGGATGTGGACCACCACAAGTAATACAACCTTGATTAACGACATTGACTTGATGACTTGATTTTTCCATAGACATTGCATCAACTTTCTTTGTTAAAGCTACAAGCATACTTATCATTTCAACGTTACTTTTACCAGAATTAGACACTTGAGGTTTATTTCTTGACATTCTTACACGAGCCTTATTTTCAATTATCGTGAAAGCATCATTCATGTTCCTAGCCAACAAGTTCCCACCCGCAGCAGAGTTGAGAGAGTCTTGGTCAACATAACATAACCCATTATAGAAAGTGTCAATCTGCTGAAGGTCGGTGAACCCATGGTTAGAACATTTTTCCAACAAATCTTTGAATCGATCCCAAGCTTCACTAAACGACTCATCAAAATCTTGTTGGAACCGAAAGATTTGGGAACGTAGGTTAGAAGTTTTAGAGGGAGGATAGAAATAGTTCACAAACTTGGAAGCAAGATCATTCCAAGTATGAATCGAATTAGGCGGTTCCTTTTCCAGCCAAGTCCGGGCTGCTCCTTTTAAGGAGAAAGGAAATAACTTCAATTTCACCACATCGTGAGGAACTTGGTTCATTCTAATGGTCTCAGCGATGTCGGTGAAATTTCCGATGTGAGCATAGGGGTCTTCGTTATCAAACCCGTGAAAGGATATACCCGTGATTAAATTGAGTAATCCGTGATTGATCGCAAAGTTGGCATTGATGTCCGGAATCACAATAGCTCTCCTCACACCATTGATTGGTGATTGGAGTTGTTCCTCCATTGGACGTGGATCAAATGCCGGTTGTTGTCCCATTGGTGGGATAACATTGTGCTGCGGACCACCCATCGGCGGGGGTCCGTTGTGTTGCTCGTTTTGGTTCATCTCCTCGTCGTCAAGGAAATGAACCCGACTAGTATGTC
This sequence comes from Artemisia argyi, assembly GCA_030686995.1. Lineage (NCBI taxonomy): Eukaryota > Viridiplantae > Streptophyta > Magnoliopsida > Asterales > Asteraceae > Artemisia > Artemisia argyi. Next base: position 37,190,885 of record CM060694.1, read on the forward strand.
GTAAAACCCGCTCGGGGTTTGAAAATGGAGACATAAGACTCTCAAAAGAAGAACGGGTGTGCATACACCACAAGCAAATTTAAAAAGAAAATGAAAAAGAAAAGAGAAAGGAAAATCTTTTTGTTTTATTTTTTATCACAAAAACTTTTTATTTCTTTTATTTTTCTTTTTATAAAACGTAACGTTAATTGAAAACCGTTTCCTTCAAAAACCACTCGCGACAGGACTGGAGAGAAGAATGGATCTCTCTTCAGCTAGCAATTTAATGTCTTAGCTTCCGTATTTCCCGCTTAATCGGTTGTAGTAATTGAAATAATCCGATAAACAACTAATTTCACTTTTTTGTTATATTGAGAGACTTATTTGGTTTACAACGCCCTCCCTTCCACGGCAGAGTCGTGGCTGTAACTTTATTATTTTTTTGGTATTTTTGAAAACACTTTAGGAAAAGTGTTTTTGATTTTTCAATTTTTTTGGTTTTTATAGAAAATATATACAAGGAAGGTTTTCAAAACACAATTTCGAAAAACGAAAACGAAAAATTCACTTCAACCTTCCCCGGCAGCGGCACCAAAATTTTGATTGATTCATTTTTATAGTATAGTGTTTGTTTTACCGAAGAAATGCTTAGGAAAGTATTTCCCCGGGTCGTGTCCCAACGAAGGTGTGAATGGAATTTCAAATTTCCGATTCGTGAAACGTGTCGTGAAAGTGGTAAAAAGTGATTTTGTGAGATTATACTATTGAATAAGTAAATGAAGTACAAAGAATCACTTAAACACGTAATTCAAGTAATTAAACCAAAAACGTAACGTAAAATCGAAAACGTAAGCTAAAACGTAAATTAAACGTTAACGTACGAAATAAAACGCGAATTTTAAGCTACACTACTCCTACGGACTTCAAAATAATTTTGAAAAGTTAAAAATGATAAAATAAAATTTTAAGAAAAAGAAAAATATTTTTTTGACTTTTTATTGTTGGGTCTGAAACTGCTGCTGAGTGAAACTGCTGCTATAAGTGAAACTGCTGCTATTGGTAATGATTCTGCTGCTAATATCAAAGTGCTGCTAAGGTTAAAATGTTGCTGACAGAATCTACTGCTAATGGGATGAGTATGTATACGGTTTAGATAAATACAGAACAGATTGTGTAAATATTATATTTATTTAGAATATACTTATCGTGTAGAGAAAGGTATTGTAAACCTAGTAGGACCTTAGTCTATAAAAGGAGGATCCTAGGGTTAGTTTATGTACGTATTATTATTCACTTCAAGGTTGTAAACCCTAGCATTGTTGAGTGCTCGTATTAATAATATTGAAGTGTTGAAAGAGAATCCTTATTCTTCTTAAGTTAAGCTTTTACATTCCGCATATTAGCTTAAGTGTTTAATCAAGTTAACTTCTATACAAGATCGTTTAAGCTCAACTGGGATCAACAAGTGGTATCAGAGCCAGGTTAGCTCGTTATCTAGGGATTTACATGGTTGATCGTGATATCTAGGATTGTTCAAGATTCTATTGTCAAAGAAAATCAGTAGGAGAAGGTACGGTGAATTTTAAAAGTGTTTATGGTATAATCGTATTTTTTTTTCTTCTCGGCCTTTTCAGATTTGTGTGATGACAAGATACAAAAACTGTTTGGATTTGTATTAATTCCGTTTGTTGTTTTGAGAATATTAATTCTGATTTGGAAAGAAGAAAACAACCTCGTACTGATTTTGTCGGCAAGTGCATGTGACTTTTGATACTACGCTTCATGGTTATTATTTTTATTTTCAAAAGAACATGTGAGGTTAGATGATTGGTCGAAGATAATTTAATGTCAGTCATGGGCCGGTGTGTGATAAGGATAATAATTTGGGTTTAAAGCTTGGTGCTGATCGTTAAAACAACTGTTCTAAGATTGGTTTGAAGTTACTATGGTTTGATGATTAAAGTATATATCTGATTGATATTTAATAAACCTAGTACTATAAATGATGTGGGTCAGTGGTTTGTTAATATTGAGTATCATGGGACGGTGGAAGTGAAGATGAATTAGTAACCTTGTACCATTTAATTTGTCGATGAGTATGATATCGGCTGAATTAATATATTAATGATGCTCTTGTCGTTTTCAACCTCGTACCAATTGATATAATGGGTCAGATGTATTTGTTGCGTGTTGCAAAGTGGTACGATAAGATGAATTTTATATTGGTCGAGATTATAAAGAAACTGAACTTTGCACATGATACTATTTGATTTTATGTCTGATTGGGTGCACGTGTGAAAAATTTATCATAGGACCGAGATTATTTTATTGAAGCAATCGAAGTTTGTTTATTGGATTAATGGTACAATTCGTATTATTGTTCAAATGGGTCAGTAGCGACAAGAATATGAGAGTTTCTATTTGTTCATTAATTCGCTTTGTTCAAGAGCTATATTGGTTCATTAATTCATTTTGGATTTTTGTTGTTGTGTTTTGAATTGTGCCGAGTGACATTAATTGGTCAAAGATGAGGAATATGGTTGACAAATTTGTGATATTAATGGTCGAGGTACATTTAATGGGTCGGCATTAAAATAAAGGAAGTGGTGCTGTTATTGATTTTTAATCTTGCTGCTAATATTTAAAAGTGCTGCTTCACATGTGCTGCTGAAAATTGTTTATACTACTGCTACATATTTTTGATACTACTGCTCGTTATATTATTCTACTGCTAACATTATTTGTCATACTGCTGCTAGCATTGCATGGTACTGCTGCTCAGGTATAAAACTGCTGCTGGTTATAGGTTCGAGTTTCTACTGCTATGTTTATTTTTTTACTGCTCGAACATATACTTTGTACTACTTATCTATGTCAAGTAATGAGCAGCTTGGATGGAGATGGTTTTACACACACATGAGATTTTGGTTCACACACACAAGGAAGATTGGTTTGGTTTTTTGTTCTTAAAGGTATAAAAAGGCTCAATATTTCATTCTTATTGGATTAATTGATTACGAAGAAGGTTGATTATCACATATTTGATGTTGTAGTTGAGTTTCACAAGTTTGTGTTCTTATCATATCTGAAAGTGGGGTGTTACACTTTAAAGATAACTTGTTTGTTTTATACGGTGGTGACGAAGACTTGTCAAATCTAATTTTCATAGGTCAAGGGGAGGATGGACGAAGACCTAGTTAACTATCACTTGAAGGAGTTACGTTATTGTGCTCAGTGTCTCATTGAAGATGAGGAATTTTTCAAGAGATTGCGGTCTACTTATATATTTGGTTTTGGGTATAAGTTCAAAGTCATGTGGTTAGTACAAGACATAAGACACAAATTTGGGTTATTCTACTTCTTCATCAAGTTCATTATATTTGGTTTTCTTCACAAGTGATCATTACTTAGAGCCAACAAAATTGAAGATTCAAGAGATGGTAAAAATATTGGTTTCAGGGGAAGCTTATTGATTAAGTGTTTAATCATCTACATGCACAAATCGAGGGGAAGTTTATATTGCTTACATTCCCTATTTGTTGATAACAAAAAGGGGAAGAGATGTTAGAGTGGTATGGCATGGATTAAGGGGAAGACACGATTTGTTTCATTCAGGGAGATGCTTACATCTCAACTTTTCTACTTCGTCTAGGGAAGTTCATACAAGACCGTGTTTGTTTTGTCATCATCAAATAGGGGAAGATTGTTGGGTTTATTAATTTGATGAGACAAAATGACCAAGAATGAAACAATAGGGACTTAGTATGACAAGAAGGAATTCTACAAAAGATGGAGAAGGGCTTGCTTGCAAAAGAAAATTTATATTTTAGTCCTTCGTAGTATTCTTGTAACCCTAATTCTGTATTATATAAACAGAATACAGGGAATAGGTTTCATAATAAGTCCTCCATTATGTAGTCATTAAAGGTGTGTGTGTAACCTAGACGTAGGTTATAAACATCTAGGGTTAGAGTTAGTTCGTATCCTTCAAGGTCTGAGGTGTCTTAGATCCCTGTTACAGTTAGGTAACATGTTATTATTCTGATCAAATAATAATTGGAGGTGATTGGGAAAAACCTTGTTGTCAATAACGTTGATTTGTTTAATTCCGTTGCTTGTACATGTTTATTATCATTGTTATTGTTTGACCCTAGTGCTTAAAACGATCCAAGGAGTCTAACAAACTCCACAATTGTTATTGTGATCTAGAAGTTATTATCAAGAAGATTTTGTTTCTTAAAATTTTGCTGTTCCAAATCTATTGCTAAGATGGGTGATGAAACTCATATGGTGACTGCTTCAAGGGTGCCCATGCTGAATCCTGCTGAGTATGAGCTTTGGAAGAGAAGGATCAGACAGTACATTCGCATGATTGATTTCAACATGTGGAATGTGATTGTCAATGGTGATTCTGTACCTGAGAAGAGTGCTGATGGGAAGGAGATACCAATTAAGTCTGCTGAAGCCAACACAGTAAGGAAGATGGAAATTAAAGCACATAGTATTCTCTTAATGGGAATACCTAATGAATTCCAAATGGACTTTGATGACTGTGAATCTGGAAAAGAATTGATGGATGTTGTTGAATTCAGGTTTGGAGGGAATGATGCTACTAAGAAATCCAGGAAAAACATGTTGAAGCATCAGTTTGAGAATTTTACTTCTGAAAGTGGAGAGAAGATAATTGGCACATACAACAGGCTAAACCAACTTGTTAGTCATCTAAAGCTTGTTGGCTATGTGGTTCCACAAGAAGATGTAAACCTAAAGTTTCTTAGGAGTCTTGCACCTGAATGGAGTATGCACACAGTTGTGTAGAGGAATAAGCCTGATTTTGAAACTATGAAGCTGGAGAGTCTCTACAACAATTTAAGAGTGTATGAATCAGAACTATCTACCTCTTCTACTTCATCTTCTGGTACTCAAAATCTTGCCTTTGTATCCTCTAAAGGAAAAGGATCTCAAGAATCTCACTCTGCTGCTCATTCTACTGCTTATGGAGTATCTGCTGCTGATGGATCTGCTGCTGGTTCAAATGATAAGATTTCTACCAGTGATATTGCTTTGTGTACATTCTTGGCTGAGCTCACAACTACTATAAGGTCACATGTCATTAATCAAGACTTGGATTATATTGATCCTGATGATCTTGAAGAAATTGATCTTAAATGGCAAATGGCTATGTTAACCTTGAGGGCAAGAAAGTTCTTGAAGAAGACTGGAAAAGAAGTCAAGTATAAAGCTAAGGACAGTCCAGGCTTTGAAAAATCAAAGATAGAGTGCTACAATTGCAACAGGAAGGGACATTTTGCCAGAGAATGTAGAGCTCCAAAGAAGAATGCTGATGCTGCAAAGAAGGTTACTGAAGAATCAAAGACTGCACTGGTATCTTGTGATGGACTGGGAGATTTTGATTGGAGTGATATGGCTGAAGAAGAACCAAATTTCTCTTTGGTAGCTGTTGCTCAACCCAAGGTGCAGAACTTTACACTTATGGCCTATGGTTCATCATCAGGCTCTGACTCTGAGGTATCAAATGATTCAGACTTATCTATGTGTTCTTTTAAATCTTGTGCTGACACTATAGAAGAACTTAAGTCTAGGAATCAGAGTTTAAATAGAGAACTTGAACACCTAAAACTTGATAACTTAGGTTACAAAGTAGGTATTCAAAATGTTGAAAGGAGGTTAGAATATCTCAAAGAATGTGAGAAGGAATATGTAGATCAACTTAATCTCAGAGATATAGAAATTTTTAAGAAAAACAGTGAAGTAGAAGTTCTTAAAAATAAGTTAGAAGAAGCTGAAAAAGAAAAAGAGGAAGCTCTTGCTGAAAAAGATAAACATGTAGTAAGAGTACAAAAACAACAATATGCTTCTGATTTGGTTCATAAATCTATTGAGAATAATTTGATGAGAAAAGGTAGTGGAATTGGGTATAATGAAGTGGCTCCTCCAGCCAAAAGTGCTTTTGCCCCACCAGGAAAAGAACTATCCTTCATTAGAAAGCTAAATATTGAAAAACCTGTAGGTGAATGTAGCAAAATTGTTAATGAAACACCTAAGGTTGAGGCTAGAAAATTTCCTGAAGCTCCTATTATAGAAGATTGGTATTCTGATAGTGATTGTGATGAGAAACAGGTTAAACATAAACAAAGTGTGAAAAAGGAAGAAATTCCTACAAAGTTTAAACCTAAAATTGAACAGGTTAAGTTTGTCAAACCTGTGTTAGGAAATAACTTCTCTAGGAAATTGGTAGAATACAATGAGGTACCTAGAGAACAGATAGAAAGGTTCAATAATAAGCCTAGGGGTAACCAGAGAAACTTCAACAACCTAGTTTCACACAGATTAGGTAATCAGTTTCAATTACAGAAGAAGGCTTGTTATAAGTGTGGTAGCTTTGACCACTTGATTGTTAGATGTCCTGAACACCAAAAGCCTGTTTGGAATCAATACACTAAGGTGAATCACAAATATGTAACTAAACAAACTCACCCACATCCTAATAGAAATATGGTTCCAAGAGCTGTTTTGTTGAGATCTGGTGCTACTAGATCTATTTATGCTGCTAAATTAAATGGTGTTTTCAAAACCACAACTGGTTCTTCTACTGGCTCTACTGCTAGTAAGCATTCTGCTGCTAGTATGCACTCTGCTGCTAGTAAGCAACCTGCTGCTAGTACAAAACTTTCTGCTTCTGGGCCAAAAGTTTTAACAAATACAGTTATTGGTAATCACTTTTATGCTGTTAAGGCCTTAGCTTGCTGAACTTGGAAACCAAAAACTAATGTTTCAAATTCTGTTTCCAAGAATAGCAATGCATCAAGTGATTTAAAGAAATTTGATTATGTTGATGCACAGGGCAGATCCAAGTCAGTAATGGCTTGGGTCGTCAAGAGGAACTAATGTCTCTACTTTTCATGTGCAGGTCAATCTACTGGATGAGCTTAAGGATATGGTTATTGTTGACAGTGGATGTTCTGGACACATGACAGGAGATGAGTCTCAACTTGAAGACTTTGAAGCTTTTGATGGTGGTTATGTTGCTTTTGGGAATGATCCAAAAGGTGGAAAGATTGTTGGAAGAGGAACTCTTAAAACTGGAAATTTGGACTTTGAGAAGGTGTTCCTTGTGAAAGGACTTAAGTTTAACCTTTTTAGTGTCTCACAAATGTGTGACAAAAAGAACTTTGTTCTTTTTACAGACACTGAGTGTATGATCCTTTCTCCTGACTATCAATTGCCAGATGACAAATCTGTGCTTTTGAAGGTCCCTAGAAATGAGAATATATACAGTGACCATATTAAGAACATTGTTCCTAAGAGGGCTTTGACTTGTCTAATTGCAAAGGCCACCATTGATGAATCCAAATTATGGCATAGGAGATTGGGACATCTGAACTACAAGACCATGAACAAATTGGTAAAAGGAAATCTGGTCAGAGGAATGCCTACAAAGACTTTTGAGAATTGTGAAACTTGTGTTGCCTGTCAAAAGGGTAAACAACACAGAGTTTCATTCAAGTCCAAAACTGTGAACACAAATACTGTGCCATTACATCTACTGCACATGGACTTATTTGGGCCTGTATTTGTCAAAAGCTTGAACAAGAAGTCATATTGTCTTGTTGTCACTGATGACTTTAGCAGGTTTACTTGGGTATTCTTTCTAGCCACTAAAGATGAAACTCCAGAAATACTCAAGGCATTTATTACAAGAGTTGAAAACCTGTACAATCACAAGGTGAAGATAATCAGATGTGACAATGGTACTGAGTTCAAGAACAGTGTAATGAATCAATTCTGTGTGGGGAAAGGAATTCTTAGACAGTATAGTGTAGCAAGAACTCCATAACAGAATGGTGTTGCAGAAAGAAGAAACAGGACACTTATTGAGGCTGCAAGAACAATGTTATCTGATTCAAAACTACCTATCCCTTTTTGGGCTGAAGCTGTGAACACTGCATGCTTTGTGCAGAACAGAAGTAAGGTAGTCAAGCCTCACAATAAGACTCCATATGAGTTATTTCATGGAAAGAAGCCACTGATTGGTTTTCTCAAACCATTTGGATGTCCTGTTACAATTTTGAACACTAAGGATCAGCTAGGCAAATTTGATGAAAAAGCTGATGAAGGGAATTTGGTTGGTTACTCTGTAATTAGTAAAGCTTTCAGAGTATATAACAAGAGAACCAAACATGTAGAGGAGAATTTGCATATCAAGTTTTCTGAGAACACATCTAATCCTGGGGGAAAAGGACCAGAATGGCTGTTTAATGTTGATATGCTTACCAAAACAATGAACTATGTACCAGTTATTCCCAGTGTTGATAAACCACAAGAAGAATTTGTTTTGGTTGAGAAATTAAAGGTTGGTCCTACCTTACTACCCTTTCAGTCAGATCCAAGTCCTAAAGCAGATGTAGTTACTCAAGAGAAATCTAAGGAAACTGAAGAAGGTATTGAAATACCTATTGAAGCAGAAAAAGAAACTAATGAGGCTCTCAAAGTAGTTGTTGATGTCTCTTCTACAAAGCCAGAAGACTCTGATGCTGACTCAGAAGACTCTACTGCTAGGCCAAAAGATACAACTACTGCTCCACCACATTCTGCTTCCAAGCCTACTAACTCTACTGCTACTTCAATGTTTCCTAATTTGGACTCTCAGGGTAGACCTACTGCTGATTCTATCTATCCTGATGATCCAAATATGCCTCCTCTTGAGAATATTTATTATGACACAGATGATGATGCACTTGATGGTCAGTTATTTGGAGCTGCTGCAGACTTTACTAATTTGGAACTCAATATTCCTGTTAGTCCCACAACTACCACAAGAGTACACAAGGATCATCCCAAAGATCAAATTTTAAGTGATCCACAATCATCTATTCAAACTAGGCAGATGACTAAAGCATTGAAAGATCTTCAACATCAAAGTTTCTTTGCCAGATCTCTGCATCAAAAAAATAGTCATAAAGATCTTCAAAATTGCTTGTTTGCATGTTTTCTTTCTCAAATTGAACCCAAAAACACTTACAAAGCCTTACAAGAAGCAAGTTGGGTGGAAGCAATGCAAGATGAGCTTCTACAATTTAAGCTGCAAGAAGTTTGGACTTTGGTTGACCTGCCAAATGGAAAAAGAGTGATTGGCACAAAATGGGTTTTCAGATGCAAAAGGGATGAGAGATGAATAGTCATAAGGAATAAGGCAAGGTTAGTTGCACAGGGAAACACACAACAAGAAGGACTTGATTATGATGAGGTATTTGCTCCAGTGGCAAGAATAGAAGCAATTAGAATATTCTTGGCTTATGCTTCATACAAAGATTTTGTAGTGTATCAAATGGATGTGAAAAGTGCTTTCCTATATGGGACCATTACAGAAGAAGTTTATGTGTCTCAACCACCAAGCTTTGAAGACCCTGATCATCCTGTCAAAGTTTACAAGGTAAATAGAGCAATGTATGGCCTACATCAAGCCCCTAGAGCTTGGTATGACACTTTGTCAACATACTTGCTAGAATCTGGGTTTAGCAGAGGAAAGATTGATAAAACTTTGTTTCTCAAAAGACAAAAGGATGATATTTTGCTGGTTCAAATCTATGTTGATGACATCATCTTTGGGTCTACAAACAAAGCTATGTGTGTTAGTTTTGAGAAGCTTATGAAGGACAAGTTTGCTATGAGTTCAATGGGAGAACTCACCTTCTTCTTAGGTCTGCAAGTTACACAGAAAGAAAATGGTATATTTATCAGTCAGGATAAGTATGTCAATGATATTTTGAAGAAATTTGGTTTTGAAGATGCTAAACCTGCCAAGACTACCATGGAAACAAATAAACCATTGCTGAAGGATGAATATGGAAAGGAAGTGGATATACACTTGTACAGATCTATGATTGGCTCATTGATGTATCTTACAGCATCAAGGCCTGATATCATGTTTGCTGTGTGTGCCTGTGCAAGATTTCAAGTGTGTCCCAAGGAATCACATCTCAATGCAGTGAAGAGAATTTTTAGATATTTGAGGCATCAACCAAAATTGGGCCTCTGGTATCCTAAGGATTCACCATTTGATTTGGTCTCCTATTCAGATAGTGACTATGCTGGAGCTTCTTTGGATAGAAAGTCTACAACAGGGGGTTGTCAATTTCTAGGAAGCAGATTGGTGTCATGGCAATGCAAGAAGCAAACAGTGGTGGCAAATTCTACAACTGAAGCTGAGTATGTGGCTGCTTCAAGTTGTTGTGGACAAGTTCTATGGATGCAGAATCAATTATTGGATTATGGGTACAATTTCATGAATACCAAAATTCATATTGATAACAACAGCACACTTTGCATAATTAAAAATCTTGTTTTTCATTCTAAAACAAAACATATTGAGATAAGACATCATTTTATCAGGGATTGCTATGAAAAGAAGTTGATCCAAATTGTTAAAGTTCATACTGATAACAATGTTGTTGATCTTCTCACTAAACACTTTGATGTGGGGAGGTTTCAATTTTTAATTGCAAACATTGGTATGATAAATCTTTGAAAACCTTATCTCTTTGTTTTTGTACAAATGTGTAAAGGCATTGTGCTGCTTGTTACTCTGCTGCTTATCTTAAAGCATATGTTTGTGATGAAATGTACTATGCTGCTATTTCTAACTCTACTGCTAGTACATATGTTTGTTTGCTTTGTGGTGTTTGGTCTGATATTGTGCAGGAATAAGTCTACATGATGATTTGCAATAACAATATTAAGACAACAAACGAAGCACATTTATCATTCATCAAGTTCAGAAGTTTATACATCAAAAGAGAAATTACAAAGACTACTTCTGAAACCACAAAAGAGTGCAATAATCTAAGATGAAATTAAAGACTACTAGCACTACTTCCTAGGGCATGGAAGTCCAAGAACAATTTTTCTTTCTTTAGGGAGAGGAGAGTTTGTCTTTCTTGCCTTTTTTTTCTTGGTGGACTTCTTTGGTCGTGGCCTTGATGACTGAGGCCTCTCAGGAGTAGAAGGTGGTTCATTTGGAGGCTCATCCTCATCTGATGATGTGTAGATGAAAGGGGAAACAAGCTCCCTTGGGGATGGTTGCCTGACAGGGATCCAAGCTGTGTCTTCTGATGATTCTGAAGACGATGGAGATTTTGGGGACATCACAGCTTTACCCCTGGATGTGCTTGGGGTTTGATAAGATCTTTGAACACAGGGAGATCATGCTTTCTCTTTTTGGCTTGCTCTTTGGTTCTGCAACCATCATGAGGAGGACGGAAGGGTGGCACAAATGTTTCAAAGGGGGATTCATCTTCAGATGATGAATCAGAAGAGATATTGATGATTTCGGGTGTTGATTTCATGATTATTTGATTTGATTTGGGTTAATTGAAGTTTTGATTTGGTTGATTGGCGTTTTGATTGCAATTAGGGTTTGATTGTGATAAATTAGGGAAAAGATTTAGTCCGTTTTTATAGGGATTATGGCATATCATCACATTAATTGCTAAGGATACTTGACTTTTTGACCAAGTTTATTTCGTCAACTCTGCTGCTGGAATATTTCACTCTGCTGCTAGTTATATAACTCTGCTGCTAGTGTTATTGTGCTGCTACGGTTGAAAGTGTGAGGGTGGGATGTGTAACTTCTTCAATCAGTTTAAAACCTAATTGATCTTCCTAATTGGTTTTCTTATGTTTCAAATTGAAGTTATCACAAACCCTAACACTTCATCTCTCTCAAAGTCAAAAATTTCCAATTTCCCTAAACCCTAACTCATGGAGTGCGTTCGTACCTGGGCAAAGCAACACAACATTGTGGTCGTTCTTGATGCAGAATCCATTAATGAAGAATTCACAGACATGGTAAAATTTTTGAATGCTACTTCTCTTAGGTATGCACTCACTATGAATCCTACTATATTTGCTTCCCACATCAAACAGTTTTGGCTTACTGCTAAAATCAAAACTAATAATGGGGAAAAAAATGTTAGTGCCTTAGTAGATGGGCAAAAGGTTCGTGTAACTGAATCATTAATAAGAGAAACTCTTCTCTTAAATGATGAAACAGAGACCACTTGTCTTGCCAATTCTGCTATTTTTGTTGGGTTAAAAGATTTGGGATATGAGGGGAATCATACAAATTTAAATTTCAAAAATCTCTCCTCTGCCCTCAATACAAGTTTTTGATACATCTTCTTCTTCATTGTTTGAGTCCTAAAACTTCTGGATGGCATGAGTTTAGTACTACTATTGCTTCTGCAATGATATGCTTAAGCACAGGTCAACCATTCAATTTTTCCAGAATGATTTTGGAAGGGATGTTTCAAAGTATCAAAGAGTCTGGTTCCTATTTGATTTATCCAAGGTTTATACAACTCTTTGTTCAAAAACAACTTACAAAGTTTAGAGGCCATGTTGCTACTTATGATGCTCCAAAATTGGTTTCTAAAACTTTTACTTTCGTGGTTAAACATGGAAAAGGTTTTTCGGGCACACATACAAATCTTACACCTCAAATGGTGCAACTTGTGCAAAACAATCAGGGTGAAGGATCAGGAAATCCCACTGACTCCCATCACACACCCAATTTTAGTGCATCTGCTACACAACCTAAAATACTCTATACCCGTAGGAACACCAAAAAGAACACTGATCTTCCTCAGGATAGTGTTAGTATGGCTGTACCAGATGAGGCTGTCCTATGTGATGAAGAGGACATGTTGGCAAGGGCTGTCACTACTGCTTCTAGCTTAGCTGCAGAGCAGGATAGTGATAACATCATTAAGACCCAAACCAAGGCAACATCGAGAGATGATGATTTTTCTGAATCAAATCTTCAGGATGGTAACCCTAGCCAAATGGCAAATACAGGGGGCTCAGATGATCAAACTAGGTTTGATACTGAGTTTATGTCCCAAGATTCACCTCTCGGACCAGGTTACACAGGTCGAAGTGATGAGGACAGACCAGTGACCAATGAATTGACGGAAAACCTTGTACATGATGACAATGTCCATGATTCACCTCTCGGACCAGGTAATACAGGTCGAAGTGATGAGACTATTATGAAACTTATTCAGGATTTAACGGTTACTTGTACCAACTTGGGGTTGAAATGTACTACATTGGAGGACAAGGTTCTTATTCTTTCATCTGTTGTTGCTGATCAGGACAAGACTATCATCAAATTGCAAAAACAGATTAAGAACTTTCAGAAATCAAAATCTTCAACCTCTTTGAAAAGATTGAAGAAAGTGGGCACTTCTCAGATTGTTAGTTCTCCTGATGTCTCTACTCACTTGGAAGAGAATACTTCCAAACAGGGGAGGAATGAAGAGGCAATGGGTTCAGGGGAGGCAAATTTGGAAAAGGTTGATAGTGCTCTGGGTTTGAATGATAGAATGGTTTCAGGGGAGGCTCCAGTGATTGGTGATATGGATGTTGAAAGTCCTCAGGATGCTGAAGAGTTTGTGGTTGCTGATAAATCAGGGAATGAGGTTGTTATGGAAGAGGTAATTGCTACTCAAGAGAAGGTGGTAGAACAACTTACAACTTTGGAGCCTGAGCAATTAGTGAAGGCAACAGGGTTGATGGGTGAAACATTGATGAAGTTGGGAGATTTGGTGAAAGACAAAAGTCTTGACTCTGCTGCTCAAGAATCTACTGCTAAGGAAATTACTAACTCTACTGCTAGTGGATCTGCTGATGCATAAGACTCTGCTGCTGTGTCTGGTGACAATGCTGCTGCTGAAGCCATGGTATTGTTGAGCAAGAAAACTACACCAGTATCAACTCCTTCACTACCACAACATACTACAACAACAATCAAATCATCAGCACCTAGAAAACATGAAAAAGGGATTGTTATTAAAGAACCTGTTGCTCAACAAAGGAAGGTTATTTCTTCATCTTCTACTGATAAAGGTAAGGGCAAGCAATGTTGAAAAACCAAGGATAATGTATAAGGGGATTGATTTCACTGATGTACCTTTTGATTCTTGGCCTAAGGCATTACAAGTTGAACATGATACAGCTGCTGCACTTAGAGAACAAGAGTTGATTAATATGGAAGAACAACAGTTAGCTGAGAAAGAGGCTGAGGGATTAAAGAGGTATGATGATTGGGTAAATGAGAAGATCAGAATAGCTGCTGATATTGAACTCAATAAGCTGATCAAGATTGAAGAAAATGAAGTTCCAACTTTTAATGTGCAATCTTGGTACAGTGAGTTTATTACTAAGAAGAGAAATGAAAATGCTACTGCTAGAAGAAAGATAAAGATATTTAAAGGTCCAACTGTAAAACAACAAAGAAAAGAATATGAAAGGTATCTAAAGAATATGGCTGGATGGACATTGGTACAGTTGAAACCTTATTCTGATAAAGAAGTTTTTGACTTGTATCAACAAACTAAGAGGAGAACAGATACTTTTTATGCTATGGGATGTGCTGAGGATTTGGAACAAATTGCTCAGATGAACAAGAAGTTGGTACCTGAAAAGGTAGCTGAAGTAGAGCATATTCAAGAAGTTGATGTTGTTAAACAGCTTGATACTGATGCAGCAAATACTATTTCTTCTGTGCAAGGTGATAAAAGAAAAGGTGTTATTCATAAGTCATCTGCAAAGAAGAAGAGAAAGATTGGGGAAGGAAGCAGTTCTATGCCTGAAGGTGATGAGTTTAAACATGATCTTGATCATATTCCTCCTGAGCATCTAAAAGAACAATTGAAGGTTTACACTATGGTTGGCAAGATGGAAGATCCTGAAGTGGTTGATGCTAAACCAATTAGTGTCAAATATCCTATTATCAAAGTAACTACAGGATATGATACTAATGTTGGAGCATTTCATGATGTCCAGAGATCTGATGGTAAGACTCACAGGTTTCTTAGATTTCAACAGATGCTACATTACTTTGATAGAGAGGATGTTGAAGACTTGTGGAAGTTATACAAGGCAAAGTTTGGAGCCAAGAAGTTTGATGGTGAAAAGTATGAGATAGATAAATGATGAGGCGAAAAATGATCCGTTTTTAGGGGGTCATTTAAGCCCGAATCCGAATTTATTTGATCAAATATTGCCCTAAATCGTTCCTTTTGTGATTTTAGGTACTTTGGGAGAGAAATCTGGAAAAGGAAGCAATTCGGACGTTTTTGGAGCATAAAAGTGAAGAAAAAGCCAAAGTCTTAATTTTCCATGCTGGGAACAGTAGGTGACGGCGTTAAGAGCAAAACCTTGACGGCGTCAAGAGCAAATTTCATGAATTTCCATGACTACCCAGAACAGATTTGACGGCGTCACATAGGAAAGGCGTCAAGAGTAAAAGAGTCATGACGGCCTGGAAGTGTATAAGTCTTGACAACGTCAGAAGTAGATCTAGGCAGTCCGAGGATTGTTTTGGCGGCGAGGTGACGGCGTCACAAGTTTATTCTTGACGCCGTCAAACCTATTTTTCTATATATAGTTTTCTAATTTTTTACATTTAAAGAGAGAAGTTTTGGGAGAAACCCTAAGTACGATTTTGGTGTAACTTTACAGGTTTTTCAAGGGTTCCAACCCCTTGATACCTTGCATGATTAATCAAGATAAGTGTTCTTCTAATTCAATCAATATGTCTATGTGTTGGTTGTCTATATCATGTTCTTGTCTTAATTCTATCATGCTAGGCTAGATCTCTTTTGTGTTTGCTTAGATCTAATGAAACCTAGATGTTGATTATGTGTTGATTACTTGTTTATTCTTGTCTTGGATGAATGATTTATATGTTAGGCTTAAGAAAACTGGCAGATCTCCAATTGGTAACATGCTTGAACGTCTTAAGAAACATGAACCAACGCGCACTAGGTCTTTATTGGTTGTATTTAATGCATGAGCCACTGTTTACAATCCCTATAGTTGTGCTGGGCATGGTGTAGGAGGAGATAAGAGCTCATAGAATTGGGGAGTTATGTGTGCCACCCCATGAATGGTATTAAGGAATACGATCCGTCATCCATGCAATTATAACAAGTAATTAACGTGTAAAAGATATCTAGGGAGTAGTGAAATCTAAGTAAACACATTTTCTCCAATTACTGCTCACAACCTTAGTATAAATTAGTTTACTTTCATTTTTAGTATTTTATTTTGATTGCATCTTAGTATTGGGTTAGTTGAATAGCAACTAATTCCGCCCACTCTTCCAAAACCCGAGATTTTTACTTGCTTTCGAAAAAATATAAAAACATAAAAATAATCATCCCTCACCTTTAGAACTAGTATTTAGGCTTTCTAATCCTAGCGACATTATTCCTAAGCTAAACGATCAATCCCCCGGTACTTGTCACTATACTATACTACAACGATCAGGTACACTGCCTGGTGGGGGTTGTAAGCTTCTCGAGATCCCTCGAGAGGTAAAACCTGTTGCGATTCCCACGCATCAAGTTTTTGGCGCCGCTGCCGGGGAATAGTGATTGTCTAGGTTAGAATTTCTTTTTACTAGGTCTACTTGCTAGATTCCTTTCTAGTAAGATTTTATTTTTATTTTTAGGTTTTCTTTAGTCTATCTTATTTCTTCGTGCCTTTGTTCGTAACTCTTTACCATCCGACATCATGGAAGGTGGTAACATCTTTGAACCCGTCATCCCACCACAACAAAACCCACCATTAGAACCCCTTAGGCCCCGAACCTTAGGAGAGTATTCCCAACCTAGCCACCAAGGCTACCGAAACACCATTGAGCTCACCGGAGCCAATGTGACCCCCTTGCGATCCGACACCATCCGGTTGGTGCAAAGCGGATGTGCATTCCATGGACTTTGTTCCGAAGATCCAAACCAACATCTTAAGGACTTTCTCAAAATCGTAGATTCCATAGACCTAGGTGTTGAAACTAGAGAGACCACCCGTTTACGCCTATTCCAATTCTCTCTACGGGATCAAGCTAGTCAATGGCTTGAGCGTTTACCCGCGGGATCCATCACCACATGGGATGATCTCACCACTCGTTTCCTTGCTCAATTTTTCCCACCGGGGAGAACTACTAAGCTTAGAAATGACATCTTGATGTTCCAACAACGTCAAAATGAATCTCTTTATGAAGCATGGACTCGTTTCAAGGACTTACTCCAAAAAGTCCCTCATCATGGCATAGATCTTTGGCTCCAAGTCCAAATTTTTTATGACCATATCGACATCTCCACGAGGCGAGCCATTGACCAATCAGCCGGTGGTAAGCTACGTGATCTTAGTGCGGAACAATCATGGGAACTCATAGAAGATCTTGCTCTCTATGACAACGAAAGTTGGAATGATCCCCGTGATTTGAACAAAACGGTCAAGGCAATATCTTTGCCTCCGAACAATTCTAGCACTCCCGACCGTAGGATCATGGAACTTGAGGACCAAGTCAAGTTTCTCATGAAATCTTACGAAGCTCCTAAGCCTTCAAGCCAAGTGAACAAAATCACTTCTTCATGCGAATTATGTAGTGGTCCCCATGACACTCGTGATTGTATGGAACTCCCCGGAACAGCTTTTGCGGACTACGCATCCACGCGTACCGACGAAGCGAGAGATAAGTGGTACATTTTCAAGCCTGAGCCAAACACTTACGGTGATTCATACAACCCCTCTTGGAAAAATCACCCAAACCTTAGGTGGAAACAAAATCAACCCAATTCTTCCAATCCGCCTAATCGTTACCAACCAAACGGTCCACCATCCAACCGTACTTTCAACAACAATCCTTCTAACAACTATGGTAGTACCAATAATCTTGAAGGATTGATGTCAAAGTTCATGGCATCTCAAGAAGCTCGCATATCTAAGTTTGAACCCGATTTCAAACAAAAGCAAAGCGAGATGACCACTAGAATTGATGCATTGTTGAAAGTTCTCAATGACCGAGAAATGGGAGCACTTCGTGTCCACAATACTACTCGGTTAAATCAACGAGCACGTGTTTCAAACAAAACCAAGTTCCCCAAAAGGACCAATCAAATAAAACACCCACTATAGAGCCGGTCAAAAGCATTGTTGAAACACCTCTTACGCAAGACCTTGATGATGAATTCAAAGAACTTCACCTTGAATGCCCCGTCATTGATGTCTTAGCGCGTGCTCCTTACTATAGTGCCCTCCTAGAAAAATATGAGAAGTGTAAGCTAGGTAAAAATGGGACCGCCTTCGTTCAAAACAAGTTGCCTAAAAAGCTTGATGATCCAGGTATATTTGTTTTGCCTTGTAAGGTAGGAAGATCCGAAGCTTTCGACACACTAGCCGATTTAGGGTCAAGCCTCAACTTGATTCCCTTGTCCTTATTCACCGCTCTTAAGCTAGGAAAGTTAGAGGAAACGGAGGTATTGATAGGGCTAGCGGATGGGAGTATTGCCCACCCAGTTGGAATGATTAAGGATGTAGTTGTTCACGTAGGAAAGTTAACTATATTAGCGGATTTTCACGTCCTAGACATGGTTAGTGACACTACATGCCCATTATTGGTAGGAAGAGGATTTTTAGCAACCGCTAGTGCCATGATAGATTGCAAGGAATCCAAGATAACGGTAGGTGAAGGCGATACTTGGTCGGTGTATGATGTTAAGAAGCATAGTTATGATTGTGATGATGAACCAACACCGCATTGGGTAGAGATGAATAGGAGACCATCTAGATATGGGCCTTGGATAGAAAGGAACTTTATAGGACCTCAATGCCCATTTTATCTAGAAAAAGATTTTGTTGAAAAGACACATTCAGTAGAACAACTCATAGCTAGAGATGAAGAGCTAGACCCCTTTGAGGACCCCTTAGTCTTTAGGAAGGTGATTGAGTTATTAAGCGTAATGCCCATCAACATAGAAAGGAATAAATGGAAAAGAGAGGGAGACAAGTGTAAATGGAGGTGGGACAAGCCACCTAAAGAAGGTGACGGGTCATGGCATATTAGAATGACTTTGTATGATCCGGATGGAGAAAAGTTTGAAAGGTCATACCATACTAAAGAAACCGATAGGAAGTTGAAACCTAAGTTTGATCCCAAAGATGTCCTCAATGAGGAACTCACCCGTGTCACGTAGTAACCCATGACCTTGAGTCTAGCTACAAGACTCGTAAATAAAGAAAAGTGCTTCTTGGGAGGCAACCCATGTTTTGTGTGATTTTATTTGTTTGATTGTTATTTGCTTCCGTATGCATGCTGTATTTTTATTGTTGGTAGATCATGTTTCTAAACTAAAATGTGGAAATACTTTACTTTGTTGTTTTGGCCTAGTCTTAACTCCACCTAAAGGTATTTTTGCAAAAGATAAGTGTAAGGGGAAACCCCAAATATGTTTTTAAGAAACAAACCGATCATGATTCTCCACAATATTAAATGAACATGTATATTCGTATTTGTTAGAGTCAAATGCTTGTATTGAGTCATAATGAAGTTTTGCAGGATTTTCCAGGAAGTAGGACCAAGTTTTTCCAGAAATTTTCCGGAAACTTAACATAAGAATTTCAGCAGGTCCATTCTGCTGGCGTCAGGGGTTTACTCTTGACGGCGTCAGGAGTTAAAATCTGGAAATTTTACCGGTTTTGTTTTTCTAACGGAGTCTTATGGTTTTTGTGAATTATTAAGTTTTATAATCTCCAAGAGATCTGCAAACTTCATTCCACAAGCATTATATCTTATCTTGTTTTTTAGGATTTAGAAACTTATATAGGATGCCGCCGATTTTACGCGACGTTGTCTTGTCTATTTTGTCAGGTTTTACAGGTTATGTATGACAAGAAGATGATTTATATTCTGGAAGGGAAGCTTTGATTGTTCATTTTCTTAGAGGAAGATTTAACCTGGCCATCCTATTATCCATACCGAGCGAATCAGGGGAGTATTTGATTTCATTCTTTTTACTTATTTCACTTTTACATTATTTACTTGAACATTGGGGACAATGTTCATCTTAAGTGTAAGGGGAGGGTAAAAAGATGATACCTTACATATGCACTTTCGCTTGAGTTTGTTTTGTTTAATGGTAGATGTGTAATAAAACTATGAGAAATACTTGTTAGTGCAATTTTAGCGCCAAATTTAAAATTTTTTACAACATTTAGGAGTGAAACTTTAGCCATAGAAAGCGTCTCATGGATAGGAGATTGTATGACTAGCACATAACCGTATATTCAGAAAAATTTTCCACCCAAATATGTGAGGTTCGCCTTTAGATTTGATAGGAAAAGCATTTACTATTAGTGCTTATGAGTGTACCGGTAGCATTTAGATTCTAGAACTTGCGTTAGTGATGCATCCCGAGACCGCTAGTGAGACTACATTCGTGTGGTAGGATTTACTATATGATAAGAGGCATTAGGATCACCCTTGTGTTAAACCCGTATTATAATTACTTGACCATTTAAGTCATATTACTTGGCTAGTTAAGTCAACTAATTTTTCCCACACCCTTAGCGTTGTACTCATTTTTAGTACACGATACCCCTAGTACACCCCTCCGAGCCTATCTTTTCGTTTCTAACTTTAAGCATTTTACTTAAAGGAAGAATTTGTTACACCCCACTTAAATGTACAACCAAATCGCCTTAGCCTTCCGTGTATGCGCTCATTTTTAGTGCATTATTGTTATTTGTTAAACCCTAAGTTAACTTTCTAATTGATTACATGGTTGCTAAGTCGAGTCATATCCTTGTACATATTGTTTTGGGACGATTGGGACTCATGGGTAAGTATTTATTTTATGGAGTAATGGGGAAGAACATCATTTATTACCCCCATATGTGCGTTAATCTTAAAAGTGCTCCAAGTGTTTTGATTTTCTTAATTCGAGTCATTAGATTAGTTAATTGTAAAGTATGTAAAAATTCAAGTGTAAGGGGAATATTCATTCCCTATGATATATTATTTTGGATGGTAGGGTAAGAGTGTATGCAAAAAAATAAAAAAAAAAAAAAAAAAAAAAAAAAAAAAAAAAAAAACATACGGACTACCATCCCGTTTCATTCTATGTTCATTTTATGTTTTTGTTATTTTTCATTTATTAGCATAAGTCGAGTCTAGTCTTGGCTTAGCAACGCCACATTGTATATGTAATTAACCAAGATTGTTAACTCGCCACCAGTAAAACTTCCTTTATCCAACAAAACCGTGTATTTCATATCCCTACACCTAACGTTACAACCCTTTAAAAGACCTCTTTGATAGTTTATCCTAGGTGCTTACGCCATGTGGTGGAGGTTTGATCCTTTCCCAAGCCTATGGTAATCTATTTTGCTATGACAGGTAGTGAGAGATATCTTCCGTTTCCATATTGTAATTTACACTTTATTACACCCGAGAGATGTGAGTATCTAAATACTATTTGTGAGGTGCTTGTGTATGACCTCTGTGCTTGTCTATTGGTCTTTAGTGGAACGATTATTTGTTGTAATTACTTTTATATTAGTGTTAAATGACCCCTAACTCGTCTTTTGAGTAGAATAAAAGCGCATTTGCTTGAGGACAAGCAAATCTCAAGTGTAAGGGTATATGATGAGGCGAAAAATGATCCGTTTTTAGGGGGTCATTTAAGCCCGAATCCGAATTTATTTGATCAAATATTGCCCTAAATCGTTCCTTTTGTGATTTTAGGTACTTTAAGAGAGAAATCTGGAAAAGGAAGCAATTCGGACGTTTTTGGAGCATAAAAGTGAAGAAAACGCCAAAGTCTTAATTTTCCATGCTGGGAACAGTATGTGACGGCGTCAAGAGCAAAACCTTGACGGCGTCAAGAGCAAATTTCATGAATTTCCATGACTACCCAGAACAGATTTGACGGCGTCACGTAGGAAGGGCGTCAAGAGTAAAAGAGTCATGACGGCCTGGAAGTGTATAAGTCTTGACGGCGTCAGAAGTAGATCTAGGCAGTCCGAGGATTGTTTTGGCGGCGAGGTGACGGCGTCACAAGTTTATTCTTGACGCCGTCAAACCTATTTTTCTATATATAGTTTTCTAATTTTTTACATTTAAAGAGAGAAGTTTTGGGAGAAACCCTAAGTACGATTTTGGTGTAACTTTACAGGTTTTTCAAGGGTTCCAACCCCTTGATACCTTGCATGATTAATCAAGATAAGTGTTCTTCTAATTCAATCAATATGTCTATGTGTTGGTTGTCTATATCATATTCTTGTCTTAATTCTATCATGCTAGGCTAGATCTCATTTGTGTTTGCTTAGATCTAATGAAACCTAGATGTTGATTATGTGTTGATTACTTGTTTATTCTTGTCTTGGATGAATGATTTATATGTTAGGCTTAAGAAAACTGGCAGATCTCCAATTGGTAACATGCTTGAACGTCTTAAGAAACATGAACCAACGCGCACTAGGTCTTTATTGGTTGTATTTAATGCATGAGCCACTGTTTACAATCCCTATAGTTGTGCTGGGCATGGTGTAGGAGGAGATAAGAGCTCATAGAATTGGGGAGTTATGTGTGCCACCCCATGAATGGTATTAAGGAATACGATCCGTCATCCATGCAATTATAACAAGTAATTAACGTGTAAAAGATATCTAGGGAGTAGTGAAATCTAAGTAAACACATTTTCTCCAATTACTGCTCACAACCTTAGTATAAATTAGTTTACTTTCATTTTTAGTATTTTATTTTGATTGCATCTTAGTATTGGGTTAGTTGAATAGCAACTAATTCCGCCCACTCTTCCAAAACCCGAGATTTTTACTTGCTTTCTAAAAAATATAAAAACATAAAAATAATCATCCCTCACCTTTAGAACTAGTATTTAGGCTTTCTAATCCTAGCGGCAGTATTCCTAAGCTGAACGATCAATCCCCCGGTACTTGTCACTATACTATACTACAACGATCAGGTACACTGCCTGGTGGGGGTTGTAAGCTTCTCGAGATCCCTCGAGAGGTAAAACCTGTTGCGATTCCCACGCATCAATAAAATTGATCACATCATAACTTCTTCTGATAATGTTATGTGGAGAGCTCTTAAACTTATGTTTGAACCTTCAATGGATGATTCTGAATGGACAGAGATAGTAGATTACAAAGTAAGAAGATGGAGACTTTTTCAAGATTCTGGAGTTCATGTGTTGGATATTGGACCAATTACTTTGTATATGCTAGCTGAAATGGATTACCCAGTGGTGAGATACTGGAATATTATCAATCAGATGGTTAATGGTGATAAATCACTTAAGTTGCAGAAATATTATGATTCTGATGATCAAGCATTCAATTTGCTGTCAAAGTATAAGAAGATATTTGATCAATTGGATTCTCAAGGTTTGAAGTGTTTGGAAGCATCCTCCAAGTAATTAATTGTGCTTAGAAGAAACTTACTTATTTAGAAATAAATAATAAGTTTAGGGGAGGATTGTTGGGTCTGAAACTGCTGCTATAAGTGAAACTGCTGCTATTGGTAATGATTCTGCTGCTAATATCAAAGTGCTGCTAAGGTTAAAATGCTGCTGACAGAATCTACTGTTGATAGGATGAGTATGTATACGGTTTAGATAAATACAGAATAGATTGTGTAAATATTATATTTATCTAGAATATACTTATCGTGTAGAGAAAGGTATTGTAAACCTAGTAGGACTCCTTAGTCTATAAAAGGAGGATCCTAGGGTTAGTTTATGTACGTATTATTATTCACTTCAAGGTTGTAAAACCCTAGCATTGTTGAGTGCTCGTATTAATAATATTGAAGTGTTGAAAGAGAATCCTTATTCTTCTTAAGTTAAGCTTTTACATTCCGCATATTAGCTTAAGTGTTTAATCAAGTTAACTTCTATACAAGATCGTTTAAGCTCAACTGGGATCAACATTTATTTATTTTTTATGAATTAAAAACTAACTAATCTAATTAAAAATTAAAGGAAAATGCAAATAAAGTGAGAAAAATGCAAAATTGATTTTGAAAATTATAAAATAACTAAAAAGTAATTTTAAAACTGAAAACTATTTTTTTTGGCTTTTTGTGTATTTTTTAGGAATTAAAAACTATTAAATCTAATTAAAAATTCAAATTAAATTCAAGATAAATGGGAAAAATGCAAATTAAATTTATAAAATTCTAAAATAAATGAAAATAAATTTTAAAAATATTTTCGGATTTTTCTTTGCTTTTTCTGATTTTTTTTGGAATTATTGGTAATTGATAAGTATTAAAAATTGGTTAAAAATGAAAATAAAATAAGAAAAATAGCAAATAAGGTCAGAAAAATATGAAAAATTCAGAAAAAATCTAAAATATTATTATAAAGCTAAGAAAAATTTGAAAATTTGAAAATAAGCACTGGAAGTGCTTTTTGTCTTGAAACGGCTTATTTGGAGTGCTTATTTATAAGCATTCCTTGACCAGGGTTGACCAAAACTTGACTAAATGACTTTTTGACTAAATAAAGCTTAATGGGACAGAGTTAAGGCCAATATGATCAAAAAAACTCAGACAAGGATCAAAACAGGTTTAAAAAGCACTTTGCAAATAAGCAGTATGATACCAATAAGCCACAAAGATGAAATTTCAATCAAATAAGCTACTAAAGGTCCTAAGAAACTTACATGAATAACAAACCACAAGATCCAAGCACAAATTCACAAGAGCAGGCCTAATATTGTAAACACATACTTGTCCTAACTACACAACTTAATAGGCTGAATAAGCAGTTCTAAAAAGTTGTTTAGTGAAAGTTTGTGGGGGCAAAACTTACTTGGAACTACTGAGATACTAAATCCACCAGAAAATCACACTCAAAAACTAATTAGATTACCTAAAAAACTCTTGAATCAGCAGGTATAGAACCTAATGAGCTGAAGGATTTGACTTTCGGTGTGCACCTGAGGTTTGACCAATTCCAATTTTAATACCTTAAATCTATTACTAGGTGTATGTTAAGCATATTTAAGCACAAGAATCTCAATTACAAACACAGAGTATATCAACTGACTAAATAGGCTAGAGCAGATTTCAACTAGAGCTTAAAGAAATGAGTTGAGATCTAAAGTTGACTTTCTACCAAAGATACTACTAAACTTATCCTAATGAGACTAGTTACGCAGAAAACTCAACAATATAATGACAAGAACAACTCATAATCAATATTACCAAACACTCCTATAAGTGACAGTTGACCACTATGAGACTAAGAATAAGACTGCAACTGTGGATTATAAGCTTACTCCTACTGATTATGTCTAAGACAGATTAATTAATCACTAATGAAGCTAATTAAACACTAAAAACACAACGAGAACATCAAAAACAAGCATAAGCAAACTTAGCTAAACTTGGTAGTGAAACTATGAAACTAAATCAAATATCAACTAATATCAGCTACTTCTATAAATCTACAAAATGATAATAAACTCAAATGAAACAGTGACTGACCAGCAAATATTAGATCTATACTATGATAATCTAAAAATGCAGAGTAGATGATGGAAATTTAAACAGGAAACTTACTCCAAATACCTCAGCTGAACAGAGGTTCATTTGAACAAAAGCCTGTCTTCAATAGGCTGAAACCAACCAAGAAACATGAAAATAACACCAGTAAATCTAGAATCATCACCATGAACCATCTTCTGACTTTCATTGACCAAGTACTTGAATCATTAAACACAGTATCAACACATAAATTTTACCACAAAACTTATGTTTTAAACTAAAATGAATGTTTAAATTAAAACTGAAAACAGAATTAAAGGTAACTAAGATTGGGAAATTAAATTGCAAGGAAATTTAATGAAAAGTAGAATTTTATTAAAATCTAAAATGAGATTACAATTTAAAAAAAAAAAACAGAATTACATCAATAAACTAAGCTAAATTATTCTACTTCTAACCTAATCTACCCCTAAAAATCTAACAGTTCAATTGATGTGAGGATGTGAGCTTTATATAGCCTGAGAGGAGGGTTGCCATGTCACCAATCCGTGTGAGTTTGTGATACTTTGAGTCCCTTTCAAGCCCTTGGATTCACTTCTAGATTATTCCCATCAATGTGAGCCCTTAGATTGAATGATTGAGTTGATTAATCCTGCGTGTCTTCTACTATTGGTCCATGTGTTATCCTCTGGCGTCCCTGACACTCCTGGTCTTCTAAAAACCCAATAATTGGGTAATAATTGTTACGAGGTGGGGTAATTTTGTGTGATGGGGGTTAGGGTTCATGAAACAGTGGTAATTTCTGGGTATAAGGGAATTGGGGGCGGGTAAATGGGAGGTAGGTATTGTTATTATTACTTTGACCGGGTAAATAAGGGGTTGACTGGATGGGTGGACTGGGTAAAATGGTTGGACCGGGTAGAATTAGTTTTGGGCTTGTGGTATAACTGGGCTTGGCATAAATTTGGACTAGGCAAGTTTATAAATCCGGTTTTATTAGTTTCTAGGTGTAATATTTATAAGGACCAATTTTGTAATTTCAAAAAGCATAGGGATCAAATCTGTAATTATTCCAAACTTTCTTCCAAGGGTATAAGTTGTAAATTTCTGAATCATGGAGGACTTTATTTGTCTTATCATTGAAATTTATTCCAAGGGACCATTTGTGTAATTTCTTGAAAGTGCAAGGACTGAAGTTGCCATATTCTTCAAACTTAGATCAGGGACTAATTATGCAACATTATGAATCTCTGATGCCTTCTAATGACATTTTGAGCTTTCTTTTATCATTTTGCTTCCCCGGCTCCGGCGTTTGACCTTTTTCCAATCTCGTGCTCGTTTTTGTCAGTTTTGCTTTGTTTTTGTTCATTTTTCACATATCTGTACCTGCACATACACAAATACAAAAACACACATTCTCTTGGCATATTTGGTTAGTATTTGGTGTATTTGGTTTGATTTAAGGCTAAAAAGGATGTGTGAAAAAGCACACATCAAAATGCACATCCGCTTTGCACCAACCGGATGGTGTCGGATCGCAAGGGGGACACATTGGCCCCTTGAGTGAGCTCAATGGTGTTTCAATAGCCTTGGTGGCTAGGACGGGAATACTCTCCTAAAGTTCAGGGTCTAGGAGGTTGGTTTGCAAGTGGTGGGTTTTGTGGGTGGTTTTATTGTGGTGGGTTGATGGGATCAAAGATATTACCACCTTCCATGATGTCGGATGGTAATGGTTACGAATGGTGATTGATGCTAAACCACCAACTTATATTGACCAAAGAATGGTCAACAAAGTCAAATAGCCTAGATCAATACTCCGGGTAATATAAGGTATCACCGGGTCGTTAAATCCCGTTGAGGTGTGAAATGTAACTTTAGCGTGCTTTGTGATCGGGTGTTATTCACAGAAAGGGTTTGTTGTGAGAATTATTTGGAGATTATTAACAAAAATAGCTTAGGAAAGCTATGTGAATGGTTACTGGAATTGAGATCGAGAAGAAATCACCTAAAACTTAAAACCGTACGTTTACCGAAGACGTGGACAAACGTACAAAAAAAATGAATACGGTGATCTGGAAAGGCTACTGGTATGAAAATTTACTTTTTACAAACCTAATGATAAGAGAAAATTTTTGGAAATTTAAAACTAAATTTTACACTAATTTAATAATTACTATTAATTAAATACTATTTTTCTAATTACTTTTAATTAACTAAATTAACCTAAATTATAAATAAATATGAAATTAACTTGGAAAAATAAAAATTATACTTAGAAAAATCTAAAATACTATGAAACTAATTTTAGAAATGAAAATATATTTTTAAAACTATTTAATTAATTATTACTAATTATTAACTAATTATTATTTACTTTTTAATTATTTAAAATAACCTAAATTCTAAATAATTATTAAATTACACCAGAAAAGTGAAAATAAAATTTGGAAAACTTACAAATAACTAAAAACTAATTTTAAAATTTAATGTATATTTTTCTGACTTACTAATTACTAGTAATTATTATTAATTATTAACTATTTAATAATTACTAAAAACTATTTTAAATTAAGAAAAGTACTAAATGATAAAAGAAAAATCTGAAAAAAATTACAGAAATAGTTTTTACACACCAGAAGCCTAGGAAAATTGTAAAAATGGAAATTGCTTATTAATAAGTTGATGAATAAGCCAAATGGCTTAAATAGAAGCTATCACTTCTATTAAGTTGGGCTTATTTGAGATTTTCTTTTTCCAAACTGCTTATTACAAGTTTATAGACAACTTTTGTGAAGTGACTTTGACTGAGGTCAAGGAAATAAGCACTTCAAGTGCTTAAAGCCTCAACAGTTGACTTTTATTGACCAGAAGTGGAAATAAGCTCAAATGAGCTAATGTGGGGTCCACTTTGGTGAAAACAGATGTAAACAAGAATAATGAACAAGTTAAAACAAGTAACTCACAAATAAGCTAAAGAAATAAGCTAAAATACCAAAATAAGCACTTGGCTTATTTGGTTCTGAGTCAGTCTGGGGACAGACTTTTGATGCCAAACTAAGTGGGGTCCACTGGGCTACAGGTCAAGAAAATGGTCAACCCTTAATCCTGGGTAGGAGGGGGGTTGAATGGTGCCAAGTTGGAGGTGTGGGACCCACTGGGTCAGTCATAAACCATCACCAAAGTTGGGTGGGTGAAACAAGTCTGCTGAGACAGGGCAACTAGTTTGCCCTGCAGGTTACTTCCAGGGGCATTTTGGCCCAAAGAAAAAAATCACAAAAATGTAACAATGGTGAAAATAAAATGTTCTACTGGTAGAGTTAACCCACAACAAATTTCAGACATCCAATCCAAACACAAAAATCAAACAAATTCTCCAAAGTTTTGCAAAAATCTGAGATATGTATTTTTGACTTTTTAGGAAAACTTAAGTGTTGACTTATATGAACTTAGATAGCTGATTTAGTGATCAAATAAGTTAAGATAAGCTATATGAAAACTAATTTAAGCAAAGACATACACTTGTGAGCAGATTTGATTTGATTTGGACTTGAAAAATCACCACAGTTAACTGTGGTGATCACTTCTTAGTGATTTTGACTTTATTGTGTATTAGTGACCAAATGAGTTGTTTCCCTGAGCCTTTATACACCCACACAACTGAATGAAACACAGAGATGCACAATTATACAAGTGGGACAAAGCAAACAACCTTCAACCAAACACTCCTTTAAAAATTGAATCTGAGTAAAATTAAGTTAACAAGAGACCACAATGCAATCTACTGAATACAATTATTATGACAAGCAATAACTAAGTGTTTTAGACAACAACAACTAACTAAACTACTAGAGAGGGTACAAATTAAAAGAAAGGCTTACATAAGCCTTCCAAGCAAAGCTGTTAAAGACCAAAGAACCAAATGAACCAACCTACTGACCTCCCATGAGGTCTCTAACCCACAGCCATCCTTAATAAACTGTGCTCCAAGCTCATTCACCCATTGCCTTCCATTTTTTTATTTTATTTTTATTTTTCTGATTTTTTTTCTATTTTTATGAAAAACTTGAATTTAATAAGGACCAAAGCTTATACAGCTTCTAAAACTTGTT
Organism: Artemisia argyi; assembly: GCA_030686995.1. Classification (NCBI taxonomy): domain Eukaryota; kingdom Viridiplantae; phylum Streptophyta; class Magnoliopsida; order Asterales; family Asteraceae; genus Artemisia; species Artemisia argyi. Next base: position 37,220,360 of record CM060694.1, read on the forward strand.
AACTATGCTTATGAAACTACTTGAGGCTTTAAAACACTTGAGGAGTTGTAATTAGCACTCTTGAAATTCAAACTTGGACTTTGAGAATTGAAATTGAGATTGATACTTTAAAACAGAACTTTCATTAATAAAAAGGATTACAATACATTAAAATAAACTTAGAAACATAAAAATTAAAGAAAATTACACACTTAGGCTCATGTGTGAGCTACAATATATATATATATATATATATATATATATATATATATATATATATATATATATATATATATATATATATATATATATATATATATATATATATATATATATCGAAGCAAAAATAAACCCTAGGACCTCCCACATGGCTTCATTTTGAATTCTGGATGACCCACATGGCTCTTGTTGACCTATTGACCAAATCCCATGCGTTCAATTGCTTTGAAATTGATCTGAGCTGTTGATTATCATTTTGGCACCAAAATGGATACGGGGCAAGGATGAGTGGTACTGGTGGGTGTTGGTGTAGAAATTTATTGTGGTGGGTTTGTTAGGTAAGGAGTATTAATTGTGGGGGAGATTTGGTGAAAAAGGTGAGGAGGGGGGGGATTGTGTCCCTGGTTTTGCGCGGTCTTGTTGGGGGAAGAAGAAGGTCAAAGGGTCGTTTGACCCTTCGTTGACTGTTTGACCCTGCCCTTTTTATTATTATTAGATTGGGCCGGGTTGGTTGGGCTATGGGAGTGGATTGGGTTTGGTTTTGGTTTGTAACAAAATAAAAGGGTCCGGTTGGTTTGTTTAGTGACAAGGACCAATTTTGCAATTTACCAAACTTCAAGGACTGGATTTGCACTTTTCCAATTTTGCTTCCAAGGACCAATATTGCCATTATTCCAAAGTTCCAAAACCATTTTTCCATTTTTCAAATTTCAAAATTTCCTAGGGACCTATTTTGCCATTTTTGGATTTTCAGGGACTAAACATGTAATTTTTGGAAAACTTGTGACCCAAGTGTAATATTTAGTGATTTTTGACTTTTAAAACCTTGGGTTGACTTTTCCTTTCAAAATAAATGCATAGGGACTAAAATTGACAAGTTTTGAAACTTGGGGGACTGAAACTGCCAAAATTGCAAACATTATACGTTTTTCCTTTGTTTTTGCACATTTTGCATTTAAAATACATAAAACACAATCCCTGGGATAATTTAAGTATTTTGATTGTTTTTGTGCGTTTTGGCAGTTTAAATATATCAAAAACGATGAGTGTTTGAGCACTCATCAATCCCCCACACTAAACTATTGCTAGTCCCTAGCAATCTTTTTGGAAAACTTGATGGATTTTAAACTCTTTACCAAAAGCCATCACTTCTGGAGTAGCCAGGTGTAAGAACTGTGGCACACCTGATAACCGTGTGATTTTGAGTAAACCACCAGTTTTCAACGGATTTGTTAAGTCTTTACCAAGAGCCGTTTGCTCCTGGACTAGCCAGCATCTTGATGGACCTAGTCAACATCTTGGTGAGCTGATTACCAATTATGAATTTTCCACGGCCTTTACCACAAGCCATAATCTTGCGGGCTAGCCAACTCATTAGCTTTTGAGGATGATGGGGAGTTGAGGAACCATACAATTTTGGGCAAATTGCAAGCCGTAAACGGATTTGATTTATCTTTACCAAGAGCCGTTTGCTCCTGGATTAGTCAATCCCTTTGTTGGTTAGACCTGGCGGACTGATTACCACAAAAATTTTGAAATAAAGTGAAAAAAATTTGAAAATTTTGGCCAAAAACGGGGGTACTTGAAAGATATTTTGATATAATTCGCTAGAATTCCCCCCCCCCCCCCCCCCCCCACACTTAGAAATGAATATTGTCCTCAATATTCAAAGTCCCGGCTATTATGCCGAAGCTATGAACGTAAAAAGCCAAGATTCGAATCTAACTGCGGAAATACCAAATTTCACTTTATTTCTATATATATACAACCTTTTTTTTTTTACTTTATATACATATATACATTTTTTTCAAACAGCGGGGGGGTGGCCATTCCCCCACACTAGGTGGTAGAAAATAGAAAGAATCAGAGATACGGGTGAAAACCCGTATTGTGCTATTGTTTTTGTTCATCGAGTCGCTAGCTTGACTCGATCCCCGAATTCAATTGTCCTTGGGGAAAGTTTGGAGATCCGGGACGACCATGGATGGTATGTCCTCTCCAAAGTAGTGCTTTAACCGATGTCCATTCACTTTGAAATTTGGACCGTCATTTTGAGATAATTCGACGGTGCCATAAGGATAAACTTTTGTGATAGTGAATGGACCAGTCCATCGTGTTTTGAGCTTTCCCGAGAAGATCTTGAGTCTAGAGTTGAAAAGAAGGACTCGATCACCAACGTTGAAAACGCGGTTTTTGATTTTGGAGTCATGAATCTTCTTTGTCTTTTCCTTATAGATCAAAGAGTTCTCGTAAGCTTGATCACGGAGTTCATTTAATTCATTGATTTGAACTTTTCTGTGATCACCCGCCGTTTTGAGGTCGAAATTGGCATGCTTGAGGGCCCAATAGGCTTTATGCTCAAGCTCGATCGGAAGATGGCACGCTTTCCCGTACACAAGTTTATAAGGCGTACACCCAATGAGTGTTTGTAAGCCGTACGGAAAGCCCAAAGTGCATCATCTAATTTGTCTGACCACGATGCACGATTTTCACCTACGGTTCTTTCCAATATTCTTTTAATGCCCCGATTGGAAACTTCGACTTGTCCACTCGTCTGAGGGTGGTACGCAGTGGAAAGACGGTGAGTTACACCGTACTTTTGCATGACTTTGTCGAATTTGTCATTATAGAAGTGCGTACCATGATCACTAATAATAGCACGTAGAGTTCCGAATCGGGCAAAAAGAGCTTTTAAAAATTTCACAACTACTCGGGCATCATTTGTGGGTAAAGCTTTCGCTTCAACCCATTTTGACAAGTAGTCAACTGCCACGAGTATGTATTTGTTGCCGTGAGAGGATGGAAATGGCCCCATAAAGGCGATGCCCCAGATATCAAAGATTTCACAAACTTGAATTGCATTCTGAGGCATTTCATTCTTTTGTGAAATATTCCCGTGACGTTGACAAGCGTCACAGTACTTGACCAATTCTTGGGCATCCTTGTAAATCGAGGGCCAATAAAAGCCGGAATCAAACACCTTTTTGGCGGTGTAGTTGGGATTGTGGTGGCCCCCCGTGGGACCAGCATGGCAAGCCTTTAAAATTTCAGTGGCTTCCTGACCATACACACACCGCCGGATGACTTGATCCGCGTATATCTTGAACAAGTAGGGGTCGTCCCAAAAGTAATGTTTGACATCTTTGAAAATTTTATTTTTTTGTTGGGACGACATCCCTTTCACAATGAAGTTACCCGCAAGATAGTTTGCAAAGTCGGCAAACCATGGGGTAATCGAGTCTCCACAAAATGAAACCACATTGAGGGTTTTGAGAGGAAATGTTTCACTTATTTCCTTTTTCTCGAAAGCATTTTGGTGAGGGTTTTCCAGATGGGAGAGATGATCAGCAGCTAGGTTCTCAGCTCCTTTTTTATCACGAATGATGATATCAAATTCCTGAAGGAGGAGAACCCAACGAAGGAGTCTCGGCTTTGCATCTTGTTTTGCAAATAGATACTTCAAAGCCGAGTGATCCGTATACACTATGCTTTTAGTCAGAATCAAGTATGGCCGGAATTTTTCAAAAGCATACACCACAGCTAATAATTCTTTTTTAGTGGTGGTGTAATGACTTTGAGCCTCGGTCATAGTCTTGCTGGCATAGTGTATAGGCTGAAAATGTTTTGTTTTGCGTTGCCCCAAGATTGCCCCTATCGCATAATCACTAGCATCACACACGAGCTCGAAGGGCAAGTCCCAATCGGGGGCAACAAGAATCGGTGCCTCGGTAAGCCTTTTCTTTAATGTTTCAAAGGCTTCGATGCACTCAGGGGAGAAGATAAAAGGAGCATCCTTCTCGAGGAGATGGGTCATAGGCCGGGCGATTTTAGAAAAATCTTGAATAAACCTACGGTAAAAACCGGCGTGACCCAAAAAGCTCCTAACACCTTTCACAGTCGTGGGATGAGACAATTTTGCAATAACGACCACTTTGGCACGGTCAACCTCAATCCCGTTTTTTGAAATTTTATGGCCGAGGACAATGCCCTCTTTGACCATAAAGTGACTCTTCTCCCAATTTAGACATAACTTTGTATCTTCACAACGTTTTAGCATGCTGTCTAAATGGGAGAGACATGATTTAAACGAATTCCCAATGACCGAAAAATCGTCCATGAAGACCTCCATAGTTTTCCCGATCATGTCGGAAAAAATGGCCATCATACATCTTTGAAACGTGCCCGGAGCATTACATAAGCCAAATGGCATACGTTTACATGCGAAGGTTCCATAGGGGCACGTAAAAGTGGTCTTTTCTTGGTCTTACGGGTCAATGGGAATCTGAAAGTAACCCGAGAAACCATCGAGGAAGCAATAGTACTCATTCCCCGCTAATCTCTCGAGCATCTGATCCATAAAGGGCAGAGGAAAATGATCCTTACGGGTGGCGTCATTCAATTTACGATAATCAATGCAGACGCGCCAACCCGTAACCAAATGAGTTGGAATTAACTCATTCTCCTCATTTGTGACAACAGTAATGCCACCCTTTTTTGGAACACAATGGATTGGCCTGACCCAAGGACTGTCCGAGATAGGGTAAATCAACCCGGCATCAAGAAGTTTTAAAACCTCTTGTTTGATAACCTCGTGGATTTTTGGATTCACCCTTCTTTGATGTTGGACCACAGGTTTGAAGTCATCCTCCATTAATATTTTGTGAGTACAAAACTCAGGGTCGATGCCCTTGATGTCGGAGAGATGCCAAGCAATTGCTCGCTTATGAGACTTCAAAACCTTTATAAGAGCAGCCTTTTCCTCAACACTTAAGTCTTTAGCAATTATGACGGGTAATTTATCATCACCCTCCAGAAATGCATATTCAAGATGAGGCGGCAAGTCCTTAAGTTCAACCGCGGGAAAGTCATCAGTTTTCTCAACATTTTTGACTTCCTCCTTATGAAGTGTTTGTGGTAGAACAGGAAGAGGAGAGGGATCCTCGTTTAATAACTTTTCAAGCATGAGAACATCCCCCTCGAGGTCAATCTCCTGGTTATCGATTCCATCGGGAATCAAATCACTTTTGAGAAAGGCCTCAATTTCTTCTAAGATGAAGTCACTTCCCTCAAACGGAGTGAGGGAAGGAAAAGAATTGGCAACAATGGGGTGAGAAGATGGAGTGAAGTTTTCACTCGGAGAATCATCGACAAAACCTAAAACCTCTTGAGCGTACTCCTCAGACGCGACATCAATGACATCAATTCGGTTAACCGTTTCGGCGTCATAATTAGAGGAGTACCTCGAAGTTTGATCAAGGTTAAAGGTTACAGCTTCATTACCAACACGAAGAGTTATTTCCTCTTCGTGCACATCAATTAACGCACGACCCGTCCTTAAGAATCCTCTCCCCAGAATGAGAGGGACTCGTGGGTCAGCATCGAAATCCACAACAACAAAATCTGCCGGAAAGTGGAATTTTCCCACTTTCACAAATACATCCTCGGCAATGCCGAGGGGACGAGATGTTGAGCGGTCTGCCAGCTCGAGAGTCATGCAGGTGGTTGTGAGTTCTGGAAGAGAGAGCTTTTTCCATATTGAATAAGGCATCAAGTTGATGCTTGCACCTAGATCGGCTAGGGCGAAGCACTCAACCATTCCGGGAAAAACACATGGAATGAGAAATTTTCCCGGATCTCCTAGCTTTTTGGGAAGCTTCTTCAGAAGAACTGCAGAGCAGTTTTCATTGAGTGGAGTTCGAGCCATCTCGAATATTTTATCTTTATTGTTCAACAGATTTTTGATTGTCGATGCGAATTTAGGCATCAACAGGAGAGCATCCGCGAAACTAATATCAAAATGAATATCGCAGAAGATTTGAAAAAACTTTTCCATTTGATGGTTTGCTTTTTCACGGAGCTTCTGGTCTTGTAACCTAGATGGATATGGTAGTGAAGTTTTGGATTTAGGGTTCTCTCCAGGAGTTGTTGATGGTTCAAACACAACTCCCGGTTTTGGTACAAGTCCTGGTTTTGGTACAATTTCTGGAACAACCTGAGGGTGGACGTGTGCGGTACTTCGTGGGCTAGGAGATTGCACCTTGTCCGTGGTTGCCTCAGGCTCAATTTCCTCTTCCTCAGAATAAAGAGGAGGAGGAATAGGAGGAAGTGGTGGTTCTTCATAAGCTTTACCACTACGTGTAGTAATAGCTTTGAGTTCACCCTTGGGGTTGACCACTGTATTAGCCGGGAGACCTCCTGATGTAGAGGGTGGAGTGAGATGATTCATAAGACTGGCAAGCATATTCTCAATCTTGCTTTGAGATTGATCAATTTTGTTGTTTGTCACCATCAACTCACTCTTCAGCTCTTGACCCTGTTTGGCTATTGATGATTGGAAATCATTCTTCAAATTTGAGATTTGATTTTGCATTGCCCTCATTTTGGTCTCATTAACTTTGATGTAGTTATTGAGCTCGTTTGGGAGGGGATCTTGATAATTTGGAGCTGAATACCCTTGATTACCCCTTTGGGGTGGGTACTGATTGACGGGGGCAGGATTTTGATTTTGCATATTAGGCCCCTTGGTGGATTAGGATTAAACCTATTTGGATTTTGAGGAAACCCGGGTGGTCCACCCTGGTTGCTAGCCCGGTAATTTGGTTCCAATTGAGGGCGGTATTGGTTACCTCCTTGGTTGGAATTGCCGGCTATTGCATTTACTTCGAATGGATTGCCTTCGGTGGCAGTGCAATTGTAATATGAATGTGGACCACCACAAGTGACACAAACTTCTATCTTTTTGACTTCAGCTTGTGGAGAAGAACGAGGAGAAGAAATTTTCTGGCTTTTGGTGATAACCAATGCATGAATTGCTTCCGTGAGTTTGTCCAGTCTAGCATCGGTGCTAGATTGAGCCACGGGCGATGAGGTAGAAGGAACAACATCCCTTTGGGAAACAACCGATTTGCTTCGGGGAATGCGGACCTTAGATTTATTCTCAATGATCGTTAAAGCATCCTTTGTGGTGTGATTCAAGAAGTTACCTCCAGCGGAGGCATTTAGAGAGTCTTGATCGGATTGGCTTACACCATTGTAGAAAGTATCAAGTTGCATGAGATCGGAGAAACCGTGGTGAGGGCATTTTCAGAGTAATTCCTTGTAACGATCCCATGCCTCACTAAAGGATTCATCAAATTTCTGCGTGAATTTCATGATCTCATTCTTGAAACTCGTGGTTTTGGAAGGAGGAAAGAATTCATTTACGAACTTTTTCACAAGATCTTCCCATGTCTCAATAGATCGTGGAGGTTGTTTTTCAAGCCAAATCCGGGCTTGTCCCTCCAGAGAGAATGGGAAGAGAAGAAGTTTGATTGCTTCACAGGGGACATCTTTGCATTTGATGGTGTATGTGATTTTATTGAACCATCGAATGTGATCTTGAGGATCATCCCTCTCATAATCGTAGAATTGACGTGATGTGGCCAGGTTTATCAACCCTGTTTTAAGCTCAAAATTATCGGCCATGATTGCCGGAACAACGATAGCATCTCCGTAACCCTCAACAGGTGCTTGGAGAAGCTCATTCATAGTGGGTTCAGTCGCCATGATGACAGCTGAAGGTGGAACAGCTCGGATCTCAGATCCGACTGTTGGTGCAGAACGTCTACGAGGTCTTCGAGGTTTCCGGACCAGCTCACGTAATGGGCTAGTGGACCTTGAAGAACGAGTGCGCATGCACTAGGGATAAAAACTTTTTGGACAATATTTTTGTTATCGTCCCGTAATCCAGAATCGTTTCTCCTTAAGAATCACCTTAAAGGAAAACCGAATCAGAAAACGTTACGATATGGTTTTGTTGTTTTTTACTTTTTTTGATGTTTTAACACTTTAGGAAAAGTGTCAATGACTTTTTTATGTGTTTTGATTTTTAAAATATTCACAAGTGATGGTATTTGTACAGTGAGTGAGGTGAGATAACACTAATCTCGAAAGATGCTACAGAAACGCGCACACCTCCCCGGCAGCGGCGCCAAAAATTGATTGATGCTAAACCACCAACTTATATTGACCAAAGAATGGTCAACAAAGTCAAATAGCCTAGATCAATACTCCGGGTAATATAAGGTATCACCGGGTCGTTAAATCCCGTTGAGGTGTGAAATGTAACTTTAGCGTGCTTTGTGATCGGGTGTTATTCACAGAAAGGGTTTGTTGTGAGAATTATTTGGACATTATTAACAAAAATAGCTTAGGAAAGCTATGTGAATGGTTACTGGAATTGAGATCGAGAAGAAATCACCCAAAACTTAAAACCGTACGTTTACCGAAGACGTGGACAAACGTACAAAAAAAATGAATACGGTGATCTGGAAAAGCTACTGGTATGAAAATTTACTTTTTACAAACCTAATGATAAGAGAAAATTTTTGGAAATTTAAAACTAAATTTTACACTAATTTAATAATTACTATTAATTAAATACTATTTTTCTAATTACTTTTAATTAACTAAATTAACCTAAATTATAAATAAATATGAAATTAACTTGGAAAAATAAAAATTATACTTAGAAAAATCTAAAATACTATGAAACTAATTTTAGAAATGAAAATATATTTTTAAAACTATTTAATTAATTATTACTAATTATTAACTAATTATTAATTACTTTTTAATTATTTAAAATAACCTAAATTCTAAATAATTATTAAATTACACCAGAAAAGTGAAAATAAAATTTGGAAAACTTACAAATAACTAAAAACTAATTTTAAAATTTAATGTATATTTTTCTGACTTACTAATTAATTATTATTAATTATTAACTATTTAATAATTACTAAAAACTATTTTAAATTAAGAAAAGTACTAAATGATAAAAGAAAAATTTGAAAAAAATTACAAAAATAGTTTTTACACACCAGAAGCCTAGGAAAATTGTAAAAATGGAAATTGCTTATTAATAAGCTGATGAATAAGCCAAATGGCTTAAATAGAAGCTATCACTTCTATTAAGTTGGGCTTATTTGAGATTTTCTTTTTCCAAACTGCTTATTACAAGTTTATAGACAACTTTTGTGAAGTGACTTTGACTGAGGTCAAGGAAATAAGCACTTCAAGTGCTTAAAGCCTCAATAGTTGACTTTTATTGACCAGAAGTGAAAATAAGCTCAAATGAGCTAATGTGGGGTCCACTTTGGTGAAAACAGATGTAAACAAGAATAATGAACAAGTTAAAACAAGTAACTCACAAATAAGCTAAAGAAATAAGCTAAAATACCAAAATAAGCACTTGGCTTATTTGGTTCTGAGTCAGTCTGGGGACAGACTTTTGATGCCAAACTAAGTGGGGTCCACTGGGCTACAGGTCAAGAAAATGGTCAACCCTTAATCCTAGGTAGGAGGGGGTTGAATGGTGTCAAGTTGGAGGTGTGGGACCCACTGGGTCAGTCACAAACCACCACCAAGGTTGGGTGGGTGAAACAAGTCTGCTGAGACAGGGCAACTAGTTTGCCCTGCAGGTTACTTCCAGGGGCATTTTGGTCCAAAGAAAAAAATCACAAAAATGTAACAATGGTGAAAATCAAATGTTCTACTGGTAGAGATAACCCACAACAAATTTCAAACTTCCAATCCAAACACAAAAATCAAACAAATTCTCCCAAGTTTTGCAAAAATCTGAGATATGTATTTTTGACTTTTTAGGAAAACTTAAGTGTTGACTTATATGAACTTAGATAGCTGATTTAGTGATCAAATAAGTTAAGATAAGCTATATGAAAGCTAATTTAAGCAAAGACATACACTTGTGAGCAGATTTGATTTGATTTGGACTTGAAAAATCACCACAGTTAACTGTGGTGATCACTTCTTAGTGATTTTGACTTTATTGTGTATTAGTCACCAAATGAGTTGTTTCCCTGAGCCTTTATACACCCACACAACTGAATGAAACACAGAGATGCACAATTATACAAGTGGAGCAAAGCAAACAACCTTCAACCAAACACTCCTTTAAAAATTGAATCTGAGTAAAATTAAGTTAACAAGAGACCACAATGCAATCTACTGAATACAATTATTATGACAAGCAATAACTAAGTGTTTTAGACAACAACAACTAACTAAACTACTAGAGAGGGTACAAATTAAAAGAAAGGCTTACATAAGCCTTCCAAGCAAAGCTGTTAAAGACCAAAGAACCAAATGAACCAACCTACTGACCTCCCATGAGGTCTCTAACCCACAGCCATCCTTAATAAACTGTACTCCAAGCTCATTCACCCATTGCCTTCCATTTTTTTATTTTATTTTTTTTTTCTGATTTTTTTTCTATTTTTATGAAAAACTTGAATTTAATAAGGACCAAAGCTTATACAGCTTCTAAAACTTGTTAACTATGCTTATGAAACTACTTGAGGCTTTAAAACACTTAAGGAGTTGTAATTAGCACTCTTGAAATTCAAACTTGGACTTTGAGAATTGAAATTGAGATTGATACTTTAAAACAGAACTTTCATTAACAAAAAGGATTACAATACATTAAAATAAACTTAGAAACATAAAAACTAAAGAAAATTACACACTTAGGCTCATGTGTGAGCTACAATATATATATCGAAGCAAAAATAAACCCTAGGACCTCCCACATGGCTTCATTTTAAATTCTGGATGACCCACATGGCTCTTGTTGACCTATTGACCAAATCCCATGCGTTCAATTGCTCTGAAATTGATCTGAGCTATTGATTATCATTTTGGCGCCAAAATGGATACGGGGCAAGGATGAGTGGTACTGGTGGGTGTTGGTGTAGAAATTTATTGTGGTGGGTTTGTTAGGTGAGGAGTATTAATTGTGGGGGAGATTTGGTGAAAAAGGTGAGGAGGAGGGGGGATTGTGTCCCTGGTTTTGCGCGGTCTTGTTGGGGGAAGAAGAAGGTCAAAGGGTCGTTTGACCCTTCGTTGACTGTTTGACCCTGCCCTTTTTATTATTATTAGATTGGGCCGGGTTGGTTGGGCTATGGGAGTGGATTGGGTTTGGTTTTGGTTTGTAACAAAATAAAAGGGTCCGGTTGGTTTGTTTAGTGACAAGGACCAATTTTGCAATTTACCAAACTTCAAGGACTGGATTTGCACTTTTCCAATTTTGCTTCCAAGGACCAATATTGCCATTATTCCAAAGTTCCAAAACCATTTTTCCATTTTTCAAATTTCAAAATTTCCCAGGGACCTATTTTGCCATTTTTGGATTTTCAGGGACTAAACATGTAATTTTTGGAAAACTTGTGACCCAAGTGTAATATTTAGTGATTTTTTACTTTTAAAACCTTTGGTTGACTTTTTCTTTCAAAATAAATGCATAGGGACTAAAATTGACAAGTTTTGAAACTTGGGGGACTAAAACTGCCAATATTGCAAACTTTATACGTTTTTCCTTTGTTTTTGCACATTTTGCATTTAAAACACATAAAACACAATCCCTGGGATAATTTAAGTATTTTGATATCTTTTTGATTGTTTTTGTGCGTTTTGGCAGTTTAAATATATCAAAAACGATGAGTGTTTGAGCACTCATCAAATGGAATCTAGCAAGTAGACCTAATAAAAAGAAATTCTAACCTAGACAATAACTATTCCCCGGGCTGCGGCGCCAAAAACTTGATACGTGGGATTGCGCCATCGCAACAGGTTTTACCTCTCAAAGGATCTTGAGAAGTTTGCAACCCCCACCAGGCAGTGTACCTGATCATTGTAGTATAGTATAGTGACAAGTACCGGGGGATTGATCGTTCAACTCAGGAATAGTGTCGCTAGGATTAGAAAGCCTACTAAACTAGGTCTAGAGGTGGGGGATGATTCTTTTTGTATTTTTTATATTTTATAAAAGCAAGTAAAATCTCGGGTTTGAAGGAGTGGACGGAATTAGTTGCTAGTCAACTAACCCAATTAACTACAAATGTAATCAAAATAAAATAAAAGAAATGAAAATTAAACTAATGTACTAATGTGGTGGAAACAATAATGAGAAAAGTTGTGTTTACTTAGATTTCATTACTCCCTAGATATCTTTTACCAGTTGATTATCTTGTTACAATTGCATGGATGACGGGTTATATTCTTTAATACTAGTCGTAGGGCCGTGTACAATATTCCCTAACTCTATAAGATCCTACTTCACTCCTATGTCGAGCCGACTAAAAGCTCCTAACATGGGATCATTAGAATTCACTTATGCATTAAATACAACCAAAAATCGTAGTACACCTCCGATCATGTTTTTTAAGACGTTCAAGCAAGTTACTATTGGAAGTCTGCCAGTTTTCTTAAGTCTAACATCGAATACAATCATCCGTAACAATTATAAACAAACAATCAACCAATAATCAACATCTAGGTTTCACTACATCTAAGCAAACACAATAAAAGCCTAGCCTAACATGTTAAAAGAAAGAAAATCATAAGATAGAATCAAACAATACATAGACATACTGAATGATTATTGGAGAACTTATCTTTATTAAAACATGGAAGAAAGAAGGGTTTGAAACCCCTTCATTATGCAGGAAATTCGACCTAGGGTTTGTGTTTTGGTATTCCACAATTTGTTCCACACTTCACAATAAAAAATTGGAAAAATATATATAGACTAAGCATCCTGATGGCGTCATGTATTAGCCTCTGATGCCATCAACTCGCCGCCAAGTTGAAATTCGTATTGCCTAGATCCAGTCTTGACGCCTTCATGTGCAAATCTACTCTGGGCCGTCACATGTATTTGGACCCTAACAGCCTTGGCGAAGCCTTCAGGCCAATTACATTGAAAAAGTTCTGGGCCGTCACGTTATAAGTTCCACATTCACCTATTTTGTTACTCTTGACGCTGTCATGTATTAAGGCTTGACGTCGTCAAGTACTGTTCCCAGCAAGGGATTTGAGACTTTGCCGTTTTCTTCACTTTTATGCTCCAAAAACATCCAAAATGCTTCCTTTTCCAGATTTCTCCTCAAAAGTACCTAAAATGACAAAAGGAACGATTTAGGGCAATAATTTATCAAATAATCACGAATTCGAGCTTAAATGACCCCTTAAAAGCAGTACACTTTTTGCCTCATCAATGTACAAGATATGACTCGACTTAGCAACCATGTAATCAATTAGATAATTAAATAAGGGTTTAAACATGTAACAATGATGCACTAAAGATGAGTGCATACAAGGAGGGCTAAGGCGATTTGGTTGCACATTTAGGTGGATTGTAAACAAATTCTTCCTTTAAGTAAGATGCTTAAAGTTAGAAACGAAAAGATAGGCTCGGAGGGGTGTACTAGGGGTATCGTGTACTAAAAATGAGTACAACGCTAAGGTATGGGAAAAATTAATTGACTTCGCTAGTCAAGTAATATGACTTAAATGGTCAAGTAATTATGATGCGGGTTTAAACACAAGGGTGATCCTGATGATTCTTATCATGTAGTAAATCCTAACTACACGAATGTAGTCTCACTAGCGGTCTTGGGATGTATCACTAACGGAAATTCTAGAATCTAAATACTACCGGTACACTCATAAGCACTAATAATGAATGCTTTTCCTATCATTTCTAAAGGCAAACCTCACATATTTGGGTGGAAAATTTTTTAAAGTGGTACGGTTTTGTGCTAGTCATACAACTCCTATCCATGAGACGCTTGTTAAGGCTAAAGTTTCACTCCTAAATGTTGTAAAAAATTTTAAATTTGGCGCTAAAATTGCCCTAGCAAGTATTTCTCTTAGTTTTATTACACACCTACTATCAAACAAACAAACTCAAGTGCAATTGTACCCTATAAGGTATCATCATTTACCCTCCATTTACACTTAATATGAACATTGTCCTGAATGTTCAATTAAAGGATGTAAAAGTAAAGTGTTGACATAAATAATACCTAAAAACATTATTAACATATTATCAATATCTCTATGTTTTTATTATTACAAAATATAAACTCATAGAACTAAAACTTGTGACTTAAACAAGTATTTAGTGATTAACATTTTCTCTTTACATCCAAATCACTTAAGGTATGAATAAACAAAGTGTTTAGTGCAATTTATGATCAAAGGGAAATTTAATTAAGTATTACAAAGTTTATTTAATTATATAAACATATTATATATTTTTAAAAAAACACTTTTAGTAATAAAGAAAAATGTTTTATTCATACTAAATATATGAATTCAAATTTTTAACAAAAATCAGTTAGTTTTTCACCAAATAAACTTTCCTCACTAAAAAACAAAAATTATGGCCGTTACAGCTGGGCGGCCCCCTTAATTATAAGGGGCGGTCCCCTTAATTTTAAGTGGGCCAGCCACGCTCCTCTGTCAGAATTTGTTACCTATAAATACCACATTAAATCTAGAATTTTTCTCACCTTTTGCACTCCAAAACTTTTTGTTCTAGATCTCCATTTCCAATCTTTAAATCCTTTGATCATATATTCTTAAATCTTTATTTCAAAGTGATCCAAACATCATCCTATCAAGTGCAAGAGAAGAATACTTCTATCCCTCAAGACAAGAAGTATTATAACTTGTTGTGATCTTCACATCTAAGTTGTTAGAGCATCATCATTGTATTTATCTCATTGTCTAATTAGTTGTGAATATTTGTTAGAAGATAGTTTAGTTAGATATATATATATATATATATATATATATATATATATATATATATATATATATATATATATATATATATATATATATATATATATATATATATATATATATATATATATATATATATATATATATATATATATATATATATATATATAGTGTGATTGGTTAGTAGTTAGTTGTGAAGAAGAAAAGTTAGGAAGAAGATTGGTGTGTAGAAGATAGTTGTGAAGAAGATTGGCGTGTAGAAGATAGGTGTGAAGAACATTGGTGTGTAGGAGATAGGTGTGTAGAAGTTGTGATCAAGTTGTGACGTTGTTGTGTTGTGTAAATTGGTGTGTAAGGTTTTCTCTGCCATAAGGGAGCTTGTTGACATGGTGAAGAAAACTCTCGAGTTAGGTGCTCGGGGAGTGGAGTAGGGCAAGGAAGGTGACCTTGTAGCCGAACCACTATAAATCTCTTGTCTCGCAGTTCTGATACGTGGGAATCGCACCAGGCTTTACCTCTCAAGGGATCTTGAGAAGCTTACAACCCCCACCAGGCATTGTACCTGATCGTTGTAGTATAGTATAGTGACAAGTACCGTGGGATTGATTGTTCAGCTAGGAATAGTGTCGCTAGGATTAGAAAACCTAAATACTAGTTCTAAGGGTGAGGGATGATTCTTTTTGTATTTTTATATTTTTTTAGAAAGCAATTAAAATTCTCGGGTTTGAAGGATTTGGGCGGAATTAGTTGCTAGTCAACTAACCCAATACTAAAGATGCAATCAAAATAAAATACTAAAAATTAAAAATAAACTAAAATATACTAAGGTTGTGAGCAATAAGTGGAGAAAATGTGTTTACTTAGATTTTACTACTCCCTAGACATCTTTTACATGTTAATTACTTGTTATAGTTGCATGGATGACGGATTGTATTCCTTAATACCATTCATAGGGTGGCGCACTTAACTCCCCAATCCTATGAGCTCTTATCTCCTCCTATGCCATGCCCAGCACAACCATAGGGATTATAAACAGTGGCTCATGCATTAAATACAACCAATAAAGACCTAGTGCACATCGGTTCATGTTTCCTAAGACGTTCAAGCATGTTACCATTTGGAGATCTGCCAGTTTTCTTAAGCCTAACATCAAATTCATTCACCCAAAACAACTATAAACAAGTAATCAACACATAATTAACATCTAGGTTTCATTAGATCCAAGCAAACACAAGATAGATCTAGCCTATCATGATGGAATTAAGACAAGAACAAGATATAGACAACCAACACATAGACATATTGATTGAATTAAAAGAATACTTATCTCAATTACACATGAAAGGTATCAAGGGCTTAGAACCCTTGAAAAACCTGTAAAATTCGCACCAAGTTCGTACTTAGGGTTTCTCCAAAACTTCCCTCCTTAATGTGTGAAAATTAGAAAAAACATATATAGGAAATAGGGTCTGACGGCGTCAAGACAAATCTTATGACGCCGTCACCTTGCCGCCAAAATAATTCTCGGACTGCCTTGATCTACTTTTGACGCCGTCATGTGTTATGCATTTCCAGGTCGTCATGACTTTTACTCTTGACGCCCTTCTTCGTGACGCCGTCAAATCTGTACTGGGTCGTCATGGAAATTACTCTTGACGCCGTCAGGAATTCCTTCTTAACGCTGTCACCTACTGTTCCCAGCAAGGAAAATTAAGACTTTGGCGTTTTCTTCACTTTTATGCTCCAAAAACGTCCGAATTGCTTCCTTTTCCAAATTTCACTCCCAAAGTACCTAAAATCACAAAAGGAAGATTTAGGGCAATATTTGATCAAATAAATTCAATTCCGGGCTTAAATGACCCCCTAAAAGTGGATCATTTTTCGCCTCATCAGGTTCGATCTTTCCAACTCTCATCTATTTCTTTACTTACATTATTATTGCTTTATCGTACATATCTAGTGTTGTTCATATTGTGCATGACTGGATTTCATATAGCATCGAATCTATATTTTTGAAAACAAAGAAAACTTTCAAACAATCTTTTATAACAAATTAAAAAGACGTAAAACTATTCAACCCCCCTTCTAGTTTTCCACAATTGGTATCAAGAGCCACGTCTAGCAAGATTTTTTAAAATATATTGTATTTTAAAACTTGTAACGATCTATGGAATCTTTAAAATATTTAGAAGGGCAATCTATGCAAAGACCACCACTATTTGAAAGTGATGGATTTTTATATTGGAAAAATAGATTCGAAACTTATGTGAAATCAAAAGATCTTGATCTTTGGCATGTTATTATCTTTGGTGATTTTCCCCCTATTCAATATAACATTGAAACTAAAATGGATGAAATTGTATCTTTTGAAAAACAAAATGATGATTTGAAAAAGAAACTAGCAAAAAATAATGAAGCTAAAATGGTTATTTATAATGCGTTACCACGCAAAGAATATGAAAGAATTTTTATGTGTAAAACCGCAAAAGAAATTTGGGACTCTTTACTAATTACTCGCCAAGGTAATAGTCAAGTTAAAGATAACAAAATAGATCTTCTTGTACAACAATATGAACAATTTACGATTCTGAAAGAGGAATCAATTGATAATGCTTTTGCTAAATTTAACTCTATCATCACAAGTTTAAAAGCACTTGATGAGACATTTTCTAGTAAAAAATGTGTTAGGAAATTTCTTAGGGCATTGCATCCGAAATGGCGAGCTAAAGTCACGGCTATTGAAGAGTCAAAGAATTTGATGACGATGTCACTAGATGAACTAATTGGCAACTTGAAGGTCCATGAAGAAATAATAAGAAGAGATTCGGAAACGGTCAAAGTCAAGAAAGAACAAACCAAATCCATTGCTCTAAAAGCCAAAAAGGAACCTAGTGACGATGATGATTCAAGTGACGAGAGTGAAGACGAAGAATATGCAATGGCCGTAAGAGAATTCAAGAAATTCTTCAAGAGGCGAGGAAGATTCACTAGATCACCACGAGACGAAAGAAAATCGTTCCAAAGAAATAGAAGTGATAACTACGGGAAAAGAAAGTGCTTTAGATGTGGAAGTCCAAATCATCTCATTGGCGAATGTCTAAAGCTGTCGGGTTATGAAAATCAATGCGCTTTTGTTAGTGGAACATGGAGTGATAGTGACAAAGAAGAAGTGGAAAAACCAAGAGACGAAAAGTGTTTTATGGCAAAAGGAACCGACAAAATACGTTTAGAAATTGACTTGGAGCCTGATAAATGGATCAAGGATAGCGGATGTTCGAGGCACATGACGGGGAACCGCAAGCTATTTTCTACATATAAGGCATACAATGAAGGTAACGTTATTTTCGGTAGTGACTTGCGTGGAAAAATCATTGGCAAAGGTACGATTTCTCAAGACTCACTTACTATTGAAAATGTAGAGCATGTAGATAATTTAACATATAACTTGCTTAGTATAGGACAAATATGCGATAATAAATGTAGAGTTACCTTTACCGAAGAAGATAGCGAAATAGTTAAGAATGGAAAAATTATAGGTAGAGGAATTAGGAAATGAGGCATATATGTTATAAAACTAGGAAACAAACCTGAGGATAGGATATGCCTAACGACCCTAGACGAAAACTCCACATTGTGGCATAGGAGATTAGGACATGCTAACATGCAACAAATACAATCTTTGGCCTCTAAGGAACTAGTTAGAAACTTGCCTAATCTAAAATATGACAAACATTTTTGTGATGCATGTAAAATTGGAAAACAAGTTCATGCTAGTCACAAAGCTAAGAATATAGTATCCACTACTAGATGCCTAGAACTATTACATATGGATCTTTTTGGTCCATCCGTTGTGCGGAGCTATGGAGGAAACAAATACACCTTAGTAATAGTAGATGACTACTCACGATACACGTGGACTAGGTTTTTAAGTGACAAGACCCAAGCCTTTGAAAAATTCGAAATATTTAGTAAAATGATTCAAAATAAATTATGATGCACAATAGTAGCCATTAGGACGGACCATGGTAGGGAATTTGACAATGAAGTAGAATTCGGAAAATATTGTGATTTAAATGGAATATCTCACAATTTCTCCGCTCCTCGTACTCCTCAATCAAATGGCGTAGTAGAAAGAAAAAATAGGTCACTACAAGAAATGAGTAGAACAATGTTAAATGAACAATCCATCCCACAAAAATTTTGGTGTCACGCCGTAGATACTTCAACATATATTATTAATAGGGTATCAATTAGGAGAATTCTAGGAAAAACTCCTTATGAGTTACTAAGAGGTAGAAAACCAAACTTAAACTACTTTATGGTATTTGGAAGTAAATGTTACATTCTAAACACTAAAGATTACCTCACTAAGTTTGATCCAAAATCGTATGAAGGAATATTTTTAGGATACTCACAAAATAGTAAAGCATATATAATACTTAATAAACACTCTATGAAAGTAGAAGAATCACTAAATGTAACATTTGATGAAACACCACCACCTCCTAAAACTTTACCTTTAGAAGATGATGACTTAGTCGAAGAAGAAGCTATTGAGGTTAGTAAAACAAAATCCATAAGAAATGATAATGAAGACATTAACTTAGGAAATAACGAAATTGTAAATGTTAAAGAATCTAGATCACATCCACTAGATAATATAATAGGACATCTTAACCAAAGAACCCTTAGGTCACAAGCTCAAGATAAAAATAATTTCTTTTGTTTCCTCTCAGCAATAGAACCTAAGAATATTAATGAGGCTTTAAAAGATGAAAGTTGGGTTATAGCTATGCAAGAAGAATTAAATCAATTTAAGGCAAATGATGTTTGGGAATTAGTCCCAAATCCAATGAATATGACCATCATAGGAACTAAATGGGTATATAGGAATAAATTAGATGAAAATGGAGTAGTTACTAGGAATAAAGCTAGGTTAGTTGCCCAAGGTTATAATCAACAAGAAGGAATTGATTATGACGAAACTTATGCCCCCGTAGCTAGACTAGAATCTATTAGGATACTACTTGCCTATGCATGCGCCCTAGACTTTAAGTTATTCCAAATGGACGTGAAAAGTACATTCCTTAACGGTTTTATCAATGAGGAGGTATATGTGGCACAACCTCTAGGATTCATTGACGTCGCAAAACCTGGTTATGTTTATAAGTTAAAGAAAGCTTTGTATGGACTCAAACAAGCTCCCAAAGCTTGGTATGATCGATTAAAAGCTTTCCTTATTAAACATGATAATTCCATGGGAATGGTAGATAACACTCTTTTCACTAAAAGGAAAGACCCAAATCTCATAATTGTTCAAATATATGTTGATGACATTATATTTGGATCGACTTGTCAAGATATGTGTGATGAATTTGCCAAAATCATGCATGATGAGTTTGAGATGAGTATGATGGGTGAGCTTAACTTCTTCCTAGGATTACAAATAAAACAATTAGAAGATGGAATATTCTTTAACTAATCTAAGTACATTAAGGAAATGCTTAAGAAATTTGGCTTAGAAGACTCAAAACCCATGAAAACTCCCATGTCTACGGAAGTAAAACTCACAAAGGATGATGAAGGTGAGTCCGTAGATAACACCAAGTATAGAGCAATGATAGGTAGTTTACTATACTTGACGGCAAGTAGACCCGATATCATGTTTAGTGTTTGCCTTTGTGCCCGTTTTCAAGAGGATCCCAAAACCTCTCACCTAGAAGCGGTTAAGCTTATTTTCCGATACATTAAAGGCACTATACACTTAGGATTATGGTATCCTAAGGGATCCGGCATAGAAACCATTGTCTATGCGGATTCGGATCATGCGGGAGACTACGTAGATAGAAAAAGCACTAGCGGTATTTGCACGTTTATGGGATGTTGTCTAACATCTTGGTTTTCGAAGAAGCAAACTGCTCTTGCTATTTCTACAACCGAAGCCGAATATGTAAGCGCTGGAAAGGCATGTCAACAAGCACTATGGATGAAACAAGCTCTTATAGACTATGGCATTAGGTTAGAAAACGTTCCCATTATGTGCGATAACAAAGGTGCGATAGATTTAAGTAAAAATCCGGTGCACCACTCTAGGACTAAACATATAGAAATACGCAACCACTTTCTTAGGGATAATGTACAAAAAGGGAACATATCTACAGAAAAAGTTGCATCGGAAGATAACATTGCGGATATATTCACTAAACCCCTTAAGCGTGAATTATTCAATCACTTGCGTTTAGGATTAGGAATGATGGAACAAGTTGACTAAATTCTATTGCATTCAGAAAATTTTTCTTTTAAGTTTTGCATAAGATTTACTTTTCTTCCACTTCTCCATTTCTGAGTCTAGGAATCTATTTCACACAAAATTAAAAGATTGGGAAATATTATTTTCTTTGCATATACTCTTTTGTAAAACCCAGTCAATTTTTTTTTAAATTATTCTCACATCTAGGAAATTACATGAACATCATTTTCCTTGCATTGTTGACTAATGCTAAAAACATTTTTTTTTTTTTTTTTTGCATAAACTCTCACATAAATTGTCAAGGTATATAATCTAATATATATCTTTGACATTCATGATCGAGCAAAAATCGAATCAAGGAGATTTTGGATTGTTTCTTAAGAAATTTTTTTTAGAAGTCGAAACAATCACAACTCCACATTTGTTGCATATAGGCACACACTAGGACAAAATCACTCATAACATTGTCATCTTGTTTCATCACTAGATTTTTTACTCACTAGTTGCCTTTGCCTTTGATCTAAGATAGTTGCCTTAGGAAGTTTAAGTGCTCTTGCCTTTGGTTGTCTCCTTTAGCTTATTATGTGTTACATATTTGTTCTTTTGCTTAAGTGTTTTTGCATTCATGTTGTATCTTGATTAGATTAGATGCTATATTGTCTAAAGGAATTGAACTTGCTTGAATCCAAATCCAAAAACACAACCTTTCTGCAAATTTTCTGCCAAAAACCCATTTCTGGCAATCTGGGAACCATCATATGGGCGGTCCCCTTAATTATGCAAGGCGGCCCCCTTAATTTTAAGGGGACCGGCCATCTGCTAGACGGATTTACAGAATCTTTTCTGCTTTTTAGCCCATTTCAACCTATATTTCCCATTTTTCACCAACACATTTTGTCCTAATCTCCCAAACAAACTTTATCCATCCATTAACACACAAATCTTACACTATAAATATCCCCAATCTTCAACACTCTCCATTAATCCCTTCATGACTTCTCCAAACAAACCAAAACCAAAAGCCTCATGGCTTGCAAGGATGACGAAAAACCCGTTTGGCGAAGAAAAAGCCCTCGAAACAAATCCATCATAACTAATGAAGTTGGAAATCACTCAACACCTCCAACCACTTACTTTCCAAACTTTACACCAAATTCACAAGGACATTCATTTGATCCTCTTTACAAACCATAAAACATTGGCCAAACATCTTCCTTCATGCCAAACCACTCATCTCATCCTCCAACCACTTATAATGATCCATACAAGTTTGATCAACCATCAAACTACAATTCCAACTACACAAACCCAATTCATCCATATCAACACAATGACTCTCTCCGCATTGCCACGGAAAAGCAAAAGTTTCATGATGAAATAACCCAAATCCATGATCTTAGTGATCTCAATGCCATGCACTTTGCACAACGCAACAAAGGGCAACCTCCATCATCACCCTACAACAATTGTCTACCCCACTCTCTCAACTTGGATCAAGTTACAAACCACACTCACTATTGCCCTTGTTGCATCTTCCTTCAAAAACAAATTCTATACTTGAGTGAAGATATTTCTTGGATTGAATATCTCCTCACTCGTCCTCATCCCATATCACCCTTAACACGATACAACATCGTAAGATCCACCTCTTCCGCTCCATACCCCACTCCATATCCTTCTCCATCTAACAACTAAGCTTTATGCTTATGCTCTCCTTCAAGCAAATAAAACAATCAACCATGGGTTACAAGCAAGTCCAAGTGCTCTCTTAGGCAATATAGGACTATGTCTCTTCTTTTGTTTTATTGTAATCAATATGCTTTAAGCATATTGAATGTTGTAATGCTAATCATTTCTATGATGCTTGAATGAATCTATCTTTATTTGCATAATTGTTGCTTTGCATGTATATGTGTCTTGTTCTCTTCAAATATTTTGAGTAGCCAAGATTTCCATAGCTCATTCCCTTGGTGCTCTCAAATGAGGGGGAGCATTCTACCCATTTAAACTTCTTTCACGAAGCTTACTTGGCTTAACCTTTTTGATTTTACAAAAATTGGGAGAAGAGAAATGCAAACTCTATAATACTTGTCTAAAAACAAATTTTAGATTTATTGAGTTTAAGGTTTTGTAATAATCAAAAAGGGGGAAATTGTTGACATAAATAATGCCTAAAAACATTATTAACATATTATCAATATCTCTATGTTTTGATTATTACAAAATATAATCTCATAGAACTAAAACTTGTGACTTAAACAAGTATTTAGTAATTAACATTTTCTCTTTACATCCAAATCACTTAAGGTATGAATAAACAAAGTGTTTAGTGCAATTTATGATCAAAGGGAAATTTAATTAAGTATTACAAAGTTTATTTAATTATATAAACATATTATATATTTTTGAAAAACACTTTTGGTAATAAAGAAAAATATTTTATTCATATTAAATATATGAATTCAAAATTTTAACCAAATCAGTTAGTTTTTCACCAAATAAACTTTCCCTACTAAAAAACAAAAATTCTGGCCGTTACAGCTGGGCGGCCCCCTTAATTATAAGGGGCGGTCCCCTTAATTTTAAGGGGGCCGGCCTTGATTTAAGGGGACTGGCCACGCTCCTCTGTCAGAATTTGTTGCCTATAAATACCACATTAAATCTGGAATTTTTCTCACCTTTTGCACTCCAAAACTTTCTGTTCTAGATCTCCATTTCCAATCTTTAAATCCTTTGATCATATATTCTTAAATCTTTGTTTCAAAGTGATCCAAACATCATCCTATCAAGTGCAAGAGAAGAATACTTCTATCCCTCAAGACAAGAAGTATTACAACTTGTTGTGATCTCCACATCTAAGTTGTTAGAGCATCATCATTGTATTTATCTCATTGTGTGATTAGTTGTGAATATTTGTTAGAAGATAGTTTAGTTAGATATATATATAGTGTGATTGGTTAGTAGTTAGTTGTGAAGAAGAAAAGTTAGGAAGAAGATTGGTGTGTAGAAGATAGTTGTGAAGAAGATTGGTGTGTAGAAGATAGGTGTGAAGAACATTGGTGTGTAGGAGATAGGTGTGAAGAAGTGGTGTGATTAAGTAGTGAATAGGTGTGAAATAGGTGTGTAGAAGTTGTGATCAAGTTGTGACGTAGTTGTGTTGTGTAAATTGGTGTGTAAGGTTTTCTCTGCCATAAGGGAGCTTGTTGACATAGTGAAGAAAACTCTCGAGTTAGGTGTTCGGGGAGTGGAGTAGGGCAAGGAAGGTAACCTTGTAGCCGAACCACTATAAATCTCTTGTCTCGCGGTTCGATCTTTCGAACTCTCATCTATTTCTTTACTTACATTATTATTGCTTTATCGTACATATCTAGTGTTGTTCATATTGTGCATGACTTGATTTCATATAGCATCGAATCTATATTTTTGAAAAAAAGAAAACTTTCAAACAATCTTTTATAACAAATTAAAAAGACGTAAAACTATTCAACCCCCCTTCTAGTTTTCCACATAAAGGATGTAAAAGTAAAGCAGGTAAAAGAATGAAAACAAATACTCCCCTGATTCGTTCGGTGTAGATAGTGTGTCAACAAGGTTAGATCTTCCTCCAAGAAAATGAACTTTGAAAGCTTCCATCCAGAAATATAAATCATCTTCTTGTCATATATAACCTGTTAAACCTGAGAAAACAATCAAGAAAATCTCACGTAAAATCGGCGGCAATCTATATATACTAAAAAAAATCCTAGAAAACAAATTAAGATATAATGCTTGTGGAATGAATGTTTGCAGATTTCCTGGAGTTTATAAAACTAAAGAATCAACAAAAACTTCAAGACTCCAGTTTAAACAAAACTCGCAAAATTTTTCAGAATTTTAGTACTTGACGCCGTCAGGTTGTAACTCCTGACGCCGTCAGAATGTTCCTGGAAAAATCTTATCTTAAGTTTCCGGAAAATTTCTGGAAAAACTTATGCCTTATTTCCTGGAAAATCCTGCAAAACATCATCATGACTCGATACAAGCATTTGACTCTAATAAATACTAATATACATGCTCATTTAATATTGTAGTGAATCATGCTCATTTTCGTTCTTATAAACAAATTTGGATTTCCCTTACACTTAGCTTTTGCAAAATACCTTTATATGTAATTAAGACGAAGTTAAAAACAAAATAAAGCATTTTCACAATTTACACTGAAACATGATTTACCAACAATAAAAATAAAACATGCATACGGAAACAAATAAAATCAAACAAAACATGGGTTGCCTCCCAAGAAGCGCTTTTCTTTATTTACGAGTCTTGTAGCTAGACTCAAGGTCACGGGCTACCGTGTGTCGCTTATGCTCACATATCCAAGTGTGAGCCATCTAATAGTTGCCTCATCTTTCTTATAGTTATCACTTAGCTCTAAACATCTGCGATAATACCTTTTATTCTTTTCATGAGGATATTTAAGCCCTTTCCTTTTATCATTCTCACTTAGCATATCAATGGGTGGATACCTATTACATTTCTCAATAGAAAAATCCTTGAACCTAGGGTGTGCAAGGGCATTTGGTAAACTAAATCTTCATCCCCATCCGAGAATGTAATTAACCCTTCCATAAGTTTTTCATCTAAGTTTTTCATCCAAGAATGTAATTAACACAACTTGGGTTAAGTTACTATCGATAAATTCTCCTAGATTCTCCATAACTATGAACTCAACCAGATAAACAAAGCTTCCTACAAACACATGCAATGTCATTCCCCTAGCAACAATATTATCTCCTTTGTATTCTAACTCATCTACCATAATTTTATTTTATTCACTACGCAAGATTATGTTCATTAGTAGAGATGAGTTAAGATAGGCATCAAAGCTCCTAAATCCGATCTTACAAGGAAACTGCATATTAAATGAGTTGTCATTCTTAATCCTTATTCTAGGTTCGACATACCTAAGAGGGTTTATCTCATCTTTCATCCTATCCTTACTAATTACATAACCATCATCTAGGTCCTCATCGGAGTCCGAATAGTAAAAGGACTAGCCCTATGGTCATTATCATGGTCAAACCCCTCCATCTCAGAATTATTGTCAAAGTGATGGTCAGGCGAGAGGTTAGGTGGGTTCTCATTTTCCACTAAAGGGATTGAGGCGGGTAGTTGGAAAATCCTATGACGAAAAAAACGAACAACAAGAATCAAACGATCAAATGCTATTGTTATCCATCGAGATAGTTTACGAACAAAGGAACAAAGAAATGAGATAGACTAAAGAAACCTAAAAATAAAAATAAAAATCTTACTAGAAAGGAATCTAGCAAGTAGACATAACAAAAAAAATCTAACCTAGACAATAACTATTCCCCGGGCTACGGCACCAAAAACTTGATACGCGGGATTGCGCCCTCGCAACAGGTTTTACCTCTCAAGGGATCTTGAGAAGCTTGCAATCCCCGCCAGGCAGTGTACCTGATAGTTGTAGTATAGTATAGTGACAAGTACCAGGGGATTGATCGTTCAACTCAGGAATAGTGTTCGCTAGGATTAGAAAGTCTACTAAACTAGGTCTAGAGGTGAGGGATGATTATTTTTGTATTTTTATATTTTATAAAAGCAAGTAAAATCTTGGGTTTTGAAGGAGTGGGCGGAATTAGTTGCTAGTCAACTAACCCAAATAACTAAAGATGCAATCAAAATAAAATAAAAATAAATGAAAATAAACTAATGCGGTGGAAACAATAATGAGAAAAGATGTATTTACTTAGATTTCATTACTCCCTAGATATCTTTTACCGGTTGATTAGCTTGTTAGAATTGCATGGATGACGGGTTATATTCCTTAATACTAGTCGTAGGGCCGTGTACAATATTCCCTAACTCTATAAGCTCCTACTTCACTCCTATGTCGAGCCGACTAAAAGCTCGTAACATGGGATCACTAGAATTCACTTATGCATTAAATACAACCAAAAATCGTAGTACACCTCCGATCATGTTTCTTAAGACGTTCAAGCAAGTTACCAATTGGAAGTCTGCCAGTTTTTTTAAGCATAACATCGAATACAATCTTCCACAACAATTATAAACAAACCATCAACCAATAATCAACATCTAGTTTTCACTACATCTAAGCAAACACAATAAAAACCTAGCCTAGCATGTTAAAAGAAAGACAAGCATAAGATAGAATCACACAACACATAGACATATCGTATGATTATTGGAAAACTTATCTTCAATTACGCATGGATGGAACAAGGGTTGAAACCCTTATTTTTTACAGAAAATTCATCTAGGGTTTAAGCTCTCTAAAAGTTCTCCTAATGTTCCACACTTTACAATGAAAAATTAGAAAAATATATATAGATAATACATCCTGACGGCGTCACGTTGTAGTTTCTGACGCCGTCAACTCGCCGCCAAATTAAGGATCGTATTGCCTAGATCCAATCTTGACGCCATCAAGAAGGAATTAAGCTCTGGGCCGTCACATACATTTTGACCCTGAAGGCCTTGGTACACCGTCAGGTCAATTGCATTAAAAATGTTCTGGGCCGTCATGTGTATTTTCCACTTCCACTTCTTTTGCCAAGCTTGACGCCGTCATGTGTGAAGTCTTGACGTCGTCAGGTGCAAGGATTTTGAGACTTTGCCGTTTTCTTCACTTTTATACTACAAAAACGTCCAAAATGCCTCCTTTTCCATATTTCATCTCAAAAGTACCTAAAATGACAAAAGGAACGATTTAGGACAGTAATTGATCAAATAATCACAAATTCGGGCTTAAATGACACCTTAAAAGAGGTACACTTTTCGCCTTATCACGTTCTATTAATGATGATTATTATATCAACTCAAATCGTAATAATTGCTTATTTTTAAGGTTTGTTTTTTTATTGAGTTTAATGTGGGCTCAATCTCTTAATGCTTCAGTAAGTTTTTCTCTCCTCAATAAGAGACTTATTAAGAGCTTTATATAGAACTATTTAATTTGGTAAACACCCCCTAACTTTGATACGAAATGACTCCGATGATTAAGGGGAATCTTGACCATTAGATAATTCATAAGTCTTCATGTTTGATTAAGTTTGACCTAGCTAGCTTAATTGTGGCTTTGATCCGCTAGTTTCAGAGTTAGGGTATTCCTTATTTTCTAAGCTACATATCCTTTTTTATTTTTATTTTTATTATTATTTTTTTTAATGGTGAGTTAGTAGTTAGTGATCCGAGCCCACGGTGACATCCAATTGGGCAGTATGCAAGCCTCGAACCTTTCTCCTTAAGGGATATAGCTATTTTAGCTACAATAATACTAGTAGTAGCCAAGATATCCCCTTAGTATATATAAAGAAGATATGATATGATGTATGGCAACATATACTTTTACTATTTTACATGATATGAATGTTTTAAATGCAAATCTCTAAGAAGTATAAAATTATTTTCTTTAGTCATTGGCTTCACCGTTGATCCAAAAAGATCCTTATTTATTCATTTTCGTTTCATTAGCCTTTTTCTTTTCAACTTATCAATTATATCACCCAAAACCCTAGCCATCATAGTACAATGAAGGTAGGTTGAGTTGTCATCAATCAACCATATTTTTTTTCTTCATATAATATGTTTTTCGCTGCCAGAGATTATTGTCGTCGACTACAAAAATTGACCACCAAATTGCCGCTCAATTCGAAAAATGCAAAGCAAGCCATGATGTTAATAATAATAATAATAATAATAATAATAATAATAATAATAAAATCTCAAAAATAGGATGAGGCCATAAGCAATGTACAACTTTTGTCGTTGAATCTGACTCTACATTCATTCAAACATAAACAAAGAAGAAAACATAAAAAAAAAATAATAATAAAATAATAATAATAATAATAAATAATAATAATAATAATAATAATGAAGAAGAAGCCATTTCCAACATTCATTCCCATTTATCCGTTTAAAAATTTCTTGCTCGTTTTAATTGATTAGCTAAGCTGGACCTAAACCAATTTGTGAGCTATAGTCCACTAATTTAAGGATTAGGGTGTTTTATCCTCTAAACTATGTTTCATTATAAATAAAAATGTGTTGTATAAAAACTACGACACAATTAATAAAATTACTCTTTTACTATTTTAGTATTCATACATTAAGATCATTGTCGCAACAAATTCAAATGATCATATTTTGCTTGTTAACTTAATGAAATATTCAAATATCTAGTGCCCTTAATATTTTAGGTACGCTACTTGTTTTATTTAAGGCTTGGCGTTTATAGCTTTCCAATATAGAATCTTGTATGCTTTTAAATTTCAACAATTCCATTAGTACATTAATTTTTTTTAATCATATTACAGTATGTACATGAATCCTTTACACCTAAGTTTGCTCCGTTGTTGTTACATTTTATCGTCAGCTAAAAAAGAAGTCAAAATAGAAGATTGCTTGTTCGCTTGGTCTTGTCGTCGACTACCTTATATACTTTTCAAGTTTTGACTGTAAATGGATATTATTAAAAAAGAATATTTGATGAGTAATGAGTTGAATAGCAAGGTAGCATTAGACATCACTTTCTATGTTATGGCTGCCAATATATTATACTCGTTTAATTGATTGAGATATTTAACAACAGATTAAGGGCCGTTTGGTTTGCAAAAGGATTTTAAATCAACTTTAGATTCGGTTTAAAATGAAAGTAAATTAATATTTTATTACACGAGACATGCAGAACCCATGCTACGCATGGGCTAATAATCTAATTGTTAATCGTGTATTTTTTCTGTATATTGGCGAGTGTATACTTAATTATGGTTTAGTATATCATATGAAATGTTTTAACTTTCTTGTATAAAAATTGAAAGGTGTTTGATGTTGTTTTGGTTTTGTGGTGTTGTATTCTATATATGGGCTTTTGGTTATTAAGTTGTGATGGTTTTGTTTCTTTTGGTCTATTACTTATTTGCATGATAAAAAAATGGTTTTGTTTCTTTTGGTCTATTACTTATTTACTTAGCCCTACAATACTTGTCTATTAGATGATTTTTGCATGATAATATGAAGCACACGAGGTTTATCTAATTTGTTATAGTTTAATGTGCGTTAAATATTTTCTTTATTAATTTTGTAAGTTAAAGTTTGTATAATAATGTATATATAATAATGACACATAAACTGTATAAAAATCGTTACAAACCTTTTTAGCTTCATCTCATTTTAATGTACAACTAATTTTATTGAAAATTAACATTATAAAGTCTAACTAATATTAATAAATCTTATCAATAAACTCGATTCTAAATAGCTAACTAAATGAATATTAATTAACACATTATTAATAATTCCTAAAACCTTTGGACTCCACTATCATATCTTAAACATAATTTTTTTTTAATTTACAGATGGGTTAGAGCAAAAATTATATACTTTTTCTTTTATATTTATTATTCACGTTGCATGCTTACGTAAACTAATCATGCTAAAAAGTATCATTTAACCATTTAAATGTTGCTTTACATACATGCTCGTGCACATTTTCTTTAATCAATTCGCACATGTGAGCTACATCAATAGAAAATACACATAAATTACTTGTATATGAAAATGCATTAACATAATACATATATCTATATATATATTACATTAGGTTAAATCATCAAATATTCTTGCAACCTTTCAACTTCATCTCGATCCATAACCGAATTTTAATTGTATACTAATTACTAAATATCATGTGATAAATTTCAGCAAGCCTTGCACTTCCATCTCGATGTTGTATATACTTCACATTAAATGCACCGGTTTTGTTTTTCGATAAAAGTTTGAACTTTTGCTTATGTTTAAAATTCAACTTTTTTATTTGATATTACAATTTACAAACGGATTTAAGTCAAAATTATGTATTTTTTTCCTTTCTATTAATTACTCAATGTGATATTTTTAATATGTCGTATTTTGCTATTATGGCAAACTCATTTAATTGGCGTAAATATTAGTTTCTCACTAATGATTCTACATATAGAAAAAGAAAACACTTTGCGATGTGCGACCCTTCTTCTTTTCAATAATAATTCAATTGCACACGATAAATTCATTCTAATATTTCTCAAAAAGCATTTGAAAGGAACTACTTACATAAACTAATCAAGCTAAAAAGTATCATTTAACCATTTAAATGTTGCTTTACATACATGCTCGTGCACATTTTCTTGAATCAATTCGCACATGTGAGCTACATCAATAAAAAACGCACATAAATTACTTGTATATGAAAATGCATTAACATAATACATATATCTATATATATGTTTATCTATAACAATCACCTAAATATGTAAGAAACAAAGAAGATAGTTGGTATCTCAATCTTTGGTTCCATTTATCTGAGCATGCATGATCTTGTGTGATTTTCATGGTACCTGCATATATAACTAAATTAAAAAAAAAAATTAAAAAAAAAAAAAAAAAAAAAAAAAAAAAAAAAAAAGACCAAGTTAATTACAAAGATCTAAAAGATGTTTGAATCATCTACAAAATATTGCAAAAGATAATTTACATCCGCTACCAACAATCAAAGATATAAAAGATGTGTGAATCATCTTCAAATGTACATACTAAATGTGATTTTTGCCGGTTTATATAGGCATGAATTAGGTTAAATCATTAATTATTCTTGCAACCTTTCGCAACCCTTGCACTTCATCTAACCGACTTTTAATTCTATAGTAAATGTCATGTGATCAATTCGGGCAACCCTTGCACTTCATCTAACTGACTTTTAATTCTATACTAAATGTCATGTGATCAATTCCGGCAACCCTTGCACTTCATCTCCTTGCATGATTGTATAGTTATTATGAGGCTGCATTGAATTCCGAGCATTAGCTATCTTGTACTCTACGCAACTACTAAACGACTCCAACTTGTTTCTAACTCTAACAATTCTATCATCATAACTTCACATTAAATTTAGGGACTGAATCTTATAGTATTATAGATATTATTGTTTGATTAAAAAAAATAATTAAAATAAAATAAAATAAAAAAAAACTACATTTTTGGTCCTTGTGGTTGTATCAAAATTGCACTTTCAGTCTAATTTTGAAAAAGTGAGACATTTCAATCCAAAAGTCCACGTGGACTTCACTTTTGGTCAAATTTTCTAATCTAGTTAGTTTAGTCGTTAAGCCAGTTGCAACATTAGTCCTTTAACCTAACGGTCGTTTGCAATTTTTGCACCGTTAGTCCTTTCAGTTAAAAAATTGGAAAAAAAAATTTTGAAATTTTTTTTCCAAAAAATATAAATTGAAAAATTCTAAAAAAAAAATTTGACAAAAATTTTTTTTTCCAAAAAAAATCATTTGAAAAAAAAATCTAATAAAAAATTTTCTTAAAAAATTCGAAAAAATGTCTAAAAAAAATTTGACAAACTTTTTTTTTCCAAAAAAAATAATTTGAAAAAAAAAAATCTAAAAAAAAATTGACGAAAATTTTTTTTCCAAAAAAATAATTTAAAAAAAAAATTCTAATAAAATTTTTTCTTAAAAAATTCGAAAAAATTATATAACTTACTAAGATAACTTTAAAAAATTTGAAAAAAAATCATGTAAGACTTGTTTATAACCCGACAACGTTTAACTTCACTCATATACACACCTAACATTATACCCATGTTTGAGTCGAGTATCGAATGATTCAACCCAATCGTACTAAACAGATTCGACTAGCCAAACTACCAAATTAGCGAATATGTTTTTATCATAATCTCATACACTTTCGATTTCATCATTTTATGCGAGTTATATCCATTCGTCTAAACAAACCCTTTATGTCAAAAAGAGAAGAAACAAAATAACGCATCTCATGACACACTTTAATTCGGTCCAACCATATTAAAAGTTCATCTTTAAATCATATATATATACATATATATATATATATAATGCATTAAGAATCACATGTCAAATATATATAGATCGATTTATAATAGCTATCAAATAAATTTTCATTAAAAAAATTTAGAATTTTTTTTCGATTTTTTTAAGAAAATTTTTTATTAAATTTTTTTTTCAAATTATTTTTTTTGGAAAAAAAATTCGTCAAAAAAAAATTTTTTTGAAAATTTTTCGAATTTTTTAAGAAAAAATTTTATTAGAATTTTTTTTTCTAATTATTTTTTTTTGAAAAAAGAAATTTCATCAAATTTTTTAAGAAAAATTTTTATTAGAATTTTTTTTTCAAATTATTTATTTTGGAAAAAAATTTCGTCAATTTTTTTTATTAGAAATTTTTTTTCAATTTATGTTTTTTGGAAAAAAAATTTCAAAATTTTTTTTTCCAATTTTTTAACTGAAAAGAGTAACGTTGCAAACAACCGTTAGGTTAAAGGAATAATGTTGCAACTGACTTAACGATTAAACTAACTAGGTTAGAAAATTGGACCAAAAGTGAAGTCCACGTGAACTTTTGGACTGAAATGTCTCACTTTTTTAAAATTTGACTGAAAGTGCAATTTTGATACAACCACAAAAACTAAAAATATAGTTTACTCAAAAAAAATATATAAATTATTAAAAATGCAAATGGCAGTGGCTTCCATCAAATTCCACAATTCATATTCACGCGGTATAAACAATTGGCCCACATTGTCAGACGAAAGAGAAAGATCTCAGAAAACCCACCGGGTACCCTTTGGATTGTTTTTTCATTCCATACTTCAACGTCTCATTTCCAAAATTAAAACCAAACAACAATTCATAAGATTCAATCCATTCCTCCATTGCGACACCCTCATACCAAACGCACCCTAATTTTATAGATGGACGTTGCTGTGAATTTTGATAGAATTGTCCCAGTTTTATTATTATTATTATTATTATTTAACCCATATGTTATATATATATATATATATATCTCATAAAAAACCCTTTTGCGAGAAGCTATAGGGATACAAACCAACATGAAAAACAAGACACGAGCCAACGGAGAATAGTGGCCGGTATACAGGATATAGTAGGATTCGTAACCCGCTCGTGCCAATTTAGGTTACTTTACAACTAGATATCCAGCAAAAAGACTGTCTTTGAACCTCAAGAAAACCCGAGTCAATACTAGTGTCGTCAACTCCAGAAAAAACGTGGTTCCTAGCATTTCAGATCACCCAAACAGCGGTAATTTTATTTATTTATTATTTTTTTTAATAGTTATGAGTAATAATAATAATAATAATAATAATAATAATAATAATAATAATAATAATAAAGACGAATTTAAAGCAGTTTGATGATTTATGTTTAGTGTGCAACACTGCAACCTATTAGATTACATGTGGTTCAAGCCCGAGTGTGGTTAAGGGTCTACTAAGATATTATTATTTTTCTTTTATATCTGTAATCTACATATCGAGGCTTAATAACACATTATAACATACGGGTGTTTTATAATCATATAACATAGTATTAGAGCCATAAATCTTTATATCTAGTCGGACACCATGAGCTAATACCTCAATGTCACCCCCCAACTCTCCCATATATCCCTATTCAAAAACCTAATCGCCAGCCATCCTTAGCCGTTGTTATCCTCTAAAAAATGGTCAAAGATGTTGTTGTTGTCAATCAACGGTCATCATTGCTTTCGTCACTTTTTTTTTTTTTTTTTTTTTTTTGCTACTTGAAGATTTTATATGCTTTTGTCGAACTTCTTAATAAAAAAAAAATTCTATAGTTTTGTCATTAAAGACTTCTTCATCAAAATTTTATCTTTGGCTTTGTCATTAAAGTTTTTTCTAGTCTCGAGCTTTCATGATTTAATCACTTAGACTGCGATATGTGGCATGAGCATATGTGTGTGAGTTTAGGGTCCATTAGGATATTATCGTCTTTAGGGTTTATTTTATCTCTGGTAATCTATATATTGAGGCTTTGTTACACATTTTAACCTACAGGGTTTTATCAACACAACTTGTGTTAACCACTTAAGGGTGGTCTAGTGGTAAAAGGCTTGTGACTGTCACTCTAAAATGTGTGAGGTCTCAAGTTCAATTCCTACTAGGTGCAAACAACCTTAAGTGGCCACGCCAACCTCCTGAAAAGGGAGGGCTTCACCTGGTTCGAGTCTGTGTGGCGGTGGGTTCAAACCACGCGGATTAGTCGGCCAAAAAGTCAGAAACCA
Organism: Artemisia argyi; assembly: GCA_030686995.1. Lineage (NCBI taxonomy): Eukaryota > Viridiplantae > Streptophyta > Magnoliopsida > Asterales > Asteraceae > Artemisia > Artemisia argyi. The sequence continues at coordinate 37,255,557 of CM060694.1, forward strand.
TGGTTATCAAAAAAAAAAAAAAAGAAAGAAAAAAAAAAACACTTGTGTTATATATTTAACTAGTTCTTTTATTTATTTTATTTTTTATTTTTTCTGGCGGTTAGTGTTTAATTTGTAAGCTTTTGTCTCGTTCATAACTATTTTTGGTTGCCATCCGCTATTTGGTTTGGTTTTATTTTATTTTATTTTTTGAACGGCCAAGCTTTTTATTACTAAAAGCCTCACAAAGGAGGAAGAAAACAAAAACAAAATGCAGATCTACAAGAAGAAAATCAGCAAAAGAAAGATTACAAGCTAAAAAAACAAAATAACCCCAACAGCCCAAAAAACCTACCAAGCTACATCAATTGCAGTAATATAGAAAACAGGCTTGACTTCCAAGTGATCCAATCGATGGAACTGTTAACTCCTCGGTTGGAAATCCAAAGCAATGAAAGAAGTTGGGCGTGAGTAAAGATGTCATAATTACGGACCACTCTTAAAGACACCATATCCGCGTGAACGAATCTATTACGCCATGCCCAAATCTCCCTAATAAAGACGTATAGCGAAGCTTGGTAGATTTTACAATGGTTCTTTGAGACAGGAGGAGAAAAATCCAACAAGTCTAATATCGACGACACATTAGGAGGGTGATCAATACGCCACTTGTTCCAAAATTGACTCTATATCTGAGAGACAATCGAACAAGATAAGATGCTGTGATGTATAGATTCCTCCTCAAGGCCACACAAAGGACAAAGAGACGATGAAATGGGTAAGCCCCGAAGAACCAAATTAGCACGGGTTGGAAGCCTATCATTCACCGCTCTCCAAATGAAAATATTCACTTTTCTGAGGACAAGCCGGTTCCAATATACCTTACATGACATAACGTTGGAGCCTAAAATAGCAACATCAATAAGCTTAGATAGGTTATTAACTGTGAATTTACCATTCGGGTTGAGTTTCCATCTCCAACCATCGTGTTGCTCGGAAGAAAGAACAAGATTTCCAATCAGACCAGATAGCTCACCGACTTCATCTAAAGTCCTACCACGTGGGCTCGAACACCACTCCCAATTTCCACCCCAAATACCATTCATCACACCCCATCTCTCATTTACACGACAATGCTTATTAGATTCAAGGGCATAAAGGTGGGGAAACAGGAACTTAATGTTTGACCACATTCTGCCCAAATATCATTCCAAAACGAAGTTTCGCTTCCACTTCTCACATCTCTTAAAAAAGAAGTTCGGAAAGGGACACCAATAGTATCGATGACAAGACCAGAACTGATAATATTTTCCCATATGCTTTTGTGTAGACCTAATCCAATTCCAGAACTGAAACTACTATCCGTACCATGAAACACTGAAATAACTTTGCACCAAAGTGAATTCTTCTCGTTTAAGAATCTCCACCACCATTTTCCAAGAAGTCCCAAGTTTTTAGCTTTGAGACTACCAATACCCAAACCTCCTAACTCAATACTTTGGAGTACACTATCCCATTTAACCCATGAAATTTCGTTTTTCTCATCTTTAAAGCCCCAAAAAAGCGCCTTCTAATGGATTCTAATTGTTTTAGAATCATAGTGGGAGCTTTAAAGATCGAGAGATAATAAATAGGTAAACTTCCAAGAACCACTTTAGAAAGAGTGAGACGCCCACCTATCGAAAGCAGACGAGATTTCCAAGAAGATAACCTAGAGTTAACTCGATCCACCACTCCAAGCCGGCTTTCTTTATTTCTCATATTTTTCCAAACAGGTAAACCCAAGTAACAAAAAGGTAAGGAGTCGTGCTGACAGTTAATAGAATTAGCAACATTAATTACTTCAATTGTATTAACACCAATACCATAAAGTCTACTTTTCGAGAGGTTCACTTTAAGGCCTGACGCGTCTTGAAACCAGCTAAGAATCCTGACCAAGTTCTTGGCATTTTTAGCAGACCATTCGCCAAAAAAAAGGGCGTCATCAGCATATTGCAATAAGGATAAATTAGAACCATCATTAGCAAGGGATAATCCATTATAAATACTCTTGTCACAAGCATCAAGTATTGAGACTTGTAAAGCCTCTACAACAATGATGAACAAAAAAGGAGATAATGGATCACCTTGACGAAGCCCTCTCTCCATGCGAAACTCTTTTGTAGGCGAACCATTTACCAAAACTGAAATTGTTGCAGATTGCAAACACCCTTTAATCCACCCACACCATCTATGACCAAAACCCATTTGTTTTATAACATCAATAAGGAAATCCCAACTTACACTATCAAATGCCTTCTCAAAGTCTACTTTGAAAAGAAGAAGTTTGAGTTTGGATTTCAATGCAACGTTGACAATCTCATTTGCAATGAGCACCCCGTCAAGAATTTGAAGACTCGACAAAAAGGCCGTTTGGTTAGGAGAGATAACCTTACCAATAACCTTTGCCAATCTGGACGCGAGAATTTTTGGAATGACCTTATACAAACAACCTATAAGGCTAATGGGGCGGAAATCAGACACACTAATAGGGTCTTTAACCTTTGGAACAAGCGTGATGAATGATGGTTGATTCGTATCAATTATAGTATATTTATATTCCGAGGAAATACTTGTGAAAGTAATTCCCGGGTCGTTCTCCCAACGAAGGCTCGAATGGAAAATTCGAATTATCGGTTTGGGAATCGTGTAGTGTAAGTGAATGGTGAAAGAGTGATAGAGTGAAAATAGCAATCAAGGAATTCAATTATTCACAAACAATGATAAAGCATGCAAAGAGTATAAGCTAATTATGCACCGAAATGAAAAACGTGAAAACGGTAACGCAACCGTAAAATTTAAAACGTAACGTATGACGAAAAATGATCCTACGAACTTGAAAATATTTTCTAAAAATTTAAAACTAATAAAAAGAATTTTAAGAAAAAGAAAAATATTTTTTAGACTTTTTATTTATTTTCTAGAATTAAATTCCTATTTATTGAATTAAAATTGAATTAAAAATAGAGAAAAATAGAAAAACAAATTGGAAAAATGAAAATTAAATTCTAAAAAATTCTAAAATATTATAAAAGAAATTATAAAAATATTTTTTTATTTTTCTGACCTTTTTCTAAATTTTTATGGATTTTTAGTATTTAAAAATTGATTTAAAAGTGAATAAAATCAAAATAAAATAAGAAAAATAGTAAGAAGCTTAGGAAAAATCTGGAAAATTTCCAGAAAATCAAAAATAATAAAAGAAACTTGAGAAAAATTTTTGAAATGAAAAAGAGCTGAATAAGTGCTTATTTACTGTTTAACTGCTTATCTCAAGTGCTTATTAATAAGCACTTGAGATCCAAACTGCTTGAAACTTTGAGAACAGACTAAAAATGATGCAATAAAGCTCACATATCACAGAAAATGATCAATGACAATCTCAGAATACCACAAATACTCATAATGATGGCAATAAGCTACGGTAAAAAGCAAATAGTGATATGCAGAATAAGCACAAGCTATCTCAGAGACAAAATGATCAATCACAAATCTATAACTACTCAGATGAAACACTAATCACAGAAACAAGCTCAATCTCAATCTTGCAAGCCTATAAACTAAAACAGAACTCAGCTTCAAGCAATTAACTATAAAGATCAAATAAGCTGATGAGATGAGTAGCAAATGAGAAGCTTATTATACCTACTGCTACTCTACTAGTAAGATATCACAAAACAATCAAAAACTAGGAATTCTAATCACTTAAACCTACTGAATCAGTCCTTGAAAACAGATAATCACAAGTGGTGCAGGGGATTTCTGAGTCCAAAACAGGTCACTTTAAGCTAAAATTCTAATAAGCTAAAGAAATTCAAATCCTGATTTTCTTATTGAAATATGATCTCCTACTACCAAGCTTTTTGAATCAACTTTCAATTTTGATTTCCAATGATCAATGAGATCTACAAGTGATACCTAAATGCATACTGACTAATCAGCATTCACACTTCTTGACTTTTTGTGATAATTGCTAAATTGACTTTTATGAAATTAAGCTACTCCTAAATGCTCAGTTATGTTATATAAAGCTGTAATGAAATTTAATAAAGCTAATTTTAACTGAATTGTACCTACAATATAAACTACTTTATCTATGAACTTATCTTTGTAACAGTTAATGAGTTATTTAAACTAAAATTTACTTTTAACAAACTAACTACCAATTTTATGCTAAACTAAGACTACTACAGTTATATGAAAACTAATAATGCAACAAAACTTGTCCTACTACCTCTACTTCTCAACAGACAAACCTAAGCCAAACACTCCTTCAATTGACTGTTACACTAGATTCAATGGAATAGTGATTCAAAACCAATCCAACCTATACTCAAATCAACAAATTGATGCACCAATGAAATCTAAATGAAATAGAATCTCATTCCTTATCCAAAATAAACTCAGATCCACAAGACTTAGTATCTCAGTACCATAATTATGACAGAATAAGCAGCAGACTTTCAATCAAACACTACTAACAGATCCACTAAAACATTTAAACAGTCAAGGATAATCTCAGCAATACTAACAACTTTATTAAACTCAGAAGTATCAAATACAAATCTGCAGCAACAATAAACTAAAATACAAATCTAACACTATAAATTCAAATCTAAACTAATAAATCTAATACTATTGAGTTGAATGAAAATAATCAATCACTTACAAAGCTATTCCTCCTCAGCAACAATTGAGGAGGATTCACTATGCTTGCCTATCTCTAGGATAGGCAGGTCCATCCATATCTGACCATACTATCCATTAGCACCTCAACAACTATCGATTTCTAACTCTATTAATGGAACAGTACAACTCACACTACAAGCTACAAAGCTTGAATGTGTTGTATATAAGTTGTAATCAGCTTATTGAAGAACTAAAAAACTATTTTGCAACATTTTTTATAATTTTCTGGATATTTTTTTTTATTTTTTTATTTTGTGAAAATATAAGTTTGAATGCTAATTGAGTAATTAAACTAAAATTACTGATTTAAATCTATATGAAGAGAAATTAAGAAACAGAATAAGCAATTAAGTAAAAATGATTAAGCTAAAATAACAGATCAGTTAACTAAAAATTCTTTTTATTAAAAACTAAATTGAAGATTACAATAACTAAGCTAGTTACAATGGAAATTTAACAGCATAACCCTACACTAAAATTACATACATGAGCTTAAAATGGACACCTATTTATAGAACATGAGAGAGGGTAAGGGTCTGAATCCACGCTGGCAATCCGAGCAACTCTGTGCTTTCTCTCTTCTCATTTCAGCCTTTAGATGAACTTTGTGCTTCTTTGATCATTCCTCAACCCTTGGATCAAAATAAATGATGTGTATCGACCAATGAGTAGCCACCACATGTCCCATTCGAGTGCCTCATTCTCTGACATGTGACTCAGCAGAATCCAAGGAGAGGAATGACGCGCCTCACCCAATCATTAGCAGCCATGTGTACTAGTAGCATCTGAATATTCCTTCTGACACGTTCCTATCACGTGAGGTACCTTCTAGAAGAGCCAATGATTGGCATTTAATAGCCTAATAAGTGTGGCTCAAAGTGGTTCAAACCAATTGAGAAAAGTGGTGGCTAGGGTTCATACGTATTTGGGGATTCTGGGTTTGAGGGAATTGGGGATAAAAATGAAACGGTTTGATTTTATTATCTTGGTGTTTGACTAAATTTGACCGAAAGAATAATGGGCTCGGGTCACTTTTCATGGGTGGATTGGGCCTGTGAGGATTATTTGGACTTTAAGAATTAATTGGACTTGGACTTCAATAATCATGGACCAAGGCTTGTGATTCTTTTCAGATTTTTGGTAAAGAAATATTACAAGGACCATTTATGTAACATTTCCAAACTTCAAGGGCTGAGTTAGACTTTCTTCAAAAATATATTCCAGGGACTATTCTTGCCAAGTCTGAGTAGATAGAGGACTGAAACTGATTCTTGGATTCCCGGTTTTGACTTTTTGACCATCTTCAACTCTCGTGCTCGGTTTTACCGGTTATTGTGTGATTTCCGTCATTTTGTAAAATATCCGTACCTGCATATCACAAACACAAAAACACATGTTTTCTTGGCATTTGTTAGCTCAAATAGTCGTTTTGGGTAGGTAATTGGTCATAAAATGGTGAGTAAATAAGCAATCACCAAAATCCCCCCGACTAAGGTATTGTCGTGTCCTCACGCAATGTGATCAATTCACGCTCTTGGGATAAATAATTTCGATATTCTTTTTACTAACTTTGAAAAGTAGCAAGGCGGTTCAAAAGAGATTACAAAATCATTTATTCCCGAAAAACGCTCCGTTTTCCAAAATTTTCATTTATTCCTTTATTCAACTTACACTTTCTATTTTTGGAATTTTCCATACTTCAAACTTGTGACGGTTTGTTGAACTTTCATTATCTTGCAATAATTATTAGGGTCAACAAGTAGAAACGCTTCTAATTAAGAGACGACCATACGGTTAAAATTCGTCATCCTTGATTTTTCACTAGTCCCCAAACTAAGCGTACAAACGAGATCACAGCTTATCTACAAATTAGATGCTAACACTACTCATAACAGTTACTTGTGGAAACTTCTTACTCCCATTTCCTAGGTTTTGTATCTCCATATTTTATTTTGAGAAATGAATTGCTTCATATTTTCTCGTTTTGATAATTTTTAGTCCGATAGTGATACCTAAGTTAAAACGATAAATAGTTATTCATTTTCTCTTAAGAACCACTGCAATAGAAATTCGGTCCATTTCAAGGAATTAGGGGTACATACAATATCAAAGATATAAGTTGCGGAGTACGATCACATGCACCTCATGTGACTGATTACTAATCACGTATCACATGCACCTCACGCGCCAACAACTTATTGATACATATATAGCTCTTATTCAACAATACTTCAACTTTCACATTTTTCATTTCTCACTTTTTTCACTTTTCTCATATTTTTCACTTTTTTCATTTCTTGACTTTTTTCTCAACATCAATGGAAGCTTATAGGGTAGCTCCAAAACCACATGCATAATCAACTTTTGACTTTTGATTTTTTACTTTTCGCTCTTATTTTTTATGTTCCTTGATATGTACCCAACTTCTAAAGCAAAAATTCTCTTAAGAAAACAAAAAACTAAATATTATTCAAACCGAAATACCACTAATTAACCTAGAACATCTATTATATATTGGTGACGTTTCTAATGGGAGTAAAAAGCCACAAGTACCTCTCATGAGCTCTAAAGAGAACCACTACTCCACGTTTAGCATCTAACTTCTAAATAAACTCTATCATTTCTCGCTCTTTGCAATTTAAGATTCCAAATAATGAAACCCACGAATACTTAGCCGATAATCAGCCACGCATATATAAAGTCAGTTACGGAAACTTGCAAATTCTAGAAGAAGAATTCGCGTTTTCTAGCTCCTGATGTAAAAGACTAGCGAAAGCTTTTAAGCTGCACATGTATAAAGTCAAGTACGGGAACTTGCAGATTCTTGAGAAAGAATTCGCATTTTATAGCTCCTTGTGTACAAAACTAGCATAAGCTTATGTGATTATCATTGGTTAAGGGAACAAGCTAGGGCTCAACACGCCCGGTCAAGTCAAAATATTTATTCCTACTCTCGCCAGCAAGAAAGTCAACAAGGTGTCAAAACACTTATTCAAACTTTATTATATTTTTATACAACTTTTTCAACTTTTTCTCTTTTTTTTTTTGTGTGTTTTTTCATGACTTTTTTTTCATCAAAATTTTTTTTGAAATTTTCAATTTTTTCAATTTTTTTTAATTTTTGGTAGAAAAACGGAGTTGCAAGAGTGCACGACATGTGAAAAATGCAAGGTCAAAATCGAATCGAAGATTCACCCTCCCCCCGACTAGAACGAAACATTGTCCTCAATGTTTTATGGGTTAAGGCAATCCTAACAAAATTCTAGGCCGTTTATTAATTATGCCAAAGAAAACGTTAGTCGATAAGATTTAACGGATATAGGATTTCCAAGAGCACCGATGAATGAGACTCCAAGTGAAGAGATAACGAGCACGAGAGTCATCATAAATCATGGACAATCCTGAACAAACATCACAAACAACCACGGAACACAAGAGTAGAAGAGGCACCCCCTCCTCACGTTAGGTGTTAGAAAATAGAAATATAAGAAGATGAAATTGGATAAGCATGGGTTGCCACCCACGAAGCGCTTGTTTTTGATCACCGAGTCACATGAGCTTGACTCGATCCCCGAATTAATTCGTCCTTGGGGAAAAAACATGGAAAAATAATCTCATTCGGGCTTTCATTAAAACTATTTTGAAAATATATGATTTAGTTGAAAGTTCCATCCCTAAGAGATAACCGCTAGTACTTAATTTTGAAAACTTTGAAAAACGATACCAGGGTCAAAAACAACATCCTCACTCCCCACGGAGTGAAGGATAAGAGAAACCACACCAAACGTTATAAACGGCAAGAACGTCATGATAACAATCTTGAAAAACTCATCATCTTCAAAATAAAACTTCATAATTATAGAATTATGAATCTTATCATTTAAGCTCCTTTTAAAATCTTTTCCGGGTGGGAGGGTTGGGAAAAACTTTTCATTAAAACTCTCAATCTTAAGAACACCACCCGGATCATGATCAACTTCAAGATCAAAACTGAAGCTTTCATATTCAGATTTAGAAAACTTTTCCATTTCATATTCAGATTCATCAAAAAGAAATGATTCAAATTCCGGAAGAGAGATAAAAGCATGAGAATTAGTACTGCCACGACTCGTCTCTTCCGAGTAATCAAAATGAAAAGCTTCAAACGTCGGATCATAAAAATCATGACGATAAGTGGGATTGCCACTTATTTCCTCAGTCGTGTCAAAGGAGAAACTCTCAAAGTCTGGCAAAAATTCCTTGAGCTCGGGCTCAAGAGGATCGTCAATTATGAACTCAATCTTCGTTTTAACTTTATCCGGAGGGATTTCATCGTTCAGCAAATTGTTAAGAAAAATAATATCCCCCTCCGAATCAAAGTAAGAATCGTCAATCTCAGAAATCGGAATCGTTTCGATAGCAAGAAATTCATCGACCTTTTCCCAAAAAGAATCATATTCCTTAGTCGAAGGAAATGATGGGGAAAAGTCGAAGACGAAAGTTTTAACAAATTTATCAAAGGAATAATCGCAAACATCAACGCTTTTGACGGAGTACTTCTTCAATTTCGAAGCATCGGCTTTGAAAATCATAATATCATCATCGTGTTGTAAAGTTAGAGTATCCTCAAAATGGTCTACTAGGGCTTTAGCGGTTCGTAAAAACGGTCGCCCTAGTATTAGAGGAACTCTCGGATCAGCTTCAAAATTGACAACAACGAAATCTGCCGAAAAAGTACACGAATTCACACGAACAAAAACGTCCTCAGCAATTCCAACTGGATGAGTGATCGATCGATTAGCAAGCTCCAAAGTCATTCTCGTCGGTTTAAGAGCCCCCATTCCAAGTTGTTCGTAGATCGATAAAGGCATGAGGTTTATACTCGCACCTGAATCGGCCAGGGCGTTACAAACTTCTTGATCTTTCAAAGAACATGGAATGAGAAACTTTCCCGAGTCACCAAGCTTTTCGGGAAGCTTCTTGAGAAGAATCGCGGAACATTGAGCATTTATCGGTGTTTCGGCTAATTCAAGCAATTTCTCTTTATTACTTATGAGGTTTTTGAACGTTGAAGCAAATTTCGGCATGTATACAAGAGCATCCATAAAACTTATATCAAAGTGCAACTTTTGAAAAATATCCAGGAATTTTTCCATTTGTATTTTAGACTTTGCACGGAGCTCTTCATCATTAAATCGTGACGGATATGGCAATTTAGACTTGTATTTCACATTACTCTCAAAAACAACTTTTTCTTTATCTTTTGATTTTTGGACAACCGGAGGTTGGACGTTTTCAGCTCCTCCATTATTAACAGGAGGAACCGGGTCCTTTGTCGCCTCGGTCTCACAGTCTACTACCTTGGGTGGAGACGAAGAAGAAGAAGAGGTAGTAGGAGCTGTGGGTCCCTCATATGTAGCACCACTGCGAGTTATGATCGCCTTTACTTCGCCCCTCGGGTTTGCGATTGTGTTGCTTGGCAAAGATGTAATACCCGAACCCGAGGGTCGATCATTTAAACGTTTGTTAATATCACTGATTTGATTAGCAAACAACCGTGTCGACTCTTCATATTTTGCCATAAAAGATTGTTGGTTTTGAATCAATTGCTTAATCAAATCTTCCGTGGGCGACGGATTTGGATAATAGCTTGATTTTGATTATTGTTGAAATGCTGCCCACGGTTTTGGAAATTACCATGATTTGCGTTCTGAAAATTCCCAGGGTTTCCATGATTTTGATGGTTTTGAAAATTGTTCCCTTGAGGCGGGCCTTGATTGTAATTACCTTGAAAACCCCGGTTTTGATTAAACCCTTGATTATGATTCTGAAAACCGTTATTCGCTCGACTCTGATTTTGATTTCCTTGATTATTACGATTCTGAACATTATGATTCTGATTGACTTGATTGACTTGGTTTGGTTGTTCGAAACCGGGTGGTCCAATAAAATGAGAAGAACGGTAGCTGAGGAGGTTACGGTCTCCTTGAGGTTGAGGGTAACCGGTGTTATCCGCGTTTGCAGCATACACGTTTTCACGAGAAAAGGCACCGGTGGCCGGACATTCATAATACAAATGTGGACCACCACAAGTCTCACAACCGCGACTAACCACATTGACTTGATGGTTTGGTTTTTCAATAGACATTGCATCAACTTTCTTTGTTAAAGCCACAATCATATTTACCAATTCATCATTATTTTTACCATTATTAGAGACTTGAGGTTTATTCCTTGACATTCTCACACGAGCTTTATTCTCAATTATCATGAAAGCATCATTCGTGTTCCTAGCCAACAAGTTACCACCCGCAGCAGAATTAAGCGAATCTTGATCAGCATGACATAACCCATTATAAAACGTATCAATCTGCTGAAGGTCGGTAAACCCGTGGTTTGGACATTTCTCCTTCAAATCTTTGAATCGGTCCCAAGCTTCACTAAACGTTTCATCAAAAGCTTGTTGGAACCGAAAGATTTGAGAACGTAGGTTAGAAGTTTTAGAAGGAGGATAGAAGTAATTCACAAACTTGGAAGCGAGATCATTCCAAGTGTGAATCGAGTTAGGCGGTTCCTTTTCCAGCCAAGTCCGGGCTGCTCCTTTTAAGGAGAAAGGAAATAACTTCAATTTCACCACATCGTGAGGAACTTGGTTCATTCTAATCGTCTCAGCGATGTCGGTGAAATTCCTGATGTGAACATAGGGGTCTTCGTGATCGAACCCGTGAAAGGATATACCCGTGATCAAATTGAGTAATCCGTGATTAATCTCAAAATTGGCATTGATGTCCGGAATCACAATAGCTCTCCTCACACCATTGAATGGTGATTGGAGTTTTTCTTCCATAGGACGCGGATCAAATGCCGGTTGTTGTCCCATCGGCGGGATAACATTGTGCTGCGGACCACCCATCGGTGGGGGTCCGTTGTGTTTGTTTTGGTTCATCTCCTCGTCGTCAAGGAAATGAACCCGACTCGTATGTCGTAAAACCCGCTCGGGGTTAGAGAACGGAGACGTAAGACTCTCAAACGAAGATCGGGTGTGCATACACCACGAGCAAAATCAAAAAGAAAATGAAAAAGAAAAGAGAAAAAGAAAATCTTTTTGTTTTTTATATTTTTCACAAAAACTTATTATTTCTTTTGTTTTTCTTTTCTTAAAACGTAATATTAATTGAAACCCGTTTCTTTCAAAACTACGCGCGACGGGACGGGAGAGAAGAATGGATCTCTCTTCAGCTAGCAATTTAATGTCTTAGCTTCCGTATTTCCCGCTTATTCGGTTGTAGTAAATGAAATAGTCCGATAAACAACTAAATTACGTTTTCGTTATATTGCGAGACTTATTTGGTTTACAACGCCCTTTCTTTCGATCGAGTCGAGGCTGTAACTTTTATTATTTTTTTGGTATTTTTGAAAACACTTTAGGAAAAGTGTTTTTGATTTTTCAATTTTTATAGAAATATATATATACAAAGTAGAGGAAGGCTTAACAAAACACGATTTTCAAAAAGATATTCAAAAATTCACTTCGGCCTTCCCCGGCAGCGGCGCCAAAAATTGATTCGTATCAATTATAGTATATTTATATTCCGAGGAAATAATTGTGAAAGTAATTCCCGGGTCTTTCTCCCAATGAAGGCTCGAATGGAAAATTCGAATTATCGGTTTGGGAATCGTGTAGTGTAAGTGAATGGTGAAAGAGTGATAGAGTGAAAATAGCAATCAAGGAATTCAATTATTCACAAACAATGATAAAGCATGCAAAGAGTATAAGCTAATTATGCACCGAAATGAAAAACGTGAAAACGATAACGCAACCGTAAAATTTAAAACGTAACGTATGACGAAAAATGATCCTACGAACTTGGAAATATTTTCTAAAAATTTAAAACTAATAAAAAGAATTTTAAGAAAAAGAAAAATATTTTTTAGACTTTTTATTTATTTTCTAGAATTAAATTCCTATTTATTGAATTAAAATTGAATTAAAAATAGAGAAAAATAGAAAAACAAATTGGAAAAATGAAAATTAAATTCTAAAAAATTCTAAAATATTATAAAAGAAATTATAAAAATATTTTTTTATTTTTCTGACCTTTTTCTAAATTTTTATGGATTTTTAGTATTTAAAAATTGATTTAAAAGTGAATAAAATCAAAATAAAATAAGAAAAATAGTAAGAAGCTTAGGAAAAATCTGGAAAATTTCCAGAAAATCAAAAATAATAAAAGAAACTTGAGAAAAATTTTTGAAATGAAAAAGAGCTGAATAAGTGCTTATTTACTGTTTAACTGCTTATCTCAAGTGCTTATTAATAAGCACTTGAGATCCAAACTGCTTGAAACTTTGAGAACAGACTAAAAATGATGCAATAAAGCTCACATATCACAGAAAATGATCAATGACAATCTCAGAATACCACAAATACTCATAATGATGGCAATAAGCTATGGTAAAAAGCAAATAGTGATATGCAGAATAAGCACAAGCTATCTCAGAGACAAAATGATCAATCACAAATCTATAACTACTCAGATGAAACACTAATCACAGAAACAAGCTCAATCTCAATCTTGCAGGCCTATAAACTAAAACAGAACTCAGCTTCAAGCAATTAACTATAAAGATCAAATAAGCTGATGAGATGAGTAGCAAATGAGAAGCTTATTATACCTACTGCTACTCTACTAGTAAGATATCACAAAACAATCAAAAACTAGGAATTCTAATCACTTAAACCTACTGAATCAGTCCTTGAAAACAGATAATCACAAGTGGTGCAGGGGATTTCTGAGTCCAAAACAGGTCACTTTAAGCTAAAATTCTAATAAGCTAAAGAAATTCAAATCCTGATTTTCTTATTGAAATATGATCTCCTACTACCAAGCTTTTTGAATCAACTTTCAATTTTGATTTCCAATGATCAATGAGATCTACAAGTGATACCTAAATGCATATTGACTAATCAGCATTCACACTTCTTGACTTTTTGTGATAATTACTAAATTGACTTTTATGAAATTAAGCTACTCCTAAATGCTCAGTTATGTTATATAAAGCTGTAATGAAATTTAATAAAGCTAATTTTAACTGAATTGTACCTACAATATAAACTACTTTATCTATGAACTTATCTTTGTAACAGTTAATGAGTTATTTAAACTAAAATTTACTTTTAACAAACTAACTACCAATTTTATGCTAAACTAAGACTACTACAGTTATATGAAAACTAATAATGCAACAAAACTTGTCCTACTACCTCTACTTCTCAACAGACAAACCTAAGCCAAACACTCCTTCAATTGACTGTTACACTAGATTCAATGGAACAGTGATTCAAAACCAATCCAACCTATACTCAAATCAACAAATTGATGCACCAATGAAATCTAAATGAAATAGAATCTCATTCCTTATCCAAAATAAACTCAGATCCACAAGACTTAGTATCTCAGTACCATAATTATGACAGAATAAGCAGCAGACTTTCAATCAAACACTACTAACAGATCCACTAAAACATTTAAACAGTCAAAGAATAATCTCAGCAACACTAACAACTTTATTAAACTCAGAAGTATTAAATACAAATCTGCAGCAACAATAAACTAAAATACAAATCTAACACTATAAATTCAAATCTAAACTAATAAATCTATTACTATTGAGTTGAATGAAAATAATCAATCACTTACAAAGCTATTCCTCCTCAGCAACAATTGAGGAGGATTCACTATGCTTGCCTATCTCTAGGATAGGCAGGTCCATCCATATCTGACCATACTATCCATTAGCACCTCAACAACTATCGATTTCTAACTCTATTAATGGAACAGTACAACTCACACTACAAGCTACAAAGCTTGAATGTGTTGTTTATAAGCTGTAATCAGCTTATTGAAGAACTCAAAAACTATTTTGCAACATTTTTTATAATTTTCTGGATATTTTTTTTTATTTTTTTATTTTGTGAAAATATAAGTTTGAATGCTAATTGAGTAATTAAACTAAAATTACTGATTTAAATCTATATGAAGAGAAATTAAGAAACAGAATAAGCAATTAAGTAAAAATGATTAAGCTAAAATAACAGATCAGTTAACTAAAAATTCTTTTTATTAAAAACTAAATTGAAGATTACAATAACTAAGCTAGTTACAATGGAAATTTAACAGCATAACCCTACACTAAAATTACGTACATGAGCTTAAAATGGACACCTATTTATAGAACATGAGAGAGGGTAAGGGTCTGAATCCACGCTGGCAATCCGAGCAACTCTGTGCTTTCTCTCTTCTCATTTCAGCCTTTAGATGAACTTTGTGCTTCTTTGATCATTCCTCAACCCTTGGATCAAAATAAATGATGTGTATCGACCAATGAGTAGCCACCACATGTCCCATTCGAGTGCCTCATTCTCTGACATGTGACTCAGCAGAATCCAAGGAGAGGAATGACGCGCCTCACCCAATCATTAGCAGCCATGTGTACTAGTAGCATCTGAATATTCCTTCTGACACGTTCCTATCACGTGAGGTACCTTCTAGAAGAGCCAATTATTGGCATTTAATAGCCTAATAAGTGTGGCTCAAAGTGGTTCGAACCAATTGAGAAAAGTGGTGGCTAGGGTTCATACGTATTTGGGGATTCTGGGTTTGAGGGAATTGGGGATAAAAATGAAACGGTTTGATTTTATTATCTTGGTGTTTGACTAAATTTGACCGAAAGAATAATGGGCTCGGGTCACTTTTCATGGGTGGATTGGGCCTGTGAGGATTATTTGGACTTTAAGAATTAATTGGACTTGGACTTCAATAATCATGGACCAAGGCTTGTGATTCTTTTCAGATTTTTGGTAAAGAAATATTACAAGGACCATTTATGTAACATTTCCAAACTTCAAGGGCTGAGTTAGACTTTCTTCAAAAATATATTCTAGGGACTATTCTTGCCAAGTCTGAGTAGATAGAGGACTGAAACTGATTCTTGGATTCCCGGTTTTGACTTTTTGACCATCTTCAACTCTCGTGCTCGGTTTTACCGGTTATTGTGTGATTTCTGTCATTTTGTAAAATATCCGTACCTGCATATCACAAACACAAAAACACATGTTTTCTTGGCATTTGTTAGCTCAAATAGTCGTTTTGGGTAGGTAATTGGTCATAAAATGGTGAGTAAATAAGCACTCACCAATGGTTTACACCATTCGCTAGTTTGCCAGATGATTCAAAGTGTTTGATGCACTTGAAAAAATCTAGTTTTAAAATATCCCAATACCTTTTTAAAAAGTTGAAATTAAGCCCATCTGGTCCGGGGGCCTTAGATCCCGAGCATTCGTCTACTGCTTGCTTTAATTCATCCATAGAGAACGGGGACTCAAGGTATACTCTTTCTTCAAGATGAATTTTTAGAAAGCGATTGCTGCGAAGATGAGGCCTGTTCCTCTGTGATTCTTTGAATCGGTTTTCAAAGTGAGCATAAACATAATCTTTAATAATGATTGGATCATTTGACCAATCTCCGTTGCAAATCATTCCATTTATCTGCGAAGATTTGGTTTGGTTTTATTAGCTTGATTAAGAGATTGTTTGGTTCAGATTTGCTAGTAAGATTGTGATCCATTATCAGTTTGGTTCAACTGGTTCTCTAGATCGTTTATGTGTTGGATTATAAGGTGGGGTTCGATCTTTGGTTGATGAGTATTTTGTTGATCACCATTTGATTTGAGGTTTGATTAGTTTATTTGATTTGGAGCATTTATATGATAACTACGGCTGCATGTAAGGATGATTTTCAGTTGGTTTATTCACTCAGTGTACAATTAGATCTGCCTATGTTCGTGCAATTTGAGAGATTAATTTCAAAAGTTCTTAGCCTTGCATTCTCTTTTCATGTCCTCATTTGATACAAATTTGTCATCACCAATATTTTCGTTCTTAATGAGTCATTTAGATATGACATAGGCACATGAAACTTCATGTTTGGTTGTTATCGGTTTTGTATTTAGTTCCACATTATGAGTATCATATTTAGTTTCTTCTTGGTTCTACAATGGTTAATTAACTTCAACTTTATTCAAAATATTGTACAGTTATGTTTTGGTTCCAGCCGATTCCGCTATACTTCTACTATACTACGGTTCTGTCTTCATCGCGTTTGTTTTTGTTTTAACAAAAAGTATACACACTAATATAACAAGATTTTTTTTTTTTTTTTTTTTTTTTGCTCGATAAAATAAACAAGAATTAACATAGATTGTCATGTTGACACTATATGCAGGCAATATATATCGAAAATCAAAATAACCTTAACAATTATGTATTTTAAAAAAAATGGTTACCAAATACAAGTGGATCCATTGACCAAAGAAAATACTCCAACATGTTTATTATTAGTAATGCCATACTCTTTAACAAATTCTCATACTCATCTTCCAAACAGAATTCAGAAGATAAGTTAACAAGAATAGTTACAAGAGTGTAACATTTAATTTATTCTTAAGATTTTCATTGATTATAAAACAAGAAAGCAAATGTTTCTTGTTCTTAGTTGGACTTCAAGAGATGCTCATTTGCAACATTTGTTAAAGCAATGAATGGCTCCTTGGTGACAAGAGAAGCATTAGCCTTAAATTCTTCCTTAACGTCGTATTCCACCTTATACTTCACAAGACACGATTGACCGTTTGGATTATCTTTGATCTCTAACTTATATTTATAAAAGTTGAATCCGAGATCAAGAAATTCGATCCGCCTTCCACAACTTCGGATTCTTTGACCATATTCTGGTTATCGACCTTTGTAGACTTCTCCTTGTGATGAAATATACCGGCATCTACACATATAACATTATATTACCAATCATTAGCAAGTTGGGTGATAGGATTGGGTTAGAAATATTTTTCGGTATACAAAGGACGTGTGTGGTTGAGCTCGTAACATTTCTTGCAAAAGTAGTAAGAATTTATGCAAAGAGTGAAGACAGAAAATGAATATTCTGCTTTTCCAAATTTATGATGGTTAATATGGGTAACTTATCTGTATTTATTGTATCGATATGAATAACGTACATTTGGTAATTAACTTGACATTTCAAAATGGTCATGTTACAAGAGCGATAATATTTTCTAAATGATGAGACATACCAGTCTTAGAGGTGACCTTAATAATGGAACCAGTGCCACCATCACCTTCAACGACTTCAACTGTTTCGAATATTTTTCCAGCTGCTGCCAGTTTTACGAGCTCAAGGGTGCCAAAGATTGACCAAGCTTTGCTTGCGGGCACTTTCAATTCTATATCTTCAGACAATGTCCCATACATTTTTTATTGTTTGATGAATATGCAATTATGCATATGAAAGCCGGCTTTGGGCCTGTGCAGGCTGCCCAACTGCACAGGGCCCCCAAATCTGTTAGGGCCACAGTTTACGGATAAGCCCAGTTTATGAATATACCTGTTCCAATCCATTCTAGTATATTTTGGGCCCGTGTAATATCTGTGCAGCCCAACAACAAGAATAACTATTTGTTCATATTCATTTCGTCCCTTTATTTGTACGAGAATGGCGACGGGCCGCCGCATTGCCGGCGGTCTTGTTTTTTTCTTCAGTTTTTTTTTTTTTTTTTTTTTTTTTTTTTTTTTTTTTTTTTTTTTTTTACTTTTTTATTTTTGCGTACGAACCAATTTGGTATAAACAGAGTGGCAATCTAGAGCGCGAAAGAATTAAGGATTCTGTTCGTTTTAACATATTTGTCTTTGGGACAAAGAAAATCCTTTATGCATTAAAAGAAGAAAAAACAAAATCTGGAGATAATATTGATCATAAAACATGCTAGTCAAATATACATAATGTGTTACGGCCAATTGTTTTAATGGCACTCATATAAGTCATATGTACAAATGGAACTCAAGTACAGTTAGATTGGATAAAACAACAGATTCTGTACAGGTAGCTGTAACCTTTCTCCAGTTTGCAGATCATTAAATATAAATGCAACTAAGAATCGTGTCACTGTAACCATAAGCTGATGATGGCTGTCTCGCCAAAATACGTTTTAAATTAGATAGTGATATGTCATTCCATTTGTTTTTGCGGCTTCAAGAGCTGACACCTGCAAATTTATATATAAGGGAAATTAACATCAGTTAGTATAAACACTTGAACTCTTCTCATCTATCACAGATTAGTTACCAATAGGCTCGTAGGTATATCATTAGGAATATGTTCTTAGGATATAGTCTTCTTTTGATATGGTATATCCTTGCACAAAAGAGGAACTTCATGAATTGCTTGCACCATATCTGTGAGGAAAAAGCTATTGATAAAACTACCAATAGGCATTTTTTTAGTTTTTAGGATTTTAGTAATTTTGCCGTTTTGAGTTAATGGCATAATAGCGGTTCCTACATATTTCACAGTTATCTTCACTTCGAGAAACCACAATATTTCAGAGATTAAAGTTTTTGGTACATGATATTCGAATGGCACTTTACAGACAACTAAAGTGATGAATATGTTGTAAATGAATGTGACCAGCCTATGTTCACATTTAAAGTGACATAAAAATTAACTTGTTTAAAGTATAAAATCTCAACCTAACACCCTTATAAACAAAACAAAATGATCTCATCAGCTTTTCCCAATACAAATGAGCCCGTACGCCAGTAAAACAAACTAATCCAAACACCGCTTTAATTGGTTGGTTTGAGCTTCTGTGAAAGAAATGAACAGGTACCCGCGTTTTTTTAATTAAAGCAAATACTCAACATATCACTATCAAAACCAATGCTTCTTCACTAATATCTAATAAAAATCAAATGTTGCTGTTACTGTGTTCATAAAATCCGAAAATTCAAATAAACGAACTCAGTTTGATTACAAAGAAAGAACGACTAACGTACCGATGCTAATCTCGTACCTTCATTTTGAGTTAAGCTCCACCGTATGGCTTTCTCGAGCTGTAACCACAATAGTAAGAAACCAAGCCTAACGTGTGGTGGCTGAGCCTCTGTAAGACACACAAAACAGAAGTAAGAAACACAATAGTAAGTACCACATGTTATCAAAAAGCACATGTTCACTGACCTTGGGCGCTAAGTAAGTCAGTAGTCTCAAAAACATGTACGGTGTTGGAATTTGCAACCTGGTCTGTAATAGCAACTACATAATAAAAAGGTATCACACATATACAATACATGAAAAAAACGGATATAAATGAAGGTCACCAAAAAATACATTAAGTGGGCCCCATATGAAATAGTTAGTGATCTAAAATCAGAAATACGAAGTTGCACCAGTTGACATATAGAGGCAGGAAACTCAAATGGAAAACACCACAAAGGAATAATGCAAGTCGTACATAGCTGATGATGTCTTTGTCGATTGATCAGCCGTTGTTTCAGGCGTTGGGGTTGAATGATGTGCACCTAAAACAACAACAGCCATGGTAGTTTAATACGACCGAATACATATAGCAAAACATACGGCGACTGGATAACGTATCTGTACACACCTCACCTTTGCGTGCAGCTGCTGTTGCATGCGGAGGTGTGTCGACCCCTCCTAAAGCTGTTGTTGGCATTGTACTGCTTCTCTTTGTGGGATGGCTCATTGGCCGGCTAGGATGAGAGTTCGGATCACCTAACACAACAATATTATAAGATGTCAAGTACAGAAATAATGCAGACTGTAGTAAGATCTCCTAATGCAAATAGACATGACATGAAATAACAATAGCACACAACATTTGCACCCCATAAACGGAAAGAAAAATGACACTCTTGCTAAAGCCTCAACAGAAACAAAATTAAAGATATGTTTAAAATAAAAGCGATTTTCCTTGTGTAACAAAGATTTTTCATCCCACACGCACATTGACTATGTATGAAAGACTCACCTTGGTGGCCCGCCAATGCTGTTGTGTCAACTGACTGGGCACTCTTTCAGATCTCAATTAGGATACCATTGTAATATATATATATATATATATATATATATATATATATATATATATATATATATATATATATATATATATATATATATATATATAAACCAATAACTGTAAAAAATAATAAAAATAAATAAATAAATAAATAAATAAAAACGCTTTGGAAGTAAGAAGATAGTTGCCATTTTTGCTAGTTCTAAATGTCACCAACAATAAGTAGTAAAATTATAGGATAAACTTCCTGCAAAAAAAGGGATAAAAATAAATGAGCTTATAAGTGGATTAATGCTTTGTTTATCTAAAATCAAGGGTAGTGTTGGTAAGCCGTTAACATGTATCATGTGTTACTTTCTATATACACAAACAAAACACACAAACTTACATCATGTTCCATAGTAGTATGTGGCAGTAGGCAACCCGCGTTTTTGGAATTCCCGGTGTATAGTACTGCATATAAAAGCGTCTGTCAGTATGTATGCTAATATTGTCGATGATAAAAGAATATTAGAAAGTTATGTAATAGGGCAAATGTTATTATAATAAGATATTTAAAACTTATCCAATACACCAACTGTTACTAATATAAATGTTACCTGCACTAATACTTCCAAACATTCTCCGGTCACGCACATATTTAATTAAATCATGTATCTTGCGCTCAAACACTCTGTCAACTACATCTGGTCGATCTGCGGCAGTCAAATGTTGGAATGCTTGCATATACCATTGTACGCCCGGATATGATTCAAAAAATGTGGGCATGAAAAAAGATGGTGAATGTAGTCCGGGTAATCATGATGTATAAGAAGTTTAACTTTTCCACCGTGGCAGCATCGATGGTATAAAGGACAACTACGGCGCGTTGAAGCAGCAAGCCTCTCCTCATACCAGAACTTGGCATGGCAGTGAGAGCATATACATTTGGCAGTTGCATGACCTAAAAGCTCTATACTGATCTGGTGGCCCTGTGTGTTGAGCATTAAAGATAATAGTTAGTATCATATGTTATTCAACAGTTAAGAACGACTTTTATGAATAAGTGACTGTAAATATGTAGTGCTTACCTGAACGTATACCATGTCCTTGTTGGTTGCGTGTTACTGGTGGAGGGTGGGCTGCAAAGTTTGAAGATGGTTGTCGCTGCAAAGCGCGTGTAATACTCGGTGATGCATACTCGCTGGGCATAGGCCCGGCACGACAATGTGAACTCCCTGCTGTAGACGTCGTTGTAGTCTGACCAATGGCATTTCCAACTGCTAGACATGATGTCCCTACACCATCCACAATAATTCTAGGCTTGAGATCCAAAGTTAAGTTTAGTAATTAATTCATATATCAACCCACGTGAATGTACAAACAATGACCATAAAGACGAAAATACAAACCTGATTCATTATCCTCGTAATCACATTTAGTCAATATTTTTTTAATGATTCTTTGGCTTTTAAGAAGCAACTTTTGCCATAGTTTTTTTATTGAGATTCTTTAATGTTTCCATTTGATTTTATATATCAGTATAATTATTTAATTTACTTTTGATAAACCTCATTAGTTTTATTTAAAAAACAAAGTATTTGTATTATGAAAGATTTATTTTATATTTACTTTTCTTAAGACATTAGCCGACATATTTCAACGATGAATATACCGAGTATCTCAAAGGTGCTCGGGTCTGTTTTGTAAGGTGTAGTGTGTTGGTCATAAATCAACGTGGGCTCTTGAAAAGGCATCATTAATGTAGAAAGCTAAATAGACAAATACCATTGCATACGGCACACCTTCAGCCGGAGGGCGTGGACTTTCAGTAATAACTCTGTTTGGTCGCAAAATATTTGATGCACTGTCACCAAGTCTCTGTAAATGGTGGTCAGTATCTGATGGCATCCGCAAGGCAGGGGTATCTGAAATTTGAATGACATTCAATGTAAGTGTATGCAACAATAGTATATGGCAAATTTTAGAGGCACAATATACAGTACCAGTTAACATCTGGTTAGTTGCAAATGGCTCAAACTAGTGAGCAGTGGTAACTCCAAGGTCAGATGTGCATCCTGTGTGGATAGCCATAGTTAAAAAGAACATGTCACATTTACGATTTACAAATATGCATAGAATGAAAAGGGTATAAACTAAAAGCCGTAAGTACATTAAAAATGTGTAGTATAAGTGCAACATACGTATGGACGGCTGTTGCCACTGCCTTTTTAGTAACATATTTTCAGCAGCCAAGTTGTATTGGTCAGCGTCCATTCGTCTTTTGCCTGTCTTTAGCAATGTCATCAGTAGAGACAGCGGACGGTGGGACACACTGAGAATGTTGGCCGTATCTTTGAGGTTCAGTTGGTCCACTAAAGTTATCGGCCACCTCCGGACAAACTGTCCCGCTAAGAAAGTTCAACATGACAGGACCACGATGTACGCCTAAAGAGGGTAACATAGAAAAAATTAAGCTAAGAAATTTCAAAGGCGATCACCTACAGTTGCAAAACACTCCCGTAAGCTTTTTTCTTCCAACTATAAAGATTTAAGTAACAATACTATGAGAATAAGGTATTAAATTAGAAATCCAAACCTTTGTTACCCGCATCATACTTTGCCTATGAAGCACCGCAGTTGCTTCCAAGTGGGCGCAAAATGGCCACATAACTTTGGTCACGTGAGAATGGTGTGTTTCGGGTAAATGAACATAAAAGTGTACAACCTGCAATAAAGAAGGAAAAGGAAGCATGTAACTAACAAAAGTTGCTATACGATGAATCTAAAGCAAGGCAATAAAACCATAAAAGAACAGAAACATTGCACCATCTCCACAACTAATTTCAATAAACTAAAAACACTAAAATCCTCCTAAAATCCGTGGCATCATCATTCTCATATAAGGAGACCAAAAAAAAATCAGCATGATGCTATTATTTTAATTGCAGGTATGAGAATGATGGTATAGATTCATCATATATCAACTGCTCAAACTACAACAAATTTCAGACATGGAAACAACTAAAAGAACCAATTTTTAAATAACCAAAGCATAAAAACACAAAGACAACTAAACCCTAATATTCAATTGCATTAAAGCTGAAAACCCTAACCCAATTAAAACCAAATTAAACAATAAAAATTATAAGACATGAATACTTGTACCTGTTTTTCATTGTTACTTTCTTCGTTTGCTGCAAAAACCTCAAAAAAATCAAACCTACCATGCGCCATCTGCTTATCTGTGTGTGGATGTGTAGGTTTAGGGATCTGACTGCTATACTTCCACTGTACACCTTATCCTTAACTATGCATGTATCGGACCATCGCTGGGCCTAAAAAAACCATCAAAACAGGGACGAACTGGGCTAACGCAAACGGGCCCTCTCTTTGGCGGGAAAAAAACCGCGGCAAAAGAATAGTAGACGCAAACGGCATCGTTTTGGTTCTGTTTTAAATAAACTTATAATTTGTTTCCTTCTCTTAATACCTTTTGCTGTATCTATTTAAATTTTCATTTACAATGTTATTGGTACGAAGAATTTGGAGATCGATAGAATATATCTATACTATCTATAATGGAAAAATGGTCAAAAGTAAAATGTTGAATTTTCAACAATTGTCAAATGAGAGATAAAGTGAAATGTAATTAATACTCTTATTAAAACACCCAAATACTTAGAAGTACAATTATTTATTCACACTGTACAACCAAATTAAAGCATATCTACCAAATTAAATACAACCAATCAAACACAAACCGGGTTGACTCGGGACGCTTTAAATCCGGCTGGCTGACCCAGTTTAATTTGACCCATTTTCGACTCAACATAGCAAGTTGACCAGGTTTAACTCGACCCATTTTTCGACCGGAACGGGAACCGGGTTTCAAAACATTATTCATTACTTAAAAAAGTACAATGATTTATTCACAGTGTACAACTAATTAAAAACATATCTACCAAATTAAATACAACCAATTAAAACACAAACCGGGTTGACCTGGGACGCTTCAAACCCGGCGGGTTGACCCAGTTTAATTTGACCCGTTTTCGACCCAACCTAGCAAGTTGACCTGGTTTAAACCGACCCATTTTTCGACCGGAACGGTTCAACTGGTTGAACCACCCGGGTCGAACCGGGTTTCAAAATATTATCCATTACTTAAAAGTACAATGATTTATTCACATTGTACAACCAATTAAAACATATCTACCAAATTAAATACAACTAATTAAAATACAAACCGGGTTGACCCGGGACGCTTCAAACCCGGCGGGTTGACCCAGTTTAATTTGACCCGTTTTCGAAAGAACCTAGCAAGTAGACCCGGTTTAAATCGACCCATTTTTCGACCGGAATGGTTCAACCGGTTGAACCACCTTGGTCGAACCGGGTTTCAAAACATTATGTTTAATTCCCAAATCTTCAAACTTTTATTATTTTTCGTTTATAACCTATAAACTTTTTTTTATTAATAAACTATTTGTCGCTATAAAATCTCGTTGCTATGTACGGGTACTCGTCTAGTAATTATAAAAGTCAATTGTGATATGATGTATTCAAAATTTAGGAATTAACGTTATACCAAAAAGTAACATGTAAGCATTTTTCTAGTCGTTGTCTACATTTTTTTCCTTATTTATAACGGTACTTTACGTTCAAGAGGACGATTTTCATATTTTTAGAAAAGGAGGCCTCATTTTTATCATTGCACGGGGCCTTCGAAAACCATAGGACGCCCTGATGAAAGAATATCAAGCTGAATTACAAGTGTATTTTTTAATGAAGTAAATGCAGTTAGCATTTTTGACAACTAATCCGTAGCGTTGGGTTATTTACCTAATGTGTATTATCTAAAATGACGGCTATAATAGCATTGTTTGTCAAAAGGTGAGGGTTAAAGGATCCCAATCTATTTACTCATTTAGCGGGATGGGATGATTATTGTCTACAAAAGTTAAAATTGAATCGTCCAATGGATCCAAGCTTTTATCCTAAAGCTCGAAGGGCTCGCATGTGAAATTATTTCCCATATCAAATTATTTCATATCACGGGTTTCAAAAGTTGAATTGTTTTAATGTTTAAAAGTTTTCAAAGAATCTTTGACAAATATTATTTGTCAAAAGTAGCTATTATAATTGTCAAGTATGTCGGTCAAATGTGATAAAAAATTAAATAATGGCCCATATCTATCGTCATTGCATACGTTTTTATTTTTGTATGATAGTTTGTAAGCTCATCTATATAAGGTCATAAGTTTCTAAGTTGAAGATCATCCATTCACCTACAATCACCACCACCACAATTGTAATAAAACTTCCGCAGTAGTTATTTTAAATAAACTTCAAAAAAGAAGATACGAGAACTACATATAGTTATGAAACACATGTGTTTTTATCTCGTGATATATATATTTGTTTAAAACTTTATTAAGTTACGGGTTTTATTAATGAAAGCTTTAAATATTATGGTTAACAAGATAATTTTTACTACAATTCATTGTAAAATAGTGCTGAATAATTCAATCACAATGGGCTTTTTGTTATGTTTTCATGTTTTTCGAGATTATATTAATGTATTTTTTATTTTATATTTATTTATTTATTTTAATTATTTTTAATCATAATCGTCGTTCCTGAATGACTATGTAGCAAAATACATAACGTTAACCAACCGTTAGTGTTGTTGTTAACCCAACCCTTATTTTAAACAAAATAAAAATAGCCAAGAGACATTGCTCCATAAATTTAAGAATTCGCCAAAACCTTCATAAATTCTACAAAAATGTGTCCCAACATCTTTTATGTTATTCATTTCTTGGACAATACAAAAAGAAAAAATTTATCATTAGTGACACAGAAAAAAGGTGTCGCTGAAAGTCTAAGATGTCGCCAAAAGGTATTGAAATGTCAACAAAAGTAGGATAAAATTATAAAAATGTCACTATATTTTCTGAGTGTGTCTTCTACACTTAAAAAGCGTAGGTAAACCGTAAAAGTGAACTATGTAAAGGTTTATTGGTAATGAAAAAAAAAAAAGTGTAAGGATATTTTTTTGCCTTTTAAAACACATATTTTTTTTTAAAATATCACTCATGGTTGTCAGGATCTTGATCTTAGGATCTTACGATTTTACAATACTGTAAAACAAAAACAATCCGGATCTTACATAGGATCTTTGAAAGCTTAAGATCTTATAGGATCTCGATCTTGACCATGAGATTTTAAGATCTAATTCGATCCGATCCTACTTTTCTTGGATAACAAACTAAAAAACTGCAAATTTCTGGATTATTTTATGTAGAATTTAAAAAACAACATGTTAATCTTATTAAACATTTCATAATCATAATTTAGGACAACATTTCGATGGAACATTCATATAATTTTGTGTTTATGATATATAATAATTTGTAAATTTGTATAATATTACAAAACTATTAAGAAAATGACATTATAGTAGGATTTTAAGATCCCGATCCGATCTTACGATCACGATCTTGCAAAGACGAAAACGATCTGGGTAGGATCCCGATCTTGAAAACCTTGATATCACTATAATGTTAAATTTAATGACACTTTATATGTCACAAGAACCTCTGTCACTAAAGACAATTTTTTTTGCTCTTGCATTTCGTGTCGTTGTTCCTTTTTGTGTGAATACTCTCAAAAAGTTAGCGAAAAACATGTCAAAATTCTAATGGTTCAAAACTCGGATTTATGACCATTGACATGCCTTTCATCAAGCAACTTTCGGAGTGGTGGAAACTTTATCAGTCGTGGTCACTCTTGGACTTATATATTGTTGTGTTGGTTTGTTTTAGGTTGTTTTTAGGGATGGAGACGAGTCACCGTCGAGTTCGAGCTCGGGCTCGTATGGATCCTTATATTTTTGTAGCTTGATCGAGCTTTATATAGCTAGTGACAAATTTCATAAGTTTGGGCTCAACTCGTCTTTATTACGAGACTTGAACGAATAAAAGGCTGGTCATATTTCACTAGCTTGACTCATTTTATGACGAGTCAAGCTCGCTCTGTTAGGCACACTAGGCTCGTACTCGTTTATACGTATTGTATATACATATAAATTCGCAAATTAAGCTCGTGTAGGCTCGTGAACCTAATCAAGCATTGTGTATGAACCTCGGGATTGAGCTAGTTTATTAAACGATCACTAAACTCCGTTCAAGCTCGTTGAGGCTCGAGTGGTTTTGATCTTTCTCCCAATTAACTTACATGAAGCTTGGCTCGTTTACACCCCGTAACTGTTCATATCTTCAGTTAGGCTCCAATCTACTTCTGGGATGTTCACGGTTATTGTTTCACAAATAATGCCATGTCTTTTGTCCTTGTAAAATTCGGTTATACCACAAAAAAAAATGGTTATACCACAATATATTTGTTCATGGGTTAATATTCTAAAGATCTGATGGACGGGATGGACCACGTCGAGAGTTCCATAGAAGACTCTAGTGCCCTTAACATCATTATTTAGCAGGAAAGTCAAATCTGGTTTGTTCACAAAATTCTAGTAATATTACAAAGACGGGTTAATTCTCTCCCGCTCGTGTCTAGTTGCAGTTTGTCAACCAAATAACACGTTGACATCAACCTTTCAGCATAACTAGTCTCGTGCTGAAACAAAAATTAAAGGATCTGGCCAGGGTCTGGCTCACAAAGTTCGGTATAGGCGCAGTAAAAATACATTTAGACTTTATCATACTTGAGCAGAACTTTGAACTTTGGAGCTTTATGCATATGTCATTAGTTATTTACTAGTTGCTAGCTTCGGAGGTTTAAAGGTTCTAACCGGCCATCAGTTAACTTGCAATATTCATTTCTATAATAAGTTCAAATATTAAACTTCCAATGGATTTGCGTTCATATCATACATTTTAACACGATCAGTTAAAAAGAACCACCACAAGTTGAAGTTAATTTGTCATTTCTAAGCATGAAGAAAACCATTTTCGTCCAAGTAAGAAACTACTTTCCCAGCCATATCACAAGGTGTGGGGCAAATTCCGTTTTTTTGTTCAATCTTGATCTGCAAAACATGTATGTAGATTCGGTTCATATTTAGGCTATGTAAACAAAGATGTGCAAAAAAATGAGTCTGAAGTGACATAAAGAAATACCAATGTACCTCGCAGCTCAGAGGTGGTTCGTAAGGATCATCGATTCCAGTAAAGCCTGCAGTGCCTTGAGATGATATAAATGAGTACTCAATTATAATCTCTTGATACTTAGATGAAACGTTAAAGTTAGATACTGAGATGGTTCTCCAATATTTGTTCAAGATGTCTCATTCTCACAGAGTTCTTTTTTTACGTTTTTTTCCAATAGAATTGTAGACACTAGACAGCTCGAAATGAAAAGCCGAATACGGTTCAGCACTCAGCAGTGAGTCCTTTCTAAGGGTCATGAGTCAATACTAAATCTATCTAAATCCATCTTGAAGCTAGGCCACAAACAATATTGAACATAACGACAACAATTTGGCACACCATTAATAATTTCCATCAAGGGGTTCTTAACAATGGAATAGGCTATGGAATTTCACTAAACATCCTTGGTTCCTTTTTTTCTCAAACAGGTTCAACTGAAACATTTAGCTAAAAGGAGAAAAAGTTAACCCGTTGAAACTTGAAAGTCATCCAAAATTCCATTAGTCGATTTTTATTGCATACAACATCCTAAATCGCTTTACTAATAGTGTTGTTTTGTAATCATTCTTAACACATTAGTTGTTCGTTTATTCATTAAAAAAAAAAAAAAAAAAAAGGTCTAAAAAGTGTTTGCGGGTCACTGGGTCCAGCCCTTCAAACCATATTAAAATACCCACTTTGACCCGTTCCCAACCCGCCCATCTTGTCACCTCTAAAATATCTCATTAAGATCATCCAACTATGTTTTCATTAATTTATACAATCTTCCTTCATTTGTGTGTCTCATCCTCATTTCTTCCCAAGCCAATTTAATAAGCCACACCATTGTATTTTCAGTTTGACACACCAACTGACATCTTATAAGACCAAAATGAATAGAAGCTCTACGTGTTTGCCTATTATGTTATAGGAGGAATTGACTTAGGTTACAAAAAAGATAGGAGATACAAGTGAAAATCGTACCTCTAATCTTTCCTGCTCGAGCAAGCTTGTAAAGGCCTTTAGGATCTCTTCCTTCACACACTTCGAGAGGCATGTTCATGAAAACCTGCGAGAATTTAAATAAAATTCAATTTTTTCCCTAAACAGACACACACACACACACACACACAGATTCAAAGAGAAAAACACACAGAAAAGAAGCGTTGCCTCAATAAAATTGTCATCTGTCAGCATTGCTCGGCATGCATCACGATCCTTTCTATAAGGAGATATCAAACTGGCTATACAAATTAGGCCAGCATCCGCAAAAAGTTTTGCTACTTCTCCTAGAATGATTATAAATCAAGTCCTAGTCAGATCAACCATAGGCCATAGCCATTAATATGATCATCTCATCTCGTTTGTAAACGATACAAGGTTAATAACTGAAAGGAAAACCTGATTGATTTGAATTTTCACGCATGCAATTAATAAGTCCTAAAGATAGACAAGGATGACGCTGGTTCACTTTGAAGAGATGAACTTACCAACACGGCGAATATTTTCAGTTCTATCTTGGGGTGAGAACCCAAGATTCTTATTTAATCCATGCCTGACATTGTCACCATCAAGAACGTACGACAGTTTTCCCCTGGAGTGCAGTTCTCGATTCAATGAACATGCAAGTGTACTTTTGCCTAAAAAACCAATTACAAAGCTGTCAATAGATAAATTGTAGCCTTAAAAAGGCACAACATCGGTGCACATAGACAAACACAGTAGGTAAAAAATGTGTTGCGTGTCGTAAAGGGGGTGTTTGGATTAGCATTTTGAAACTGACTATGTTTGTATATACAATTTTTGCTTCTGATCATCTCGTTATAGAGGGTCAACAAATTAGTTTCACACCGTTGCATCAAAAGTATCTAATAAACTATTTTTTTAACCAAACTTGAGAGACTTTTACAGTTTACTCACATTGTACAAGGCATATATGATATTATGATATATCCTTTTTTCACAAGAATGTTCTTTTCTTGTCATTGCATATGTCATTTGTTTTACATAATCAAAATCTGACAAGCATTTGAAGTTTTCAAACAGAAAACACACGTCAAAAATACTCTTTTCTTAAGCCTGACTTATGACCGCTGACTATCTGTTTGTGAATTTTGATTTTTCAGCTCGCATAATCACATTCAAAAGAACATTTAGAGTCCAAACACCCCCTAAAATAATGATTATTTGACTACATACAGTAAGAAGCTTAAATGCTTGAACACAAACCTGACCCACTGAGACCTGTGATCCATACAACGCATCCCTGTTGGTCAATCAGCTTTTGCCTTTCTGTCTTCACAACTGGACATTCGTGCCAGAAAATGTTTGTTGGATTGCCCATTGCAGACATCACTATTCAGAGTAAACACTTCTTACTTGTCTACTTAATAGCTGACCTAGTAAAAAACTAGCACCTTAATCAATAGTCGTAAAGGCATCACCATCATTCAAAACCACTATTAAATCTTAATAAACATCTTATCTGCATATATCATGATGCTAATTCAACTTTGCTATTCTTTGGGTCATTTTTAGTCTAACGCAGTTAATTTATGATAAAGAGACGGTGTCACGGTGATGATTATAAACTACATAAACATGTGCTAAACTCAACACTTAACCATCTTGATCACAGTGCAAATTAACTACTCCTTTAGTTTAAAAGTAACTTCAATTTGACACATAAATCATGTACTATAACTGTTAGGTGCGACTTTACATTGTTGGCGACTCATACGGATAGTCGTAACCACCACCAAATGGCTTAGTGGTAAGGCACATAACTTTCTCACACAGGTATAAAGTTCAAACTTCATGGTACATGTTTTGGGATGGCCAGGAAAATGGCTGGAAACGGGTCATGGGGACACCTCGGTTAGGCTACGTACACCTAAGTTAAAAACTCGCCCTCTCAATTTACTCGTTTTCACGTGGATTAATCATGCATATAGAAATTCCAACTTTGGATATTAGTTTTTGTGTAGGACCTACTCAACTATAGTTGTGGTATCTTGTTGTACACTTAATATATACATGAATGAATAAGACATGTTTTTGCTCATGAGACCTAGGTCGATCATCTCACCTAAACTACGTACGTAAATAGCTGTGTTCTTGTATTCTTTTATTTCATTTATTTCAAAGCTTCTACCTAAATTTATTTAAACTTGACTAAGTCTTCATTCCTATTCCTAATAATTTACATTCTTCAAACAATATAAAATGTTGATTTTGATGGTGAACAATAATGATTCCTCCCCAACTAACCTAATTACACCAGAGGCTCAAAATTTAATAAATCAACTATCTATACTACTATATAATGTATTTGGGACTATTCTATAATTAGAAAGGCTTAAAAATTTAGACTTTTAGTTACTAATTATGAAAACAACTACCCCTAACAATCACCCCCAACAATTTATAACCACTTCAACAACCACCCCCAATAATTTATAACCGTCTCAACAATCACAACCACCAATTTATAACCACCCCAACAACCACTTTCCACCACCCCACCTCCCTCCTCTTCACCCAACAATCCGCGCCCGCATCGCGCGAACACCTTTCTAGTTAATATTAATATGCAAAAATATAATAAATCACACAGGTTTTACAAAACAAGCTTTAAGCATTAGCTGCAATGAATATATAGTTGTTTGTTTATCAAACTGTTAATTGGTTAAGTAAATGCTTTTATTTTATTTGCAATTTATACTACGTTCACTTAATAATACTAGACGAGTATCCGTGCATAGCAACAAAATTTTATAGCAAACAGATAGTTGTAGTGATAATAAAATGTTTATGGTTTTCATATATACTTTTCTTAATTTTTCACTTTCAATAATATAATTTTTCTTTTATATATAATATAGATCAACAAGCTAAACGATCATTGTCAAATAAGTATTATATTCTAAATGCTGAAAAGTTGATCCTCTAAAAATCTGGTTGTCACAAACGCTGCACGCATAACCTAATACAACCAATTATTTGCCTAATACACAAAATTTATAAAATTTTCATGCATCTAGTTTACTATAACCTTCCTCTAAGAAATATAGGTTTTCGCAACAAAAGTAAACATTTCTCATGAAAAATAAACAAATAAATAAAAATACAAAATTGTTAAACGTAACGATACCTTGAGAGAAAGAATAAATGAAGTTTTTTTTCAATATGTGGAGTTGATGTGGCGAGAGAAAAACTTTTACCACACCCTCTACACTAAGAAGATAAATATAAATTCATGAGATAAAAATAATAATAATAATGATAATGAAGATATTTTAGTCATTTTAGTTTATGCAAAGACGGAATTGGACCCAAGATTCTCTACAGAGATGTTGTACGTACTTTTTAAACCATAATGACGAAAAATGCAATTTGGCCAATTCATAAAGACGATTTTTGCAATTTACTCCTAAATTTATTCAAACTTGACCAAGTCTTCATTCCTATTCATAATAATTTACATTCTTCAAACAATAAACGTTGATTTTGATGGTGAACAATAATGATTCCTCCCCAACTAACCTAATTAGTAATTACACCAGAGCCTCAAAATTAAATAAATCAACTATTAACATTAATAGACTAAGGATCAAATGAGAAGAATACTTATAATAAGAAGGATGAGAAATAACTATAACTACACATTAGAGATGCACAAATTTGAATTAGATGCAACCCTAATCTTTTAAATGCATCATAATATATTTTCTAGCTAAAAATTAGATGCATATACATATATTATATGCATTTCGTCAAGTTAGACGAATCCTATGTATTTTTCATACTCTGGGGGTCAAATTTGTTGCTAGTACTACTTTGCATCGTTTTCACCTCAAAATCACTTTCGAAACTAATTGTGATGCATCTAAATGAATAGAGATGCATCTAATTTAAGTCGATGCATCTCAAATATGCAGTTATAGTTATTTCTCGTTCTTCTCATTTTAAGGTTTCTTCTCACTAGATCCTTACCCAATATTAATATGCAAAAATATAATAAATCACATAGGTTTTGCAAAACAAGCTTCAAGCATTAGTTGCAATGAATATATAGTTGTCTGTTTATCAAACTGTTAATTGGTTAAGTAAATGCTTTTATTTTATTTGCAATTTATACTACGTTCACTTAATAATACTAGACGAGTATCCGTGCATAGCAACAGAATTTTATAGCAAGCAGATAATTGTAGTGATAATAAAAAGTTTATGGTTTTCATATATACTTTTCTTAATTTTTCACTTTCAATAATCTGATTTTTCTTTTATATATAATATAGATCAACAAGCTAAACGATCATTGTCAAATAAGTATTATATTCTAAAATGCTGAAAAGTTGATCCTTCAAAAATCTGGTTGTCACAAACACTGCACGCATAACCTAATTCAACCAATTATTTGCCTAATACACAAAATTTATAAAATTTTCATGCATCTAGTTTACTATAACCTTCCTCTAAGAAATATAGGTTTTCGCAACAAAAGTAAACATTTCTCATGAAAAATAAACAAATAAATAAAAATACAAAATTGTTAAACATAACGATACCTTGAGAGAAAGAATAAATGAAGTTATTTTTCAATATGTGGAGTTGATGTGGCGAGAGAAAAACTTTTACCACACCCTCTACACTAAGAAGATAAATATAAATTCATGAGATAATAATAATAATAATAATAATAATAATAATAATAATAATAATAATAATAATAAT
Organism: Artemisia argyi; assembly: GCA_030686995.1. Classification (NCBI taxonomy): domain Eukaryota; kingdom Viridiplantae; phylum Streptophyta; class Magnoliopsida; order Asterales; family Asteraceae; genus Artemisia; species Artemisia argyi. The sequence goes on from CM060694.1 coordinate 37,290,063, forward strand.
AATAATAATAATAATAATAAAGATATTTTAGTCATTTTAGTTTATGCAAAGACGGAATTGGACCCAAGATTCTCTACAGAGATGTTGTACGTATTTTTTAAACCATAATGACGAAAAATGCAATTTGGCCAAATTATAAAGACGATTTTTGCAATTTACTCCTAAATTTATTCAAACTTGACCAAGTCTCCATTCCTATTCATAATAATTTACATTCTTCAAACAATAAACGTTGATTTTGATGGTGAACAATAATGATTCCTCCCCAACTAACCTAATTAGTAATTACACCAGAGCCTCAAAATTAAATAAATCAACTATTAATATTAATATGCAAAAATATAATAAATCACATAGGTTTTGCAAAACAAGCTTTAAGCATTAGTTGCAATGAATATATAGTTGTCTGTTTATCAAACTGTTAATTGGTTAAGTAAATGCTTTTATTTTATTTGCAATTTATACTACGTTCACTTAATAATGCTAGACGAGTATGCGTGTATAGCAACAGAATTTTATAGCAAGCAGATAGTTGTAGTAATAATAAAAAGTTTATGGTTTTCATATATACTTTTCTTAATTTTTCACTTTCAATAATATGGTTTTTCTTTTATTATATATATATATATATATATATATATATATATATATATATATATATATATATATATATAGATTAACAAGGTAAACGATCATTGTCAAATAAGTATTATATTCTAAATGCTGAAAAGTTGATCCTCCAAAAATCTGGTTGTCACAAACACTTGCATCTAGTTTACTATAACCTTCCTCTAAGAAATATAGGTTTTCGCAACAAAAGTAAACATTTCTCATGAAAAATAAATAAATAAATAAAAATACAAAATTGTTAAATGTAACGATACCTTTTTATTAAGGGGGATCAAGTGAGGTGATTGTGAAGAAAAGATGGCTGATGATGATGAAAGTTAATGAGTTTTGGTTTTAATGAATTTGGTGAATGAATATGGACGTAATTGTAGTTATTATTATGAATTGGTTGTGAGTGCGGTGTGCATTGGAATCAATGTGTTTTTGTGGAAAATTTTATAAATTTGATGTATATAGTGTTGCATGTTCACATTGATATTTATGTTGCTTACGCGTGTGCATGCGTTTTTTGCTTAATTTGGGTCTTGCAGCTCCCGCTCATTAATGCGTGGCTCATGAGTTTCGTGTTATCCGCCCTTTTATAAAGATTTTCTTGTTCCTTTGTGTAGTTGGATCGTATAATTATGAGCAATGTTATATCCTGTTACATTATCTTTCTGCTTATTCACTAACTTACAACATGTGTAATGCACTAATTTTATTTCTTAATTTAAATCATTGATCAATCTACTTGTCATGATCACACAAGTAGGAAGATATGTATGCATATCAAGTAAGAAGATATATCATTTTCCTATAATTATTGGATTGAGATCCTCTAAAGTTATTATATGCGTTGTCACGTTAACTTTAACATTAAGTATTTTTGTTAACGTTCAATAATATTTGATAAAAATTATACCAATAAAAATTATGTATATATTTTGTATCAAGTGTTACATAACACAAAAGAAAATACATAAGGTTAAAGTTGAAAAAAAAAAAAAAAAAAAAAAAAAAAAAAAAAAAAAAAACTTTAAAAAGTTAAAATAGGACAAATAAATTAGGACACATAGAGTAACACTCTATAACATACAGACCCAAAAATACTCCACTCACATAACAAAAATTGAAAATCAGAAATGTTGATGGAAAACACCGTCTTCGTCAGTTTTCTTACGTTTTCGTTCGTTTTCATACATTTTCGTCCGTTTTCATACGTTTTCGTCTGTTTTCTTACGTTTTCGCTCGTTTTCGTCTGTTTTCTTACATTTTCACCCGTTTTCATACGTTTCGTCCATTTTAATAAGTTTTCGTCTGTTTTTATACGTTTTCGTCCGTTTTTTTACGTTTTCGTCTGTTTTCAAACGTTTTCGTACGTTTACATCCGTTTTCGTCTGTTTTTATACGTTTTTTACTGTTTTTATACGTTTTTGTCCGTTTTCATACATTTTCGTATGTTTTCAGGCCTTTTTGTCCGTTTTCATACGTTTTCGTCTGTTTTTTAACGTTTTCGACTGTTTTCAGACGTTTTCGTCTACTTTTATACGTTTTCGTCTGTTTTTATACGTCTTCCATCGTTTTTTGTCCGTTTTCGTCCATTTTATACGATTTTGTCTGTTTTCATATGTTTCCATCCTTTTTTATACGTTTTTGTCCGTTTACATACATTTTCATCTGTTTTCGTCCGTTTTCATACGTTTTCGTCCGTTTTCAGATGTTTTCGTTCGTTTTTGGATGTTTTCGTCCGTTTTCGTCCATTTTTATACATCATTGTCCGTTTTCAAACATTTTCGTCCGTTTTCGTACGTATTCGTCCGTTTTCTTATGTTTTCGTCCATTTCTAAATGTTTACGGCCATTTTTAAATGTTTTCATACATTTCTGAATATCGAAAGTATTATTCTTTGATACTCAGAATATCACAAGTGATATTCTGAATATCACAAGCGATTTTCAACTAATGTTTTGTAACATGAAAATCACTTGTGATATTCAGAAAATCACAAGTGATATTCAGAAAATCACAAGTGATATTCTAAATATCACAAGTGATTTTCAACTAATGATTTATAACATAAAAATCACAAGTGATTCTAAATATTACAAGTGATTTTTAACTAATATTTTGTAACATGAACATCACATGTAATTTTCTAAATATCATTTGTGATATTCTGAATATCACTTGTGATTTTAATGTTACAATGCATTAATTGAATATCAATTATGATATTTTGAATATTAAAAGTGATATTCTGAATATCACAAGTGATTTTTAACTAATGTTTTGTAACATGAAAATCACAAGTGATATTCAGAAAATTACAAGTGATATTCAGAATATTACAAGTGATTTTCATGTTTTTGTTAATTCACGTTTTTTTCACTTTCATACGTTTTCGTTCATTTTCATACGTTTTTGAATATCACAATTGATATTCAGAATATCACTTGTGATTTTCAGAATATCACTAATAATATTCTGAATATCACTTGTGATTTTTTGAATATCTATCACTTGTAAATATCACAAGTGATATTCTGAATATCATAGAATATCACTTGTGATATTTTGAAACGTATGAAAACATCTGAGAATGGCCAAAAACACAGAATATCAATTGTGGTACTCATATTCAGAAAATCACAAAATATGACATGTGATATTCAGATAATCACTTGTGATATTCCGAATTTTACTTGTGATATTTAGTATATCACTAGGGTGATATTCTGAATCTCACAAAATATCACTTGTGATATTTTGAAACGTATGAAAACGTCTGAGAATGGCCAAAGATATTGAAAAATAGACAAAAACGAATGAAAACGATGAGAATATAAGAAAACGGAAGAATATGTATGAAAACGGAAGAAAATATATGAAAGCATAAAAACACGTATGGAAAAGGAAGAAAACGTATGAAAAATAGGGCGAGAACGAAAGAAAACGGATGAAAATGGACGAAAACGCAAGAAAACGGATGAATAAGTATGAAACGGACAAAAACACATGAAAGCGTAAAAACACGTCTAAAAACGGATGAAAACGTATGAAAAATGGACGAAAACGGATAAAAACGAATTAAAACGTCTGAAAATGGACGAAAACGTGTATAAACGTATGAAAACGGACGAAAATGAATTAAAACATCTGAAAATGGACAAAAACGTGTATAAACGTATGAAAACGGACGAAAACGTAAGAAAGTGAAAAAAACTTGAATTAAAATAAAAAACGTGAATTTAAAAAAAAATACACATTAATTAAAAAAAAAAGTGATTTTTTTTTTAAAAAGAAAAAAGAAAAAAAGTGAATTAAAAAAATTTTTATTAAAAAAAAGCTTTAAAAAAGAAAAAAAAAACGACGTGAATAGAAAAGGAGGGACCAAGAAAAAAGAAAAAGAAAAGAAAAAAAAAGCAAACCTTTACTAGAAAAAAAAAAAGAAAACAAAAAAAGGCCACGTAAAGGGCTAAAAAAGACAAAAAAAAATAAATAAATAAAAAAGAAATAAAACAAAAAAAAAGGAAAAAGAAGTGAATAAAAAGAAAGAGAAAAAGACAAGAAAAAAGCATGGACTTAGGTTTCCATATTAAATCTTAGGTTAATCTCCACCATTAGATCAAACTAGATGGATGGTGGGGATTTGTCCTAACAAAAACTTAGTTCACAAATGAACATTTCTCTAGAATTCTATTGACGTTTTGTAGTAGCTAATTGAAGTATGGAATTTGTTGAGTTTTTAAATCAATCAAAATTTTATATTTCCAAACTATATGCGTTTTATAGATGTCGTTTATATCACATTATCTAGCCTTTTATCTTGTTATCGTATTAATGAGTTGCTTTATTTGGGTCCATTCACTAGATTTTACATTATATTACACAATAATTTTAATACCAAATATATATTGATGAACATTCAATAACTACATATTGCAAAGACTTGAGAGTCTTTAGTCGTCTAATGTGGGACTACAAATTTATTGTATGATTTTTTTTTCCTGGTTTTGTCTGCCCCACACAAATTTATATTTGTCTAGTTCAATTCTTCATTTACTCAAAGTCTATATAAAGCTGCATAGAGGCATATGTGTTCATTATCATATCAAAAAGCATCAATATAATTTTATACAACATACGTAATGAGAGAAAATATTTACTTTTACTTTATGCATATACTGTCACTTGTCTTGTTATGGTTTAATACCACAACTGCTACTTCCTTTGCTCGCCAAGAACGGTTTGCAGCAGCTGTAGGAGCTGCTCACTCGTGCATCACTAAGGAGAGACAAGCTCTTCTTAATTTCAAAGCTTGCCTTCAAGACCCAGATGGCCTTCTCTCTACATGGAGACTTGAAGAAGAAGATGATTGTTGTCAATGGTTTGGAGTTACATGCAACAATCAAACAGGTCATGTCACAATGCTTGACCTGTCACTCTTTTCTGATAGTAGTGAGCTTGAAGGTGAGACTACCTTTCCGTATACCTACTCGTATCATCTTCCTCTTTTGGGAACCATTCCCAATTTTATATGTTCCATGACTCATTTAACTTTTCTTAGCCTTTCTTCGAATGAGTTTACCGGCACCATTCCCGAGTCTATTGGTAACATGACCCAATTAACTCATCTTGACCTTTATGGGAATAATTTTAGTGGAACCATTCCCATATCCATTGGTTCCTTGACTAAATTAACTTATCTTAACCTTGGTAGTAATCAATTTACTGGAACCATTCCGAGGTCCATTAGTTCTTTGACCAATTTAAAAAAGCTTTGGCTTGGTGGGAATAGTTTTACTGGCACCATTCCCGAGTCAATCGGTTCCTTCACCAAGTTAACACACCTTGACCTTGGTGAAAATAATTTCAATGGAATCATTCCCAGATCCATTGGTTCCTTGACTGAATTAAAGAACCTTTACCTTGAAGGGAATAATTTCAGTGGAACCATTCCGAGATCCATTAGTTTCTTGGCCAAATTAAAGAAACTTTACCTATCAGACAACTCTTTCTATGGAACCATTCCTACAGAATTTGGAAACCTCACCAATTTGGAATCTCTTTCACTTAGTAATCTCAGAAGTTGTACAGTTCAAAACTTAGATTGGTTGTCTTCTTTATTCTATTTAAAAGGCCTTTATATGGATGGAATTTCTCTGGCCAAGGTAAATAACTGGGTAAATGTAATTATAGGTCTCCAAAACCTATTACTTTTAAATTTAAGTGGATGTGACCTCTCACAAATCATGCATCCATATTCTCCATCTGTCAACTCTTCCTCATCTATTTATTACCTTTATCTCGATAACAACAATCTCAACTCATCCATGTTTCCTTGGTTGTGCCCATTAATTGGTAATAAGCTTGAATATCTTACTATCTCTCATAACACATTTGATGAGAAGCTTTCAGATTTTCTGAACAACTTGTCCGGATGCACATCAGTGTCTACGTTACTTACTTTGGATGCTTCAAGTAGCCAATTCACAGGGTCATTGTCTGATAAAATCCAAAACTTTTCATCACTAACATACTTGAGCCTATCTTCTAATATGTTAGATGGAACTATAAGTGAGAAACTGTGGCAACTACCCAACCTTCAAATGCTATACCTGTCTTCCAATTCTCTTAGAGGTGTTATCTCTGAAAATATTGGAAATGTTTTCTATGTAGATCTTTCAAACAACTCACTCGAAGGAGCTCCTTCTAATGACGATGTGTCAAACCTTTCTGTGAATGTAGAGTATATTGATGTTAGCTCTAACAAGCTAGGGCATCATTTCCCTAAATGGATACAAAAATTGAAAAATCTTGTGTATCTTGATCTTTCCAACAATAACATTTCAGACACAATTCCTACTGATAATCGGAACCAGTGGCACTCTTCTCAGTTGAACTATTTGGATCTTTCTTTCAACAACTTTTATGGTCCAATACCTGTTTTTCCGGGAAGTTTAAGTTTTTTAGATCTATCCAGAAACAAATTCCAGGGAGGAATCTCTATCCTGTGTCAAATCAATGAAAAACTTGAATTTCTTGATCTCTCACGTAACTCATTGGCCAAGCAACTTCCGGACTCCTTGAAGAATTTGACGTATCTAAAAGTTCTTAATTTAGGACACAACACTCTGTCAGGAAGTATTCCTTCCTCTGTAGGATGTTTGAGTCAACTCGAGACGTTATGTTTATACAACAACAACTTCTCTGGAGGATTGCCATTGTCTTTGAAGAATTGCACCAAGTTAAGCCTTTTGGACTTGGGGGCCAACAATTTATATGATAATATTCCTGTTTGGATTGGAAAAAACTTGTCGAGGTTGTATGCCCTTAGCCTAAAATCAAACCACTTTTTCGGAACCATCCCTTCACAAATATGTCGGTTAGTAAGTCTCCAAATATTAAACTTGTCATTTAACAATCTCCATGGAACAATCCCATCATGTGTAAATAATCTTACTTCCTTGGTTCAAAAAGGATTGTTTTTGGACCGGAGTGTACATCATCATCATAGTTCTGTCGATTGGAAAACTAATTTCGGCACCTACTCCGGTGATCTTGATAATAGCTATATTGATCATTTGATGATCGAATGGCAAGGGAAGATAATTGAGTTTAGTAGCAATCTGGGATTCGTGAAGAGCATTGATTTATCAAGCAACAGTCTCACAGGACAAATCCCATACGAAATTACCGATCTGCAGGGATTAGTAGTACTAAACTTGTCACACAACACTCTACTTGGAGAGATTCTGAAAGACATTGGACAAATGAAAGAACTTCAAACTTTGGATTTATCCAAAAACAATCTCTCCGGAGGGTTGCCTTCAAGCATGTCTCAACTAAATTTTTTAAATTTCCTTGACGTATCTCATAATAACTTGTCTGGGAGGATTCCATCTGGCACTCAACTTCAGACATTTGAAACTGTGAGGTACATTGGAAATGAGGGGCTATGTGGAAGTCCCCTGCCGAAAAAATGCCCCGGAGATGAAGAATTAGAAGAACCACACTCCTTTGGTAAAAGTGAGGGTGAAGAGGAAGGCATAGACAAATGGTTTTATATTGGTGGGGCGAGTGGTTTTGCTACTGGATTTTGGATATTTTGCAGCGCTATACTTCTTAACCGTCGTAGGAGACATGCTTTTTTCCAGTTTCTTGATAACTTGAAAGATTGGGCATACGTAAAGGTGGTGGTGTTCATAACAAAATGGCAAAGGGTAGCACGTGCATAGTGATATATGTTTTTTGTGGTTTTTTTTCATCTACTTATTATAATGTTATAATTTCATGCTTCACTTGTACGTGGCATGGGTTTTTTAATCGTGGTTATTAATAAAATTGCCACTAACACCATGGGTGGCCATTTCCCGCTTTGTGTCATATACAGCATCTCCATATGTTCATATTATAACATGTTTAATAATTTGTTGCACGAAAGGTTTTTGATAAAATGCTTTACATACAGTTGCGCAATACTTGATGATGTTAAGGTATCATTGCTAGCTAAAGTAAGGGTCAATTTCTAAGTGTAGTGTGAAGCTAGCTACTGTAGCGGTGTTTTAGTCAAGATTACGAGGCACATAAAATAAGCCTTCAATGCATCTTAGAAATCTGAATGTTGATATATTTTTTATTACTCAATCACTAATATAAAAGTCAATGAAATTTTTCATAAGTCAGCACACTGTAGTCTATACAATCAATCGCTTGTATGTGTGGAGGGAGTAAATGCACACTTGGCCCTACCACAAAAATAGCGAAGAGTAAACTACAAAGATGGTCCTTGTGGTATGCGTTCACTTTCACTCTTGGTCCTTTGACTTTTTTTTTGCACAGATAGTCCCTAACTCCGAAACCCTTAACCCTTATAGTCCCTTGACCAAAAAACGTTATGCTTGACTGTTAAAAACCCCACATGTGACTTGCACATGAGGGTAAATTCGTCATTTTAACCCACTACCACTATCTTTCTTCATCTTTAATAAACTCCCCACCACTACCAATCAAACCATCATTTTAACCTTTTTCATATTCAACCACAAACACCCCACTTCCACCATCATTATTTTCAACCATCAATTTTTCCGGCAACATCCATCAAATTCCGACCATCTCAATCAAACACCCACATTCCTTTTCAACAGTTACAAAAACAACAAAATGCTTTGATCCCATAAGTGACAAAAAGCCTGAAAATAATTCGATATCAAGATCATTGTCTTGAACACAAAACAAAATCCATAAACAAATTTATTGCAGTAACCAATGAATTTTTATTTCAACTATAGTAGTAACAAGATACAATCCATATTGTTCAAAATGAGCATTGACATCATCTATAGAAACCTTCAATAAAGAGCAATAACAAGCAACCCAAACGAAGCAACACCGATATAAAAATATGAAACAACATTCAACCTAACAAAGAACACATTCAAATTCTTAATAACTTGTAGAGTAAGTGTCAAAAGATGCAACCTACCTTGCTCCTCCATTTTCCTTAAAAAAAACTCATAGGCTTCAATGACCCCCTCAACATAAACGTCAACAAAAACGGGAACCCAAATGCCAAATTCCAAAATCAAACATCCATATTCATTATCTATTCCATCATATTCCGACCACCTCTCACCCCCGCCACCATCAATCCGCCACCAAACCCTCACCCCCATCACCATTAGTTCACCAAGAAACCCTCACCCCCGCCACAATCAGTCCGCCACCAAACCCCAACCCCGCCACCATCAGTCTATCACTAAACCCTCACCCCCGCCACTATCAGTCCGCTACCAAACCCTCACTCCTACCATCAGTCACCACCACCAACTTTCATCTTCTAGATCTGTGTGTTTGTACGTGTGTGACGAGATGGTGCTTTGTGTTTTGTGGGTTTTGTTTGATGGATTTAGTTGTTGATAGTGAGAGGTTGTGGAAAAAGCTGTAGATATGGAATAGAAAAATTAAGGAGGTGATGGTGATGAAGTAGAAGATGATTGAGCAGAAAATTATGTTAGTGATAGAGAGAGTAATTTATTTTGTGGTGGGTAAAGTGTGGTGTTATAATATATATTTGTTAAATGGTTTAATTTGAAAAGACAACTTTACCCTTGTGTGCAAGTTAAATAAGTGATTTTAATAGTCAAAGCTGACGCCGTTTGATCAAGGGACTACTAGTCTTAAGGGTTTTAGAATTAGTGACTGTATGTGCAAAAAAAAAAGTCAAAGGATCAAGAGTGAAAGTCAACGCATACCACAGGGACCATCTTTGTAGTTTACTCAATAGCGAATGGACATCAACAAACTTTAACAAACATAAAAGAACATGTTATTCATGACCACATGTTGCTTCCAACTTGTACCTGGTTCTAGTCTCTGTTCACACACTCAATAGTAGTGACAGTAAAATACTAAAGAGAGATTAATAATATTGATTCAATGACTTGTTAATTACATAGGGTAGCATGCCTATTTATAATAGAACATAGCCTTGACAATAAGCTAACATAAACCCTAAACCTAATGGACCTCAAACCCATAATCGGGTTTGGGCGAATAATCTAATCGTCTAACACTCCCCTGCAGTTTGAACGGGAGTTTTCCAAACGGCCAAACTGGAATGAGTATTAAAAGCCGGTTATCCTTTTCCTCATTGTTTGAACGGAAGCATAATTGTATTTGACGGCATAGTTGTTTATTACTTGTGGCTTCTTCTTTTGCGTGCTTTTTTTTTTCGTCATGGCTTGCTTTGCCTTTAAGTAGGAGCGGCAATTTTGCGACTAACTATTTTTGAAAAACGATAATTATCTCCGACGTTAAAACAAAGAGTAATGATAAGACAAATTTTGTTGATCAATTGCTAAATAAACATAATATGGGATGTGTTATGACGGCTAGAGTTTTTGTGTTTTAGGATTTATGATTTGGATGAGATGAAAAGATTAATAAAAAAAAAATATAAAGCAAAAAAATAAAACAAAATAAAAAAATAAATAAGTTGGGATCCCTACGAATCATCGACGAGTAGCCGATGACCGGAGGATAATTATTTTGTGGTGGGTTGAACCTAAAGCTCCGATACCATGTAAAATTCTAAAGAGAGATTAATAATATTTATTGAATGACTTATCAATTATATGAGGGAAGTGATTTGCACACTTCCATAAATGATTGGGACACTCTAAATTAGAGTGTCTTGCCATTTATACCCTCACATTACTTTTACTTATTTTTATCCTGTGAGGGTATAAATGGCAATATACTCTAATTGTGAGGGTATAAATGGCAAGACACTCTAATTTAAAGTGTCTCTCAATCATTTATGAGAGTGTGCAAATCACCTCCAATTACATAAGGGGGTGGCATCGTAGTCGGTTAAGGGTTCAGCAAGGCTCGGCGTGCATCGGCAAAACAAAGCCACAACCTCGGCATGACAAAATCGGCGAGAGGATCGGTATACATTACCGATTCGATGTGGTTGAAAAGCAATAAATATTTGACCGTTACATGCATTCTACGACCTATGACCGTCGCAAAGATTCGACAAATTGTTTATACGTGTATTATATTGGGCAATATGATTTTAAAAGACGATTGTGTGGCAATATCACCGGTTCATATAATGGATCAGTCCGTCACGCCAGTTTATGACGATAGTGTGCTAGAAGAGTTACTGGACGAAGATATTCATAACCGTTTTCAATATGATCTTACGGAGCACGTAGCGGCGCAAGACTTACCATACCTCGATGAGTAGTGATTTCCTATTTTTAATTTTTGTTTTGTTTTTATTTTCCTAAAGTATTATGTAACTTTTATTTGAATTATTAATGGAATTTGATGTTTTAAATTAAATTGTTAAATATAATTATAAAAAAAAAAAATATATATATATATATATATATAGGCATGGTTAGGCATCATATTGCTACTAAAATTATGGACTTAGGCATCATTAGGCATGAAATTAGTTGGCTTAACATGATTGGCTAATTACTATTAATGTTTAGGCATCATTAGACATGGTTGCCACCCCCTAAGGTAGCATGTCTATTTATAATAGAACATAGATTTGAGAATAAGCTAACATAAACCCTAAATCTAATGCAGGGGCGGTCCTATGAAGGGGCAGGGGAGGGTCCCGGCCCCTCCAAAATTTACAGCACCTAGTGTAAATATTATAGGTTTTAGAGGTAATTTAGTTGAAGTTAGAAATAAATCTCCGATTCGGCCCCCCCTAAATAAATTCAGCCCCCCCAAAATAAATGTTCTAGTTCCGCCACTGACCTAATGGACCTCAAACCCACAATCAGGTTTGGGCGAAGAATCTAATCGTCTAACAGTGACTCGATCTTATTTTGATTTCAGATATACTACTACAGTCTTTAGCATACGATTGATATGCTCAATGTTAGCATGATAATGCTTTTACTTCTTTAATATGATTAGTACTAAACAAGAAATAAGTATGTTGGTAATTGTCGCTTAAGAGTAAACGAGATTCTTATAAGATACCTTAAACCAACTCAAACAAGATTCTAAATATTAGATGAGTGTCATTATGAGTTTCATCCCTGTTTATGACATCAGAATGTGGAATTTTATTATCCTAATTTTGCTTAAAATGTACTATCTCCGTCACACAATAATTATCCATTTTAACTTTTTTGAGTCTTTTTTTATTCAACTTTGACTATAAATATTTTGATTCGTGTAGTAACTAGACGAGTACCCGTGCATAGCAACGGGATTTTATAGCGACAAATAGTTTATTGATAAAAAAAAGTTTATAGGTTATAAACGAAAAATAATAAAAGTTTGAAGATTTGGAAATTAAACATAATGTTTTGAAACCCGGTTCGACCAGGGTGGTTCAACCGGTTGAACCATTCCGGTCGAAAAATGGATCGATTTAAACCGGGTCAACTTGCTAGGTTTGGTCGAAAACGGGTCAAATTAAACTGGGTCAACCCGTCGGGTTTGAAGCGTCCCGGGTCAACCCGGTTTGTGTTTCAATTGGTTGTATTTAATTTGGTAGATATGTTTTAATTGGTTATACAATGTGAATAAATTATTGTACTTTTAAGTAATTGATAATGTTTTAAAACCCGGTTCGACCCGGATGGTTCAATCGGTTGAACCGTTCCGGTCGAAAAATGGGTCGATTTAAACCGGGTCAACTTGCTAGGTTGGGTCAAAAACGGGTCAAATTAAACTGGGTCAACCCGCCGGGTTTGAAGCGTCCTGGGTCAACCCGGTTTGTGTTTTAATTAGTTGTATTTAATTTGGTATATATGTTTTTAATTGGTTGCACAATGTGAATAAATCATTGTACTTTTTCAAGTAATGGATAATGTTTTGAAACCCGGTTCGACCTGGTTGGTTCAACCGGTTGAACCGTTCCGGTCGAAAAATAGGTCGAGTTAAACCGGGTCAACTTGCTAGGTTGAGTCGAAAAGGGGTCAAATTAAACTGGGTCAACCCGCCGGGTTTGAAGCGTCCCGGGTCAACCCGATTTTTGTTTGATTGATTGTATTTAATTTGGTAGATATACTTTAATTTGATTGTACAATGTGGATAAATAATTGTACTTCTAAGTATTGAGGTGTTTTAATAAGAGTATTAATTACATTTCACTTTCTCTCTTATTTGACTATTGTTGAAAACTCAACATTTCACTTTTTACTATTTTTTCATTATAGATAATATAGATATAATACTTTATGAAAAATATATGATTAAATTAGGTTTTTTATTTATTTTCATTGGTATAATTTCATCAAATATTATATAACACAAGTAAAAATATTAATTGTCAAAATTGAAACAACAAAGACTTAAAAAAGTCAAAATGGACAATTATTATGAGACGGAGAGAGTAATTGCCAGAAATCCATTACAGTGACTAATGTCTGCTAAGTACTATTAAGGCTTGAACATCAGCTCAATCTGGACCTAAAACACATGGCCTTCTTCACCGGAACCTCTGCCGCGATAAACAACATCATCGCCACTTCAACATGAAATGGAACATATTCTAAGTGAGATTTTTGCAATATATAAAACAATAATAAAAATATATCTAACACATTATTAAATACTCCTATTCAAAATTCAAAGTCTCACTCTTGTAAAGTCAAGCAAATGGCATGGAAATGACGTAGGGACTACATCAATTAATTGATCTTCTTCTGTCTCAAAATTATTATCAACATTTCTACTTTGAGATATTTCAAATTAACTGTTCAATTTCTTTTTTTAAGTAAAAACTAAAGAATATGATAGGAGAATATTCTTTTTTGAGTCGTTAAAAACAAAAAGGGGCTTCACTTTTATTAAACTTTGTAATTCTTTCCTGCTGACAGTAATTTTGAGACGCAAGGAGTATTGATTTTGAGTTACAATAGTTTTATCATTTAAATAAGGGCAAATAGCACAAAAAGTATCAAACTTATAGTCCAATTCCAATCAATGTACTCTTCTTTTTTCTTGCATAAAAAGGTACCTAACAAATTTTTTTTTGCGGATTTGGATTTTTTACTAACGTTCGTTAACTCACTTTATTAGTAAATTACATGTTTGATCCTCGAATTCGTATAATCATTTCATGCAACACCCATAAAAATTTTCAATTTTTTTTACATGTTTGGTCCTCGAATTCGTATAATCATTTAATGCAACATCCAAAAAATTTTAAAAATTCTTTTCGAAAATTTTGAAAAAAAAAATTAAAAATTCTTTTTGAAAATTTTTGAAAATTCTTTTCGAAAATTTTAAAAATCTTTTTCGAAAATCTTGAAAATTTTCAAAATCTTTCTAAATTTTCAAAATTTTCGAAAAGAATTTTCAAAATTTTTAAAATTTAAAAAAAATAATTTTCAAATTTTTTAAAATTTTCGAAAATAATTTTCAACTTTTTTTTCAAATTTTCGAAAAGAATTTTCAAAAAATTTTCAAAATTTTTAAAACTTTCAGAATTTTCAAGATTTTTTTTTCAAAATTTTTTGGATTTTGCATGAAATTATTATACGAATTCGTGGACCAAACATATTAAGAAAACTTCGATTTTTTTTAATGTTGCATGAAATGATTATATGAATTCGAGGACCAAACATTTAATTTACTAACGAAGTGAGTTAACGAACGTTAGTAAAAAACATAAATTCGTCAAAAAATTTTGTTGGGTACCTTTTTATGTAAAAAAAATAAAAATAAAAAAGAAATAAATAATAATACTTTGATTGGAAATGGATCATAAGTTTAATACTCCGTAACTTTTTGTGTCATTTCTCCTTTAAATAATTGAGAATAATTCAACAATTCTCCTTTAAATAATTGAGAATAAGGACATGAAGCGACAGAGTGTTTAAGTGAGGTTAATGTAATTCAAATTTCCT
The DNA here is from genome assembly GCA_030686995.1 of Artemisia argyi. NCBI lineage: Eukaryota > Viridiplantae > Streptophyta > Magnoliopsida > Asterales > Asteraceae > Artemisia > Artemisia argyi. The sequence continues at coordinate 37,305,071 of CM060694.1, forward strand.
AATGGAATGTTTGTCATTTTAACCACTCCTTTATGTCAATTTCTCTTGCTTTTTGTAATGTAGTTTTGGTTTATTAACATTGTTGTGAAATGATAAATAATGATCTCTAAAACTTATAAATATGAGCTTAAGCTAAAACAAGCCTGTGATACCATAACATAGTTGTCTTCGTATAGATTCTATTAAGTTATTTTGCTTAGTAATTGACTTATATAACCACGAATTGAAACACAGAGGCGGAGCCATGTTGATACTATTGGGCAACATGCCCCCAACCAAGTTCTTGCGGATACACCAAAGATATAAGAAATAAAGTCGGACTAATGTGAAAAAAGCCTGGTGCCCTCACTCACAAAATCCGAGTCCCCTCGTCGTTCTAGCTTGACAACAATTGTAGCATCTTCTAATGCCTAAAAAGTGTTGTCCGGTGTTTTGAGTTTTTATTCCTCGAAAATGATGGAGTGAAAGGAAAATGGAAAGTGAAAAGGTATCAATTTAGAAAATTTTATTAATACCATATTTTATTTATTTATTTATTTATTTTTTCTTGTGTATGTCGTTAAAATGCGCATATAACTTGCCAAAAAAATTAGGATCATAACTAGCACTGTATCAATTTAGAAACTTTGAATTAGGGTACACCATGTGTGAATATTATAACATCTTAGCATAATTTTGTTAATAGAAACAAGTATTTTATTGTAATTTGTTAGGGTCATTACCTTTTTTTTTCAAATTGATTTTATAAATTACACTTTTGAGATAATAATCACAATTCCTTTTTATTAAATTGGTCTCAATACAATTCTTACAACACTTTTTACAACCAAAGTGGGTTTAATTCAAGATAACTGATGAGGCGAAAAATGAACCATTTTTAGGGGGTCATTTAAGCCCGAAATTAAATTTATTTAATCAAATATTGCCCTAAATCGTTCTTTTTGTGATTTTAGGTACTTTAGGAGTGAATTCTGGGAAAAAAAAAACATTTTGGACGTTTTTGGAGCATAAAAGTGAAGAAAACGGCAAAGACTTAATTTTTCATGCTGAGAACAGTACCTGACGGCGTCAAGAAGGAAATTGTGACGGCGTCAGGAGTAAAATCCATGACGACCCAGAGAAAACCTGAAGGCGTCAAGAGAAGGGCATTAAGAGTAATATTGGTGACGGCCTGCAAAAGGAATACACGTGACGGCGTCAAATCCAGATCTAAGCAGTCCGAGAATTTATTTGGCGGCGAGATGACGGCGTCAGACATTTACTCTTAACGCCATCACCTCACAAAATATATATATACTTTTCTATTTTTCATTCATTAAGAGAGGAACTTGTGTGGAGAATACTAGGGTCGAACCTAATAAACCCTAGGTCGTTTGTAACAGTATTTTCAAGGGTTTTCACCTCTTGAAACCTTTCATGTTCAATTAAGATAAGTCCTCTTTCAATTCATTCACTATGTCTATGTGTTGTTTGAATATATCTTATGTTTGTCTTGATTTTAACATGCTAGGCTAGATCTATCATGTGTTTGCTTAGATATAATGAAACCTAGATGTTGATTATAGGTTGATTGCTTGTTTATAGTTGTATTGGATGAATGATTTCAATGTTAGGCTTAAGAAAACTGGCAAATCTCCATTGTGTAACATGCTTGAACATCTTAAGAAACATGAACCGATGTGTACTAGGTTTTTATGATTGTATTTAATGCATGAGCGAATTCTAGTGATCCCATGTTAGGAGCTTCTTAGCCGGCTCGACATAGGAGTGAAGTATGAGCTTATAGGATTGGGGAAGTAAGTACGCCACCCCATGAATGGTATTAAGGAATACAATTCGTCATCCACGCAACTGTAACAAGTAATTAACCTGTAAAAGATATCTAGAGAGTAGTGAAACCTAAGTAAACACAATTCTCCCATATATTGCTCACACCTCTAGTTAATTTAGTTTATTTTCATTTTTAGTATTTTATTTTGATTGCATCTTTAGTTGTTGGGTTAGTTGAATAGCAACTAATTCCGCCCAACTCTTTCAAAAACTGAGATTTTACTTGCTTTTATAAAAATAAAAAAAAAATACAAAAAGAATCATCCCTCATCTCTAGACCTAGTCTTTAGGTTTTCTAATCCTAGCGACACTATTCCCAAGCTGAACGATCAATCCCCCGGTACTTGTCACTATACTATACTACAACGATCAGGTACACTGCCTGGTGGGTGTTGCAAGCTTCTCGAGATCCCTCGAGAGGTAAAGCCTGGTGCAATCCCTACGCATCAAGTTTTTGGCGCCGCTGCTGGGGAATAGTTATTGTCTAGGTTAAAAATTCTTTTTATTAGGTCTACTTGCTAGATTCCTTTCTAGTAAGATTTTATTTTTATTTTTAGTTTTCTGTAGTCTATCTTTTTCTTTGTGTGTTTGTTCGTAATTTTCATTGACTATTCCGTTCATCATGATGGAGAACGCGAATCCACCATACTACCGACCACTAAATTCACCCACTCCAAATGACATCTTGATGTTTAAACAACATGAAGATGAACCTATCTATGATGCATGGGCTCGTTTTAAATATTTACTCTGAAAAGTCTCTCATCATAATTTCGATTTGTGGTCCCAAATTGAAATATTTTACCATCGTGTCGACCATTATACCAAAATGGACATTGACCATGCCGCAGATGGGGACCTTTGGGGATTAAGTGTTGATGAAGCATGGGAAACCATAGAGAATTGTGCCATACTTGCCAAAAAATGGACAACCCAAAAAACGTTGTTACGGATCAATTGATAGCAAGTTTAAGGGAATAAGCAAGAAGATTGTTTGAGGATAAGTCTATAGATGAGATAACTGGGTGCACAAAGTGGTTTGATTTCACCACAATACAAGCTGAGCACATAGGTGACCTTGATGTGATGGAGAATGTAGCCGAACATGATCACATTGATCAAAAAGACCTAGGTTTTACGATCGATGATGATGAATCTCAAGAAACAGATGATGAATCTTTTGGGCAATTTGTATATAGCAGTCAGAATATTGAGGATGATCCTTATGATTCGGACATAGAAGTTGAGATGCCTAGGGAAGCACGTGAGATACTTGAGAAAATGTTAGGGTTAGATTATAATAAAACACATGTTGAGGATATAGGTGATTTTGACATAAGGAATGATGAAGTAAATAACATGAGCCCACAAAGTACCCACAAGTCCTACCATCATTTGAGGCACACATACCACCCGTGACTTACCCGGAAGAAGTAGAAGAGACTATAGGAACCCCAATAGAGGTAGAACCCTTGGATCAAGCACAACTAGAGAATATAGGTTTTAACACTTGTAGTGATGACCTTTCTTTTAGTTCTAAGGAAGTTCCTAGTTTTGATGAACCGGAGCCTCAACCAAAGCCGTTACCTAATCTTCCATCTTTAGATGTGAATTTAGGAATTGAAAAAGGTCCCGATCCACCCATCAAACTATATAGTCCAGGTAGTCTTGGGATAAAGGTAGTAGACATAAGCCTTGTAGAGAGGAAGCTGACACAGGAGCGGAAAATGACCTTACATGCTTACATCACCCATTTGTGATTGATCACAAGAAACATTATGGGTTTAAACCGTGTTTATTAGGTCAAGATGGATCCTCAACTAGTAATCTCTTGAAGTTGATTGAAAATGATCCCTTTTTAGGAAAAAATCTTAATCTACCCATTAACCCGATTGAATTTGTTAAGGTTATGATGATAGGAGCACACCCCTTTGAGCATATAATTCATCCACCACTCTTACCTCACGTGGCATATTTTCACCCTAAAGGTGTGTATCGCTACTTCCACCCGCACTTAACCCTAAGTGTAGGGAAAACCTCCCCTATTTCTGTTAAATAAGGGTAGAGTCAGGCTCGTGACTCGAACAAAAACAAGCGTTTCTTGGGAGGCAACCCATGTTTTGTGTGACTTTTATTTTTGTTTGTTTGTTATTTGCTTTCGTATGCATGCTTTATTTTTATTGTTGGTAGATCATGTTTCAAAACTAAATTAGTGAAAATAATTTACTTTATTGTTTGACCTAGTCTTAACTTCATCCAAAGGTATTTTGCAAAAGCTAAGTGTAAGGGGAAACCCCAAATATGTTTTTAAGAAACAAACTTGATCATGATTCTCCACAATATTAAGTGAACATATATTTGTATTCGTTAGAGTCAAATGCTTGTATCGAGTCATAATGATGTTTTGCAGGATTTTCCAGGAAGTAGGACGAAGTTTTTCCAGAAATTTTCCGGAAACTTAACATAAGAATTTCTGCAGGTCACTTCTGACGGCGTCACGAGTTTACTGTTGACGGCGTCACGTGTAAAATTCTGGAAATTTTGCCAGTTTTGTTTTTCTAACGGAGTCTTAAAGTTTTTGTTGAATCTTTAGTTTTATAATCTCCAGGAAATCTGCAAACATCATTCCACAAGCATTATATCTTATTTTGTTTTCTTGGATTTGTTAGCATATATAGATTGCCGCCGATTTTACGTGAGGTTGCCTTGTCTGTTTTCTCAGGTTTTACAGGTTATGTATGACAAGAAGATGATTTATATTCTGGAAGGGAAGCTTTGATTGTTCATTTTCTTGGAGGAATATCTAACCTGGCCACCTTATTATCCATACCGAGCGAATCAGGGGAGTATTTGATTTCATTCGTTTCACTTATTTCACTTTTACATTCTTTACTTGAATATTGGGGACAATGTTCATCCTAAGTGTAATGGGAGGGTAAAATGATGATACCTTACAGATACACTTTCGCTTGAGTTTGTTTGTTTGATGGTAGATGTGTAATAAAACTATGAGAAATACTTGTTAGTGCAATTTTAGCGTCAAATTTAAATTTTTTTACAACATTTAGGAGTGAAACTTTAGTCATAGCAAGCGTCTCATGGATAGGAGATTGTATGACTAGCACAAAACCGTACCATTCAGAAAAATTTTCCACCCAAATATGTGAGGTTCGCCTTTAGATTTGATAGGAAAAGCATTTACTATTAGTGCTTATGAGTGTTCCGGTAGCATTTAGATTCTAGAACTTGCGTTAGTGATGCATCCCGAGACCGCTAGTGAGACTACATTCGTGTAGTAGGATTTACTACATGATAAGAGGCATTAGGATCACCTTTGTGTTAAACCCGTATCATAATTACTTGACCATTTAAGTCATATTACTTGGCTAGTTAAGTCAACTAATTTTTCCCACACCTTAGCGTTGTACTCATTTTTAGTACACGAAACCCCTAGTACACCCCTCCGAACCTATCTTTTCGTTTCTAACTTTAAGCATCTTACTTAAAGAAAGAATTTGTTACACCCCACTTAAATGTACACCCAAATCGCCTTAGCCTTCCGTGTATGCACTCATCTTTAGTGCATTATTGTTATTTGTTAAACCCTAAGTTAATTATCTAATTGATTACATGGTTGCTAAGTCGAGTCATATCCTTGTACATATTATTTTGGGACGATTGGGACTTATGAGTAAAGTACTTATTTTATGGAGTAATGGGGAAGAACATCATATTATTACCCCCGTATGTACGTTAATATTAAAAGTACTCCAAGTGTTTTGATTATCTTAATTCGAGTCATTAGATTAGTTTATTGTAAAGTGTGTAAAAATTCAAGTGTAAGGGAGATTTTCACTCCCTATGATGTATTATTTTGGATGGTACGGTAAGAGTGTATGCCATATATATATATATATATATATATATATATATATATATATATATATATAGAAAAAAAGAAAAGAGAAAAAACATACAGACTACCATCCCGTTTCATTCTATGTTTATTTTATGTTTTTGTTATTTTTCATTTATTAGCTTAAGTCGAGTCTAGTATTGGCTTAGCAATGCCACATTATACATGTAATTAACCAAGATTGTTAACTCGCCACCAATAAAGACTGCCTATATCCAACAAAACCGTGTATTCCATATCCCTACACCTAACGTTACAACCCTTTAAAAGACCTCTTTGATAGTTTATCCTAGGTGCTTACGCCGTGTGGTGGAGGTTTGGTCCTTTTCCCAAGCTTATGGTAATCTATTTTGCTATGACAAGTAGTGAGAGATGTTTTCCATTTCCATATTGTGATATATACTTTATTACACTCGAGAGATGTGAGTATCTAAACACTATTTGTGAGGTGCTAGTGTATGACCTCCGTGCTTGTCTTTGATCTTTAGTGGAACGATTATTTGTTGTAATTACTTTTATATTAGTGTTAAATGACCCCTAACTTGTATTTTGATTAGAATAAAAGCGCATTTGCTTGAGGACAAGCAAATATCAAGTATAAGGGTATATGATGAGGCGAAAAATGAACCGTTTTTAGGGGGTCATTTAAGCCCGGAATTGAATTTATTTAATCAAATATTGCCCTAAATCGTTCCTTTTGTGATTTTAGGTACTTTGGGAGTGAATTCTGGAAAAGAAAGCATTTTGGACGTTTTTGGAGCATAAAAGTGAAGAAAACGGCAAAGACTTAATTTTCCATGCTGAGAACAGTACCTGAAGGCGTCAAGAAGGAAATTGTGACAGCGTCAGGAGTAAAATCCATGACGACCCAGAGAAAACCTGAAGGCGTCAAGAGAAGGGCGTCAAGAGTAATATTGGTGACGGCCTGCAAAAGGAATACACGTGACGGCGTCAAATCCAGATCTAGGCAGTCCGAGAATTTATTTGGCGGCGAGATGACGGCGTCAGACATTTACTCTTGACGCCGTCACCTCACAAAATCTATATATACTTTTCTATTTTTCATTCATTAATAGAGGAACTTGTGTGGAGAATACTAGGGTCGAACCTAATAAACCCTAGGTCGTTTGTAACAGTATTTTCAAGGGTTTTCACCCCTTGAAACCTTTCATGTTCAATTAAGATAAGTCCTCTTTCAATTCATTCACTATGTCTATGTGTTGTTTGAATATATCTTATGTTTGTCTTGATTTTAACATGCTAGGCTAGATCTATAATGTGTTTGCTTAGATATAATAAAACCTAGATGTTGATTATAGGTTGATTGCTTGTTTATAGTTGTATTGGATGAATGATTTCAATTTTAGGCTTAAGAAAACTGGCAGATCTCCATTGTGTAACATGCTTGAACATCTTAAGAAACATGAACCGATGTGTACTAGGTTTTTATGATTGTATTTAATGCATGAGCGAATTCTAGTGATCCCATGTTAGGAGCTTCTTAGCCGGCTCGACATAGGAGTGAAGTATGAGCTTATAGGATTGGGGAAGTAAGTACGCCACCCCATGAATGATATTAAGGAATACAATCCGTCATCCACGCAACTGTAACAAGTAATTAACCTGTAAAAGATATCTAGGGAGTAGTGAAACCTAAGTAAACACAATTCTCCCATATATTGCTCACACCTCTAGTTAATTTAGTTTATTTTCATTTTTAGTATTTTATTTTGATTGCATCTTTAGTTATTGGGTTAGTTGAATAGCAACTAATTCCGCCCAACTTCTTCAAAAACTGAGATTTTACTTGCTTTTATAAAAACTAAAAAAAATACAAAAAGAATCATCCCTCATCTCTAGACCTAGTCTTTAGGTTTTCTAATCCTAGCGACACTATTCCCAAGCTGAACGATCAATCCCCCGGTACTTGTCACTATACTATACTACAACGATCAGGTACACTGCCTGGTGTGGGTTGCAAATTTCTCGAGATCCCTCGAGAGGTAAAGCCTGGTGCAATCCCTACGCATCAATAACTAGTTGAAATCACCAATCAAATTTTATGTTATAGACACCTTAAGTTATAATTAGTGTTAAATGCATCGTATTAGAGCCTTTTTGTTGCCTTTATTATGTTAAATAAACCCGACCTGGCTTATTTAGTTACGCCATGAAGTAACATTTTCTCACACGTTATTTAACTACTCTTTTTCTTTGATGCCCTCTGTGATCACATTTTCTAGCTCCACCGCTGGAAACACTCATTGTTACATGCTAGCACGTTTAAAATAAATACATTTACCTTTGCATTCATGGGCACATAAACAGTCATCAATATTAAGTATGCACAATAAAAAATTCATTCAAATAAACGCTTCACTTAAATCCTGAAACCATGAAAGTAAGTTGTTTATTTTTCAAGCAACATTATAATCTGCAAGTACATATATCCTGAAACAAGAGGATCGTTGACGAGAATATAACTTTTCTTATTTTGTAATGCATATTATCCGGTATAATTCCTTTATTCAAAACAAGAAAACAAATGTTTCTTGTCTTAATTAGATTTGGCGAAATGCTCGTTTGCAAGTTTTGCTACAGCAACATAAGACTCCGCGGTGACAAGAGAAGCATTAGCAGCAAATTCTTCCTTAACTTCGTATTCAAGCTGTAGTTTTAAAAGAGACGTGTCGCTGTTCTTGTTCTCTTTAATCTCAAACTTAGTTTTAAAGAAGTTAAATCCTGCATCAAGATATCCACCTTCCACAATTTCGGTTTCTTTAACCCTCTTCTCATTATCGACTTTCATAAACTTCTCCTTGAAATACTTGGTTTCTGACCCTGCAATTTTGTACACAACACAACTGTTACCAATTTTGATTTAAAGCACTTTACAAAAAGAGATATGTAGAAGACATCGAGTTAAGTCATATGAATGAACCCTAATAATATAGTTTTAGAAACTTTTCATGGTTTTGTAGTTGTAAAACATATTTCCTTAGAAATGATTAAATTTTTTACTATTCGTAAATAAGTAACTAGCTAGCATGTATCATGCTTAAATTGCTAGTAGTTGATTCTCAACTGATAAAACGTACCATGCTTAAAAGTCACCTTGATAACAGTACCAGTGCCACCATCACCTTCGACAACATCGAGTGCTTCGATTGTTTTTCCAACGAGCAGCTTTGCAAGCTCTAGAGTGCCATAAAGCAACCAGGCTTTGCTTGCGGGCGCCTTGAGTTCTATTTCTTCAGTTAATGTTTTAAACATTTTGTTTTGTTGGTTGATGAATATGCATATGCATATCGCCAGCTCAATTTATACTAGAAAATCTTTGATGAAATGAAGTTTGCATTTAACATTGTGTTAATTGCATGGTTTCTTTAATCTAAAACGACGGCTATGGATGGCATTATGGCAACGTTGTCAAAAGATGTGTGTTAAAAGGACCCCAATTCATTATGTACCTAAAGTCTCTAATTAATCTTGTTGTACATAACTTACATAATTTAAAACACGTGTGTTTTTACAAGTGTGTTATATTGGTTTGGCGAGTCCTATTCATTTTAAAGGAATTAATCGAGATTGTAGTTTCTCCGATTGTTTGCATTAGAAAGTGCAATTCTAGAGAAATGAACAAAAAGGTCACAGTTCCACCAACGCTTGATGCATACGTTTGGCGAAATGAGCTGGAGCTGGAACTTTTACTATAAGTCAAAATTAAATTTGTATTTTATAAATTTGTTTGACAAATAGGTTCAGGTTGTGGCTTATTATTGCAAAATTACTGAAAGGACATAATTAAATAAGTTTTTGTATATGTTAGATATTTTTATGGGTAAATAAGTAATTATTCAAAAGCCCAGGCTAAAGTTTTTAGCCGACTTATTTTATAAGCCCTTCCATAAGCCCCATGACAAACGAGACTTATTTTATTAGCCGACTTATATAAAAAACACGAGAATGAAAATAAGTCCCTCCGTTAGTAATATTAGTCCTCATTCTCGTGTTTTTTTTGAACCAAATCATCCTCGTGTTTTAAAGTTGGCACAAATACATTCATTCGTTAATAATATTAGTTAATGAGGAATAACGATGCAAATGATTTTCCGTTATCTCCTAACAAGAGTTAAAATATTTGCATTGTTAGTACCCATTGGGTTAAAATATTTGCGTCGTTAGTCCTCATTGACTATAGAGTTAAAATATTTGCATAAGTTAGTCCTTGTTGAGATAAAAATTTTGCATCGTTAGTCCTCATTAACTATTCTTACGCTTTTATACTTTTTCTTTTATTTTTCTTACGTTTTCATCCGTTTTTCTCATGTTTTTATCAATTTCTTCCATTTTTCTCCCGTTTTCATACATTTTTATCCATCATCATACATTTTTATTCGTTTTCATCTATTATTCTACGTTTTCGTCCGTTTTTTTATGTTTTATCTGTTTTCATCCATTTTCATACATTTTTATCCATCATCATACACTTTTATTCGTTTTCATCTATTATTCTACGTTTTCGTCCATTTTTCTTATGTTTTATCTGTTTTCATCCATTTTTATACATATATTATGTATGAAAACGGATAAAAATATATGAAAATAGATAAAAATGTATGAAAACTTGACATTTGATAAAAATGTTTCTATATCAATTTTAAATCACGTTTTTGACCACTTTCTGGTCCGAATCATCAAAAGTGCAAAACACAAAAGTTGTCCAAAATAATGCTTTACATCAAGACTCGCGAGATTTTAACCTGAAATTGCAAAACAATGGTTGTTACTATCAAAACTTAAGCGGTTTTCGACCAAATTTCATAACTTACACACTTATAAACTCTTGTAAATCTTATAAGATTGATTATTTACAAGAGTTTATAAGTTATGAATTTGGTCAAAAACCGCTTAAGTTTTGGTAGTAAACAGTCATTGTTTTGTAATTTTAGGTTAAAATATCGCGAGTTTTGATGTAAAACATCATTTCGGACAACTTTCATGTTTTACACTTTTGATGATTTAGATCAGAAAGGGGTCAAATCATGATTTAAAATCGATACAAAAATATTTTAATCAAATGTCAAGTGTTCGTACGTTTTTATCCATTTTCATATATTTTTACCCGTTTTCATACATAATATATGTATAAACATAGATGAAAACGGATAAAAAAAATAAGAAAAACCGACGAAAACGTAGAATAATAGTTGAAGACGAATGAAAGTGTATGAACACGGATAAAAACGAATGAAAACGTGAGAAAAACAGACGAAAACGCAAGAAAAACGGACGAAAAATGATAAAAACGTAAGAATAGTCAACGAGGACTAACGATGCAAAAATTTTAACTCAACAAGGACTAACTTATGCAAATATTTTAACTCTATAATCAATGAGGACTAACGACGCAAATATTTTAACCCAATGGGTACTAACAATGCAAATAATTTAACTCTTGTTAGGAGATAACGAAAAACCATTTGCATCTTTAGTCCTCATTAACTGATATTACTAACGGAAGGATGTATTTGTGCTAACTTTAAAACACGAGGATGGTTTACAAGGATGAAAAGCGGGATTTGGCCAACACATTTGCTTATTTTATCCTTTTCTCGTGCAATTATGATATCTTATTACGTGCATTAAATGTTACAAGATTGTTTTTTGTATATGGCTCCCCAAATTGTTCACTCTTACAGATAGAGATATAAAATAAAAAGCCATTTGTAGTTCGCCAAAAGGTGTCCTTTGCAAATGTCACTAGTCATGAAAAAATATATCTTCAAGCAAGGCCAAAAACAGTAGTGAATAAGTTGTTAAGATTTCAATCCTAATCTTAGGATCTTACGATTTCACGATACTATAAAACAAAAATAATTCAGATCCTACGTAGGATCTTACCAAACTCAAGATCTTACAAGATCCCGATCTTTACCATAAGATTTTAAAATTTAATCCGATCCGATCTTACTTTTTTTGAACTGTAAACTAAAAAACAACAAATTTATGGATTATGTTTTATAGAATTTTAAAAACAACATGTTCATCTTATTAAACATTTCATATTCATAATTTAAGACAATATTTTCGTGAAACATTCAAATAATTTTGTGTTTATGATATATAATAATTTGTATATTTGAATAATATTACAAAAACTATTAAGAAAATAATACTATAATAAGATTTTAGGATCCCGACCTTGAAAACCGCGTTATAAAATGTGTTGATTTTGTTTCGACTTAGCACTCGTAATTTCTATGAAGGGGACTCGTATATAAGAAAAGGAATGGACTAAAACCTCTCTCATTTGTTGTAAAAGAAATATGGAGACTCTTTAAAATCATTACACAAATTACTATATATTTAATAGAGTGTCGATTCGGTGAGCTCTGATTGGTTGCCTACATTGGTTGCGTCATTTTTGCGTCAGTGTTTGGGAGCCCATCTTGCTGGCCCGTTTAGCGTCCCTTTCCAAATGGTTTTTTTTTTTTTTTTTTTTTTTTTTTTTGGTAAATGGGAATAATCCTGTACCCCGGTAAAATGTTATATATGAAAAATACATGTTTATGAGTTTTGTTGTTCTTAGTTATTTTTCTGTATTTTTTTATATATGTATATCGAGTGCTATTTTGACCAGTGAACAACCGGCCTACTTTCTACTTAAAAAAATAATAATAATAAATACCGTGCAATAGTCAACGACATCAAACAACGCCCCGCTGACTGATCGTCGCCCACGTCGTTATAGAAATATTTACACAAATCTTTCCTTAATCCACTATGGAAACTTGATCTTCAACATACGAAGCAAACACATGATACTTTGTCCGTTGCTATTTCTTACTTATTTTGTCCGGTTAAACAAAGTCATGAATATTTCACAAGCCACCGTTGGACTGCGCGTACAAGTCCAGATCGATTGCATTCATTCGATATTCACGTGACTTCATTTTACACCGTCTTCTTTGTTTGTTTAAACTTATACTTATTTTATGATTTTATAAGTCGACGATGACCTTAATATAATAAGTTGTTCTATAAGATAATAAAAAAGTTAAACTTGTAAAACTAAGGGGCCGTTCGGTTTAATGATAGGAACCACAATCAGCATTATTTTGATAGTAGTGGTTGGCCCTTAAGAATGATAGACTCATTCCTAGATCCCTTAGCACCTTTAATGTATGGAAAATATAAGGATATGATCATACCGATTACCATGAAACAAACAAAATATATCATTCCCATAGTGGCATAGTCATTCATTTATTCCCATAGGCTCAAACCAAACGCACCATAAGTGTTGGAAAAATGAGTTTTGCAAAGTGGGTTTTTGCATACTTTGGACATGATTTAATGTATGTATATGTTACATATATTTGTGTTGCTTGGGGGCGTTTTGTTCTCCTCTAAAAGAGCTTCGCAACGAGCTAAAATATGTCCAAAATGGAGTAGTAATGAATGAGATATCGTGTCTCAAAGTGGAACACAAAATATGGGAAAATAGAAATATCCCACATCGCCTAATGAATGAAATGAAAGCATGTATATTTTGAAATCTTTGTATTAGCTTTCAAATTCCTTTAGGAGAGCTATGCTCACACTCTTACGTGCGCGCGCACAGGGGGTGCAGAAAATGGGATTTCCGTGCCAAAATGGGTTCGAAGCTTCTGAACTCATTCGAGCCCACGCGACCTGCGGACATGAATGCAACTCTGAAACCTCGCCTACGTGCGTATATATTTTCGTGTGTGAAAAGCTGATCTTGGAGCACAAGATAACTTTTCAGTATAAATATAGCCATAGTCTCATTCAGTTTGACATCCAAAAACGTAGCTCATTACCGACCGGTACTCCTTGTTGTCTGTTATTTATTGTAATCTAATTATGCTAATAAAAGTGAACACCGTTTCCCACACTAAGCTTATGAAAAACAAACCAAAAATAATATAAATAGGGTTGATGTAATGAAATAGTAATGTGTTTTATTGAACCGTTTTAATAATTAGTCTAAAATGATTATCATTTTATTGATTTTCAACATGGAATAGACACAACCGATCAAATTATCTATACTATATATAATACACAAATAAATTTCTCTTCAAAATTTTCAGACTTACAAGAAATAAAGCATGGTTTACAACACTTTAATGCACCCAATTTTTAGAATTACAACAAAATAAGCATAGTGTACAACAAAAATAAGCATGGTGTCATTTTCAGATTAATCTTCTATCAAACAACATTAATGCAACTATGCAAGTACCCGTGCATAGCAACGTTTCCTAGCGGCAGATAATTAACAATTTGTGATATTGTGGTGAGTGTTTTGTATAGCGTTCAAAATAGAACGTGAACATATCATAATGTAATTGCAAACGATTGTACTACACGATAACTAAAGTCTAGGAAAAATTCTTAATATCTATCAAACAACATATAAAAACATTTAATGAAATTGAAAGTAAAACATTACATTAGTTATGAAATAATAACTAACAACACACGTTACTCTTAGCGTAAAACTTCTTGATAAACGACATTCGAGGTGTAGATTCTTGCTTGACGGAACTCTTTGACTGGTTTAACCAATACCTTTATTATTCTACGGGTTATCCCTCTAGACAATGCCACATAAAGCTGGCCATGTGAGAAAACAGAGTCGGGCAAATAGACACCCACATTTGGAATTGTTTGGCCTTGTGCTTTATTAATAGTCATCGCAAAGCTAAGACGAATAGGGAATTGTGTTTTCTTTAGTTTGAAAGGGAACATCTTCTTCAGATGGAGTAAGAGGAATTCTTGGCAATAGCACTCTAACTCCAGCATGTTGTCCGACAGCAATCTTAGCGTTGATGACATTAGGGTCAAAACGTTTACATATCAACCTCGTGCCATTACATAATCCATTTGCCGGATCGAGATTCCTTAAAAGAATAATTGGACATCCTATTTTCAAACGCAAGCAATGAGGGGGCAACCCGCTCACGCTGAGCGAGTTTAAGAATTCCAAAGGATAGAAGTTTTGGGTGTCGTCTTCTGCTTCATCAAAGCTATAGTAAACCTTCTCTTCACCCGAAAATCTTTCAATCAACATATCATTAATGCGGTCAAAATGCTCATTTTTAGTGGATAAAATTGCTCTTGAAACTATATCAGTAGATGCATGAGCGTTGGCGGCGAAGGAAGGAAACACTTCATCGATTAATGCATCCTTTGAGGCAGCGTCTTCAGTGTAATGGACGGTCATGTCATCAGGTATGCATACATAGTCTTCATCGATGACCTCTTCAACTCTGTCACCAACTCGTAATAGGAAGTTTGAAAACCATGGGTCTATCTGTGCCCTCATGTTTATGGTTAACCGCATTTTTTTAATTATGGACCAAAGAGGTGACATCCGTAGACTTGAATCTACAATCTGCACTCAGGTTCCACATCTAATGACCGGTAAAACCTATCTAAAATGCACTCCTAAAACCATTATCTTGCCGCCGAAAGGAAGTTTGACCCCGGTAATGTCTTGCATAGTTTGATCAACCGCCTCCACACCTTGCCTTTTAGTCATTGATGCTTCATCCCAGATTATCAACCTGGCTTGACAAAGTAGCTTAGCAAGGCCACTTTGTTTTTTGATGTTGCATACTGAGTTTGTATTAAGATTGATGGGAATCTTAAATCGGGAGTGAGCAGTTCTTCCCCCTGTCATGTTATTCGCCGCAGCCCCTGATGAAGCAGTGGCAAGTGCAATAAGACCACGAGAATGAACAGTGGCAAGCAAAGCTTTTTACAAGAACGTTTTACCAGTTCCTCCAGGGCCATCAATAAAAAACATGCCAGGAGAATCTTCATTGACATGTCTCGTGATTGTATCATATGCGACTTTTTTATAAGTGTTGAGAGAATGCCGAGCAAGTATATCTTCATCTTGTACAACTATCGAGCACTCCTCTTGTAACTCACGACAGCCAAATGATTCTAAACTTACATTTGCAGTAATGTTGTGAAGGTCAAAATTACTAAGACTTTTACCCATAGATTGTAGAATTGATGATATGTCTGTTAGAACCATATTTTGAACCCGCTCAACACTTGCACAATGTAAGGTGTAGTCTTCTGAAAGTGAGTCGTAATGGTCATTCCATAACTTGCGAACATCTCCTGACTCACAAAAGATTAGAAGAGTCACGAATAGTCTTCTAAGAGGGTCGGGCATCTAGTGCATAGAGGACTCACGTAGACAGTCAGGTATGTGATCATCACTCTGTATTAATTCCTAAATCCTTAAAAATTGAGAAGTTACCATCTTTAATATTTCAAAGTATACAAAATCATTAAAAGTTGCAAATTTGTAAAAAAATTTCATGTTTAACATTATTTTAAATTTTCAATTGCTAGCAAATTCATCGAAAACATCAAAATACTTTTTAACAATTTTACAGTTTAAATCAAAAAACATCATGTCCAAACAAATAGTTTTAGATACAACAAATTTACACAACGATAATTCACCAAACAAATAATTTACATACAACAAAATTAACGTATATATCATTAAATTATTACAAGATTTACCCCACAATATTCATAAAAAAATTTAAATGACAATATTCAAAAACATTAATATGAAGATCTCGTGCTACCGTTACCCCTATTTAATACTTCATATTTATATTTATTTCTAGTTCACCCATTTAATATTAAGATCTCATTTGACTTTTTTTTCTATACTAATCTCATCCAATTACACTTTTTTTTGAAGATCTCGTTTGCTATATACTAATCACACCCACTTACACTTTTTTTTTTCTTCATTATACTAATCTCGTTTGGCTTAAGAAGGAAGGGACGCAAGACACAAAAATACAACATTAAGAACACACAAACAATGTCTAACATATGCTTAAGACCAAGCACATGATCCAACACATTGACCACTGAGAAGGGCATCATCCAAAATTATGACCAAGACATGACCACTTGACCACTGACAAAACTTTAACGTTAACCTTAAAATGCCAAACATTAACCACTGACACACAGAAAAAAACTTATAGGTAGCATATTTAAATTTGTAAAGTAGTGACTCAATTGATACAAAGACAATATAGACGCATCCTATTAATACAAAGACAATATAGACGCATCCTATTGAATGGCTTTTATGTGTTAACTCAATTGAAAAGAAAACTATAGTGTCCCATAATCACGAGCCAAATGACCCATTAGACCCACTGTGCCAAACACCCAAAAACCTGAAATAGAAGTTAACCAAGAACAACATGCACTGATATATACACCTTGTTTAAATTAATGTGTTACAGTGATATTTGTATACTCAACATGCTTACATGAGAACCACATTAAAAACAAACCATTGCAAATGATAGTTTTATTTATAAAAAGATAAACTAAGGAGACAAAGACATCGTTTATATTTCTAGTATAAACAAGATGTCTTAACATTAAACAAACGACATGGATACTTAAAAACAAACAACATGGATACTTAAGGAAACAAAGACATATTGTTAAACAAGATTTTTTAACAAGAAACCAATGACATGGATACTTAAAAAGATTAGAACCATGTCATCATCATCTTCGTTTGGTGATGGTTGGTGTTTTTCAACCTCAACCTCAAACGACATGAATACTTGACTCGCAACAGTTGGTGTTGGAAGTGGCTCTTATTCATCATCTTCGTCATCACTTGAGATGACAATGACGTCATGCCAATTCCAATTGATCAAGTTAGAGTTGAGAAAAGGATTACGATGTGGAGCATGGTACTGGTAAGAAGATGTAAAAAAAAATTAAAAAGATAGATGAAAGATTAGAACCAACATAAAAATGAAAGATTAGAAGTACAAAAACATATCTAAATTTAAGATTAGTTGTGCGTATATCATTAAAAAAATGAAAGATTAGAAGCAACCTCAAAATCATCATCAACATTCATTTGATTTGTGATTTCCATTTCTTCTCATTGATGTCGAACTACACTGGTTGTGCTTCTACAATCGGTTGTTTATATGGGCAAGAAACACCCATTCATTGCCATATATAATTTAAGGAATTTGAACATATATTAATTGACATTTGCAGTTTTGGTTTGACACATTGATTTCCATTCAAAGCTTTCCATGAATATGAATTGTTTCCAGTTTCGGTTCACAGTAATTAACAAGGCAACACGGTTCACATTAATTAACAAGGTAACACACTCGGTTCACATTAATTCACAAGGCAACACACAAGGGTAAAATCGAGATTGACCAAAAGTTAAGTTTTTCACAATTTCACTTTGACCATTTCTCCATTATATGTAGTAAAGATTAATACACAATTGAATTCACCCCTTCACCAAAATATATAACTATTTAAACACAATGTACAATCTAATCAAGCCAGTCACTTAAAAATAATGCCATTAGTCCAATTCCAAATTTGAGAAAACTTTTGCTTCCACCAACTTCAAACAAAGTTCGAAACATAAAAAATTAAAAGAACAAGAAAAAAAAAAAAAAAAAAAAAAAAAAAAGAGAGATCTCAAGTTGTACAATTTATCAATAGTTCTTTCAACGAAAACAATATTATCTTAGCAAAAAAAAAATCTTCCTTTTCCTCAAGATCTTAAACGAAAACAAAAGAAACAACAAAGATCTCGGGCTTCTTTAAAATTTTGATGAGTGTGTAAATACTCATCATTTTTAGTCAAATCTGAACTGCAAAACGTTTAAAAACACTCAAAAACGCATCAAAATACGGAAAAAATCCCAAAGATCGTGTTTTATACGTTTCAGATGCAAAATGATTGAAAACAGATGAAAAACGAACAAAGTTTGCATAATTGGCAGTTTCAGTCCCCCAACTTTCAAAATTTGACAAAACTCGTCCCTGAGCATTTATTTTAAAAGAAAAGTCAACCCAAGTTCTTTAAAAGTCAAAAGATATCACAAATGATCTTTGGGTAAAAAGTTTTCAAAAGATTACAAGTTCTATCCTTGGAATTTCACAATTGGCAAAATTGGTCCCTGTACTTTCAGAGTTGTCAATAATAACCCCCGAGAATTATAATCTGAAGAAAAATGACAAAGTGGACCTTGGGAATTCGTGACTTGGCAAGAATGGTACTTGGTGATAGTTTAGAGAAATGGCAGAATTGGCCCTTTGAAAAACCAGATTTTACATAGTTGGTCCTTGGGCCCTAAATCCTAAACTATTACTAAATCTAATCCTAAACCAAATGAAACCAAACCACCCCTTGAGCCCAAATAATTGCCAGCCCACACAAACACCTAACAACCCCAAGGCCAACCCTTCTTTTATTTCACGTTTGATAATTAAAAACGTTTGTTGACCGAGTCAAACCACCCCATCTCTTTCACCTCCTCCAACCCGTGAACCCTGCAAACACACTACCTCCATCACCATCTCCCCCATCACTCTCAGTTTTTGTCCTCTCCACCTCTTCCCAATCCCACTATCTCCCTCCACCTCACAAACCCGTACCTAACACCTTTGACACGCTGGCAATCCAAATAACTTTTTGGCGCCAAAACTGGATGTATGGCTAGGATCACTCATTCTTTATTTGGACGACTGGGATTTGATCAAGAAAGCACAAGGATGATATTACAACTGTTTTCACTCACAGAAGAAGCAAAAGTGCAAAGGAAGCCCTAATTTCTAGTTTAGTATAAATAGGCAACATTGTAAGCCCTTAGAGGCATCCCTTTCATTGTATCTTATCTGTTTTAGAATTAGTTTACAATTGTACTTTCAAGTTTCCAGTTTAATTAAAGTTTCTTTCAAGTTTATTGCAATTCGAATTTTCAATCAAAATTTCAAATTTCTTATTATTTCATTAAAAGTGTTAATTACTTTGTCTCAGTATGTTTTGCAATCCTTGTTTATGATAATTGAATCAAAAGAAAAGAAAATCTCAAGAAAAGAAAACAGAAAATTACAAAGAAAATTCAAAAAAAAAAAATAAAGAAAGAAGGAATAGAAGCAGAAGCAGATATGGTGGTGGAACTGGTTTAGAGTCCCATGGGGGACATTAGGATGTGGTTTGGGTTACTGGTTCTTAGTTAACTTCAGCTTGGATGTCAAGTAAGAATATGATCCATATTTTTGTTATAACCTGTGTTGCTTGATAATTGGTGGTGATTGTTATTTGTTTTGCTCCTTTAGGTTTATTGTAGCTTAGCATAATCTAATTAGTGAAGTTTGAACTTTGATTTGCTCACTTACTTTGAAAATAACAAAAACAGTCCATATAGGGGTGTTTGGTTTAGTTAATTTGACTTAGTTGTTGTTGTTGTTTGTGGTCAAATCTTAATTAGACAAGTCACTTAGGCCCCAAGTAGCTCAGAGGTAGTCTTGCTTTGGTCATTTTCACAACAAAAGGTCAAAATTGCATATTCATTCCCACAACAGCTTAACTGTTGAGATTTAGGGAAATCAAAACCCTTAAATTGAATCAAAAATGGTTTAGGGTAGTTTTAGGGTCATTGTGGGATAATACTACACTTTAAATCAGCTAGGATCAATCAAAAGTCACATAAGTCAATTTCATAAAAAGTCAAAAGTTGATTCATAGGCAGAATCTCAGATTTTCAAAGATTTTTAGGGAATTTTGTGATAAGATTCAGGCATTAAGCTTTTTACAAGTAATAGTCCCTCACTTAATCTATAGAATTCCAACATCAGCTTATTTTTGAGATTTTTTTTAGTAGCTTAATTAGGTTCCCAAAGTGACCTGCAGGGAAAGACTTACCCTGCACCCAAGTTGTAGCAAAATTTCATTTGACTCTAAATTGGTCAAATCTTAATCCTAGGTTGCGATTTTTGTTGTTTTTGAAAGACCTTTAGGTGGTAATTAGATTTCAGAAGTTAGTTTCCCATTAGAGCTTATTGGATAGCTTAAGTTGAGCCTTCTTTTGGCTTAGTTTTGGTGGTCTGCTGCTGCACACTCTTTTTGTTCTTGAATTTGATTTGCTGAGCTTGTTAATCTCCTATTTGTTGTTGATCTTGTTACTGTATTATTATTGTTGTTTAGTTGTTTGCATCAGCCCTTGTGGCTTATTGGCTTATTAAAGCTTTTTGGCTTCTTGCTTGGCTGCTTTTTTGCTTGCTGCTATTCTTAGTGTTGTACTTGTTCATGCTAATGTTCTTGTTGTTGTCTACAATTAGTAGTTGTTGTTTTCTGCTTGTAGTTGTTGTTTTACCCTTGTTAGCTTTTGGGCTTATTGGCTTATTTGGGTATTGTCGTGTGGTGTTAATAATCTCAACGAAAAGAAAAGTTCACTTTGAATCTAAATTATAAAACCTGTTGAAACAATAAGCTTGGATAAGCTTATTTTGGACTTTTCAGAGAAAAAAAATGCACCAAAGTTTGATGTTTCTCTTGTAAAAGTTTGTTTGAAAAAGAAAAAGTTAAAAAAAAAAATTCAAAAAGCCAAAGGCAGGATTCGAATCTGTGTCCCTTGGCTCACAACACACAGACACAACACACCACACCATACCAACGCGC
This sequence comes from Artemisia argyi, assembly GCA_030686995.1. Classification (NCBI taxonomy): domain Eukaryota; kingdom Viridiplantae; phylum Streptophyta; class Magnoliopsida; order Asterales; family Asteraceae; genus Artemisia; species Artemisia argyi. The sequence continues at coordinate 37,326,364 of CM060694.1, forward strand.
CCTTGGGTCTTTTTCATAATAGTCTTACACTTTAATTCCTTTAAGTAGTATTTGTTTAGTTTGCATATTAATATGTCAACTGCTTATTTCTGCTTATTCCTACTGCTTATTTCCTAGTTTTTATTTTTCTTAGGTTAATTTTAAGTTTATTTAAGTACCAAAATTTTTTTTAGATTTTTCACAATAGTTTTAGTATTTAATTTGAATGAATTAGTTTTTAATTCATATTAAATAGAATTTTCATTTAAAAATTAATTTCTTTTTTCTAAAATTTTCATTTGTCTTTTAGTACGTTAGAAAATTATTTGTAAACCCGTAGGACTTTTGTAGCTTAACTTTCACGTTTTATTTTACGCGTTGACGTTTATTTTTAATAAACGTCACGTTTTTAATTTAGATTACGTTTTAGGATTCCCCGTTTTCCCTAACACGTTTCCCGTAGTTTTTTAGGTAATTTTAAATATTCCTTAGCATTCTCTAGTTTATTTTCCCATTTAAGTTACGCTTATCTCATTTTCGTTCGTTAAATCTTAAATTTCGTTAATTTTACGTATCACAAAACCAAACAATCTTTCACAACCAAACATACAAGATTTTAATCTCGATCTTTTCACGAAGCTTTCCATTCACACCTCGTTGGGGTATGAACCGGGAAATCACTTCCCGGTCTCACAACTTAATATCACTTTCACGAGTTTTGCGAGGTAATCTTTTTTCTAAAAGGTTTACTCGGATTTCTCTACGTCTAGTTGTCTCACGATAACTTAGACCTCACGTTTGTTGATATATTGATAATTGTTTTTGCACACCAAAACACAACGAATCAAATTTTAATTGATATGTTAAGATCTTGAAAGAACAAAAAGATAATCCATCATTGATCTTTACAAACCGAAAATAAATTTTAAAAAAATAAGATACACCTACTTGGCGCATTCAATCTCTGAAAGACATTCGAACAAGAATAAAAATTACCCGAGATTCATTTAAATGAAAATAACTAGGTGGAAGTTTTGAGCCAATTAAAAGATATAAAAAGGGTTGGGGTTCTGATTTTGGCTGAGTTTAACAAGAAAGGATTTTGATTAATTGATTCGTGGTTCGGTATTGAGACTCGGTGGGATAAGATTGACAGAAAATAATGAGAAAAGTGTGTGACTGGCAAAATAAAAAGATGAGTGACTACATATATTTGTTTAGGTTTAAGGTTAAGGTATGACAAAGAGATTAAGGATACACATAAAAGGCCCAAATATTATTTTGTTTATGTGGGCCAAGTCTAATGTTGAAATAAAAAGGTTGGCCATGAGTGAAACCTCAATTTATCAATAACAACTAAGTAAAATAAGTTGTATAAGCAAACTCATGATACATTAAATTGATTTCGAGTATGGAAATGTTAAATCGAAATGTCTTTAGGTTTATGAGTGTGACGTTGCTATGATTATGAATTTAAAAAATTGAATTGATATCGGGCTCAAACCAAGTAGTATAACAAATAAGATTGAGATAAAACTTAGGCCGAATATTGTGAATATTTTGAGCTAATTATTGGGCTGATATATTGGACTGCAATTTCAAATGTGGCTGAAATCAGTGATAATTATGTGTAGATTTTATACCGTCCAAATATAATTTAGTTTATTACACCGTTTTTTTTTAGCTACTTGCGACTACAAGACACTATCAATCACTTTGACATCACATCTTGATATTTTATCGACTGCATCATCCATATTGTTGCAACATCACATGGGTGCACTATTTTTTTAATGAAATAGTATGCTATTTCTTTAAAGATATCACTAAAATAATAATAATAATAATAATAATAATAATAATAATAATAAAATAAAAATATCTATTTTTTATAAAGTTATTGTCACGGTAAACATATAATAACAAGATATTATTCGTCAAAAATTTCAATTACAAGGTACCCGCTGCCGCAACGTGCGGATACCCTGCTAGTCTAACATGATGTGTTAACTTGAATGTTATATATATATATATATATATATATATATATATATATATATATATATATATATATATGTTAACTTGAATGTTAATACTTTTTAACGTTTTTGCTTATGTGTAAAGCAAATTGGGCAAAATAAATAAATAAATAAGTACAAGAACATACATAAATTCATATGAAATTGTTTGTTTATAAATTAATAAGGAAAAATGATAAAAATTATCTCTTATTTAAACATGACTTAATATAAAATATAAACAAACAAACCCTTAGAATGACTTGTGGTTATTACGAATGCGAGTTAAAAAGTCAAAAAAAAGAATAATAATTATTTCGATTGATTATTTTAGGAGTAAACGACACGGATCTTGTACCTACGGTCCCTGAAACTACTTTCTTGAACAAATAGTCCCTAAAGTTAACAAACATGACAACAATAGTCCCCAACTTTGGAAAAGAATAACACCAACAATCCCTTGACTTTGAAAATATCATAACACCAACAGTTCCTCGACCGGTAAAAGAATAACACTAGTAGTCCTTCTAATGACGACTGGTGTTATTTTTTGCAATGTTAGCGACTAACCGTATAAAGTAAAAGTTTTAGGGACGGAAAATGCAGTTTTAAGCAATCCACAGGGACGACCCATGTAATTTACTCTTATTTTAGTCATTAACATTATGTTCTCGAGTTTTAATTTTGGAGTAAAAGAAAAAAAGTGAAAGAAACTGAACAAATTTTTGTGTTCGCATGTTTTTTTAAATGAAAGAAAGAAAATGATTAGAAAGGGAAATTTTAGTAAAAATTTTCCTATTAAATATGAGATAATTTAGAAAGAAACGTAAGTAAAAAGTGCATTTTCTTGTGTATTAATTAATTATTGTCTACTGTTAACTTTTAAAGACTTTATTTTTTAACCTTGACTTTATGTATTTCGATTTTGTGTTATATTATTCTTTATGAAAATTATATCAATGAAAACACATTTAATAGCCAATTCATTTATAAAATTTGCATCAAGTATTATATGATGCAAACAAAAATATTTAAGGTCAAAACAAAGAGATAAAGACTTAAAAAGTCAATAGTGGACAATAATTATAAGACGGAGAAAGTATAAATGTAAATTTGTCATTTTCTTTTCCTTTTTCTTCTAATATCTTGAGAACATCGAGTTTGTTTAGTTGATGAAAAACATCAAATTTTTTTATAGGAAAATAGAAACTGAAAACCTGTTGAAGGATACTTTTTTCCAATAATTTTCAAAAAAAGTAAAATTCTTATTTTTTTCAAATTTTAACTAGAAAATGAAAACGTCAATATACCCTTCTTCACTTTTTTCTCTCTATAAAAAAAAGACGAGATTTTCTAATATGTCATTCAAGTATTTATTATAACCTTAATCACAATTGGTAACATCTTCACCTTCTATCTTCCCCGTCGCCGCCCACCATTGCAATCTGAGTTAATCTTTTTAAAAATAATATATAACGCTTCCCACAAATATTTCTCTCTCTAAAAAATAAACGCTCCCCACAATAAACAACCTAACCTTAAAAACAAAAACAGCCGCCTCCTTCTCCGGCCGTCGGCCCGAAGGTTCTCTCCATCATCCTTCTCGGTACATATCTTCTTTCTCCTTTATCTTATCTTTTTATCATTAGTCATGTTGCATAATAAACAAGCAAGTGATCGATCGGTTAGTCTGTCTTCTCCGGTAAGTTAGAAAAGCTTTAGGTCGTAGTATTTGTGTTTTATCATCAAGCTTTCAATTTCTGGTCTTGGTGATTCGTGATGGTGATATTGTTGAGATGGTTTATATCGAGGAGATGATGAGTTCATGAGATATCTAAGGTTGTATTTTTAGGTGATTCAGGTTGAGAATGTGGTGAGATCATGAGATGGGGTGCGTCGTGGGTATGATTGGTAACTGGTAATGGTGTGTTCGCAAGATGTTTTTGGGTCGTAGGTATGGTGTGTTCGTGAGATGGTTAAGGGTCGTGGGTTTTGTGAGGCCGTGAGATAGCTTCGGGTCATGGGTATGGTCAGGAAATGAGATGGTTTGGGTCATGGGTATGGTGAGGTCACGAGATGTTTTTGGTTGTGGTATAGTGAGGTTGCGAGTTGGTTTAGGTCGTAGGTATGGTGAGATCCCGAGATGGTTGTGATTGTGGGTATGGTGAAGTCGTGAGACGGTTTTGATTGTGGGAATGTTAAGGTTGTGAGATTTGGGTTTGGTGAGGTCGCGAGATGGTTTTGATTGTGGGAATGTTGAGATTGTGAGATTTGGGTTTGGTGAGGTCGCGAGATGGTTTTGATTGTGGGTATGGTGAGTTCGTGAGATAGTATTGGTTTGTGGGTATTGTGAGGTTATGAGATGGTTTTGGTGGAAGGTCGTGCAAGGGTCGTGGACATAGTGAAGTCATGAGAGCTCTAGGTCGTGGGTACGGGGAAGTCATGGAAATGGTTCTGTAGGAGGAGACGGCGAGATTGTGAGGTGAGGTGGTCAGGTAGTGAGATGGTATTTCACCGGTTATGAAGATGGTCACGTGAATGTTATTGAGTGAGGTTTTTGTTTTGAGCAGAGGGTCATTGAAGCATATGTTTGAGAAATCATTCGTTTCACGGTTTTCATTAGGTGGTATTTTACATCTTCGGGGTATTATCTTCAAGCTACCGTTTCTTGCTATTCGTAGTGACACCACTTAGTCAGATTGTGTGTTTGAACCGTTGTGGTTTGAGGTTCTTACGGGTTATTTTTCATGTGTGAGGTAGTGTGTCATGGTCGGTTTCAACCCGTGTCATACTTTCTACTCGATGTTTGCCCTTTAAGTGTTACTTTGTTTGGTAGGTTTTGGTGTGTTGGAGTTGCATTTCGGTATCTTGGATATTCACTTTATGATGTCCATATTTGATCCGAGTGTTGATGTTGGTCATATAGTCTGTTCATTGATGTTGCTTGCTTGTTTGGTTATGTTTGTGTCCTTGTAAGTTTAGCATCTTGCTAGTTTATCTTTCTAATATATATTGCCTTTCAAAATCTTTTATATAATAAAACAAAACCCTTATTGAGAATTTTCCATTTCAAAAAAATCAATTAATACCTTATTTAGTAATAATTGTATTTAAAAAAAAAGATTATTTTCTTATTATGTAACAATTTATATTTATCAATAACACAAGTAGAAGATAAATACAAAAAATATAAATAAGATACAATTAACACAAGTAGAAGATAAACACAAAAAATATAGATAAGATACAATTAATAATAAGATTAAATTTTTTTAAATAATTATCTTTAAAAATAAAAAACTATAATTAAATATCATAAATCAAACAAAACAAAGATTAAATTATTTGTTTTTTAATAAATAAAAATATATGATTAAAAAAATTTTAAAAAATCCGCGCGTGCGCGGATATTATAGCTAGTAATAATAATAATAATAATAATAATAATAATAATAATAATAATAATAATAATAACTCTGTCTAAACGAATTTTAAAAATTTTCAACAATTCATAAAAATCATTTCATTCTCGAAGAATCTAAAAATGAGAAGCAACAAAAAACTTCATCAACTAACCAGAGCTGCCTAACTTTTCCTTTTCTTTCTTTTGTTTGGATGTTTGTTTCGGCTTATATAGGAGGCTTATGGCTTATGTGGTTTTAGGCTTATGTTTCATAAGCTCATTTTTTGTGACTTATTTTGAAACTTGTGAGAGTATATAAACTTATCATGACATGATAAGCTTATATAACACAGAAATCTCAAAAAAAAAATAGCCACAAAAAGTGAGCTTATGAGACATAAGCCGAAAACAAGATAAGCCATAAGTTGGCTATAAGCCGAAACAAACACCCCCAAAATGAGGATTGCTAGATCCACATACATTTTATAAAAACAAATTCACACAAAGGAGGTGCCAACATATGATTGGTGTGATGAAAGAGAAGAGGAAAATTGTGTATCAAAATTAGGGGTGAGCACGAGTCCGGAACCGCAAAGAACCGACCCGGAGCCGAGAGAACCGAGAACCGTAAAATGCATATATTAGGAACCGAGAACCGGACCGAAGAGCGTGTTTCGGTTCCGATATTTCGGTTCTACCCGATTGAAACCGATTTTTTTTAAAAAGTACCCAAAAATTCAATTTTATTTATTTTTTATTTTTTTATCTTTGCACTTATTTACGTCTAAAGCGTAAATAATATTGAACGATTAAAGTATATAGCCGATTCTAGATGCTCATTCTCGGGGTCTGCATCAACCCGGTAAGTCACAAAGTAACTTCATTGCATGAAATTAGAATATACTTTGCTTGGGAATTAAACATTATTTACTTCAACCACGTCTATAGCTATAATCCTTTATATTTATCATCATATTATCATATCAACTTCAAAAGTTGAGCATATTCAACTAGACTGGTTTTTTTGTATTTCATTAAAATCTCGTTATTTTACTAAGCTAATAAGTTTCTCCTTATTATGAATTCTACTAATAAATATTCAAAATCATGTATCCATGGAGTAAGTGTCTCTTTGTTTAATTTTTTTCATTAAGTCATGTTAATTAACAGATGACTTAATGCAGACAATATCAGTTTTATTATTTGATATTTTAAGTCATCTTTCTCTATTAAGTCACAAACAAACAGTTTTCACATGACTTAATTAATTCAGTTTTTTTCATATTAAATCAATTAAGTCGAAATCAAACACCCCTAAATCATGTCTAAAATTGTCACCTAGCACATATCATATTCGTGGGACATCAAGGATAACACATAGCCATTTTTACTTGGGTAAAGTCTATAAATTAGCAATGTACTTTCTCAACTTTACAGAGTTAGGTAACGAACTTTTTTTATTACTAATATAGTCATTGAAACATACTAATTTGCGACGATATAGTCATTATGCCTGCTGTTTTACTAAAATACCCTTGTGTTCTTCACATAAATTTGTATCGTTAGTCCTTTTTACTAACGGCCGTTAGTAAATAACTTAAAATTTGGATTTCTTACTTATTCATCCGCTTTCGTCCGTTTTTACACGTTTTCTTTCTTTTTTGCACGTTTTCATCCATTTTTTAATCGTGATTTTCGTCCATTTTTGTACATTTTCATCTATTTTTCTCACGTATTGCATTTTCCGGTTAAAATCTCGCGAGTCTTGATGTAAAACATCATTCCGGACAACTTTCATGTTTTATACTTTTGATGATTCGGACAAGAAAACGGTCAATCGTGATTTTAAAAAATGTTTCTGTACCGATTTAAAATCAGGGTTTTGACCATCGATTAAAAAATGTTTCTGTATCGATTTTAAAAAATGTTTCTGTATTGATTTTGACCATCGATTTAAGAAACATCTGTATTGATTTAAAAAAAAAAAAAGTTTTTGTATTGATTTAAAATCAGATTTTGACTATTTTCTTGTCCGAATCATCAAAAGTGTAAAACATGAAAGTTGTCTGGAATGATGTTTTACATCAAGACCCGCGAGATTTTAACCTGAAAATGCAATACGTGAGAAAAAATGATGAAAACGTTTAAAAATGGACGAAAACGTACAAAAACGGACGAAAATCACGATTAAAAAACGGATGAAAACGTTCAAAAAAGGAAGAAAAACGTGTAAAAACGGACAAAAGCAGATGAATAAGTAAGAAATCCAAATTTTAAATTATTTACTAACGGCCGTTAGTAAAAAGGACTAACGATGCAAATTTATGTGACGATATAGCTGTTTACTAAAATACCCTTACATAATGACTATATCGTCGCAAATTAGCATGTTTCAATGACTATATTAGTAATAAAAAAAGTTCGTTACCTAACTCTATAAATTGGGAAAGTACATTGCTAATTTATGGACTTTACCCAATACTCCGCATTATTACATAGTTAAGATTATATAAAATAAATAAAGAATCATAGTTTCTTATCGGCGGTTCTTCGGTTCCGGAACGATACCCGCAGTTTCGGATCGAACCGAACCGAGAACCAAAATTTGAAATATTTAAGAACCGAGAACCGGACCGCGGTTTTAAAATATGGTTCGGGTTGGGTTCGTTCCAGTTTGGTTCTCAGTTCCAGTTCAGTTCTCGGTCTATTTGCTCACCCCTAATCAAAATACACCAATCACATATCACATATTGCCACTTAATTTATCTATACTACATATAATGCATGAAACACTTTCTCTCCAAAATTTTCAGATTTACAAAAAATAATGCATGGTTTATAACACTTTAATGCACCCAATTTTCAGAATTACAACAAAGTAAGCATATTATACAACAAAAAACAGCGTAATATCACTTTAAGACCAAAATTTTACCAAACAATATTAATGCTATTAAAAACACCCCTTCACCAAAAATTACAACCATTTAAGCACAATGTACAATATCTTTTAAGTAAATACAAGTCATAAAACACAAAGCACAAGTATATAAAGCACAATGATTTTAAGGTCAACAATCTATTCAACACATATAATTAATACACTAATTAATTCACCCCTTCACCAAAAATTACAATCATTTTAAGCACAATGTACAATAGCTTTTAACTAAATACAAGTCATAAAACACAAAGCACAAGTATACAAAGCACAATGATTTTAAGGTCAACAATCTATTCAACACATATAATTAATACACTAATTAATTTACCCCTTCACCAAAATATACAATCATTTAACCATAATGTACAAGCTAATTAAGCTACTAAGCCAAGTACTTAAAAATAAAGCCATTAGGCTGGGCACAATGGTCGGTCGACCGGACCGGTACCCCCTGCACTGACCGAGTCGCCGCCACTTCAACCACAAGATCGATCAAGGTCGGACGACTCCAAAATTCACAAACCAGTCACCCACTCGACCGATTAATGCTTCCACAAAAGAATAAAAAAGTGTACCGTTACATATCAAAACAAAAATGAAGATGAAACGAAAGAAGAAAAGAATAATCATCAATCAAGCCAAAACAAACATCTAACTTATTCCATCTATGGTCCACGAACAGAAAGTATACAATAAAACCCAATATCTACATCTACCTCAGTTCTAAACCACCATCACGGTCAACACAACATAAAACCTTAGAGAGAGTTTTCGTTTGATATTCAAGAAAAGGGTATGATTTTCTTGCAAACATAGATTGTTGGTTATGTTCGGTTATCAAGATAAGAAAGAAAGGAAGAGTACGTGATGTTTGTGTGGCTGCAAATCATGGCTGCGTATTTTTGTGAGGGAAATTAGGGCGGGAATGAGGTAATTTAGGTTTTGTAAACGTATTTATATTCCTAACATTTGGATTATATAACGGTTTGGTTGGTAATTGGGCCGGCCAAATGATATCACAAATTGTTTGGTAGTTTTATTATGGGCCTTAAATAGATATTGATGATTAAAGTTTGTTTAGGCTGAAAATGGTTTTAGACTAATTACTAATTGAGTCGTATATTATTTGTATGGTATAGTTGATTTTGGAGTAATTTTGATATTTGGTTCATGTAAATAATGTATATTAAAAATGAAAATGTTGGGGATATATATAGTGTAAAAAAGATGGATTTTTTTGAAATAAAAATAAAAATATAAATGTCTGTCGCCTTACTATGCCTACCCCTACCTAAGGTAGAGAGGCTGCTTCCAATTCTATCTAAGATAGGAAAGGACCTCCGGCCTTTTGTAGAGGGTGAGAATCGAACCATTGCCCTCTAAGTTAAGATGCCAAGGGGTTTTCCAAGTGATTCAACTCTAAAATTAATCTTATTTGTAAATTAATCGTTTAAAAAAAATATGGCAGCATAAAATCACATTACCAGAAAATATAGTCACAGGGTACCCGCCGCCGCATCGCGCAGGTACCCTGCTAGTTTTTGTAAAATGTATAAAGGTGTAGCAATTCTCCTGACTCTGTCTCATGGTAATAACTAGGGGTGTTCATCGGTTCGGTTATCGGGTTATTCGGTTTATTCGGTTCGATCTGTTCGGTTAATTTTTTTTCTGGGTCAAACCGAAAAACCGAACTGAACCAAATTCAAATTTGATTCAACCTAACCGAATAACCGAAAACCGAACCCTTATAACCGAAACCCAACCGAATCACCCGAATTATGTAATTTTAATTATTTTTTCATTTAATTATATATATTTTTAGAACAAATTTTTTTTCAAACTTAAATAATGTTATACTTATACTAAAAAAGATGATTATTTTTATATATAAATACATTAATATATATATATATATATATATATATATATATATATATATATATATATATATATATATATATATATATATATATTTTCGGTTTTCGGTTTTTATTGTCAAATCCATATCCAAACTGATAACCGAATATTTAGTTCGGTTCGGTTTTGACCAATTCGGTTCAGTTACAAATTCGGTTTGGTTTTTTTTTGTTTGGTTCGGTTTTGGTTTTCGATTATCGTGGATATTACCCGATCCATGAACACCCCTAGTAATAACTGAAAGTGAAACGGTTAAAAAAAATCCTGACCCCCAAAACACACACACACAAAAACACACAGTCAGTTTGCGGCAACGAATGCTCGAAACTGAACCATGCAATCACATCTACTTCCGGCACCACGAACAACTACCGCCACCGTATCACTCCGCCGCACCTCCAACCGGAACCTCATTTTCCTAATCGGAACATCAAATCGCCGGCGTCCAATCACCCTCACATGCGCCATATCAAACGGTCAACAACAGAATCATTACACAGTTTTAGGTCTATCCGTTGATGCCACGTCATCTGATATCAAACGAGCCTATCGGTTGCTAGCTCGTAAGGTAGTAGTATATAATTTAATTATAACAATTTGTGACTCTGTGTGTGTTGTTGTGTGTTATTTGCTTATTTGAAATAAGCAGTTTTATGTTATCTGCTTATTTGAAATAAGCAGTTTCTGATAATCAAGTTTTATTTTATATTCTTATTTGAAATAAAACTAGTAGTTTATTATTATACTTATAGTGGATTGAAGGTTTGATGTAATAAAACTAGTAGTTTATTATTTGCTCGATATGGATAGGGAAAAAAAATAAACATGTAGTTAGTAGAACAGAAAAAAGGTAGGACTGAGCGAAACATTTTTGGAAATGGCAATGTATGGCAAGACAGTCCAAATTAGGAGCCGAAGAATTACAACCAGAGCTGATCAAAGTGATGGTGCGAAGAGTGAGAGCCATTGTTTCTTGACAGTTTCTTACTGTTGGAAATGAATGGTTGCAGATACAATAGTTTCATACGTAGATACGAAATCAAAGAAAGTTACTATTTCCGTATAAAAAGTAAAACAATAGTACGGGGTACTAGGCTAGCATTGTTCCTTAACTTTGTAGTTAGTTGAGAGAGGGACTGGATTTAACTTGAACTTAATTACCTGAAAGAAGTGTGTCACAATATTAATTGCGCAGACCTAGTTTAGCCTCCACATTATTAAAGTCAGCATCATAATTCTAAAAGTTGTTTGATAAAAAGTCATCAAATATTGAACATGCTTACTACGTTAGCTTTCAATATTATACAAGTAGAGGTGATAATAACAAAATACGTATTGAGATGCTAGCCTTCACTAAAGTCATTTTTATAAATGGGAGCAAAAGCAAGGAAATATTGGTATTCCATTAAAAACGTAAACATTAGTTACGCGGTAGTAGGCTACTGACCGTAACATTGTGCCTTAAGCCCTTAACCTTGTTATTAGTTTAGAGAGGGGTTGAATTATCTTGTACTTTATGACCTGAAAGAGGCATGTCACAAAATTAAACGTGCAGATCTAGTTTAAATTAGCATCCACATCATTGAAGTTATACATCGTAATTCTGCAAGTTGATTGATAAAAGCTATCTAATATAGAATATGTTTACTACATTAACTTGTAGACAACTGTTATGATAAATCGTGAGATTAGGGGTAACAAATAACAAAATTGCGCTATGTCTGTGATAGGAAAATATTGGCTACAATCACGGTTGTCAATTAGGTTCCTATTTATCCGCAATATAGACATTACTTCTCCCGGGTAGATGATCCCTCAGGGAAAATAGTTCTAGCACGAAAAAACATAAAAACTGATTCTGGTTTATGCTATTAGTACACTGTTTCTTGGCCAGAGCAAAGTAGCTTCATACGCTTTCCATTCGTTTACTCTTTCCCTACTCACTATCAGCTTTCTAAGCATCGTTGTTATTTATTTAATGCTGACTTAAAAGTATAAGAATAATCAATATTAATGATAGTTTATTTTTACTCATTACAGTATCATCCAGATGTTAACAAGGATTCACAAGCTGGCGAGGTGTTTAAAGGCATTCGTCTTGCTTACGAGGTTAGAAGTTGTTTTCCAATTTTTGATTCAATGTGATTAATGTAAGTGTTTAGTGTGGCATGATTAGGAAAGAAGTTAAAAAGCCTCTCATAAAGTTGTAATTGAATTACCATACCAAGTGTTTATTTAATAATGATAGAGCTTTACATATCCTTGAGATTATTTTAATGATAGAACCCTTTGTTTAAAAGGATGGCATTCTCCAGCTATCTAGTTAAATATCCTCAATCGTCTGTATCAATCTCATTCGGTGATTAGTGAGGCATAAGGTCATTTTGAGAAATCCTATGATTTCTACTTATAATATGTACACGACTTAGGTATCTGTTCAGTAAAACACAGTGGTACAATAATATGTGTATAGATGTTGGGGAATCTTTGGAATTTTGGGGGAGGTGGTAGGGGGTCATGCGAGGTTGCTGGGAGTGGCATGTTCAGGGAGGGGCTTGGCTACAGTATGCAGGGGGAGATGTTTTGAAACACTATTTTTAAATACACACATGGTACATCATTAGAAAGAACTGCTGTGGTCAATTTTCCATTACTTGTGGCCTGTCGAGATCTTTGGCTGGTCACATGCTCTGTTCCTTTTTCCATTTAGAAAGTTAGGTTTTTTTTCCAAATTGGGACTCTAGTCTTTCCTACTTTTTTTCTCTGCATTCCTGCTACTATGTGTATGAATCGGCTAATTGCATTATCTGTTCGTCATCAAATTTTACCCCAAACCTTTTCAACTCTAGTTATTTCCACTGCCTAATTAAATTTTAACATGCCTGAATGGACCCTGTTAACTCCTGTTGAACCTAGTCCATGCAATAAACCTGCATATCTGACAGAATGGCTACTTTCTCAACAATAGAAGCATGGAATACAAAACTGACCTTAGCATGAGATGACCCCAACAACACAATCAAAATGGTAAAATATGAAACGATATGCATATGGACACCAAACTTTGACAAAGCTTAGTAATGATTCTCTCAGTCATCAATATAACAAATAACAAGAGAAAGTAATATTCAATGATGCCAATCCTTTTATCCCTATCTCTTTCCTATGCTCAACTTTCTATTTCAAAATCACACAACTCAAAAAGACTTACAGTATCTAGGTGACATTGTTTCATGATATATTTCTTTAAAGGCAACTGTAGGAATGGTTGCTAACAGGATTAATGCATTGTGTAGCAAGTTAGCTTAATTCGGTGGGTTGTCTCTTAACCAACCAAATTGCAGTTTTTTCATCTGATGATATGCTAGTGCAGTAGAGGGACAACTTATATCTGGAGTGAAATTTACCTTTTGCAGTGTATCCCTGCTATTTTCTCTCTCTTAGGTGCAATCGTCACTGAGTTGAAGTTTTAATAACCAGTCATAATTCAGTTTCTTAATTAATATATACAAAAAAGTACTAATACAAAACTCGAACAATTTGTGTGTCTCATTCCTTGTAAGCACCATTACTAATAATGAAGTTCATGATATATGTTTTTTTACTATCCCATCTGTCAGGTGTTATCTAATACAATGACAAGAGACCAATATGATAGATCACTCAAATTTCAACCAAGTAGTGGCCCGCCATGGAGAACTTATGACATCAACTTCGAAGATGAAATAAGGATCCACAGGTGGTCTGATCTAAGACAGAAAATGGGCCAGCAGAAATATCAAGAATCGCGTGATTCCAAAGAGAGGTATTATCCTTTTGATGATGAAACAGATGATGAATTTGAAGAGTATGATAGTGTCAACAAAGAACGAGGCTCATTTCTTGAAGTTTTGAAATCTGCATTCCTATCCATATTCTTACTGAAAACTATAGGGGCAAAACTGTCTTTAACTTTTAGCAGCTTGATGGCTATGCTTGATCCAGAGTTGGATGGAGGATATAAGGCTGGTTACATGGTTGCATGGGTGTTGGGGGGTAAAAGCGGAATTGTGCTTAACTTATGCCTCTCGTTTGCGAGTTGGGTATGTGGAAAAACAAGCAGCAATGTTGTTGCACTAGTGGTTTTATCCATGTGGGTTGGCTCAAATCTTGCAAGGTTTGCTCCACTTCCACAAGGTGCCCTTCTTACTCTTATTTATATGTCCATTAAGCTCCAGACTGATCTAAACTGAAGGTCTGAAGCTGCATGATAGTTTGTACATCTTTTTATAGTTAACTTATTTTTTTCTTATAAACTATATCTGTAAATACTAAATAGTATTACATCTTCAAGTTTCTCATCCAAAACTTTTAGAGTTTGTTCCGCTTGACAAAAGCTTTTAAGGGGCAATCCTGAACCAATCAATAGTCCCTCATGATTTACGTTGAAGGTCACTCACTCGAGTGGACGCAACCTTTTTGCAAAATGCAAGGATCTAGAATCAAATGTGGCAAATTGGGTGGGTTGGTGACATGTCAAAATGAGTTTGGGTTAAAACAATTGCTTTTTATACGGGTTGAAACACTTCAGTTTGGGTTGGATTGACCTATAGACATCTTTATATAATCAGGTAATTTGTCAAAATATGATTTATAAAAACTATGATATAACCTAACACAATAATAATCTATTTGTAAAAAAACTAAATGTCTTTGAAGAGACTAAGCAGCAAATACACTTTGGACGACATATAAGTTAAACCCACTAATTTTTTCGCTATATTTTTTGTTCGAATGATCCATAATGAATCGACCAATTTTAAGTGAATGGGTCATGGTTGTACCCTCTACATCATCCTTGGTGCAAACTTACGAAAATCTTTTAGGGGTGAAATTTTCAAATTTAATGTTATGCTCAAGTTTTATAGTACGAGACACATTAAAGTGGTGAAATTGTCAATTCATGTTAACCCACAAGTTTCAAAGTAAGAGATAAAATTATTATATCATAATTTCAGTTAGCTAGTCATCTCGGAAATTACCCAATCATATTTGATTATTCTCACCCGAAATTTTTTGAATTCTACTCGTTAATAATTACTAATGATAGCATCTTGAGACCTTTTAACATTATCTTCACATTAATACAATGAACAAGAAGATTTTATACATTGATTATACAGAAGAAAAGAAGAAACACTACACACAAATTGGTTCGACTTTCTCAGCACATGAAAACTGGGATCATGATTGGGTTTGACTTTTCGTTTAAACCCAAAAAAATCAGAATGAAAAATAATCAATGATCCTATGAACTCTTCACTTTTCCATTTTCCTTAATCTGGTTTAAGTTCCTCCATAGATACTTTCCACTAGCCATGTCAACAAATCCCCAGAATCCATTTTGTGCCATCTAAAATACAAAACAATACATAAACCAATGTTAAACTTTGAACATAAGCATAGCTGTTAGAAAAAGTAAAAAACCATGGATTATGGACCATTACCTTGATGATGCTAAATTGTTCCTTTTCGACTGATGAATCGTCATCCTGAAAAATGTCTTCGTCTTCCGAAGATGCTCGAACCGTAGTCCAGGCCATATAAGCGGCTAATATAGCTGAGAAAAACACTAACAGAAACCTCATGGGACACATGTTGTTGTTGAATAAGGTTAAGTTATATCTTTTTTGTTTGATGTTCTTTGTGAAATTTGGATATGAATTGAGAGAAAAAAAATGATAGCAGGTGTGATGCGTTAAGGTGTGGTTATTCTTTGCTGCGATATAATATACTGGCCAGACAAACGCGTCTGTCGGTCTGTCCCACTTGATGTGGTTTTGGTTTTTACAAAGTCAAAGGTGGCTATACCAACGTACTATTCTTTGACATAAGGGTAGTATTGTCATTTTCAGTTTGATAGAGTCTTCAAAAGGGAACACAACATTTTTAAATAATATATCTTTTGAAAAGAAAAATTTTAAACTTTTAAGTAATATATTTATGAAGACTTGGTTTTAATATATTTGTTATATGACATGGGTATCATTGTAATTAATTACCAAATACGACTATTACGTGTCCTTTTTATTGCATATTTTCACACATATTTTTATATCTGAGCACTCTCTTTTGTATATGGACATTTGCCAGAGGTCTTTTTGAAAAAAATCTCTTTACTTTCAGATTTATCTTAAGGTAATGTAGGATATATCTACATTCTACTTTCTCATATCTGCTATGGCGGAAATGGGTATGTTGTTATTGTTGTTGATTGAGACAACTCCTATTTCAGATACAATATGTGAAAGGTAATATAGTGATGCAACTTTTGGGCTAAAGAAGGTAAAAGAACATGTTATTACGGACTTGACTATACTTAAGAGAGTACGGTGCAGTGCACCACGACATCTTATAGGGCCAAAATGTACTGATAATATTCCTATATAACGGTTAAAACTGCACCGACCCAACATGTTATAGATGTCATCGCCATTCGGTTTACATTGTGTTATTCATTTTCTTTTTTCCCCCTTTTTTAGAGTGAGTGAATATTTTTGTGGCGTGTTATAAGAATTTTATTTAAAGCGTTTATGTTATAAAAGTGTTATAAAATACATGCTAACGTGTATAAATTTACATGGTGCAACTCCACCTTGCACTCCTATGATTGATGAAATAGAATTTTCAGATGTTAGGATATTAAAGTCTTGAATGAAACTTGAACGCACGAGCTTATGATTAAATTGATATATTAAAGCAAGTTGCTTTAGTTATAGGAAAAGAAGTTGCCATAAAAAGAATTTGTCTATTCAAACAGATGGAGTGGGTGGGCACTTCTAGATGATTGTCTAGTTAGTGACTTGTTACGTGTGTTTTTAAGTAAATTGCTTCTCGAACAATAATTATTTTTTTTGACTGTATTCCGTTTCTCCTAACATATACTCCAACATTCATTTTACGTTGAAAAGTGTAATACCTAAGCAAGTCTAGCGTTTTAATCTACAGTAATGAATAACTTAGGGCCATTTGGTTGAGGGTGTGGGATTTAGATTCGAGTATTACACATGATAGATGATATTTGGTTGATTAATGAATCATTTTAAACCCGTGAGACTCATGACTTTTTCATTCCACTATAATATGATAGGTTTTATAGAAAACTTATAGGACCTGCTATACATCTTTAACAACATTTTCTTTTTTCTATTAAAATCTTATATTTAAATGTAATTTAATTATTATATTAAATAAAATATATTTTCTCTCTCTTAATTTTCATTCCTTTCAAATTCAAATCCAAATCGAAATTCAAATCCAAATCAAAATCTTAAACTCATCTACAAACCAAACGAGCCTTTAATTATGTTACTATAAATTTCGAGAAAAATGATTCACATAAATGATTTAAGGAATTTGCTGTCTATTGCCTTTTGTTAAAATGTTCTGACACCTAATTGTTTGTACTTTTAAAATAAACCCCTCATCTCTTAAAAATAACTACTCATAACCGTCCGTCCGTCCGAATGTACCGTTATTTTGCATAGTTTTAGCAAAACCTATGGTTTAGTAGTTTTGAAATGAATCTAATACTATTAAAGAAACTTGTTAGCCACGATCGTTCTAATAAACTTGTTAAAAAAAAAAAAAAAAAAAAAAAAAAAAAAAAAAAAAAAAACGTCTTACATAAACTTTGGATAAAATCTAGGGTAAAATGCAAAAATGATCCTTAAACTATCACGAAATCGCAAATATGAGACCGAGACAAAACGACACGCAAAAAAGCCATTAACGTTACGTAAATGTGCAAAAAAGCCACCGAGAGCCATTTTCTGTTAGTTTTCTCGCTAAATGTCATGTCATTGAGGGTAGTATCGTCGTTTTACTGTTCATACTTATTAAATTTGCCGCCATAATCACCTCTGAGCTTGGGTATCGATCAGACATGACCTCAATGGCTAAATTTGCAAAGTAACTTCAAAGTTTTACACCCCCCCTACAACCCCCACTTGCAAATCACGACTCGAGTTAACAGTAAAAAAAATCACGATTTGCAGAAAATAGAAGTTTCACTAAACACCGCGATAATCACCACCACCATAACCACAACCACCACCACCAACACATACCAAGAAACATCAACGTTAGTCACCACAACGACCGTTAATCGATCCCCACAATAACTTCCATGTCCACGTTGTCATTCAGAAGACATAAAATTATGTTACTACAATACTTCACAGCCTCGTCACTTTTGTCGTAGCTGCCGTAGACACTGGACTCATGGTGGCGTCTCCGAAACATCCCTGTTGGAGGTGGCAGACGAAAAAACACCAAAAGAAAAATACCCATGAACCCCCACCACCACTTCGGGTTATTGTGATACCACTTTTGCTCCGCCGGAGTACCATGAGTATCAAGAGTACCAGAGCCTGATGCCGCCTCCGCCAGGACTCCTAAATCAGGTATCGGGGTACTGCGTGCACGATTTTGCCAAAGCTTAGCCATTCTCAAGATCTTTACTTGTGAAATTAATGTTCTCCTTGAAAGAAATTGATCCACGTATATAAACTATTGTTCTAAAGGACTAAATTTGTAAAACAAAACATTGGCAATTGAAGTTATTGGCGGGAAAGGGATAAAAAGACGATACTACCCTCAATGACATGACACTTAACGAGGAAACTAACGGAAAATGGCTCTCGGTGGTTTTTTTGCACATTTACGTAACGTTAGTGGCTTTTTTGCGTGCCTTTTTGTCTCGGTCACATTATTGCGATTTCGTGAAACTTTAGTGACCATTTTTGCATTTTACCCTAAAATCTAAGACTGCGAAAACCGTCTTTGTAGGCTATAAAAATCACAGATTCACATGAGCGGGTTTTAAAATACGAAAATGCAGACGTATTCTCTGTGAGATACCTTTCATTTAAATAATGTCTTTGGAAAATTGAAATAACTAAAATACGCTTACTTAAATGTAAACGTAATTTCAATTTAACGTCTAACGGTATTCTAAACTAAGTTTCTCGGAAAAATTGTGAGTTACACTTTCTTATGTTTAATGACTACTCCTGTGTTAGGGGTGGAAATGAGTCGAGTTGCTCGTGAATTGAAAAGCTCGAGATTGGATCGGTCAAAAACTCGAATGAGCTCGAGCCCAAGCCCGAGCTTAAGCCTAAGTTTGGGCTCATTTAATAATCGAGCTTGACCTTTGCATATAAATATTGACTAGACTTGCGAACCTAAACGAACCTTAAAAATATGCATATATAAATATGTATAAACGAACTTAATAGAAATAAACAAGCTTGAGCCTAGTGTGATTAACGAGCCGAGCTTTATTTCCTTCAACACATCATATAAATTAGTAGAGCTTGAGCCGAGCTCGAGCTAATGAAAATTTTCACCAGCCGAGCTCGAGCTCAAAATATGAGGCTCAAAACGAGATAGAGTTCGAGCTCGAGCTTTATATATATAAATGAGCCGAGCTCGAGCTCTGACAGGCTTGGGCTCAGCTCGGCTCGTTTCCTCCCGTATTGTACATTCTTCTACAATTTACTCTTTTAATCAATATGAAAATATAACAAATTGAAACAACTGCATTCACTGGCCTGGCTCGGACTCCGTCACTTGAACAACTCAAACAAATACGCTTGACTACTTCTCAATAATTTGTCTACCAGGATTATTTATTTATTTATTTATTTCAACTATATCTTATTCTTGAATGATTGATAGCACGATTTATGGTTGTTAACTTGTGATAGGCTTTGACTAATTCCAAACAGAACCACCACCATGTCAAATCCTACGTAAATGATTGAATTTCAGTATTACTATAAATTTGACAAAAGTACGTGTATGTAATAATGTATTTGCTTATCTGTTTCAAGAAAGCGATATTAGCGAGTTAGATAAAATGTCAAAATTAAGCTGCGGGGTTAGGCCGGGTCGAGTTGATATGCATGTTTATATATTCATATTTCTACAATAATACAAGTTAGACGACTTTTAACAAATTTGACATGTTACTTGTTTTATGAAACACAACATGAAACGAAAAGATCCATATAGATATATTAATGCTATCACCTATAGTCAATAGGAACAACTTACTCGAGTGTTAATAGTTTGATTATAATTAAGAAGTAGTAAATCTGTAAATGTTCTTTGTCATTTTGAAAGGGGTAAACCAAGGCATTCTGACATGTGTTACTACGGAGTGTATATTTACAATCCCACATCGGGCTTGGAATAAGAAATTATGGCATTTATATACTATTTATATAATGATGTTTAATAAATTAAGATGAGGGCTACGTTAGTTGTCATTATGTTACTCTTGAATATAACTATCATATGTTATATTTAGGGTATAATAGTGAACATTAACTTGTACAAATTCTAAATTTTTGTTTTAAGTTTGAAAATGTATCTAATTTAAAAATATGTTTGCATTTTGAAAATGTATCTAACTTAAAAAAACTGAGCACATTAAAAACCAACCTTAAATGTATCTAACTTAAAAAATTGAGCACACTAAAAACCAACCTTTTATTTTTATAAGTTAATTATTTAAAAATGTATCTAACTTAAAAAAACTAAAAACCAACTTTTTGAATTTGGTCGCTTTTGGGTATACATATTCTTTATTTTTTTTTATAGGTTAATAATTTGAAAAATGTATCTAACTTAAAAAATTGTGCACGTTAAAAACCAACCTTTTGAATTTGCTCGAACATGAGACGAAAAGTGTATCGCTTTTAGGGGGTCATTTAAGCACTAAGTCGAGATTATTTGATCAAATATTGCCCTAAATCGTTTCTTTTGTCATTTTAGGTACTTTGGAGAAGAAATATGAAAAATTAAGCATTTTGGACCTTTTTGAAGCGAAAAGTGAAGAAAACGGCAACGTCTTCAAATCAAGCTTGAAATAGTACCTGACGGCATCACGTATTGCATGTGACGGCGTCATGTTATGGCAAAGAGGCGGATAAAAAGTATAACGAGACGCGCCAGAATGTTTTTGAGATTTAAAGTGTGACGGCGTTACCAAGGCCGTCACGTGTAACTTGCAAGAGACGACCATGAGAATATTAACACATGACGGCGTCAGATCTGGATCTAGGCAATCCGAGGATTTCTTTGGCGGCGAGTTGACGGCGTCAGATTCATAATGTGACGTCGTCAGACTACAAAATCTATATATAGTTTTCTAATTTTCGCGTATTAGGGAGGACAATTTTAGAGAGACTTTTGGAGAACTTGTGGAGAAACCCTAAGTCGAATTTTACAGGGTTTTTCACCCTTTTATCATCCATGTTTTAATAAAGATAAGTCTTCCAATAATCATTCAATATGTCTATGTGTTGTTTGATTCTATCTTATGCTTGTCTTTACTTTAACATGCTATGTTAGGTTTTCTTTGTGTTTGCTTAGATATAATGAAACCTAGTTATTGATTATTGGTTGGTTGTTTGTTATTAATTGTAATGGATGAATGATATCGATGTTAGGCTTAAGAAAACTGGCAGACTTTCAATTGGTAACATGCTTGAACGTCTTAAGAAACATGAATCGGATGTGTACTACGATTAATTGGTTGTATTTAATGCATAAGTAAATACTAAGGAGGTCATGTTAGGAGCTAGTAGTCGGCTCGACATAGGAAGAGGTAGAAGCTTATAGAGTTGGGGAAGATCGTACACGGCCCCACGAATGGTATTAAGGAATATAACCCGTCATCCACGCAATTGTAACAAACTAATCAACTAGTAAAAGATAGCTATAGAGTAGTGAAATCTAAGTAAACACGTTTCTCTTATTATTGTTTTTTCTCCAAATTTACTTTCTTGTTATTTTATTTTCATTGCATTTGTAGATATTTGGGTTAGTTGACTAGCAACTAATTTCGCCCACTCTTCCAAAACCCGAGATTTTTACTTGCTTTCCAAAAAACTATAAAAATACAAAAAGAATCATCCCTCACCTCTAGACCTAGTTTAATTAAGTTTTGATCCTAACGACACTATTCCCCGAGAGAACGATCAATCCCCCGGTACTTGCCACTACACTATACTACATCGGTCAGGTACAATGCCTAGTGGGGATTGCAAGCTTCTCGAGATCCCTCGAGAGGTAAAACCTTTTGCGTAGGCGCAATCCCACGCATCAGTCGATTTTGGGTATTTTAGACATGTAAAATGACCTTTTAATCTTCTTGAAAATATATCTAATTTGTCACATTTTGCAATTCAAATCAATGAACAAAAAATATTGAACCCCAACCTTTTAAATTTGGTCACTTTTAGGTATTTTGCACATATAAAATAACCATTTAATCATTCGTCGTCAATAGAATGTGTGGAAAACTAGAAGGGGGGTTGAATAGTTTACCGCTTTTTAACTTGATTATCCTTTAAAAACTTTACGTTTGTTTTAAAGATATAAACACAATTTTACTTGTTTAGTTCTTTGAAAAGCTTTATGTGTAAATAACAATCCTTACATGTTTAATTCTTTGAAAAGCTTTACGTGTGAATAACAATTCTAACTAAAGACAATATGTAATAAGCAAAGACAAAGAAAGAAACGATCAAACCACAACACGATAGTTTATCGTGGTTCGCCTACAAGGACTTTTTTTCCTTGCCCTACATCCACGCCCCGAGTTTCCAACTCGAGAGTTATAAGCACTAATCAACAAGCTCCTTTCCCGGTGGAGAAACCTTTACAGCGTCGCTTACACTTTTACCAACACTAAGCTAGATGTCGAGTTCTTTTACAATGGTACAACCACTCCCATCGTCGCTTACACTTTTACCAACACTAAGCTAGATGTCGAGTTCTTTACCAAGGGTACAAGCACTCCCGTTAGTTCTTTTACAAGGGTACAACAACTCCCGACACACTATGTATTTTGAGGCCTAAAATACTAACCGATCACTTCTACACACATGATACAAATGAAGTATAAACTACCAAAGCTTATACATAACAAAGCTAACAACTCTTGCAACTTTAGAGTTGAAGCTTGTAACTTCTTGAATGATCTTGTGAAGTCCCTTGCTACATAAGAGGATCACGCAAGTCAAATGTTACTGAGTTAGTTGAGAGAGTATATGAAAATATATGTCCTAAAGTGATAACCAAAACAAACAAGTGGCTTGGTATTTATTATAAAACAACCAGCAGGTCTGGCGGATACGGCGGAACCCTCATATGGGTTTCGCCCGTGTACCCCCAGGGTTCCGCCAGGCTTGCAGTAGGTTTTACCATAAATAATCCAAAACCAACCAAAGTCACATCAACAACAACTAGTCAAACACATTAAATCCAATTTGGAAAGCTTCCAAAAGTGTGTAAGATGTTATGGCAAGTCAAATACACAAGCTTGCCATAAATGAATGATGTGACAAGATACTTTCTAATTAAAGAAATTAAAACAATGTTTTGTTTAAAAGGAAATGTAAACCTTAGTTTAAACAAGACTTAAACACTAAAGTGATGATTTACTATTAGCTAAAGTTCTTACTTTGTCATTAACAAAACTTAGCAAAGATCGTAAAATATAAATAACGTTTTTAGGCGATATTTGTATTAACAACCTCCCCCTTTTTGTTGATGACAAAACATAACTTTATTTATAAGTAAGCCACTTGTTTTAGTGTTAAGTCTTATAAAGTAAGTATAAAAACTTGTTTTTGCTAAGATGATGTGATATGCAAGAGTTAAGAGGAAAAAAAAATTGAACAAGTTTTTATATAAATTCTCCCCCTTTTTGTCGAAATAAAAAGAAGAGAAGTGAAGCGGAAGTATGCACTTGCTCCCCCTTGGACGATACTCCCCCTAAATGGAGTGCCAAGATAGGAGACATTGATTTTGAACCTACAAGTAAAAATGTTAGTTGTTGCACAAGACAAGTCATGAAAGCATTTCATGTCTTAAAACACAACTAAGAGTTGCGAAGCGGAATAATGCAATACTCATACTCCCCCTTGAATATTACTCCCCTAAATGGAGTATCAAGGAAAGAAAACATGGATAATGATCCTACAAAAGAAAGGTTAGTTTCTAAAACACAAGATATATGTATGCTACCATAGCGAGGTATAGTTTACTCATTATACCTAAATGGTCAACAAACAATGCAAACCTTGTAGTAGAATGGAATTCATTTCATGTAAAATTTTGACTCTTAAAAAGTCAAAGACAAGAAATTAGGACGACCTCATCCTACTTCTTAAAAATAAAGAAAAACTAAAAATAAACTAAGAACATAAAATGCTACAAGGAAATCATCATTTTCCTTAATGAGAAACATTTTCCAAAAACAAGACTAAGGTTGTTTAAGGATGAAAATGTGTGTTGAAGGTTGTAGCGGGCTTTATTTTGAAGGTTGAGAGGGTGACACGGGTTTTGGTTTGTTGGTTTAAATGGGAAACATTTTCCAAAAGAAACGGTTTTGTTTCATTTTTGGAGACTCTAAGGTTGAGGTGGGTGAGACAAGGATTGTAGACGATCCAAGATGTGGTTTAGTATAAACCTCATTTCATCAGATAGTTCGCGAATTTCCGTTCGACACCTTTCACTAATGTGAGCGGTTCTTTCGCAATGTCCGCAATCATGGCGGGGAAAGT
This sequence comes from Artemisia argyi, assembly GCA_030686995.1. NCBI lineage: Eukaryota > Viridiplantae > Streptophyta > Magnoliopsida > Asterales > Asteraceae > Artemisia > Artemisia argyi. The sequence goes on from CM060694.1 coordinate 37,351,246, forward strand.
TTGGTGGAAGAGAGGTTTGATTTGTTGGTGGTGGATGGTTTGAACTTGAAGGAGCAAATGTGGATGGTTGAGAGGTGTTTTTGCTTCCTTCATTAGTTGAGTGTAGTGTTGTTTGTAAAACCATAATATGGTTGATTTGAGAGTCTGATAAGGCGAAAAATGAACCATTTTTAAGGGGTCATTTAAGCCCGGAATTGAATTTATTTGATCAAATATTGCCCCAAATCGTTCCTTTTGTGATTTTAGGTTTGGAGTAAATTCTGGAAAATGAAGCATTTTGGACGTTTTTGGAGCATAAAAGTGAAGAAAACGGCAAAGTGTTAATTTTCCTTGCTGAGAACCGTACCTGACGGCGTCAAGAGCATTTTGATGACGCCGTCAAGAGTAAAAGTGGTGACGATCCAGAAGAAATGTGACGGCGTCACCCAAGGCTGTCACGTGTTAACTTGTCAAAGCTTGCGCGCGGAGTAGCTGATATTGTTTTGGTCATAACTTTTGCATACGAACTCGGATTTAGGTGATTCAAAAGCCCACGCGAAGAGGACGAAGAGATCTACAATTTGGTGAAAAAATGGTCATGATGCTGTCATGTGTGCGGGCTGACGCCGTCAAGATGGGCCGACAAAAAATTAGCCTATAAATATAACATCATAACTTCACTTTTTTTAAGCCCTAAACCCTAAGGTCGATTCCTGGGTTTAGGTAGGTATTTTTCCAGCAACTTAGAGGGTTTCAATCACTCCATAAACATCATGTATTGGTTTGATGATTCTATCTCAACTATGTCTTTCATTATTATTGTTGATTGTCCTTCTTTGATTATGTTTTGTTAATTTAGCTTGTGTCTACTTATGTTTATGTGAAACTTGTATATAATTGATTAGATCTTATTGATTCATTGTTAATATTTGTGTATATCTTCATCAATTAGGGCGTGACACTTCGATAGATCTAATTGGTTTAGCTTATAATTCTTGATTCCTATTGTCTCTTGTTTGGTTGATTGTATTCGATTTTAGGCTTAAGAAAACTGGCAGATCTCCATTGTGTAACTTGCTTGAACGTCTTAAAAAACATGAACCGATGTGTACTAGGTTTTTATGGTTGTATTTAATGCATGAGCGAATTCTAGTGATCCCATGTTAGGAGCTTCTTAGCCGGCTCGACATAGGAGTGAAGTAAGTACGCCACCCCATGAATGGTATTAAGTACGCCACCCCATGAATGGTATTAAGGAATACAATCCGTCACCCCATGAATGGTATTAAGGAATACAATCCGTCAATTAAAGCAAGGTGTGACAGTTCAATAGGTAGAATTGGATAGCTAGCAAGAAGTAACATATCATAGGTAGACATGCTCCACATCCCTTGTAGAACCTTAGTTTACTTTTCTTGTTTATTAGTTTAATTAGTAGCTTTTGGGTTAGTTGATTAACAACTAATTTCGCCCCTTCTTCCAATACCCGAGAATTTTACTTGCTTTTCATAAAATATAAAAACACAAAAAGAATCATCCTTCACCTTTAGACCTAGTTAGACTAATTTTCAATCCTAACGACACTATTCCTGAGTTGAACGATCAATCATCCGGTACTTGTCACTATACTATACTACAACGATCAGGTACACTGCCTGGTGGGGGTTGTAAGCTTCTCGAGATCCCTTGAGAGGTAAAGCCTGGTGCAATTCCCACGCATCAAGTTTTTGCCGCCGCAGCCCGGGGAATAGTTATTGTTTAGGTTGAAATTTATTTTGATTAGGTCTACTCATTAGATTCCTTTTTAGTGAGATTTTTATTTTCTTTTTATTAGCTTTCTCGTAGTCTATCTTTTCTTTGTGTATTTGTTCGTAGAAACCTTTCCATTGACTCTTCCGTTCACCATTATGGAGAATGCGAATCCACCATACTACCGACCACGAAACCCATTCTACCATAATGACATCTTGATGTTCAAACAATATCGAGATGAACCCATGTATGATGCATGGACTCATTTTAAAATTTTACTCCGAATAGTCCCTCATCATAGTTTCGCTTTAGCATCCCTAACCCAAACATCTTACTATCGTGTCAACCGATGTGACCAAATGTGCATTGAGGATTTTGCCAATGGGGACTTTAGGGAATTAAATGCTGAAGAAGCATGCGATGCCATAGAAGATTGTGCCCAATATTATTTTAGAGTAGACAACCCAACAAATGTTAGTGCAAGTCAATTGACCACAAATTTCAAGGATAATGAAACAAGTTTGTTTGGGGATGGGGGTAGAGTTGAGCCACCTAGCTGCATGTCATGGTTAGGCACTACCATGATACAGGATGAACACATAGGTGATCTTGACACCATAAGCCCGCTAAATACCCCACAAGTCCTACTATCATTTGAGGCACCCACACCGCCCGTGACTTACCCGGAAGAAGTAGAAGAGACTTTAAAATCCCAATTGAGGTAGAACCATTGGACCAAGTACCACCAGAGGATATAGGTTTGAACACTTGTAGTAATAACCTTACTCCTAGTTCTAGGGAATTTCCTAAGGTTGATGAACCGGAACCTCAACCTTTACACAACTTTCCATCCTTAGATATACATCTAGGAGACAAAAGAGGAACCGACCCACCCATCAACCAATATTATCCGGGTAGTTTTAGGGTGAAGGAAGCCATTCACTCACCCCCTTCACCTCACGTGGCATATTTCCACCCTAAGGGTGTGTATCGCTACTTCCACCCGCACTTAATCCTAAGTGTAGGGAAAACCTCCCCTATTTCCGTTAAATAAGGGTAGAGTCAGGCTCGTGACTCGAACAAAAACAAGCGCTTCTTGGGAGGCAACCCATGTTTTTAGTTGTTTGATGTTTTATTTGTTTGTTTGTGTCATATATATGCTTAATCATAGTTGTTTAATTTTCATGTTTCGAATAATTTGTGAAAATGCTTTATTTTGTTTTTAACCTCGTCTTAATTGCATATAATGGTATTTTACAAAAAGATAAGTGTAGGGAAATTTATATCTTGTTAAAAAGAACTAAATTCGAACATGAAAACTTCACAATTCATGATTAGCATATATTCTATCTTGTTTGTGTGTCAATAATTGTGGATATGTTTTATGAGTTCCTATTTGTAATTCATTTCACAAGTATCCTATCCTTTTGTTGCTTTGTCTTGTTTTTGTTTCTAAGTCTGGAATTACATCTAGTTGTGATTTTTGTTCGGTTTGATGCTTTGGTTTTTGTGTTTGTTGATTACAGGATAAGAAGATGATTTATATTTCTGGAGGGAAGCTTTCAACGTTCATTTTCTTGGAGGAAGATTTAACCATGTTGTCACATTATCCACGGTGAACGAATCAGGGGAGTATTAGTTTCTTTCATTCTTATTTATTTTTACTTTTACATCTTTTATCTAGAACATTGGGGACAATGTTCGGTTTAAGTGTAGGGAAGGTATATTAGAAACTATTACTCCACTTGGTTTTTGTTTTGTTTGATAGTAAATGTGTAATAAAACTGAGAGAAATATTTGCTAGGGCAATTTTAGCACCAAATTTAAATTTTTTTGCAACATGTAGGAGTGAAACTTTAGTCTTAATAAGCGTCTCATGGATAGGAGTTGTATGACTAGCACAAAAACCATACCACTCAAAAATTTCCACCCCAAATATGTGAGGTTCGCTCTTAGATCTTTAGGAAAAAGCATTTATTGTTGGTGCTTATGAGTGTACCGGTAGTATTTAGATTCTAGAACTTGTGATAGCGATGCATCCCGAGACTGCTAGTGAGACTACATTCGTGTAGTTAGGATTTACTACCTGATAAGAGGCATTAGGATAACCCTTGTTCTACACCTGTAATATAATTACATTGACTTCATAGGTCAAGTAATTCTCCCACACCTTTGCGTTGTACTCATTTTTAGTACACGATACCCCTAGTGCACCCCTCCGAGCATATCTTTTCGTTTCTAACTTTAAGTATTTTACTTAAAGGAAGAATTTGTTTACAATCCACCCCAAATGTGCAACCAAATCGCCTTAGCCTTCCTTGTATGCACTCATCTTTAGTGCATTATTGTTAATTGTTTAAACCCTTTGTTAGTTGTCTAATTGATTACATGGTTGCTAAGACGAGTCATATCTTGTACATATTGTTTTGGGACAATTGGGACTCATGGGTAAAGTACTTGTGTTATGGAGTAATGGGGAAGAACATCATATATTACCCCCATATGTGCGTTAATATTTAAAAGTACTCCAAGTGTTTTGATTATCTTGATTCGAGTCATTAGAATAGTTGATTGTAAAGTATGTAAAAGCTCAAGTGTAGGGAGGAAACGAGATCCTTTTTATGTATTATTTTAGATGGTAGAGTAAAAGTGTATGCAAAAAAAAAAAAAAAAAAAAAAAATCAAAAATCAAAAACGAGTTGTGGTTAGTTTAAGTTGAGTCGAGTCTTGGCTTAGCAACGTCTCATTGTACATGTAGTTAACTAAGACAATTGACTTGCCACCAGTAAAATATCCGTTTATCCAACAAAACCGTGTCTTCCATATCTCGTACACCTAATGTTATAACTCTTTAAAAGACCTCTTTGATAGTTTATCCTAGGTGCTTATGCCAAGTGGTGGAGGTTTGATCCTTTCCCAAGCCTATGGTAATCTATTTGCTATGACAGGTAGAGAGTGATATTTCTCCATTTTCAATTATGACATATAAATTTACAACACCCGAGAGATGAGAGTATCCAAATACTTAATGTGAGGTGCTAGTGTATAATTTCCGTGCTTGTTTTGACTAAGGTAGAATGATCATTTGTTGTAATTACTTTTATATTAGTGTTAAATGACCCCTAACTTATATTTTTGTTGGTGGAAAAGCTCATTTGCTTGAGGACAAGCAAATCTCAAGTGTAGGGATATATAATAAGGCGAAAAATGAACCGTTTTTAGGGAGTCATTTAAGCCCGGAATTGAATTTATTTGATCAAATATTTCCCTAAATCGTTCCTTTTGTGATTTTAGGTACTTTTGGAGTGAATTCTGGAAATGAAGTATTTTGGACATTTTTTGAGCATAAAAATGAAGAAAACGGCAAAGTCTTAATTTTCCTTGATGAGAACAGTACCTGACGGCGTCAAGAGCATTTTGATGACGCCGTCAAGAGTAAAAGTGGTGATGATCCAGAAGAAACGTGACGGCGTCACCCAAGGCTGTCACGTATTAACTTGTCAAAACTTGCGCGCGGAGTAGCTGATATTGTTTTGGTCATAACTTTTGCATACGAACTCGGATTTAGGTGATTCAAAAGCCCACGCGAAGAGGACGAAGAGATCTACAATTTCGTGAAAAAATGGTCGTGACGCCGTCATGTGTACGGGCTGACACCGTCAAGATGGGCCGACAGAAAATTAGCCTGTAAATATAACATCATAACTTCACTTTTTGTAAGCCCTAAACCCTAAGGTCGATTCCTGGGTTTAGGTAGGTGTTTTTCCAGCAACTTAGAGGGTTTCAGTTACTCCATAAATATCATGTATTGGTTTGATGATTCTATCTCAACTATGTCTTTCATTATTATTGTTGAGTGTCCTTCTTTGATTAGGTTTTGTTAATTTACCTTGTGTATACTTATGTTTATGTGAAACTTGTATATAATTGATTAGATCTTATTGATTCCTTGTTGATGTTTGTGTCTATCTTCATCAATTAGGGCGTGACACTTCCATAGATCTAATTGGTTTAGCTTATAATTCTTGATTCCTATTGTCTCTTGTTTGGTTGATTGTATTCGATGTTAGGCTTAAGAAAACTGGCAGATCTCCATTGTGTAACTTGCTTGAACGTCTTAAGAAACATGAACCGATGTGTACTAGGTTTTTATGGTTGTATTTAATGCATGAGCGAATTCTAGTGATCCCATGTTAGGAGCTTCTTAGCCGGCTCGACATAGGAGTGAAGTAGGAGCTTATATAATTGGGGAAGTAAGTACGCCACCCCATTAATGGTATTAAGAAATACAACCCGTCAATTAAAGCAAGGTGTAACAATTCAATAGGTAGAATTGAATAGCTAGCAAGGAGTAACATATCATAGGTAGACATGCTCCACATCCCTTGTAGAACCTTAGTTTACTTTTCTTGTTTATTAGTTTAATTAGTAGCTTTTGGGTTAGTTGATTAACAACTAATTCTGCCTCTTCTTCCAATACCCGAGAATTTTACTTGCTTTTCATAAAATATAAAAACACAAAAAGAATCATCCTTCACCTTTAGACCTAGTTAGACTAATTTTCAATCCTAACGACACTATTCCTGAGTTGAATGATCAATCCCCGGTACTTGTCACTATACTATACTACAACGATCAGGTACACTGCCTGGTGGGGGTTGTAAGCTTCTCGAGATCCCTTGAGAGGTAAAGCCTGGTGCAATTCCCACGCATCAGAGTCAACAATACGTTTAAAGGCATGAAGGTGGTTTAAATGAGTGTCAATCTCATCATTAAGGTTTGGAGGTTTTTCCCATATGGATGCTTCTATTTTCTTATAAGAAGAAAGTAGAGATTCAAGGTGTTGGGAATGCTCTTGTGGTGATGGTTGTTGTTGTTGGTTTTGAACAAAATGGCGAAAGCTTGGTTCTCCGGAAGGATTACCATGAAGGTCTTTGTAAATTTGGTGAAACACAAAAGATTGTGAGTGTGTATGACCTTGATCATTTGGAAAAATTGATGGTCTAGCATAACGGTAAGCCAACCGTTCTACTAATGATGGTTGATGGGGTTCATCATCTAATTGCTCACTAGGTTGTTGTTGGGTTTCCATTTGAGCAATGGTGTCAAAGAGTGACAAGGATGGTGGGTTTGATGATTTAGGTGATAGGTCTTCTAATGTTTCCAAATAGGGTAGTGGTGATGTTGGTGGTGTATGGAAAAGTTCCATTGGTGTAAGTGGTGGTGATTGGGGTGATGGAGTTTTTGATGGTTGAGCTTGTTGAGATGGTGATGTTGAATTGCTTGACGGTCTAGTTGGTGGTGGAATAGTGGCTATGTTGGGGTTGCAATGTGGTGGAGAAGGTGTTGGAGTAGCAAGATTAAGCAAATCTTAAATAGTGATCACATTGGTATTGTAAGGTGTTTGAGGATGGTGTTGAGGTAGTAAGGTTGAGGAAATCTTGGATAGGTGAAGAAATGTTAAGTGAAGCATCACTTGAAGATGATGAGCTTGACTTGACGGTTTTGTTGAAGCAACAAGGTTTAACACTAATCTTAGTGGTTTTTGCCAAAGATTTTGATGACTCGGATGAGGTGTTGGATTTAGTCATTTCAAAGGAGTGGTTTTGAGGTTTTGAGAGAGGAAATTTTGATAGTGATGGTGTGATTTGAATTGTTGCAAAACTTTCAAATTTATAGGGTGAAAGAGATGTTGAAATGAGTGTTTGGATTTGATGTTCTACCATTCAAAGATTGAGGTTTCAAATGATCATGAACATGTCAAATCATTGGATTTCAATCCAATGGAATTGGGTGGAGTGAAAGACCAACATATGCACTCAATGCTTTGTGATCATGGGAAGTGATTTGGTTGAAAATGTTCCAATGGTTTGAAGGATCCTTTAAAAGGGTTCCTTGGGTTAGTTATGTTTGAATTTGAATTTTTGGTGGGAAGTGACATTCTAATTGTTTTAGTGAGTGAGAGTTTTCCTAATATTGTTATTGGAGTTAATGGAAGATGTTTCTCACTAAAGATAATGGTTTGACACTTTACAAGTTTTGATCTTAAGACAAATGACAATAATTTTCTGCAAGTGACTGGCGGAACCCTCGCGATACACAGGCGAAACCCTGTTTTGGGTTCCGTCTGGTCCGTTGGGCCATTTCTGGGTTGCCCATAAATTTCACTGGCGGAACCCATTTGAGGGTGCCGCCAGATCCGCCAGGTCTGAAAAATTAGACAGTGCACTAATTTGACCCGCGAGACGATTTTCAAATTTTTCGAAAACTCTTAAAAATGAAAATTTATTATATGTCTGATTAGGAAATGCAAAAATTTGGCATTTAGACATTCATATCATAGGACTTTGACCGGGGGCTAGCGATTTTCACTAAACTTAGTGAAATTTACCACAAGCATAAAAATTGACAAACACTTCAAATATTGTCATTATGCATAAAAAGCTCATACAAAACATGTTCCGACAAACGTAATAAAACATGAACGTGAAAAACAATACAAATCACATAGTTTAACACATACAAAGTTCTAAAACCTTCATAAGCCAAACACTCCTTAATCACGTATCTCACAACCGTTCTATCTTCTTATTGAGCTTATTTAGGTACCTTCCAAAGCACTTGAAAATTCCTTTGGTTTGCTTGAATTCTTCGGATGCATTGTCAATGACGGGGAGTTCTTGAAGGTAGTCTAAAGGGGGTAACTTAGAGTTAGGAAGTTTATCGTCCTCGCTCATGTCGGATGATGATGATGATGGTGAAGGTGAGCGAGTACGTTTGCCCTTAGCTTTGAAGACACGTTTATCACTAAGAGGGACGAAGATGTGAGGAACGAGAAAGTAGTCAAGGCACATTCCCTTATCGTTGCGAGGAATGGGTGAGATTGCTCTAAAGAGGCGGGTGAGAAGCATTCCATAAGGAAGAGCGGTTGTTCCAACTAAGGGTATGTCGGCCATTCTTTTGGCTAGGTAGTAGGCTAAGTTAAAGGGTTGACCGGTGGAAATGCTATAGAGCATGTAGCAAAGACATGTGTTGACATGATCTCTATTTCCTATGGAACTTATGACGTTAGCTCTATGAATTTCTTCCCACTTCTTAAATTGTGGTTTAAGCTCATTAAGCTCCATACCAAAAGGATCCTTATCCTCATCATTTCCCGAACGATTCTTCCTAGTGGTAGAGGTTCTAACGAAGAGATGTTATTTAATTGTTTCCTTACTAGCAAGAGGGTTGTTGTATGGATGAAAACGCTCAATAGAATCAAGGCTTGAAATGGGCCACTTATCCGTGTAGAGACAAGTACCCGCATTTGGGACACCAAGAATGATAGCTAAGTCTTTTAAATCTAAGAAATTTGGTATTTGATTGGTTGTGAAGTTTAATGATATCTCACCAAAATCATTTGTGGAAAGGCTTATGGTTGCATAGAATTCTAAGATGAACCTAGGACAAATTGGCTCATCGATATCAAGGAGACAATCAAAGTTGATTGCAGCAAAGCTTTGGCGAATGGATATTCCTTCTAGAAAGGATGGATCAATGGTTCTACCTTCGTGAACATAGCGTTTTTCTAATGCCTTAAAGGTTTCTACTTGAACTTTGTTGAGACCTTTGGTCCTATGGTGTTTGGGCAAGTACTTAAGGGTTTCCTTGTGATGAGGCGAAAAATGGTCCGTTTTTAGGGGGTCATTTAAGCCCGAATCCGAATTTATTTGATCAAATATTGCCCTAAATCGTTCCTTTTGTGATTTTAGGTACTTGGAGAGTGAATTCTGGAAAAGAAGCCATTTTGGACGTTTTTGGAGCATAAAAGTGAAGAAAATGGCAAAGTCTCAAATTTCTATGCTGGGAACAGTACCTGAAGGCGTCAAGAGTTGTTCTTGACGGCGTCAAAGTCCCAAGAATAAAATACCGTGGTTGATGACGGCGTCACATAGGCCGTCATAAGTAGATCAAGGCCGTCCGAGGAAGTATTTGGCGGCGAGATGACGACGTCACACCCTTGTTCTTGACACCGTCACCCTTGTTTTCCTATATATAGTTTTCTAGTTTTTCACATTAAAAAGAGAAGTTTTGGAGAAACCCTAAAGACGAATTTGGTGCAACTTTTACAGGTTTTTCAAGGGTTCCAAACCCTTGATACCTTGCATTGTAATTGAGATAAGTGTTCTTCTAATTCAATCAATATGTCTATGTGTTGGTTGTCTATATCTTGTTCTTGTCTCAATTCCATTATGCTAGGCTAGATCTCTCTTGTGTTTGCTTAGATCTAATGAAACCTAGATATTGATTATGTGTTGATTACTTGTTTATTCTTGTCTTGGATGAATGATTTTATATGTTAGGCTTAAGAAAACTGGCAGATCTCCAAATGGTAACATGCTTGAACGTCTTAAGAAACATGAACCGAGGCGTACTAGGTCTTTATTGGTTGTATTTAATGCATGAGCCACTGTTTACAATCCCTATAGTTGTGCTGGGTCATGGTGTAGGAGGAGATAAGAGCTCATAGAATTGGGGAGTTATGTATGCCACCCCATGAATGGTATTAAGGAATACAATCCGTCATCCATACAATTATAACAAGTAATTAACGTGTAAAAGATATCTAGGGAGTAGTGAAGTCTAAGTAAACACATTTTCTCCAATTACTGCTCTCAACCTTAGTATAATTAGTTTCTTTTCATTTTTAGTATTTTATTTTGATTGCATCTTAGTTTTGGGTTAGTTGAATAGCAACTAATTCCGCCCACTCTTCCAAAAACCGATATTTTAATTGCTTTCTAAAAAATATAAAAATACAAAAAAAATAATCATCCCTCACCTTTAGAACTAGTAATTAGGTTTTCTGATCCTAGCGACACTATTCCTAAGCTGAACGATCAATCCCCCGGTACTTGTCACTATACTATACTACAACGATCAGGTACACTGCCTGGTGGGGGTTGTAAGCTTCTCGAGATCCCTCGAGAGGTAAAGCCTGTTGCGATTCCCACGCATCACCTTGTGATCGGAGAAATTTGCGGGAGGTATGTTGATTCCTAGAAAACACAAAATTATATGTTAACGACTTTTAACAATGTGGATGTTCTAATGTGATCCTATATGCAAACAATGTGGAGACTTGGTTATCTTGACTCATTTTGATGCCCAAATTGTTTTGTTATGCAAGTTTTGTTATAAAAACAAAAGATAATCAAAACTCTCCTAATTGAATGTGTCTTTGATTGAATGTACCCGAAAATACATATTAGTTATGTATCCCCTTTAGCATTCAAGAGACAATATGCAAGTGATGTTTCAATGATGTTTTTCATTTGTTTTAACAATGTGGTGAAGTGTTATGTCCTAGTTGTGGATGGTAATTTTTGAAAGACAATGCACTTGGTGTGTTTGGCAAATCAAAATAACAACAAAAAGGATACAATTCTTAACTAATGGAAGACATGATTGGTTAGCAACCAAGTTTTTCATGAACCAAAAAGTTCTATGCATAAACCCTAAGATTCTAGTTAATAAATGAAAATGTTATACTTGAATCAAAAATGCAATTATGATTAGAACACTTACAAAGTTGATTGGTTTGGAAGAGATGTAAGTGAGAGCCCTAATTTTCGTGTGGTAAGGTGTTTGTGAGTGAGGAATGGCTGTTGGTAAGTTTGAGTTGTGAGTAAAGAGGTGTTTGGTTTTGAAATTAAAAATAAAACATGCTGCAGATTTGGCGGACCAGGCGGAACCAAAGGGAGGGTTCCGCCCGTATGGTCTGAGGGTTCCGTGGGAACTGCAGGGAAAAATTCAAAAGGGATTGTCTTGATTTTTGTGGTTTTATCCTAATGTTCAAAACTAAGGTTTTAGGTCTTATGAGTCTTTGACTAAGCCTGGGGATGATGAATGCTTCTCATTCAAGAGGTTTTGTAAAAACGTTGACAGATTGGTTAACTTATAAGACTTTCTTAGTTAAGATGTTCCTCAATATACATTTTTACCAAGACGATGATGACGGATCACAATATGTCAATTAAGAACATAATGGATTGGATTGTCGCTGAAGTCGATGCTTCCTTTGTTTGAAGAGATAACAATGTTGATGAGATGAATTCCATTGTCGACGCGAGTTAGCTTGTTCAAGTGGAGCTTGTTGACGTGCTTCTCCATCCGATACTAATATGAGAACGATAAGCATTTTTGAAGAATCAATGGGTAAGTAAGTATAAAAGTGCAAGTACCACTTGTGCTTTTCTTATCAACTTATTACCTACATAATTCCATTTGGCATACACTATGGTTTCTATTCCCGTTCTTTTGGGATACCATAATCCTAGTTGTGTAGTACCTTTTGATGTATCCAAACAAGCTCAACTAAAGTGTTGTTTTAGGATCTTCTTTAAAACGAGCACATAGACAAACACTAAACATAATGTTGGATCTAATTGTTGTGAGAACAAGTAGTCTTCCGAACATTTCTCTACGTTTAGTTTTACCTACGGATTTACTAATCTCATTCTTGATAAGTCATCAATAACTTAACCATTGAGAATAAGAGAGTAACTAGGAATGTCTTTAAGTTAAAATCTCTTGCTTTTGGGGCTTGCTTTTATTATCAAAAAAATGTTCAAATATTGACACTATAATCACTTGATTACTCTGAAAAATCTATTTTGTTTCACTAGTTGTTTTACTCTAAATTCCAAAAACTGTTTTTGTTGAATTTGTTTAGATACAACTATGACTTATAAATCAAGTTTTATAACTTATGTCAATTTTACTTGATTCAATGTTTGACTCAAGGTGAGAAGATGTTATTTTGTACCTTTATCCTTAATGTTTTACACAACATACTTGTCTTGCCATCATTGGACTTTCGACTAAGTCATCATCTACCAAAGATGATATCTTAGAAGGAGGTGATCTCTCGTTAAATGTTATATTCAACGACTCCTCGACTCTTTGGGTTTCCTTACTTGAGACACTATGAACTTAATTCGTTTTGAAAAAGTCCAAGAGGTACAATATCATAAGACTAAGTGTCACATTTGATGTGTAAATCCTAGATGTTGAAAACTAATTTTCTTCCACACATCCTAATGTATGCTAATGTGATTTATTTCACCTTGTGTGTTTTTATGTGAAATTATCATAAAGGAGTGGTTGAAGTAAAACACAATTTAAGACTCAAAGTACGGTGTTTAAGAATGTTGTTTTACAAAGGTTTGTTTTGCAAGCATCACAAAAGTGTTAGATATTTTATCACTTAGGAAATTCTTAGTTAGCTCACTTGTAAGCAAGAGTTGAGTGAGACTCACTCAAGAGTTTCTCGTGTTTATCTCTTGACGGTTAAAGAACCGAAACACCTTATATCTCCTACTAGTACTAATGACGAAATTCCTTGTCTCAGAGAATCTAATCTTTGTTATTACTAATAGCAGGTAAACACTTTTAGAATACTACTAATAACACATACTATAACACATAATGCTAGAAACAAGAGACAATCAAAGTCAAGTTAAAGTAATGCGTACCTTTTAAATTGCATAGAGATGCTATCAAGAGAATAAATACAAAGCGTAAAATCTTGGTTTGACGACACGCTTGGAAGCTCAATTACTCATGTATCCAAGAAGGTTAGATAATCATATGAAAGCATAGAGCATGATAATCTTAATCCTTTTATCATGAGTTTCTATTAGAGATTGAATTATCTCTAAATCTCTCTTATAGGTTTAACAAATTTTACTTGCTTTGTTTTACTAGTTGATGGTGCTTTTGAGTTAAATCCTAATCCGGTTTTATCTTTAAACAACCTTTGACTCCTCAACAATCTTTTAAGATATTTTGAGCTTTCATCAAATTTTGCTAACATTTTTCCTTTCTCATTTTGCTTTCTAATCTCATGTTTGTAATCTAGACATAATTTACATTCTAGATCAATTTCAACATTACTCTCAAGTCTAGACATTTTATCTTATAACAAGATTTCCTTTTCAAAGTTATTCACAAAAGATTTTGAAGACTCATTGTTAAAGATAGTTTTTAGGTTCATGTTACCTAAAAGTTTAGACTCATTTTCTAATTTAGAAAATTCTAAGATAAATGTGTCAAAGCAAAAATGTTTGGTTTCAACATGTACCTTGCTTGTTGTTTCAATAGATTGACAATCACCCACCGGATCATTGTCTTTGTCAATATCCGTTTCATTCCATGATTCGCAAGCAAGTTCATCAAGACACACGTACTCATCTTCACTTGTACCTTCATTTAAAACATTTAAACTAGTAGCACATGTATTAACTTCTACTAAGTGTCTATCTATTAGTTTTTCTAAAACTTCTAATTCATATGTAAGATCAAATTGATTATCTTTGACTTGACATATTTCTTGATGAAAGTTGATTATATTTTTCCAAATATCATTCGCCGTTTGACAAAAATACATTCTTTCATATTCGGTACTTGATAAAGCTTTATAAATCATTATCTTAGATTTAGTATTTTTATCAAGTTTAAAATAGTCATCTTGGTTTTCAAAACTTGTTTTCGTTGGTTTGAAATCACCAATAGAAATAATATGCCAAAGATCTTGATCAATTGAGTTTACAAAGTTTTCAAATTTACTTTTCCATTCAAGGAAGTTTTCCTTTTCAAATAGCGGTGTGTTTTGAATGGGTTGCCCTTTCTTGAGAATTTCAAAATCCATGGATCGATCCAAGTTTTAAAATACACTATATTTTAAAGATCTTGAGTAACGTAGCTCCTGATGCCAATTGTGAAAAACTAGAAGGAGGTTGAATAGTTTACCGCTTTTTAACTTGATTATCCTTTAAAAACTTTACGTTTGTTTTAAAGATATAAACACAACTTTACTTGTTTAGTTCTTTGAAAAGCTTTATGTGTAAATAACAATCCTTACATGTTTAATTCTTTGAAAAGCTTTACGTGTGAATAACAATTCTAACTAAAGACAATATGTAATAAGCAAAGACAAAGAAAGAAACGATCAAACCACAACACGATAGTTTATCGTGGTTCGGCTACAAGGACTCTTTTTTGTCACACCCCCAAAATCGGGTCCAGCGGAAGCATACATGTAGCTGTTGGTACCACAACACAAGTACAAAATGGTTTTCATTTCAATCATTTAGAATAAAATCGTTTAAACAAAAGGGTTGAGTTTACATTGTTAAAAGTAGTGCGGAAGTAGGCCTTAAAATAGTTTAAAACGGTCCCCAAATGAATAATCAGAGTCTTCTATGACCATGCCATGTCCTGCCAAAACCTCCTGTAGTGTGTCATTGCTTAATACCTAAAAATACATGCTAAAGTGTGAACATGAGGTTGGTGAGTTCATAGAGTCTTGTGAAAAAGAATGTAATGCATATGAATGAAGATTTCCCAGCAAAGGCATCGTAAATCCACTCAGTTACAAGTCCCGCCATAAAAGACTTGTAACCTGTGTGTTTACGACCCACTGCCAAATATGATATAGTTTACGTGAACAAAAGAAATACTTGTATCTAGATTCAAAGATAAATATAGCAATACTGCTATAAAACAATTCTTGACAATAAGTTCATATAAAGAATTCGGACAATGTCGCTATATAGATAAATCAGTAAATCAGAGAAGCCGAAATATTACGTTTGACATCACAGCCAAGTGGGGAAACCACAATATTACGTTTGACATCACAGCCAAGTGGAGAAACCACAATACGTTTGACATCACAGCTAAGTGGGGAAACCACAATATTACATTTGACATCACAGCCAAGTGAGGAAACCACAATATTACATTTGACATATATGAACAATTGGTGACCATGAGGTCATATAAACAAGGATGACAAATCCCATGAAATGCAGGTGATCAACATACCAATGAAATACAGGTAATAAAACATATCCATGAAATACAGGTAATCAAACATACCAAGGAAATACAGGTAATCAAACATACCAATGAAATGCAGGTGGTCAAACATATATTTAGGTAAAGTTGAAAATATTTGAATAATCAACCATGTAAAGCGAGTAATGCGTTTAAGTAAAACGAGCATGTATTCTCCCCCAAAGAGTTTACAAAACAATTAAAAGAATAGGGGCTATGACTCACCTGGTGCGATTGCTACGATGATAAAAGTGGATATACTGAAAATGAGGCACGATCTCTAACCGCAACCTAATATGAATGATATGGTCTAATGTAAGAAATGAAATGATGCTACACATGCAAATATGTATGTTATCGATACCACTCGTGAAATTTTGAAAATAATGTTTATCGTCAAAAAATACATTTTTGACGTCTCGTTAAGTTAATAACCACTTTCCATGTAAATACGTTGAAACGGTACTCCACGATCCTCGTTTGGTGTTTTATCGGTAAATATAGTATTTTTGTCGTAAAGTGACACTTTTAATAACTTGAAAATATGCCTAAGTGGCTTCGCAAAACTAGTCCCAAAATATCGTACGTTAAGTGTTAGTGATGAAACTCGGCGTTTTTGAAAACCTTGCAACGATGTCTAGAAGTCATGTCATTTAACTTTTGACCATACGGGTCTCGGCGGTTAAGAAATATGGCTTTCAATGTCGTTACTTGAAAAATATAGTTTTCAACACTTATCAACTTTTATTACTAAAAGCTGTCAATTTATTATAAGTTTTGTCGGGTTTCAAACATGTATATCTTGGTCGTTATGAACTCGTTTTCTACGTTCTTTATATCCCCAGAATCGTGGGACAACATACTAACATATTTTTAGTAGTCCGGCTTATCTAGGTTACGTTAAATGTCTCATTTTGCCCAACAAAAGTTACCCAACAGCACACTATATTTCTGGAAATAACTTTTAGTCGTTAAACTTCGGAAAATCATATCTCCTTCGTTATAAACTCGTTTTTATCCAAACTTTCGGCCATAGTTTCGTCTTGGAATGTATTTTCTAAATCTTTGGCCCAAAAGTAACCCCAAGCTACTGAGTTTACCACGTTTTCAAAATAGGAACAGTAGGTATTTATATTGTTCAAAACTTGGTTTCCTAGTTACTAACTTGTACAAAAACCTTCCAATCAACTTCAATACAACCCTTAATTTATCATACACCTTCTTAGGGTGTCATGGGGTCCTAAACATCACCAATCTTGGTGGATCTCATGAGATTACTAGTGAAATTTATGTATCTAGTGTTAAAGATAGTTTATGTGCAAAGTGGTATCTAGAACATAAGTAAGTTGCATTACCAACTAGTATATCTTGAAAATACATAAACATATAAAGTAAATGGAAGTATGAAAAGATCAAAAAGTGTTCTTGAAGCTTACTTGAATATTTGAGGTGATTTGGAGATGATTATGTTAAGAAACCTAGGGTTTTTACCACAAATCCCAAACTAGGAATGTAAATGGAGCTTGATTATGACATGAACTTCACAAAATAATGGTTTCTTCTTGGTTCCTTGTCTTTGGCCGATTCTAGGAGGAAGAGAGGAAGAATGAGAGAACTTTTTGCTAGTTGTTGATATAAAATGAAGTATTAGAATTTTAGGTGTAGATATTTCATGAGACAAGATCCACAATTTAAGGAAGGGGGGGGGGGGGGGGGGGGCGGCGGCAATTCAAAGGGGGGAAAGAGATTTTTTGTAAGATCTTGACTTTTGGTGTTATATTGGTTAGATATTTTTGAGTTTTAGGAGATACCGGGTACCGAGTTTGCTAGAAATAAAGTTTAACGGTACCAAATAAAATGTGACAACGTTGTAAAAATTATAAATTTACATTCCTGATGAGAATTGGGTGTTAAAATATTTGTCGTGTTGAAATATCGTGATCCGACGAAATTTTAGTTGTTTACCGGAAAATATAGCAATAGGTCTCGAAACACCGGGTAAATTAATAATATAAATTTTATATTATTATAATGAGTGTGAAAATATGTTAGGATTATAGTCGGGAGTATTGGGTATACTTTAATAGTAAAAACCGAGTGGTAACGTTAAGTACAAATTAAGCATACGTAAATTGAAATAATGCGTATCCGTGCATTATCTAATGTGATGATGATGTTACTGATGGTATGTAGACTACTCTAGTCTATATGATGTGTCCCTACTGATGATGTATGAATTCGCAGCCAAACCAATTCGGTTACGCGAATTTGAATACCCGTAAACTAGATTTACGATGAAATGAACGACAATCGTGAATAGTGATTTCCTTCCGGGATTGAATAGTGTCATATGAATAGTAAAATTTTCGAACGCTTCCCGGAATCTCAAACTAACTCCGAACACAATGAATAGTAAAATGATGAATAGTGATCGGTGAATAGTAAATGATGAATAGTAACTTCTCGAGATGAATAATGAAATTTCGACGTTTGAAAAAGGACCTGAAATTACGAGTTGTGACATTTTTCCTTGCCCTACATCCACGCCCCTAGTTTCCAACTCGAGAGTTATAAGCACTAATCAACAAGCTCCTTTCCCGGTGGAGAAACCTTTACAACGTCGCTTACACTTTTACCGACACTAAGCTAGATGTCGAGTTCTTTTACAAGGGTACAACCACTCCCATCGTCGCTTACACTTTTACCGACACTAAGCTAGATGTCGAGTTCTTTACCAAGGGTACAACCACTCCCGTTAGTTCTTTTACAAGGGTACACTAACTCCCGACACACTATGTATTTTGAGGCCTAAAATACTAACCGATCATTTCTACACACATGATACAAATGAAGTATAAACTACTAAAGCTTATACATAATAAAGCTAACAAGTCTTGCAACTTTAGAGTTGAAGCTTGTAACTTCTTGAATGATCTTGTGAAGTCCCTTGCTACATAAGAGGATCACACAAGTCAAATGTTACTGAGTTAGTTGAGAGAGTATATGAAAATATATGTCCTAAAGTGATAACCAAAACAAACAAGTGGCTTGGTATTTATAGTAAAACAACCAGCAGGTCTGGCAGATACGGCGGAACCCTCAGATGGGTTCCGCCCGTGTACCCCCAGGGTTCCGCCGGGCTTGCAGTAGGTTCTACCATAAATAATCCAAACCAACCAAATTCACATCAACAACAACTAGTCAAACACATTAAATCCAATTTGGAAAGCTTCCAAAAGTGTGTAAGATGTTATGGCAAGTCAGATACACAAGCTTGCCATAAATGAATGATGTGACAAGTCACTTTCTAATTAAAGAAATAAAAACAATGTTTTGTGTAAAATGAAATGTAAACCTTAGTTTAAACAAGACTTAAACACTAAAGTGATGATTTACTATTAGCTAAAGTTTATACTTTGTCATTAACAAAACTTAGCAAAGATCGTAAAATATAAATAATATTTTTAGACGATATTTGTATTAACAGAATGATTAAAAAAAAGGTAAAATTATCATTTTACATGTGCAAAATACACAAAAGTGACTAATTGAGTATACAAGTTCTTTATTTTTTTATAGGTTAATCCTTTAAAAATGTATCTAACTTAAAAAACTATGCACATTAAAAACCAATTTTTTGAATTTGGTCACTTTTGGGTATACAGATTATTTAGTTTTTATAGGTTAATCATTTGAAATGCATCTAACTTAAAAAAATGTGCACATTAAAAATCAACCTTTTGAATTTGGTCGATTTTGGGTATTTTGAACATGTAAAATGACCTTTTAATCCTTCTTGAAAATATATCTAACTTGTCATGTTTTGCAGTTCAAATCATTGAACAAAAAACAGTGCATATTAAATCCCAACCTTTTAAATTTGGTCACTTTTGGGTATTTTGCACATGTGAAATAACCATTTAATCCTTCGTTGTCAATAGAATGATTAAAAAAAAAGGGTAAAATTATTATTTTACATGTGCAAAATACACAAAAGTGACTAAATTCAAAAGGTTGGGGTTTAATGTGCAAAGTTTTTTGTTCGCTCCTTAGAGCATTAGGTGTGGTACTTGTCGCCCTTCGTCGTGGTGACATGGCAGCCTCGCCATGGCTCGCCACCACATCGTTTTCCTTGGCCAAAGATCACCTCTTCGTCTACACGACGAAGATAAAACTTGTGTGGAGATGAGAAAAGTGGCAGTGAACGTTGCCCAACATATATATTTTGAGTTTATTATTTTTTTTTGTAGAGATCCGTTGCAAATAAAATGGATTGAGTTTTTTATTATTATTTTTTTTAACCGGAGATATGAAGTGGGTTTAAGATGATGTGGTTGAAGATCTGTTTGCTTTCTTTCTTGGGGAAGATGAAGTGGTTGAAGATCTGTTTGCTTTCTTTCTTGGGGAAGATGAAGTGGTTTTTAAGTGGAGATATGCTGATGATTGAGGAAGATGATGAGAGGTTGTTTGCTACTGCAAGTAGTAGTGACTTATCCTTTGATAAGGGTCGGAGATATGAAGTGGGTTTAAAGAGTGTAGAAAAATTCGGTGTTTTGTTTAATAAAAAAGTTAAATTGTGAGTGGTGGGATTTAAATGAGTAAATTGTCGTTAGTTATGATAAAGAGAGGTTGTAGAAGGGGGCTTGTTTTTAGTTATATGGCACTTGTGGGGGCCCATAAAAACTAGTTGTGATACCTAATGCTCTGGGTGCTTTTGGTTCGCAGAATATTTTCGAAGGAATTGTAATCTTTGTAATAAATTGTAATTTGTATGAATTGTAATTCAAAGAATTGAAGTGTGTTAGAATTGTAATATGTTGAAATTCTAATTGATAAAATCTGTCATTATGTTTAGTTGACTTGCAACGTAATTTAATTTAGAAAAACATTAATAATAATAATAATAATAATAATAATAATAATAATAATAATAATAATAATAATAATAAATAACAATAATAATATAATTATATAAAGTAATAATAAAAAATAATATTTTTAATAAATAATAGATAATAATAATAATAATAATAATAATAATATAATTATAATAATAAATAATATTATTTAATTAATAATAATAATAAATATAAGAATAAGAATAATAATAATAATAATACTTTTTTAAGTATAATAATAAATAAAAATCATAAATTTAATATAAAAATAATTATTAAAAAATTACTTATATATTTAGATATTTATATATAATATTAAAGTAATAATATAAAACTAATTATTATAATTATTATTTATTTTTTGAAAATTAAATAGTATCTTAATAATAATTAATAATAACGATAAAAAATAAATACTGATATTTAACTGGTAAAAATATGAATTACAACGTAATTCAACATTTTCCATCAAGTTTGCTACGTAATCTAAATTACATCAATGGACGTAATTGGTTGTAATCTAATTATATTTTCTTGCAAACCAAACACCCAATGTAATGTAATTTGAATTACAATTCTATCAATCATGCCAACCAAATAGGATTGTAATGTAATTCAGATTACAATTATAACAAATTAGAGTGCAAAACGTGACAAGTTTGATAAATTTCTAAGTGGTGAGCCTTTTTTATTTTAGAAAAGTAAACACCTTAGTAATTAACTTTGATAATAATACCAGTTAGGATGCAATAAAAGGTGGAATTAAAACAAAAGTTTGTAAAATAATGAGTGTGATAAGTTTCCTTCCTTTATTTTCTTTAAAGCCCTCATTTTTTTTTAAGTTATGACTTAGATCAACGAAAAACAGCCGTTTCAAACCTGTTCTCAAACAAGGAAAAAGTCGATCACATCCGACCCGGTTTCCGGTTCAACCGGCCGACCGGGTCAACCTGGGTTTTAAAAGATTCGTAAAACCTCGATTAATTAAAAGCTTTATAAAATAATTTATAGATACTAATTTATTAATTTACTAGAACGATACCCGCGCAATGCGGCGGCGGGTACCTATGACTATATTTTGCGTTATTCGGTTATTCGGTTACACGTTTAGTTGTTTTTATGCTTTATAAGTAGAGATGGTTAAGCCAAATAATTTTAGTTTGAACAACCAACCTGCTTTCTAACCAACTTCCTAACCAACCTGCTTTATAACAAATAAATTTTGATATACTTCAATAATAAGCAAGTAAAAGTGCCTTTCAAATTATAAAATAGTCCAAAATGCATTATATAGTAATATATAGATAAATAAATTAAGTAGTAATTAGTTGGTCTAATAGCTTAAATATCTGGTCAACCACATCACACACATTTAACCAAGCACCACCAGTCCACCACACATCACTCCGACCACAGTAAACCACCGTCATGACCACCTGCCATGTCATCACCATCATCCTCCTCACATCCCTCACCTCCACCACCTTCTCCCACCGCCTTATCCGCATCCACACCACAAGACCACCACCAACCACCTCTCCACACCTCTACCGTCAACGACGGCTACTGTGAAAGCTGGAAGTTTTCTGTAGAGGTAAATGACATCGGGACATTGACACGTGTCCCTGAGAAATGTGTGAAGTTTGTTGAGGAGTTTTGCATAGTTTTAGCAAAACCTATGGTTTAGTAGTTTTGAAATGAATCTAACTAGGTTTGAAACCCGCGTTTCGCGGCGGGTGTTTGTCAACGGAGTGTTTTGTATAGTGTGTTTGCTGCGGCGTGAATTGTTAATACATTGGATTTACTAATATATACGGAGTATCATAGTAATGTATGCAGGAAGTTTAGTGAACTAAATGCTTCCTACTAATTAGATATTAAACTGGTATAGATAAATCTAGTTAAGATGGTGTATAGTTTAATGTTGTAACAATACACAAAGAGAGATTTTTATAAAAAAAAATATAAAAAAATAGAACAATTGAAACTGTCATTTACACATTAAGAATAACATCAGATACGTATTGCAACTGCCATTTACATATTTAAAAATAGAACAATTGCAACTGCCATTTACATATTAAAAATAGAACAATTGCAACTGTTATTTACAAATTCTTGCTAGAAAGAAATAATTTTTTCAAGCTCACAGATGATGTTTAGCTCCTTGGTGATGATCAGAGTTCATCTTGGGTGATGCCCATATAGTTCTTTAAAATCTTAGCTTGGTTCCTTGTGGATCCCCATATCAGTATCCTCTATGTTTGATCTTGTGACGTCCATTGCCAACACCAAAATGCAATAAGTACATTGAAAACTTTAATAAGAAATCCCAGAAAAATCTTCCATTCCAGATAAACTCATAGACATAATCAAAAACGTTTACATGAAAGCAAGGACTGTTTGGGATTGTTTCATTTGAAATTGATTATTTTGTTTTTAAATGCAGGTAATAAACTATGTAATTTTAAATGCTTATTTACTACATACAGACACAAACTTTCACGGTCTTCGATCGATTCATTTGTAGTCCGCTCCAAACACATTTTTTCTTATTATATCCTGAACCAAACACTCCTCATTCCTATTGTAACCTCAAACTCATGCTATTCCTGCAGCAGCCTAAACTAATTAAACCTTATGTTGTAGCAACCTTGTTAGTTGAAATTTGTGTTCATCTGATACGTATTGGGTTCTCCACTTATGAACATTTGGTCTCATTGACTCATGCTCAGCATAACATCTATCTACTCTAAAACCATAGCTGAAAAGCGGCTAAAAATAAATTAAAAGTGACCAACTTGTATTCACGGTCTGAACATTTTTTGTATTGTTGTTAGTGGTGGCGGAGGTATTGACATTAAGACTGCTCCTTTAGCTTTCCGTTTTATCATTGTTAACTCTTTCTATATTTAATCTCCCCCTCCTTTTCCATATTGTGTGTAGCAATTGGTATTTTGGCAAGTGGTTTGTCTAAACTTTTTGGTTCAATTGGTGATGAGTTGGCTGCCTGAAATTCTTCAAGGTATTTGCAATTCTGCCGAGAGTTGGTCTTTATATACCTAAATAAAAACAAATGGGTCAAAAAAGTAAAGCGGGTCAAAAGTTATATACCTGCATTTTCAGTTTAGCATAAAAACAAAGAAACGCAGAAACGCAATAACATAAAAAACAAACATTATATACCAACATTTTCAGTTTAGCATCTATTAGCAAAATGACTCTTTCTCTTTACCAAAGATTTTATAGAGTTATACAAACGCCTACATTCAATGATCCTCATCAAATGAGTGACTCACATACTTTACCTCTAAAATTCATTTTAGTAGAATAAATAGGTCTGCCAATTGCCATTGAAGGAGGTTACAATCCTTAACTGCCATTGTACCCTGAAATAGCCAAAATAGTAGGAATGCATTATGTAAGTGTCATACAAATGCATTATGTACTAAAATAAAGTTGATTAAGAGCTTCAAACATTAATATCAACTAAAACAGGGTAATTCTCAAAGAAACCGACACTGAATTACCTGTAGCTTCATGGTCGTATAAAAGCATTGGATTCCAAAAAAATATGTACATTTTTAATCCAGACATCCACTTTCCACCATTTTCACACCATTTTAATATACCTCGCTCTGTATCATAAGGAAAACAAAAGATCGGAAATGTGAAGACATTTATCAAATGTAATAGTAATTATACTAAAATAATTAACTTGTCTATTTGAAAAGTAAGAACATTGCTTGGTGTTTTAGAAAAAAAAAACATCCCATAATGAAAAGTATGCATATTTAGTCCAGCTTTTCTGGAAAAAAAAAATATGTATGTTTACAAAAGTTAATTTGTTTCGACACGCTAAGAAATACAGTAATTGACCCGAACTTATTTTGACATGTTACCTAATTTACTCAACATATTGCCATCACTATCTCACATCTAGGAGAGGGTTGATAAAGGGAAGTATGGTGTGCACATGTAGCAACTCAAGCATCTGGCCAAAATCATGTGACCTTATCAAGAAGATTGGGATGATCATGAGCGACGCAACCTGCAAAATTTTTAAACAGTACTAAGTAATGCAAGTCAATCCAATGAAATCAATGATAGCACGCCATCCATTATAGTTGTGGTTTCGACCAACTGTAAGAATTACAGCACGCCATCCATTATACAAACCTCTAACTCAATTAACCTTACAACTATAAGAATTGCAGCACGCCATCCATTAGAGTTGTGGTTTCGACCAACTATTTTGGATAAGGCACTTTACCCTATTACGCCATAAGTTAAGACAATCCTAATCAGCATTTCATGAATCATATAGGAAGCCTATTTGAAACACCTTTTATCAATGTTTATCTATGTCTCGAGCTTATTTCAAGAACTAACGAATTGATATAAGCTGTTTCAAACACCTTTATTAGATCCCCTCTTTGTATTACAGTGGTATTTGTGAAATTATTTTATAGGTTGCTGACCACACAAAAAAAAAAATACTTTATATTTACTCAAACTCCAGCAAATATTTATACCATCACCGGTGTGCAAGCAGAAAGAATGAAACTACTACTTTTATAGTCGAACTTAAGAAAGCCAAGTGAATTCCATTGAAGCCTTAAGCATGCTAGTTGAATATAAAACCCTGTTATGATAAAAAGAAAATAGGTCAAGCCAAGTGTAACGGATAATGGTTTTAGATCATTCAAACAGATGAAACGACATCCATTTTTTTTAATTCAACATCAACACCTTCTTTAGATCAGGAAACCTTTCATTTTCAGCCGATATAATCAAGTTACAAACACTATCCAATTTTTCCATTTTATCTTCAAATTACTCATCATCCGCAAACAGGTTAAAAACACCTAACACTGGATAACAACGATATGTTTAAGGATGGTTTTACCTACCCAAACCCGCCACCTCATGTGCCAAAGTAAAATGGTTTGAAAAATCCAAAAACTCGTTCAAACATTACATCAAACACTTATATACATTACCAAAAAATTTGTAAAAAATTATGTATATACCTTTGTATAACCATCAATAGCAGCACCTAATCAATCCTTCTTAAAATATAAATTCTCATCTTGCTTAACCTGTTTTGATTGAACTTTCACACGTTTCACCATTTACCTACAATTCATATTTCATTGCAACATCACTTATTTTGAACTCAAAAGAGGATAACTTGAAAAATGAATACAAACCTCTAAACTTGGATCTCGTAAGGTGGACCATTCGATAGAATTGCAATTACCAGCTTTATTAGGATGTGGACCGCCTTTCTTGTCCCTGGCGGAATCCTTGCTACTCCGCCACCTCTATTTCCCATCAGATATAAGACAACTGATCTTTTTTGTGGGTTTGATCGAATAACAATTGATTGATGGATTTTTGGTTTTGTGTTGTCGTGCGTGTTTTTTTTCCCTTTTTGATGATTAAGCTAGTGTGTTTTTTTGTTAAAAATATTTTAGTTTCGTGGCTTTAATGAGTTGGAGAAGAAGAATCAGAGGCGCTGGAATTTTCTAGGAGATGGTAGAAAGTTGGAAAAGATAGTAATGAGAGATTGGTACATATATCAAGTGATGGTACTGTAGATGTTCCTGTAGCGCTACTCACAAAAGTACTGTAGATAAAAACACTGTTCCTAAAGGCCACGGGTTTTAATATATATATATATATATATATATATATATATATATATATATATATATATATATATATATATATATATATATATATATATATATGTAATACTATATAAATAAATAAATAAATAATTGTTTGCCACAATCGATCTAATAAACTTGTTGTCGTTAAGGTAGCAAACGGGTATGTGGTTAGGACCCTCTCTCTCTCTCTAAAAAAGTTTTCTCCTCCTTCTCACTAGAAAATAAATCCGACAAACTCCATAAATCCGATCTCTTCCATCTAAATCCGGCGGTCAGTCTCGGCCGGCCGTCCGGAGATCTTTAGTATTTTCTTTTGCTTTCAATAATAATCTTTACCCACAGATCTGTCATCTCCCAGCTGTCGCCGCTCGCCGTTCGCTGCCGTCACCGCCCGAACTTCTCTGCTCAGATCTATTGCGGTCTGCCATCGATGGCCTGATGCTGCCTTGGGTTTTGGCTTTAGATCTGTTAGGTTTAGGTATGGCTCCTTTAAGGATGCCTAGTTTTATCTTCTTTGTATGTCTTTTGTACTTTATGTATTTTTGTCAAGCTACACCTTTATATAGTTGTGTATGCCAAAAGCTCACTCTGGTGATTCCCCCCACCCTCGTATGGTGTTGCTGTAGTCTGCCACAACTATTATGGTGTATGTCTTGTTTTGTCGTAGCTTGTTACGTTGTGTATGTTCGATGTAACTTGTTGTGTACAAATTTCCTCCATTTGTGAGGTGTGAAATGAAATATCTGTTCAAAAAAAAAAAAAAAAAAAAAAAAAAAAAAAGTTTTACGTACATTATACGAAATAGAAAACTTTAGATAAAACCATCTTCGTTGTCTATACAAATTACAGATTTGCATGAGCAATTTTTATGATACACATAAAATTCTAAATGAATTCTGGTGGGGGAACGGAAACAAGAGAAATCCTACACGGTGGACTAATTGGGAGCGATTATGTGTATCAAAATTCAAAGGCGGTCTCGGATTTAGACATCTTGGAATATTTAATAAAGCTTTGCTTGCGAAACAAGGGTGGCGTCTAATTAAGCATCCGGATTCGCTTGTGGCAAGAGTACTTAAAGCTAGGTACTTCCCGCGTTGTTCTTTTTTGGAGGCTAAGGTGGGGTATCACCTGAGTTTTGTTTGGCGGAGCATTTGTTCAGCTATAAAACTTATCAATCAGGGGGCTGCGTGGAACATCGATAATGGTCAATCAGTTGATATATGGAATGACAAGTGGTTGTCAGGCATGTCCTTATTAGAGATGCGCCCATCTCAGTGTGAATTTTTCAAAGTTCGAGATTTGATGGTTGATGATGGAAGCGAGTGGGATGTTGTAAGAATCCACACGCTTTTTCCTACTGAAATTGTGAAGCGAATTCTATCCACACACATTGCATCTCACAGGAGTGATTCTCTTTTTTGGGAAGGTACAGCTCATGGGAATTTCACAGTGCGTGATGCATACAAGAAGGAGATGGCAAACATCGGGCTTATAATTAATCAGTCAGATCTAGACAATAAAATATGCTCATCATTGTGGAAGGCAACAATCCCGATGAAGGTGAAACTGTTTATCTGGCGTGCATGGCTTAACTTGCTGCCAACAGTATATAATCTCCAACGCAGACATGTGATTCTTAATGATGGGTTTTGTGTGCATTGCAGTGATCCTCATGAAGATGTTCTACATGCCCTCTTCCAATGTAATCGAATGCAGCAAGTATGGGAAACGGCTAACTTTATTAATATATTATCCATACAAAATAGTGATAATGTGAATGATTATTTTGCTGCTGCTGTTTCAGATCAAGAGAACAAATGGGAGGCGTTTCTAATGATTTGTTGGAGCCTTTGGTTAGAACGTAACCGTATTGCACATGGCCAACCTTCTCAGAATAGTGGGCAGATTTGGCAAAGCGCTTCACGTTTGTTACATGAATTCAAGGATGCTCATATGAGTGGTAATGCGCAATTTGGGTTAAATGTAAATCCTTTGGCTTCTGATTGGATGCCTCCTCCTAATGGTTTTGTTAAGTTAAATTGTGATGCTGCATGGTTGCCTAGTAGTAAATAAGCTGGACTTGGTTTTGTTGCAAGAAATTCTGAAGGTGAGGTTATTTTTTCAGGGGCAAAACACATCGAGTACTCAGAGTCAGTCCTTATAGCAGAAGCTAGTGCCGTGTGGTGGGCAATCAAATCTGCCCATGAAAAGCATCTAACCAAAATTGAAGTAGAGACAGACTTCTTTGTTCTCTATCGATCGCTATTAACTAGAAAACCACTTTTTCAGATTTCAAGTTTGTGGCGGGATATAATGGATCTTACTTCTACTTTCGTATGTTGTCATTGGGCTTTTGTTAAGCGTGATGGTAATGCGGTTGCGCATAGTATATCTAGATATGCTTTAGGAGATACTGTAACTTCTGTGGTCGATGGCCTTGTTCATCACGAGTCAAGTATTTGTGATCTCAGTGATGGTTCTTGATTTTGTCTGGATATTTTGTCTTTATATCAAAAAAAAAAAAAAAAAAAAAAAAAAAAAAAAAAATGCAGACATATTCTTTGTGAGATGCCTTTGATTTAAATAATGTCTCTCGAAAATTGAAACAACTAAAATACGATAATAATTTTAATTTAAAGTCTGACGATATTCTAAACCGAGTTCAAGAAAATGTCTTATATATATTATACGGAATAGAAAATTTAGATAAAATCTAAGACTGCTAAAACCGTCTTTGTTGTCTATACAAATCACAAATTCACACGAACGGTTTTTAAAATACGAAAATGCAGACGCATTCTCTGAAGGGCTTTTTTTTTTTTTTTTTTTTTTTTTTTTTTTTCAACTACACTGCCTATCTCACATGTTTTCAACGAGACTTGAACCCACAACCTCTAGGTTGATAGGTCACTCACAAACCACTGGGTCAAGAGGCATTTGGTCGTATTCTCTGTGAGATACATTTTGTTTAAATAATGTCTTTGGAAAATTGAAATAACTAAAATACGCTTATTTAAATGTGAACGTGTAATTTCAATTTAACATCTGAAGGTATTCTAAACTAAGTTTCTCACAAAAACTGTGAGCTACACTTTCTTATGTTTAATGACTGTTCCTGCGTAGATGTGAAAACGAGTCGAGTCGCTCGTGAATTGAAAAGCTTGGGATTGGATCCGTCAAAAACTCGAACGAGCTGAGCCTAAACTCGAGCCAAGGTTTGGACTCATTTAATAATCGAGCTTGAGCCTAATTTCAATATTACTATAAATTTGACAAAAGTACGCTTATGTAATAATGTATTTGTTTATCTGTTTCAAGAAAGCGAGATGAACCAGTTAGATAAAATGTCAAAATTAAGCTGTGGGGTTAGGTCGGGTCGAGTTGGTATGTTTATATATTCATATTTCTCATATTTCTCATATTTCTCAGGGTTATAAATAGTGCGAGGCGTGACGTGACGTCATGATCAAGCCTCACGCTTTAGTGTGAAGACGAAACTTTTGCATTTATAAGGCGTGACATAAGACGGCACAAAATATGAAAATATTTATATTTTTATATCATATCTCATATATATCGAGTTTACAAAAAGACGTAGCATAAAGAGGTATAAGACGAGGCGTGGTGGCATAATCAAGACTTACGATTTTGCGGGGCCTTTGCGCGACTTTTAAAACCATGATATTTCTACAATAATACAAGTTAGATGACTTTTAACAAATTTGACATATTATTTGTCCATATAAGACATGTTAAAGCTATCACCTATAGTCAATAGGAACAACTTGCTCGGAGTGTTAATATTGTGTTGGACTAATATAAAGTTTCTAACTTTCTATTAAACATGTTAAAATTGCATAAATTTCAAAGATAATTATGGACCATGGTCATGTATAATATGATTACAAATTTGAGGTAAACTGCTTTATGTAATTGTTCTAATTAACAAAGTACACTAGATCAAAAAGCTACTAAGCTATATATATATGATACGAGATCGCTAACAATTTGCCATTTCAGAATTTGATGCTCGAGCGGTCCTGAGAGTATTGTAATGACTTAGGAATAGCATTGTATGCACATGTTGATCATATAAATTCGATGTTATAACTTAGTCTTAGTTTTTTTTTAACTATAATAGCAGATAGTAGTTACACTCTTTAAAAAGATAGTTAGAATACAAGAAAAGAGCCTGCATGCAGATGCATGTAACTTGTCCATTGTCATGACATGAGGGAGGTGTTTCTTAGTTAATTTGAGTGCCCAATTGTTAGGTAAAGTCATTTATAAAAGTTTTTAAATTAAAAGAATATTTTGAAGATAACGATTAAACCAAATAGTTGGCTTTATGACATATCCACTTGTTATAAAAGTCTAACCCACGTTACTCCCTTTTATAGAAAATAAGGATTTGCTAGCTTTGGATTATGTTGCTATCCAATACGTATGGTGTTTTGAGAAGATGGAATTTAGGTGTTGCACACCAATAATGTATAAAGAAGTCAAACCTATATTATAATGCATGAAATTCTTTACATTTTGCACGTTCTAACCTTGTGCAACACTTTCTTAAGTATCTCATGATTGGTTAGATAGATGGATTCCATTCCATTGTACATTGAATCTAAAAAAAAAGTTTATATAGATGTATAAAAGCTAGTCAAAAGCAAGGGATATATATGATGAACGCATTTTGGTCAGAGGCGGAGTCAGAAAGTTATGGTCGGTGGGGAACTTTGATAATTGTTAGAAACTACACTACAGATCGGTTCGTTGGCGAGACAAATTACAAAAATAGCCAGATATTTTAAAAAATATACACTACAATTTTTTTCGCTAGAGGGGCACATGTCCACCCTTCCCCCCTCTTGTCTCCGCCTTTGATTTTGGCATAAATTAAACGCAAAAGAAAAGAAAAAGCTAGGCAAAGTATATGCAAAGTTCAAACTTAAAATTACTAGAGGGGGAAATTTCAAGTGTACGACTCACATTTACGAAATGTGAGTGTGAGCGTTTACATAGGGAGTTCAGGACTGGGTCATGTTGCGCAGCCATGTTCGTCACCTGTTTAGAGCTTCATTTTCAGTGTTTCTTGTCGCATTCTTGCAGAGTGATGAAAAAAGTTTTCTGTTAAAAACTCATTTTCCTTGTCTAAGATCTTACATTTAACCAAACTATAGAAACTGAAACTAAAGAATCTGAAATAATTCAAAGAAATTCAAAAATAAGCGCTCCAGTTAGTGAACATTATGACCTTCAAGGCTTCAAAAACTCCTATATCTATCGTCGTTTAGATTTTTTGTTTGACGACCTGCGGCTCTTCACATGGAATTTGTCAGCATCCTCCTCGTCTTCATGCCCTCTACTTCTTTTATAGCCTCCTGTTTCCTTAATTTTCTAAAAGAGCCATCAATAAACCAAATTAATAAAACCTTAAGCAGCCCTAAATTATTAAGAATTTTAAAATAACAAAGACACCATACCATGTTTGCCAATCGTTTGGCCTCTTTCACACGTTCCAGGAGTAAAATAACTTCCTCTTCCTGGGCTGGAAACTTGGTCAACTTTTTTTCTGAATGTATGAACATGAAAAATACTTAGCTTTAACACAAGATTTCATGATGCTAACTTGGTATAGTACTAGCTGACCATGGGAAAACACGAGGTTTGGGTAACCCGGTCAAAATAGAATTGGCCCAAACAGGTAACTTTTTTTCACCAAACCACATTGACACTTATGTAATTTATTCTAAAGGTTTTACAGATTGCAAAACACTTTCGAGGACTTATAACTCATTTTTACTTGGTTATTCTTTTTATACTGGTCAAACATAACCGAGAGCGGCTTATTTACAAATACTCTTACCTATAAGTTTCTCTATTTCTATATACCACTCATAATCGTATTGATTCACTAATGAAATAGCAACCCCAGATCGTCCCGCGCGTGCAGTTCTTCCCACTCGATGAATATAGTTCTGAAATCCCATCTCACAAATTTATCAAATATTCCAAATGTGTCGAATAGTATCATATCTGTGGTACACACACATACCTTTGGGTTTGTGGGTATCTCATAATTTATAACCATATCCACCAAGGGTATATCGAGTCCTCTACTAGCTACGTCCGTACATATAAGCACATTGCACTCTCCCGCCTTGAACTTATTCAATGCGCCAAGCCTTTTTGCCTTTTTCACAACATGAAAAAATTAGAATGAAAAAGAAAAAGAATCGAGGCATATTTATGAAATAGTCAAAATATTACCTGAGTCATTTGTCCTGATATTGGGAGTGCACGTATCCCAAGGTTGTGAAGAGTCAAAGCTAATTTACGGGTTAGGTCACATGTATTAGTGAAAACCATTGATGTACATCCCGATTTTTCGATCAAGATATGTACAAGATAGCAGCTCTGTAGATACAAAAGCGATTTATATTTTATATAACCTGATGTCTTTAATATAAGATTGTAAAATGGTATATAGTAACAATGTAACAAACCTTGAGATTAGCAGGAACGAAACAATATTGTTGTTTTAAGGTGTCAACCGTAGAATATTTAGTCGCTGCTTCAATCTGAAGAAGCAATAAAAAACATGAATGCTGAATTTTCAGAAGCAATGCAATCAGTGAATGGTTAATATTGGTACCTTTACAGGATTCGTTAGATGAGTTCTTTGTAGCTTTTTCACCTGCGATGTCAAATTAGTATTGTAGTAATATAGTTTCCATAATCTTAGTTATCACATTGCTTATTATACAGTCGAAAGAAAATATAAGACAAAAAGTGGTTGCGGGTTGGCACTGCTAGTGTGACTAGCCCTTGCAAGTTGCTAGTTTTGACCCTTTGTTGTGATGCAATATTTTGATAACATTCATACCTTTGTAGTCATTGTAGCAGAGAACAAATATGTCCTCCGCTTACGGGGAATGGCATTTAAGATATCATCAAGTGACTTCTCAAAATCCTCATTTAGAAGGCGGTCTGCCTCATCCAAAACCTGTCAAAGAAACATGCTAAGTATGATAAGGTTCAAATTACAAAAATATAGTCACCAAGATCACAAAAAAGGAAGAATTTATATCGAATTTTACCAGGTATTTTATTGTGCGAAGAGAAAACCCTTTAGTGTTAGATAAATGATCCAAGAGACGCCCAGGTGTTGCAACCTGCATCAAGTTGAATTCATATAAGACGTTATATATGAGTAAATGGCCAAAAACATGCGCAATAAAGATCATCGAAAAGTATGCTTACAATAATGTTGGGTCGCTTTCCAAGTGCAATGCTTTGATGTACCTGGTCCACCCCTCCAACAAGCTGCAAATATTGAAGCCAAGGATTAAAGAAAACATATAAATCAGTTGAAAATATGGAAGTCAAGACTGCACCAAGAAACCGTTTAGGATTAGGTTCAAGGAAATGTCGAATTGATACTAGCTGATCCTACAACAGTTTCTAATGCAATAACATATTGACTAAAAGAGTTCATCTACTGCAAACTAATTTAAATCATTGCAACTAAGCAAAAGCTCACCACTGCAGACTTCACACCAATGCTCGATCCCAAGGCCTCAAACTGCTCAGATATCTGAATTGCGAGTTCCCTTCAAAGAATTCAAGACCATGAAAAAAAATCAGGTACAATATCCAATGCATTTTCCATACGTTACAGTGGCAAGATGGGTGGTTTGGGCAGTTTGGTACAGGTCTTTTTAAGTAAAGGCCAAGTCACAACATGCAGGCTGACCACAAACACTATCATCCGATTTTTTAATTCATATAGATGATTGATGCGTCAATTATGATTACAAAAACATATCATTACGACAATACTCCGAATCTTCTGGCATTAAAACTGACCTTTGGGCGTATTTTAGTTCATTTGACCCATTTACCCCATTTCCCTTACCGCTTATTTAAATTGACCCATTTGAGATAAATGACATCCAGAATCGGCCCATAAAAATGGCCACTTATACATGAAACACTGACCTTGTGGGTGAAAGAATACAAGCAAAAAAGGCTGGTAATCGTGGAGCTTCCAACAGTGCTTGAAGTATTGGCAAAGCAAAAGCACCAGTTTTTCCGGAACCAGTTTGTGCTACCCCTATTAAGTCCTTCCCTAAATATTATCAAATACAAACACATCTAAAATCAGCTAAATCAAAGTTGCAGAATAGTTAATATAATCATACTAACAAATAGCTAGAAAATGTAACAAAGAATACTACTATATGAGATAACAATCCCTTCAAGTGCTTGCGGAATAGCCTCAACTTGTATCTTAGTAGGGTTTTTCCATCC
This sequence comes from Artemisia argyi, assembly GCA_030686995.1. Taxonomy (NCBI): domain Eukaryota; kingdom Viridiplantae; phylum Streptophyta; class Magnoliopsida; order Asterales; family Asteraceae; genus Artemisia; species Artemisia argyi. The sequence continues at coordinate 37,385,753 of CM060694.1, forward strand.
CAAATTATCACAAGCTTCGATCAGTTCTTCAACTAGTCCTAAATCTTTGAATGATTTGCCTTGCTCTTTTTCTTCTTCCATCTTTCGATCTACAAAAAACATAAACAAAATACGCAAACATATCATAATAGATACATTCACAAATGTTCCATTTTGATAAAGTGGAACACATTTTTACAAGTATGCGTTCAAGTACTCTAAGTAAAACGAAGCACTTGCGATTACAGTGACTTAAGATGATAGAACCATGGAAAAACAATAGTGCAATGACACGGGTGAACATTTTTTTCGTGCGAAACCTATAAAAAGAACCCAAAACTAATCTAGGCCTTTACATGAAAAAGTTCTAAAAAATGCCAGTTTTTGTGCATCATGCATGGATGTCACATGTTTATAAACACAAGTGAATTTTCACATATGCACATGTGTATTGTTTCTTGGTAACAAAATAACTTAAAATTATGTGAATTTACGTAAAATAATGCCATGTTAATTTCAAATCTAGATATTAAGAAGTTGTAGTTACAAGAGTACTATATATCAAAGTGTTGATGATGAAGTGATTGCCTGAGCAACGAGATAGAGGGTGTGAAAGAGCCGTCAGAAACTATAAATCCTAGGGTTTAAATATTTAGGGAAAATGGCAGGAAAAGACATCATATTTGCCACTTTTTTTCATTATATGTAGCGTCCTTTTTTATTTTTGAATTTGGCACTAACCTTTTTAAATCGTGTCATTCTATGTACTTTGCGACTTTTTCAGTCGTGAAATGACCATTTTACCCCTAAAAATTTTGAAAAAAGTAGGGGTAAAATGGTCACAAAGTACACACAATAGCACGATTTAAAAAGATGGGTACACACAATGACACGATTCAAAAAAATTAGTGCCAAATTCAAAAAGAAAAAAGGACGCTACATACAATGACAAAAAGTGGCAAATATGATGCATTTTCCTGCCATTTTCCCAAATATTTATTCATATAGGTATTGCCTTCCTCTTTGTAAATAGTAAACAGTATTCATTTTTTTTCCCTTTTTTTGTAAAAGAAAATTATTATTGACCCATTTTAAGAATTTAAAAGTTGTTACTACCTTTTTAAGAGCAATTCATTATCAAAGCACACCGTGAGCCGAACTTAAACTTTGGGTTAGTGGTCAAAATATGGTTGTTAAGATCTCGATCCTAATGCTAAGATCTTACGATTTTACGATATCACAAAGTAAAAATGATCCCGGTCCTACATAGGATCTTTGCGAGATAGGATCTTAATAGGATCTGATCTTTACCATGTGATCTTAAGATCTCGATCGATTCGATCATACTTTTCTCGAACCACAAGCTAAAGAACAACAAATTTATGTATTAAGTTTTGTAAAATATGAAAATAAAAAGGCTAATTGTATTAAACAATTCATAATCATAATCTTGACATATATTTTCATGATATATAATAATGTGCAGATTTGCATAATTTTACAATGCCTATTAAGAAAATGATTTTAAGATCCCGATCACATTCTTGCAAAGAAGAAACGATTTTAGGTAAAATCCCGATCATAAAAACTTGGTCAAAAGCTATGTATGCCATTTAGTTAAAATGGGCTAGCTATAGATAAAAGCCATGACATTTAGAGGGTTTTGTTATAGCTTGTATGTTGAGTTTTATAAGCTTAAGTAAATTTGAGAAGTTTGGATTACGCATTTACGCTCATGTTATATAGCTCAAGGTTATCAAATCGAATAAGGTTGGTTGTAATAAGAATTAAGAAATGGACGATGCGTCGTTGTCCTACATGGCAATCCTTAACGCGTTGACTTAAAACGGAGCCTCCTCAACCATGCGTGAAATATTGATTTTGTGCACCATCTAGTCCTCTGCACCACTGAACCAATTTTTTTTTCTTTTTTATTTTATTAATATTTTTTATTTTTTATTTTTTTTAAATTTTAAAAGTGTTGTGGTGGTATTGTGGGGTATATTTGTATCGCTGGTTTAATGTCATGTGTTTGGTGGTTGATTTGGTGCATGAGTAAAGTTTTATTAAGTATCCTTTTCTTTTTTTAGTTTTTTTTTTTCACAAAATTAGCACATATGTTTATGCATATTTTAAGTTGTTGGATGAAATTGAATTGAGTTTGACAAAATTAAAGTTAATTTTGACTTTTTTAGTTAATATGAACATTCTATTTTGCCTGAACCGTCATTCCAAGATTTGCAGTTTGATATTTTTTCAAGGTTGCAAAAATCGTTGGGCGCTAGTGAGGCGGTCGGGTAGGGCCTAGCGATTAATCGGTTAGGCGGGGATTAATCGAGGACTAATCGGATTGGAATTTTTATGCAAAAAATTGTAATTTTTAGATATTATATTATATTATATGTATGAGATAAACATAATGCATCAAAGTTCAAACATTTCAATTGTTCAAATATAAATAAAATACTTAATTTTTCAAAGTTCAAAGTCAAACATAGATATTACTCGGTTTGTTAACCATTTTTAAGCGATCTTTGACTGATTTTGTCCGATTAATCAGTTTTTTGAACAATTTTTAAGCGATTTTGTCTATTTTTAAGCAATGTTGTCCGACTAGACCAATTTTGTCATATTTTGTCTGATTAATCGGTTTGTTGACTGATTTTTAAGCGATCTTTGACCAAAGCGATTAAATAGACCAATTATGATAAATCAAGGTGCTTAGTGAGCGATAACCCGTGGAAGACGGTATTGGGAGTTACTTTACTTTACTTTACTTTTAAGGTGCTTAGTGAGCGATTAGCGATTATGCGAGGATTAATTAGCAGCCTGAGCCGATTTTTACAACATAGTACTTTTCCATTATGTTACCTAGCCAAACCTGCCTCCTTATGGTAGCAAAATCAAGCTCTCACGTTAGTCTAATCGAAAACTTCTCAACATTTAATTATCCATTTTTTATGTTCTCTTGTTATGCGAGAGATTATAGAGTTTAAGCCATAAATATCAATGTACTTATGTTCATATCTCACGTACGTACTTGAACTAAAAAAAGTAAAAAATGTTTTCAACTATTGTTACGAACTTTAAATATTGTTTTAACACGCACATTTAAACTTTCTTCTTCCCAAGAAAAAGGTATAATTCACCCATTTATCACGCGCTACTTCTAAAGTCACACACTCCAATATATTTTTTACAACATTATTTACAAAGTAGTTGACATTAAATCGGTAAATTACTTTTTTGCTAAATAAAAGTTTAAACATGCATTTGTAACCTTATGTTCACAAGTAGGGGTGTTCACGGTTCGGTTAATTAACCGAACAAACCGAAAACCGAACCGAACCGAACCGAAATAAAACCGAACCGAACATATAACCGAACCGAACTTATTAAAACCGAACCGAACCGAATTAAAAATTCGGTTTTTGGTTTGGATATGGGTTTAGCTATCTGAACCGAAAACCGAATTTATATAAATATATATATTTTTTATATATTTATATTATTTTAAATATAAAAAATATCCATTAAAATTTTATACTAATATAAAAAAACACTTTTTTATGCTTGAAATATTTTTTTTGCCAAAAATATATATAATTAAATTCAAAAAAAATATAAATAGTGTAATTTAAGTAAAAAATTCGGTTTTCGGTTTTGATCCATAACCGAACCGAACTTCGGTTCGGTTCTCGGTTCGGTTCGGTTATAGATATTTTCGGTTCGGTTCGGTTTTCGGTTATGACCCAAAAAATTTTTTTAACCGAATAACCGATAACCGAACCGATGAACACCCCTATTCACAAGTCACAACAATAATTTTGACCAGGTGTCTACATTTAGGCCGGCCCAAATAAGTTTCCATTATAAAGTCCTTTTTCTCTTCATTTTTTCAACGTTGTTATTTACATGATCATCGAAAATAGCATTTAAATTCATAAGTTTCACAAATCTCATAAAATTTGTTTCAACTTTTGAGTGAAATTGGTGGAATGTAGAAGCTTTTTTATATGCCTTGGAGGTTATGAAATTTAAACATTACTTTCTCTGTTGTTTTTTCTAGGAGTTTGACTTTTACTGACAGACTCTTACGATATAACACAATGTTTGGATTTTATAAGAGTTATTTAGTGTTAATGTTCTATTGTATTGACCATCATGTACCCAAATATGTTAAGATTCTATCCACCTTAAAGATCTAATGAGCATTTACTTTGAAGGTTGTTCATTTTGATTTTTCTAGATTTTTTAGGCCTTTTGGTGTTCAAACATGAACTCAAAAATCAAATGCAATTGCTTATTCCATTCAGAGGAATCAAGGTTGTTATCGTCAATCACTTGGTCATTTATTAGATCACTAATGCAATTGATAATCCAAAAGGGTTTAATCTTAAGGTCCAGTTTCGGTTCATGTTCTCATTTGATATTCTTATATGCAAAGTAAGTTTTTGTTTGTTGCATAGAAAAGGTCTCCAACTTGAGAAGAGTGTCCTCATCTCTTTGATGGAAATCAAGGATGTGAAAATATGATGTCAATAACTATCATCATTTAGCAAATGTTAAACAAATTCTTACACTTGTTGTGTTACATTTTTTGGGATCATTACTCAATTTTGCATATTGAGTGTGCAATGCAATATATGATGACATTTTGGGTTCTTTTATAGCTTCATTCTTGTGTCTAGTATCATACTATCATAGTATGAACCTCATCAAGAATCGCAAACTGTGAAGAGTGGTATGGTAACGTTGGTTTTTCTCAAATTGTTTGCGAATGTGTTAGCGAAATTGTAGGAATTGAACCAGTTATTTTAGAATAAAACCATAACCCACTTTAATAAAAATAAAAATATATATAACTATTTTATTTTAAAATATATATATTTTTTAAATATTTTATAAAAATATATTTTTTATATAGTATGCATAATATATTTTTAATAAATATTTTGTATATTTTTATTAATAAAATATACTTTAACACGTTAACGATATCGCTCCCGATGTCCCATATACGATGAATGTTAAAACATACAAAAACTGTTATTACCTAGCTGACGGTATTATTATCTTTATTAATAAAATATAGTTTGACACGTTAACGATATCGCTCCCAATGTCGCATATACGATGAATGGTAAAACATACAAAAACTGTTATTACCTACCCGACAGTATTATTCAACTTGGTCTACGTTTGTCAAAATATATATTGTTGCACGAGACCAACCTTATTTGAATTATAAGAGGACTAAAAAAAATGAACAAAAAAAATGTACGACGAGCTTTTGGTGTTCTACAAGGTCGTTGAGATTATAGCACAACCAAGTACCAACACGTTCTTAACAAGTGAACCATATATGTAGAATTATGTATTGTTGTATCATATTGCATAACATAACATTAAAAGATCAAAAAATTGCAAATAATTAAATTTAACAAAATATATGTTAGTCCCGCGGCTAGTATACAACGTACATGGGTCGAGATATGCGATATACATTGAAGGGAACAAAAGGAATTACGTGAAAAATATATGCATAACGACCTTCGGTGTGATTTTGTGGATTATCTTTCGCAAAAATATCTAGAGCAAAACGAAATGTAGTTTTCTTATGTATTGTATTTTAATTTTCATGAAATGTATTTTTTATGTATTGTAATTAATTTAGTAAAATATGTTTGTTTTATAGAAACTGAAAAAGAAAACTAAAAATGGACCTAGTGTACCTATAACTTAGGTTGTATTGAGGAGGGGTGTTTTTTAGGTTTTTTGTTATAGTAATGTTATATAATAAAAGCTGGCGTGAAACACTTCTGAGCTCACCTTTTTTTTTTTTTTTTTTTTTTGGCTTGCACATTGTGATGGGATTACATCTATTGATTTATAAAGTAAAAAAAGTATCTTGTAATCATATCTCTCAATTTTACTCATTAGGTGTAATAGTATTCGTAATAGAGTTAACGTAAAAACTTGATTTATCCAATTAAATGATCATTTAACTTTGATTATTCACATCGGGATTCTATAACCTTCTTTTAAGTTAATCGAGCGTAAATGGTGTCGTGTAATCCGGTAATTCTATTTAATGAACATAGTTTTTATTTTGAGTAATGAGTTTAAGTTAAATACTTAATTTAGTTTAAACTTCATTATGTTAACAGTTAATTATATGTTGTGCAAAACTAATTATACTTGTCATTGTTAATATTTGTTACAATTTTTTCCTTCATCTTAACTACACATAAAGGAAAAACAGTCAAATGTAGAAAGTGAAAAACTTGAAAGTGAAATTTGAGAGAAATAGTACACGCCTCTTAATTATGCAAGTTGTATCCTCTCATCTTCACATCTCACATCTCACAACCACCTCCTCCACCATCGGAATCCCTCCACCACCGAGACCCCACCACAACTGTCACACCCCCAGAATCGGGTCCAGCAGAAGCATACAAGTAGCTGGGGTGTAACTCAATTGGTATCTCAACACAAGTACAAAAATGGTTTTCACTTTAATCATTTAGAATAAAACCGTTTAACCAAAAGTATTGAATTTACATCGTTAAAAGTAGTGCGAAAGTAGACCCTTAAAATAGTTAAAAACGGTCCCCATATGAATATCAGAGTCTTCTATGACCATGCCATGCCCTGCCAAAACCTCCAATAGTGTGCCATAATTCAAAACCTGAAAATACATGTTAAAGTGTCAACACGAGGTTGGTGAGTTCATAGAGTCTTGTGAAAAAGAATGTAATGCATATGAATGAAGATTTCCCAGCAAAGGCATCGTAAATCCACTCAGTTCCAAGTCCCGCCATAAAAGACTTGTAACTTGTGTGTGTACAACCCACTGCCAAATATGACATGGTTTACGTGAACAAAAGTAATACTTGTATCTGAATTCAAAGAATAGTGTAGCAATACCGCTATATAAACAATCATTGGCAATGAGGCCATATAAACAAGTTTGGCAATGTCGCCAGATAAACAGTGATGACAATGAGGTCATATAAAATAAATCTGATAATGTCGCCAGATAAACAGTTTTGACAATCCTGACAATGTCGCCAGATAGATAAATCAGTCGAGTAGGGAAAACAGCAATATTACGTTTGACATCACAGTCAAGTGGGGAAACCACAATATTACGTTTGACATCACAGCCAAGTGGGGAAACCACAATACGTTTGACATCACAGCCAAGTGGGGAAACCACAATATTACGTTTGACATCACAGCCAAGTGGGAAAACCACAATATTACATTTGAAATATATGAACAATTGGTGACCATGAGGTTATATAAACAAGGATGACAAATCCCATGAAATGCAGGTAATCAAACATACCAAAGAAATATAGGTAATCAAACATATCCATGAAATACAGGTAATTAAACATACCCATGAAATGCAGGTGATCAAACATATATTTAGGTAAAGCTAAAAGTATTTGAGTAATCAACCATGTAAAGCGAGTAATGCGTTTAAGTAAAACGAGCATGTATTCTCCCCCAAAGAGTTTACAAAACAATTAAAAGAGTAGGGGCTATGACTCACCTGGTGCGATGGCTACAATGACAAAAGTGGATACACTGAAATGAGGCACGATCTCTAACCGCAACCTAATATGAATGATATGGTCTAATGTAAGAAATGAAATGATGCTACACATGCAAATACGTATGTTATCGATACCACTCGTGAAACTTGAAAATAACGTTTATCGTCGAAAAATACATTTTTGACGTCTCGTTAAGTTAATAACCACTTTCTATGTAAATACGTTGAAACGGTACTCCACGATCCTCGTTTGGTGTTTTATCGGTAAATATAATGTTTTCGTCGTAAAATGACACTTTTAATAACTTGAAAATATGCCTAAATGGCTTCGTAAAACTAGTTACAAAATATCGTACGTTAAGTGTTAGTGATGAAACTCGGCGTTTTTGAAAACCTTGCAACAATGTCTAGAAGTCATGTCATTTAACTTTTGACCATACGGGTCTCGGCGGTTAAGAAATATGGCTTTCAATGTCGTTACTTGAAAATATAATTTTCAACACTTAGCAACTTTTATTACCAAAAGCTGTCAATTTATTATAAGTTTTGTCGGGTTTTAAACATGTATATCTTGGTCGTTATAAGCTCGTTTTCTACGTTCTTTATATCCCCGGAATCGTATTAATATATACTAATATATTTTCAGTAGGTCGGCTCCTATAGATTACGTCTAATGCCTCTTTTTGTCCGTCGAAATCCGTCCAACAGCAAGTACAATTTCAGAAATTGTTTTCGTCGTTAAACTTGCAAAAATCATACCTCCTTCGTTATAAACTCGTTTTAATCCGTTCTTTCGCCCACGGCTTCGTTTTTGAAAGTATTTTCTAAATCTTTTGTCAAAAATTACCCACCATCTACTGATTTTCCCACGTTTTCAAAATAAGGACAGTAGGTATATATATAGTTTCAAAAATCATTTCTAGGGTTCCAAACTAGTTTCAACTTCAACCAAAACACTTTCAATCACCAAAAATCTAGTCTAATCTTACCATACACCTTCTTAGGGTGTCATGGGGTCCTAAACGTCAACAACATTGGTGGGTTTCATGGGAATAATCATAGGATAATCAAAAACCCATTATATGTAGTAAAAATCAATAAAAGTGGTATGGATCATACTATATTTGCATGTTTTTGTTACTAGATCATGAAAATATATAAAGTAGATGTTTAAAAGAGTAGGAAAAATTGTTAGTAACTTACTTGAAGATTTGGGATGATTTGGATGAAAATGTATAAGAAACCTAGGGATTTTTATTTCAAAATCCAAACTAGATCATTACTAGGACTTGATAAACACTTGGATCTTGAAAATTTAATGGATCCTCTCCTTGTTCTTGATGTGGCCGATCCAAATGGAAGAGAGGAAGAGAGAATTTGAGGTTTTTGCTAGTTTGATATTACTTGTATGTATTATGAAATGAAGTGGAAGTATAAGAAGTAAATATTAAGGAAATGGGACAAGATCCATAAAAAGGGGAAGGAGGCATAGGAGGGGCGTTGAATTGGGCAAGGGTAGATGAATTTTTTCAAGAACCTTGACTTTTGGTGTATGATTTAGTTATATATTGTGTGTTTTAGGTGTTACCGGGTACCGGGTTAACTAAAAATAAATCGTGACGAGTTGAAATAAAATATGACGAAGTTGTAAAAATTATGAAATTACATTCCTGATAAGAATCGGGTATTAAAATAATTGTCGGGTTGAAATATCGTGATTCAACGTAACTATAGTCGTTTACCGGAAAATATAGCAAATGGTTTCAAAACAGCGGGTAAATTAATAATATAAATTTTATATTATTATAATGAGTATGGAAATATATTAGGATTGTAGACGGAAGTATCGGGTATATGTTAGTAGCAAAAACTGAGTGGTAACGTTAATTACAAATTAATCATACGTATATGGAAATAATGCATATCCGTGCATGATCTAAAGCGCTGATGACGTTACTGATGATATATAGACTACTCTACTCTATATGACGTGTCCCTACTGATGATGCATAAATTCGCAGCTAAACCTAACTGGTTATGCGAATTTGAATACCCGTAAAGTAGATTTACGAAATAATGAACGACAATCGTTAATAGTGATTTCCTTCCAGGAATGAATAGTATCATATGAATAGTAAAATTTTTGAACGCTTCTCGGAATCTCAAACTAACTCCAAAAACGATGAATAGTAAAATGATGAATAGTTATCGGTGAATAGTAAATGATGAATAGTAACTTTCGTGATGAATAATGAAATTTCGACGTTTGAAAAATGACCTGAAATTACGAGTTGTGACAACAACCGAAGCCCCATCACCACCGAACGCCACCTCCACCACCGTAACCCACACCAATACAAAACCCAAAGCACCGAGACCAACCACCATCGAAGCGTCTACATCACAAAAGAGATTTCAAGTTTTGAGGGTTTTTTGTATTTTTTTTAAAATGTTTTTGTTAGATCTATCTATGATTCTATATTAAACGACTTTTGAAGGTTTTCTTATATAGGTTAGTATATTTTAATTGAGATCTTACCTTTTTTAACGTTTTGGCATTTTTTTAGCCGCCGCCTGCCGTCGCAGTAGCCGTCACTGCTGTCGCTGGTAGTAAACGGAGCTCGACAAATTCAGTGGTGGTAGTTGAATGCCACATAGAAGATGTTCGATGGAATGTGTAAGAAAAAAGTAAATGTGGGACACTGGGATTGTTGTAGTGAATTTTCATTAATGTACTTGTAACCAATGTAATCTTTACTTGTATATCTTCAGGTAAACAATTCACTACTGCCCTTGGAAAGCTATATAGAACAGTTGTGATTTGGGAGTAGCAGTCAAGATTTATAAACCCGGGATACTGGTAAGCAGTGTAGATTTGGAGGGAATTTGTGGTCTTCTAGAAGAATGCCACTCCCTCTGGACTCTGGTCAACATCAGGACTTGAGGTGGCCATCCCTGCCGAGTCGGTTTTGGAAATCAAGTATCATACTATCATAGTATGCACCCCATCAAGAATTGCGAACTGTGAAGAGTGGTTTGGAAACGTTGGTTTTTCTCAAATCGTTTACGAATGTGCTAGCGAAATTGTAGGAATTAAACCAGTTATTTTAGAATAAAACCATAACCCACTTTAATATAAATAAAAATATATTTAACTATTTTATTTTAAAATATATTTTTTTTAAAATATTTTATAAAAATATATTTTTTATATAGTATGCATAATCTATTTTTAATAAATATTTTGTATATTTTCATTAATAAAATATACTTTAACACGTTAACGATTTCGCTCCCAATGTCCCATATACGATGAATGGTAAAATATACAAAAACTGTTATTACCTTGCTGACGGTATTATTATTTTTATTAATATAATATACTTTGACACATTAACGATGTCGATCCCAATGTCCCATATACGATGAATGGTAAAACATAGCCGACAATATTTATTCCACTTGGTCTACGTTTGTCAAAATATATATTGTTGCACGAGACCAACCTTATTTGAATTATAAGAGGACTCAAGAAAATGAAAGAAAAAAATGTAGGACGAGCTTTTGGTGTTCTACAAGGTTATTGGGTATTATAGCACAACCAAGTACCAACACGTTCTTACCAAGTGAACTAGATACATAGAATTATGTATTGTTATATTATATTGCATAACATGACATTAAAAGATCAAAAAAAAATTACAAATAATTGAATTTAACAAAATATATGTTAGTCCCGCGGCTAGTATACAAAGTACATGGGTCGAGACATGCGATATACATTGAAGGGAACAAAAGGAATTACGTGAAAAATATATGCATAACGACCTTCGGTGTGATCTTGTGGATTATCATTCGCAACAATATCTAGAGCAAAACGAAATGTAGTTTTCTTATGTATTGTAATTTAATTTTCGTGAAATGTATTTTTTATTTATTGTAATTAATTTAATGAAATATGTTTCTTTTATAAAAAATGAAAAAGAAAAATAAAAATGGACCCATTGTACCTATAACCTAGGTTGCATTAGGGAGGAGTGTTTTTTAGGTTTTGTGTTACAGGGAGTTTTTAGAGTAAATTACATGGTTCATCCCTGTGGTTTACTAAAAATCCCTGATTGAGTCCTTATAGTTTCAATTGTACTTTTTTGATCCTTATTGTGAAACTATTGCACGCCGTCCATCCTTATACCCTAACCCAGTTAAGTACCCTCGTTATCTCACCCCACCACAAGGGTATTTCTGTCTTTCTATATCTTTCACTTATATTAAGTACCGTCCTTTACCACAATACGCAATGTAACAATCACTTTTCCCCAATTTTCTCTCACCCACCCACCCACCCATACAAACCATTCGTCTTCTACAGTTGATGATCAAAATCAGATCAAGTTAATGCAATGGTTGCCTCGATAGCACAATGGACAAGGCGTCAGACGCAGCAAGATGTTGATGTTTATGAAGCTTATGGTAGGATAACGGTTACCATATTGAATATTTGAATAATTTTTTTTTTCAATGTCAATTAAGTATGTACGAATTAATATTTCATTTAACAAGAAAAGCCCTAATTTTCCCTTTTTTGTTGATATTGTTTTTGCAGCAAATAAAGAGGGAAATACAGATGCTCTGTTTTCATTGAAAATACATTATGCTGGGATGTTTACTGATTCACCTGGTAGGACTTATGCTAATGGAGACTTTGCTTTTTATGACTGCATTGATATTGATGAGTTCTCAGTGCATGAGCTTAATGATATGGTTAAGGAACTAGGATTTACTGGTAAAAACATAATGTACTACAGTTTTCTTAGGCCTGATATGGACTTAGACAAAGGATTATATGCATTAGGAAATGATGATGATGTTAGAAAAATGGTTGATTATATTAGGCTTGGGTATAAGATGATTGAGGTCTTCATAGAACATGAGAAGACTACTGTATACACTTGTATAGATGCTGCCTATAACACACCATCTAAAAGGTGTGTGATTGTGGAACTTCCTGAGACTGTGACACCCAAAAATGCAGCACCTAGCAAGAAGAAACCTAGAAAAGAATTTTCAGGTTCTTCTTATAAGAAATTAATGTTAGGATGGAAAGACAATGATGCAAATGAGTTTGGTGAAGGTAGCTCTAACAATTTAATTGGTGAAAGTAGTCAGCCTAAGTCTACAATCCAAAGTGATTTTGTTGAAGATTTCTACTCAGGACTAGATGAGTTTGATCTTTTTGATGGTTTAGATAGTGAACCAGTGGCTGCTACAACCCATAGTGAATGTGTTGGTAAGGGTAAAGGGGTAGCATTAGATGATAACCAAGTGTATGAGGAAATGGTTCAAACTGAGGGTGAAAACAGGGATGGGGAGAGTAGGGATAGTCCAGTGTTTGTGGATGAGGAGAATGAATTAGTTGATGTAGCAGTTAACATGGATGATTTTGACACAACAAATGCTAAGACAACGGGAAATGAGGATACACTTGTTGAGGAAGTTAATGCAGAAGAGGACATTAATATTGATATTGGCATTGATGGTATAGATAATGAAGAGTTTGAGAGTGCTTCTGATGATGATGCAATAGACAGGATTAGGAAAAGAAAACTTAAACATCTTAAGAAACAGAGTGACGATAAAGATGGTGGACTGCATAAGGTTCATTTTTTTTTGTGGGTCAAGAATTTACCAGTGCTCCTGAGGTAAAAGATGTGGAAAACTAGAAGGGGGGTTGAATAGTTTACCAATTAAAATCTTTTTAACTTGTTAAGTTAGCTTTGAAACTTTCCGTTTGATCAAAGATATATACACAAACACAATATATATAACATGCAAGTAAATGAAAGAAACGATCAAACCACAAGACGAGTATTTATCGTGGTTCGGCTACAAGGACTCTTTTTCGTTGCCCTACGTCCACGCCCCGAGTATCCAACTTGAGAGTTACTTTCACTAGTCAACAAGCTCCTTTCACCGGCGGAGAAAACCTTACACGTCGCTTATATTTTTACCGACACAAAGCTAGATGTCGAGTTCTTTACCAAGGGTACAACCACTCTCGTTAGTTCTTTTACAAGGGTACAACTACTCCCGATACACTTTGTATTTTGAGGACTAAAATACTAACCAATCACTACTGAAAATACACAATCAAATGAAGTGTAAACTACACAAGTCTACACAATGCTAAGCTAACAAGTCTTGCAACGCTGTGTTGAATACTTGTTACTTTTAGTAAGCTCGTGAATCTCTTTGCTACAAAAAGAAACTTCACATATGAAATGTTAAGAGGTTAGATGAAAGAATGAATGTGTGTGTAAAATATGATGTAAAGTGATGAGCCAAAAATCAACTTGTGGCTTGGTATTTATAGCCAAACCTTCTGCAGGTCTGGCGGATCAGGCGGACCCCTCAGAAGGGTTCCGCCTGTGTACTCCCAGGGTACCGCCGGGCTTGCAGTTGGTTTTGCAATCAATCTTGCAAACCAAACAAAGTCACATCTCATAACTCTTTGCAAACCAAACAATGTCACATCTCATAATATCAAGTCAAACACTAAACTTGCAAGCAACATCTTAGTAAGTCAAACACATTTCTTTCCATAAATGTATAATGACAAAACTTGCCATAAATGTGATGTGACAATTCTATTTTTAGAAAATACAAAGTGTTGTGTTTTATGAAATGTAAAATGTAGCAAAAGTCTAGTTTATGCAAGTCTTTAAAACTAAGATTATGTTTTACTTAGAAACTAAAGTTTACATTTTGTCATTAACAAAACTTAGCGAAGATCGTAAAATATAAATAACGTTTTTAGACGATATTTGTATTAACAATCTCCCCCTTTTTGTTGATGACAAAACATAAACTTTGTTTTTAAGTAACTCACAAAATCTTGGTTTTTAAGACTTAAAAAAATTAATATTAAACTTGTTTTACTTAAGTTATGATAATCATATTAAGTTTTGAAAGTTTAATATACTTCTCCCCCTTTTTTTCGAAACAAAAATTAGAGTAGCGAAGCGGAAAAATGCACTTGCTCCCCCTTGCTTGTTACTCCCCCTAAAAGGAGTGCCAAGATAGGAAACATGGATTTTGGATCCTACAAAAAAAATGGTTAGTTGGTATATATATAGTCAAGCTTGTAGTTACCGCACACATTGCAACCACAATGACAACACAAAAGTGATCAACCAACAATGCACGAAAGTAAGTAGAAAGAACTATCATTCCAAGTAAAATTTTGACTTTATAAAAGTCAAAGGACAAGAAATGGGTAATATTCTTCTACTTCTAAAAACTTAAAAAATAACCAAGAAAGAAAAATAAACGCCTATTTTCCTAAATTGGGGCAAACGGCCTCCAAATGATTATCTAGGACTTGTTTAGGTGGGAAAGAGCATCCAAACGTTCTATGACATGTTGGAATGCAAACCAGATTTCATCTTGGAGTTGGTGAAGCAACGTTTTGATGCTTGCACCCATTTGCTCACAATTTGAGCAAACATGGGGATGAGTGGGTGGAAATGGGTTGGTTTTGGTTTCTTGGTTTGAGGGTTGGTTGGTTTTTGGTTCTTGGGTGGATGATGGGTTTGGTATTGAATCAAGCAAGGTGGTTTGAAATTCCATTGCTTGATGGAGGTGGTTCTCAACCATGCTTTGTATATCCTCATATGAGGGAAAGAAGGATTCAAAGGTTTGGGCTTGAGAATGTGGTGGAGTTGGGTGATCATGGTTTTCAAAGTTTGGTTCTCCATAAAGAGGACCATGGATGTCATTGTAGATGGGGTGAAACAACAATAGTTTGGGTTGATGGTATACTTGTTGTGGTGGTTGGGTGTGGTTAAAAAGCTCATTTTGGTCAAGAATTGACCTTGGTGAAAAAGGTGGTGGTTGTGAAGGTCTTGGTGGGAGATCATTTAGATCTTGGACAAAAGGGTTTGGTGATGTGGGAGGAGACCCAAATAACTCCATAGGTTCAATTTTGGGTAATGGTGATGGTGATGAAGTTTTGGATGGTTGGGTTGGAGCACTTGGTGGACTTGGGTCAAGGGTGATTTAGTAGGTGGTGGAGTGAGCTCATTGGGTTCATTTGGTGATGGTGATGGAGATGCAAGGTTCAAAAAGTGTTCATTTTTTATAGGTGAGGTGAATTCATCCGAAGATGAGGAGCTTAGGTTGATGGGTTGATTAGACCATAGTGGTTTAACACTTATCCGAGCGGTTTTCCGGATGGGTCGTGATGGTTGAGAGGTGATTGTTGACTTAGTCATGGTGAAAAATGGTTTAGAAGTTCAGAAATTGTGATGAAGAAGGTGTGATTTGATAGTGTTTAGGATGGCTTAATTTATAGTGTTGAAGGATTGTGGAAAGGAGTGATTGGATTTGATGTTAGTCCATACAAAAATGGAGGTTTCTAATGATTTGGAAAACTAATTGTGGGTTGTCAAATCATGGAAGTCAATCCAATGAAAATAGTGAAGTGAGAAGACAAGTTTTGCACTAAATGCTTAGTGGTTTTGGTGGATTTGTTGGAGTATAAATCTCAGGGATTTCAAGGATCCTTTAAAAGGGTTCCTTCCTTTATGTGCGAGGGTTCCTTGAGGTTGTTATGGCTATTTTAGAATTTTTGCGGGAAATGGTTTTAGTTAAGTTTATGGAAGAAGAAGTACCCTATTATGCTTAAATACATTGCAGGAAATGGGTCTCTATCTAAAAGGATTGGATTTTGGTGTTTGGATGTTGAAATGTTGAAAACAAAAACAAAAATTCTGCAGGATTCTGGCGGAACCCTCAGAATACACAGGCATTTATGGGATTCCCAAAAATTGCACTGGCAGAACCCAATTTTGGGTACCGCCAGATCCGCCAGAGCTCCAAAAATAGGCAGTCCGCGTTTTTGACCCGCGAGACGATTTTCAAAATTTTCGAAAAATCCTAAAATCAAAATGATAAGGCATTTCTGGTTAGGCAATGCAAAAAATAGACACGTAAACACACATTTCATAGGACTTTGACCTTGAGGTCGAGAATTTCACTATACTTAGTGAAAATATCATAAACTTGAAAATTTGACAACTTGCCAAAAGTTGTGTTCCTGCATCAAAGTTAGATAAAACAAGTTCCAAATAGTATCAAACATTGTACCAACCTACAAGTACATCACAAACATTGTTTAAACAACCAAATTAGTTCAAATAGCACCTAGCGCCAAACACTCCTACACACCCGCTCTCATTGACGGTCAATCTTGTTCTTGAGCTTTCCAAGGAATCTTTCAAGATTCTTAAACATCCCCTTTGTTTGCTTGAACTCCTCCGACTCATTAGGAATATCCGGAAGTTGGGATAGGTATTCGAGAGGTGGGAGCCTAGAGTTTGGCAAATTATCATCTTCACTCATTGAGGAATACGAAGATGAGGTAGGAGGATGTGGACGTTTTCCTTGGGCTTTGTACACTCTCTTATCACTTAGTGGTACAAAGGTGTGTGGAATGAGAGAGTAGTTAAGGCGATACCGTTTGGGGTTGGTGGAATGGGTGAGATGAACCTAAAGAGACGGGTCAAGAGCATTCCATACGGCATAGCCGTTGTGCCATGCACGGGAATGTTGGCCATTCTCTTGGCCATGTAGTAGGCAAATTTGAAGGGTTGCCTAACGGACAAGGAGTAGAGCATGTAGCAAAGGCAAAGGTTGATATGATCTTGGTTTCCTATTGTGCTAATGACATTGGCTCTAAGGACTTCCTCTCATTTCTTGAATTGGGGCTTAAGTTCATTTATTTCCATTCCATATGGGTCCTTATCGACCTCATTTCCCGAACGGGTTCTCCTAGTGTTGGTGGTCCTAACAAAGAGGTGGTCACAGAGTACATCTTTTGAGACAAGGGGTGTGTCATAAGGATGGATACGGTCTTGAAGGTTGTCAAGAGTTGAGAGGGAGTGCAAGTCGGAATAGAGGCAAGTACCACGGTTTGGGACACCTAGGATTTTAGCAAACTCCTCAAGAGTGAAGGAGTATTGATGACCACTAACCCTAAAGTTTATAGACATATGACCATAATCATCCGTGGAGAGGACGGAGGATGCATAGAACTCTAGAATGAACCTAGGACAAATAGGCTCGTCGATATTCAAAAGACACTCAAAGTTGATTGTGGCAAATTCTGCGTAAAGGTTTGTGCCTTCTAGGAAAGACGGGTCAATGGTTCTACCCTCATGGACATAGTGTTTTTCTAGGGTTTTGAAAAAGTTTACTTGGTTTGGGGTAAGGCCTTTGGTTTTGTGGTGTTTTGGTAGGTACTTAATGGTGTCCTTGTGGTCGTAGTGGGTTAGAGGATGCATGATGATTCCAAGAACAACAAAATTTCACATTTTAGTTTACGTAAACCACTATTATAATGTGGATGTTCTAGTGTGTGCCTATATGAAAACAATGTGGAGGTGCAGTTATCTTGACTCATTTTGATGCTTCAAAATCGTTTTATGCAAGTTTTGTTATAAAACAAAAGATAACCCAAACGCTCCTAGTTCAATGTAGCTTCGTTTGAATGTACCCGAAAATACATATTGGTTATGTATTCCCTTTAGCATTCAAGAGACATTATGCAAGTGATGTTTTAAACATAACGTTTTGATTTTGTATTCTCAATGTAAGACGAAAAAATATTTGTCCTACTTGTGAGAAATTTTTGGAAGGATTTGACATGGGGTGTTTTAGCAAACATGTTTATACTAATTAAGGATGCAATTCCTAACTATGGGAAACATGATTAGTTTTATTAAACACCTAATCTTATGCATGAGTTTTTCAAGTTAATGCATAACCCCAAGTTTTTTTTTTTTTTTTTTTTTTTTTTGTGCAAGAAATAGAATTCCTAGACTCAGATCAGGATTTTAAGCATGTTTAGAATACTTACAATGATGATTGATTTGCAATGTAAATGATTGGAGGACCAAGAATTCGTAGGTATAGATGGATGGTAAAGTGAATAGTAGCAGTTTGGAAGTGGTGGTATGAGATAATGGGTGTTTGGTTTAAATATAAACAAAGATTTTGATTCTACAGGTCGGCGGATACGGCGGACCCCTGGAATGGGTTCCGCCCGTTATGTCTGAGGGTTCCGCTGACCCTGCAGAGAAAAATAGTTATGGATTTGTTTTGATTTTTGTGATTTTTGTCTAATGTCCAGAAATATAATGTAGGTTCCATGAGTCCTAAGCCTAGCCTAAGAAGGTTAAAAGGTTCACGTTTAACGGGGTTTTGTGAGAATGTCGGCTATGTTGTCTTCGGAAGAAACTTTCTCAATTGAGATATTTCCTTTTTGAACGTTGTCACGAAGGAAATGATGACGGATTTCAATATGTTTGGTACGAGCATGTTGAACCGGGTTTTTGCTAAGATCAATGGCACCTTTGTTGTCACAAAGAATTGTGATGTCGTTGAGTTGAATTCCGTAGTCGACAAGAGCTTGCTTCATCCAAAGAGCTTGTTGACATGTCTTTCTGGCCGAAACGTACTCGGCTTCCGTTGTTGAGATAGCAAGAGCCGTTTGCTTCTTAGAGAACCATGAGGTGAGACAATGTCCAACAAAAGTACAAATACCACTTGTACTTTTTCTATCGACATAGTCACTGGCATGATCCGAGTCAGCATACACTATGGTGTCTATTCCCGTTCCTTTGGGATACCATAAACCTAAATGTGTAGTGCCCTTGATATACCTAAAAATTCTTTTAACGGCTTCGAGATGGGTAGTTTTAGGATCTTCTTGAAAACGAGCACATAGACAAACACTAAACATAATGTCGGGTCTACTAGCCGTTAAGAAAAGTAGACTACCAATCATACTTCTATATTTAGTGCTATCTACGGATTCACTTTCCTCATCCTTGGTGAGTTTAGTTTCCGTGGACATGGGAGTTTTGATAGGTTTCGAATCTTCTAGTCCAAATTTCTTAAGCATGCCCTTAATATATTTAGATTGGTTAAAGAAGATACCATCTTCTAGTTTTTTAATTTGGAGTCCTAGGAAAAAGTTGAGTTCTCCCATCATACTCATTTCAAACTCGTCATGCATGATTTTTGAGAAATCCACACATAATTCTTGACAAGTTGATCCGAATATAATGTCATCAACATAGATTTGGATTATGATAATATGTGAATCTTTCTTCTTAGTGAAGAGAGTATTATCAACTAAGCCCATGGTATACTTATGGTCAACTAGTAATGTTTTGAGTCGATCATACCATGCTTTTGGAGCTTGCTTAAGTCCGTAAAGAGCCTTTTTAAGTTTGTAAACATGATTTGGTTTTTTAAAATCGATAAAGCCCGGTGGTTGAGCAACATACACTTCTTCATTAATGACTCAGTTTAGAAATGCACTTTTGATGTCCATTTGAAAGAGTTTAAAATTGTGTGCACATGCATATGCAAGTAAGATTCTAATTGACTCGAGCCTAGCTACCGGAGCAAAAGTTTCATCGTAGTCAATGCCTTCTTGTTGGTGATATCCTTGTGCAACTAGCCTAGCTTTGTTTCTAGACACAATTCCATTTTCATCCATTTTATTTCGAAATACCCATTTTGTTCCAATTATAGTTTGACTCTTTGGTTGAGGAACTAATGTCCATACATCATTCCTAACAAATTGGTTTAACTCTTCTTGTATTGCAATTACCCAAGATTCATCTTTAATGGCTTTATTATTTTTAGGTTCAATGGTTGACACGAAACAAAAGTAGTTGCTTTCATTTTGAACTTTTGACCTTAGTGTTCTTTCGTTAATATTGCCAATGACACCATCTAATGGATGACTTTTAGATTCTTTGACATTGACAAGTTCTTTGTTTAATAGTTCATCTTCTTTGTCATCACTTAAAATTTCTTGATTTTCTATTGCTTGACTTTCAACTAAGTCATCATCTACCAAAGGTGATGTCTTAGAGGGAGGTGGACTCTCGTCAAATGTTACGTTCAACGATTCCTCGACTCTTAAGGTTTCTTTGTTCAAAACAATGTATGCTTTACTATTTTGTGAATATCCAAGAAATACACCTTCATAAGACTTTTGGTCAAATTTGGTGAGATAATCCTTGGTGTTAAGAATGAAATATTTACTCCCAAACACTCTAAAGTATCCTAATGTAGGCTTTTTACCTTTATATAGTTCATAAGGAGTTTTATTCAAAAATGGTCTAATTAAGACTCGATTTAAAATGTACGTTGATGTGTCAACGGCATTACACCAAAACTTTTGTGGAATGTTTTGTTCATTAAGCATTTTTCTACTCATCTCTTGCAATGTCCGGCTTTTACGTTCTACTACACCAATAGATTGAGGAGTATGTGGAGCCAAAAAGTTATGAGTTATTCCATTATTATCACAAAAGTTTCCAAATTGAAATTCATTATCAAATTCACGACCGTGATCCGTTGTAATAGACACAATATTAGACCCTACTTGATTTTGAATTTTCTTACTTAGAATTTCAAATTTATCAAAAGCTTCATTTTTACTTTTCAAAAATTTTGTTCAAGTATATCTTGAGTAATCATCAACTATGACCAAAGTGTAGAAGTTACCTCCATAACTTTGTATAGCGGATGGACCAAATAAATCCATATGCAAAAGTTCTAGACACCTAGATGTAGAAACCAAGTTTTTAGCCTTATGGCTATTATGGACTTGTTTACCGACTTTGCAAGCATCACAAAAGTGTTGGTCATATTTCAACTTAGGTAGGTTTCGAACTAAGTCTTTGGAGGAGAGGTTTTGGATTAGTCTCATGTTAGCTTGTCCTAAACGTCTATGCCATAAAGTTGAAGATTCATCTAATGAGGTAAGACAAAGTTTGTCTTTAGATGTTGGATCCATCTTCATGACATATACGTTGTTCTTAAGGACACCTTTGGCTATGGTTATACCATCTTTAAGTATTTTACTTCCGTTTTCACTAAAAAGAACATTATACTTATTACGACAAAGTTGACTAATACTAAAGAGATTAAAACCTAAGTTATCAACATGAGCTACATCATCTATAAAAAGGGAGTCATGAGAGATTGTACCTTTTCCGATGATTTTGCTCTTAGCATTACTACCAAACGTAACATTACCTCCGTCACATTTGTGATAAGACGTGAAGAGGCTTTTGTTACCCGTCATGTGCCTTGAACAACCGCTATCTTTAATCCATTCATCCGGTTCCAAACAAACTTTGAGGCACACCTATTTTATGAAAAACACTCAAACATTTGGTCCCCAATTTCTCATGGGTCCATTTTGGTTAAGCATACCATTAATTTGTTCCAAGTATGAAAATAGAGCATAAGGGTTCCATGGCATGTGGTTTGGAGTATGGTAATGTCTAGGAGTGTTTTGGTTCCAAACATGTTGGTAGTTTGGTCGAGCGTTGAAGTTGCTCTTTGGAAAGGGGCGTTTGGGAATTGGAGTCTTAGGTCTTGGTTGAGTAGTTTTAGCTCTAAATTCATTTTTACTAAATCCTACTCCAGTTTTAAACAAAGGTTTTGTTCCATTTTTGTACGTAACTTTAACAAATTTTGAACGATCCGAAGTGGATGGAGTTACTGCTGCAGCAGACCTGGCAGAACCTTCAGGACCAACGGGCGGAACCCTAAATTGGGTTCCGCCTGATCCGCAGGCTACTGTAGTGATGCGTGGGAATCGCAACAGGCTTTACCTCTCGAGGGATCTCGAGAAGCTTACAACCCCCACCAGGCAGTGTACCTGATCGTTGTAGTATAGTATAGTGACAAGTACCGGGGGATTGATCGTTCAGCTTACGAATAGTGTCGCTAGGATTAGAAAGCCTAAATACTAGTTCTAAAGGTGAGGGATGATTATTTTTGTGTTTTTATATTTTTATGAAAGCAATTAAAATCTCGGGTTTTGGAAGAGTGGGCGGAATTAGTTGCTATTCATCTAACCCAAAACTAAGATGCAATCAAAATAAAATACTAAAAATGAAAATAAACTAATTATACTAAGGTTGTGAGCATTAATTGGAGAAAATGTGTTTACTTAAATTTCACTACTCCCTAGATATCTTTTACACGTTAATTACTTGTTATAATTGCATGGATGACGGATTGTATTCCTTAATACCATTCATGGGGTGGCATACATAACTCCCCAATTCTATGAGCTCTTATCTCCTCCTACACCATGCCCATCACAACTATAGGGATTGTAAACAGTGGCTCATGCATTAAATACAACCAATAAAGACCTAGTACGCCTCGGTTCATGTTTCTTAAGACGTTCAAGCATGTTACCATTTGGAGATCTGCCAGTTTTCTTAAGCCTAACATATAAATCATTCATCCACAACAAGAATAAACAAGTAATCAACACATAATCAATATCTAGGTTTCATTAGATCTAAGCAAACACAAAAGATATCTAGCCTAGCATAATGGAATTGAGACAAGAACAAGATATAGACAACCAACACATAGACATATTGATTAATTAGAAGAACACTTATCTCAATTACAATGCAAGGTATCAAGGGTTTGGAACCCTTGAAAAACCTGTAAAAGTTGCACCAAAATCGTACTTAGGGTTTCTCCAAAACTTCTCTCTTTAAATGTGAAAAATTAGAAAACTATATATAGAAAAACAGGTCTGACGGCGTCAAGAAGAAACATGTGACGCCGTCACCTCACCGCCAAAACATTCCTCGGACTGCCTAGATCTACTTCTGACGCCGTCAAGAGTTATACACTTCCAGGCCGTCATGACTCTTTTACTCTTGACGCCCTTCTCACGTGACGCCGTCAAAACTCTACTGGACCGTCATGGGAATTCATGAAATTTGCTCTTGACGCCGTCACCTACTGTTCCCAGCTTGGAAAATTAAGACTTTGGCGTTTTCTTGACTTTTATGCTCCAAAAACGTCCGAATTGCTTTCTTTTCCGGATTTCACTCCCAAAGTACCTAAAATCACAAAAGGAACGATTTAGGGCAATATTTGATCAAATAAATTCGAATTCGGGCTTAAATGACCCCCTAAAAACGGATCATTTTTCGCCTCATCATATACCCTTACACTTGAGATTTGCTTGTCCTCAAGCAAATGCGCTTTTATTCTAGTCAAAATACAAGTTAGGGGTCATTTAACACTAATATAAAAGTAATTACAACAAATAATCGTTCCACTAAAGACCAATAGACAAGCACGGAGGTCATACACAAGCACCTCACAAATAGTGTTTAGATACTCACATCTCTCGGGTGTAATAAAGTGTAAATTACAATATGGAAACGGAAGATATCTCTCACTACCTGTCATAGCAAAATAGATTACCATAGCTTGGGAAAGGATCAAACCTCCACCATATGGCGCAAGCACCTAGGATAAACTATCAAAGAGGTATTTTAAAGGGTTATAACGTTAGGTGTAGGGATATGAAATACACGGTTTTGTTGGATAAAGGAAGTTTTTACTGGTGGCGAGTTAACAATCTTGGTTAATTACATGTACAAGATGGCGTTGCGAAGCCAAGACTAGACTCGACTTAAGCTAATAAATGAAAAATAACAAAAACATAAAATGAACATAGAATGAAACGGGATGGTAGTCCGTTTTTTTTTTTTTTTTTTTTTTTTTTTTTTTTTTTTTTTTTTTTTGCATACACTCTTACCCTACCATCCAAAATAATACATCATAGGGGATGAGCATTCCCTTTACACTTGAATCTTTACATACTTTACAATAAACTAATCTAATGACTCGAATTAAAAAAAATCAAAACACTTGGAGCACTTTTAAGATTAACGTACATATGGGGGTAATAAATGATGTTCTTCCCCATTACTCCATAAAATAAGTACTTACCCATGAGTCCCAATCGTCCCAAAATAATATGTACAAGGATATGACTCGACTTAGCAACCATGTAATCAATTAGAAAGTTAACTTAGGGTTTAACAAATAACAATAATGCACTAAAAATGAGCGCATACACGGAAGGCTAAGGCGATTTGGTTGTACATTTAAGTGGGGTGTAACAAATTCTTCCTTTAAGTAAAATGCTTAAAGTTAGAAACGAAAAGATAGGCTCGGAGGGGTGTACTAGGGGTTTCGTGTACTAAAAATGAGTACAACGCTAAGGGTGTGGGAAAAATTAGTTGACTTAACTAGCCAAGTAATATGACTTAAATGGTCAAGTAATTATGATACGGGTTTAACACAAGGGTGATCCTAATGCCTCTTATCATGTAGTAAATCCTACTACACGAATGTAGTCTCACTAGCGGTCTCGGGATGCATCACTAACGCAAGTTCTAGAATCTAAATGCTACCGGTACACTCATAAGCACTAATAATGAATGATTTCCCTATCAAATCTAAAGGCGAACCTCACATATTTGGGTGGAAAATTTTTCTGAATATACGGTTATGTGCTAGTCATACAATCTCCTATCCATGAGACGCTTGCTATGGCTAAAGTTTCACTCCTAAATATTGTAAAAAATTTTAAATTTGGCGCTAAAATTACACTAACAAGTATTTCTCATAGTTTTATTACACATCTACTATTAAACAAAACAAACTCAAGCGTCTTTTTACCCTCCCCTTACACTTAAGATGAACATTGTCCCAAATGTTCAAGTAAAGAATGTAAAAGTGAAAAAGTAAAGAGAATGAAATCAAATACTCCTCTGATTCGCTCGGTATGGATAATAGGATGACCAGGTTAAATCTTCCTCCAAGAAAATGAACAATCAAAGCTTCCCTTCCAGAATATAAATCATCTTCTTGTCATACATAACCTGTAAAACCTGACAAAATAGACAAGACAACCTCGCGTAAAATCGGTGGCATCCTATATAAGTTTCTAAATCCTAGAAAACAAGATAAGATATAATGCTTGTGGAATGAAGTTTGCAGATCTTCTGGAGATTATAAAACTTAATAATTCACAAAAACCATAAGACTCCGTTAGAAAAACAAAACCGGTAAAATTTCCAGATTTTTAACTCCTGACGCCGTCAAGAGTAAATCTCTGACGCCGTCAGAATGGACCTGCAGAAATTCTTATGTTAAGTTTCCGGAAAATTTCTGAAAAAACTTGGTATTACTTCCTGGAAAATCCTGCAAAACTTCATTATGACTCAATGCAAGCATTTGACTCTAACAAATACGAATATACATGTTCATTTAATATTGTGGAGAATCATGATCGGTTTGTTTCTTAAAAACATATTTGGGGTTTCCCCTTACACTTATCTTTTGCAAAAATACTTTTAGGTGGAGTTAAGACTAGGCTAAACAACAAAGTAAAGTATTTCCACATTTTTTTTTTAGTTTTGAAACATGATCTACCGACAATAAAAATAAAGCATGCATACGGAAGCAAATAATCAAACAAATAAAATGAAAATCACACAAAGCATGGGTTGCCTCCCAAGAAGCGCTTGTTTTTGTTCGAGTCACGAGCCTGACTCTACCCTTATTTAATGGAAATAGGTGAGGTTATCCCTACACTTAGGATTAAGTGCGGGTGGAAGTAGCGATACACACCCTTAGGATGGGAATATGCCTCGTGAGGAAAGAGTGGTGGATGAATTATATGCTCCAAGGGGTGTGCTCCTATCATCATAACCTTACCTAATTCAATTGGGTTAATGGGTGGATTGTGATTTCCTCCTAGAAAGGGATCATTTTCTATCAACTTCGAGAGATTCCTAGTTGGGAACCCATCTTGACCTAATAAACCCGGTTTAAACCCATAATGTTGCTTGTGATTAGTCACGAATGGGTGATGTAAGTACGTAAGGTCATTCTCCACTCCTATAGTAGCTTCCTCTCTACAAGGCTTAGAGTCCACTACCTTCATCCTAAGACTACCCGGACTATATGGTTTGATGGGTGGATCGGGACCTATTTCAATTCCTAAATCTTCATCCAAGGATGGAAGATTAGGTAACGGTTTTGGTTGAGGCTCCGGTTCATCAAAACTAGGAACTTCCCTAGAACTAAGAGTAAGGTTATCATTATAAGTATTCAAACCTATATCCTCTAGTTGTGTTTGGTTCAAAGGTTTTACCTCTATTGGAGTTCCTATAGTCTCTTCTACTTCTTCCGGGTAAGTCACGGGCGGTGTATGTGCCTCAAATGATGGTAGGACTTGTGGGGTACTTTGTGGGCTTGGATTATCCACCTCATCCTCCATTGTACCTAGATTACCTATGTGTTTGTTTTGTACTATGGCTTTAGGTGACATCCACACAGGTATCCCTGAGTAATCATCCCCAGACAAACTTCCTGTTTGCTCCTTCAAACTTGTTTTTGATTGATTTGTGATGTTGTTTGTTGGGTTGTCTACTCTATAATAATATTGGGAACAGTCTTCTATGGTATCCCATGCTTCTACAGCATTTAATTCCCTAGGGCCCCTATTGGCAAAATCATCAATGCACATTTGGTCACATCGGTTGACACGATAGTAAAAGGTTTGGGTTAGGGATGCTAAAGAGAAACTATGATGAGGGAATTTTCGAAGTAAAATTTTAAAATGAGTCCATGCATCATATATGGTTTCATCTCGATATTGTTTGAAATTCGAGATGTCAATAGGGTAGAATGGCCTTTGTGGTTGGTGGTATGGTGGATTCGTGTACTCCATAATGGTGAACGGAAGAGTCAATGGAAATTACGAACAAACACACAAAGAAAAAGATAGACTAAAGAAAACCTAGAAAATAAAAATAAAATCTTACTAGAAAGGAATCTAGCAAGTAGACCTAATAAAAAGAGATTCTAACCTAGACAATAACTATTCCCCAGGCTGCGGCGCCAAAAACTTGATGCGTGGGAATCGCAACAGGATTTACCTCTCGAGGGATCTCGAGAAGCTTACAACCCCCACTTGGCAGTGTACCTGATCGTTGTAGTATAGTATAGTGACAAGTACCGGGGGATTGATCATTCAGCTTAGGAATAGTGTCGCTAGGATTAGAAAGCCTAAATACTAGTTCTAAAGATGAGGGATGATTATTTTTGTGTTTTTATATTTTTATGAAAGCACTTAAAATCTCGGGTTTTGGAAGAGTGGGTGGAATTAGTTGCTATTCAACTAACCCAAAACTAAGACGCAATCAAAATAAAATACTAAAAATGAAAATAAACTAATTAAACTAAGGTTGTGAGCAGTAATTGGAGAAAATGTGTTTACTTAGATTTCACTACTCCCTAGATATCTTTTACACGTTAATTACTTGTTATAATTGCATGGATGACGGATTGTATTCCTTAATACCATTCATGGGGTGGCATACATAACTCCCCAATTCTATGAGCTCTTATCTCCTCCTACACCATGCCCAGCACAACTATAGGGATTGTAAACAGTGGCTCATGCATTAAATACAACCAATAAAGACCTAGTACGCCTCGGTTCATGTTTCTTAAGACGTTCAAGCATGTTACCATTTGGAGATCTGCCAGTTTTCTTAAGCCTAACATATAAATCATTCATCCACAACAAGAATAAACAAGTAATCAACACATAATCAATATCTAGGTTTCATTAGATCTAAGCAAACACAAAAGAGATCTAGCCTAGCATAATGGAATTGAGACAAGAACAAGATATAGACAACCAACACATAGACATATTGATTGAATTAGAAGAACACTTATCTCAATTACAATGCAAGGTATCAAGGGTTTGGAACCCTTGAAAAACCTGTAAAAGTTGCACCAAAATCGTACTTAGGGTTTCTCCAAAACTTCTCTCTTTAAATGTGAAAAATTAGAAAACTATATATAGAAAAACAGGTCTGACGGCGTCAAGAAGAAACATGTGACGTCGTCACCTCGCCGCCAAAACATTCCTCCGACTGCCTAGATCTACTTCTGACGCCGTCAAGAGTTATACACTTCCAGGCCGTCATGACTCTTTTACTCTTGACACCCTTCTCACGTGACGCCGTCAAAACTCTACTGGACCGTCATGGGAATTCATGAAATTTGCTCTTGACACCGTCAAGGATTTGCTCTTGACGCCATCACCTACTGTTCCCAGCTTGGAAAATTAAGACTTTGGCGTTTTCTTCACTTTTATGCTCCAAAAACATCCGAATTACTTCCTTTTCCAGATTTCACTCCCAAAGTACCTAAAATCACAAAAGGAACGATTTAGGGCAATATTTGATCAAATAAATTCGAATTCGGGCTTAAATGACCCTCTAAAAACGGATCATTTTTCGCCTCATCATGTAGCAATTTTATTCGTTTCTTGTGCAATCTTTTCTTGTTTCATTTGACCCTTTGAAGTTTCTATTTTCGTAAATCCTAGTCCTGTTTTATCAAAGGGTGACTTTTGAAGTTTCATAATTTCATCCGCACAAGAAATGCTCTTATCGAACTTCTTAAACTTTGTGGTTTGTTTTATTAGATCATTTTGAGTAATTTTGAGTTTCTCAACTTCTAGTTTAAGCTCTTCACATGATTTGCAAGGTGTGTCAATACCTTTACTCTTTTCTAATCTCTTGGCTTTTTCTTTTAACTCATAAACTTCATTTTCTAAAAACTCCTTTTTAGTTTTCAAAAATTTATTTTTGTTAATGATTTTTAAGCTCAATTCACAAAGTTTGTTATATTCTTTTTGTAAAGTGTCATCATCAATAGAGGAGTAAGATGAGTCGGATAATACCTCATTTGAGTTGTGAGCCATGAGAGCAATATCGTCATTCTTTGGCTCATCGTCATCTCCTTTATAGTCACTCCAAGCACCACCCACAAAAGCTTGTTGAGGTTTGCTCTTGGGTGGTTTTGGACATTCTCCTACAAGATGACTTGTGTCTCCACACCTATAGCATTTTCTTTCAACCTTTCCTTTCCTATCATCACGATCTTTTCGGAAATTTTTCTTGTCATCTTTAGGTTGCCTTACAAACTTTCCTCTTCTACGAAAGAACTTCTTGAAGTCTCTAACGGCCATAGCATATTCCACATCATCACTATCCGAAGTAGATTCTTCATCATCACTTGATTGGACTCTAGCTTTCAAGGCAATGGACTTACCTTTTTCTTTCTTGCCTCAAACTAGTTCCGAATCTTTTTCCATTACCATTTCGTGAACTTTGAGGTTTCCAATTAGCTCATCAAGTGACATGCTTGAAAGATCTTTGGATTCTTCAATTGTCGTCACTTTTGCTCTCCACTTTAGATGGAGTGCTCTAAGAAATTTTCTGACAAAGTTATTACTACAAAAAGATTAGTCAAGTGCTTTAAGTGAAGTAATAATAGTATTAAATCTAGCAAAAGCATTATCAATAATCTCATCTTCGGAGATAACAAATTGTTCATATTGTTGAACAAGAAGATCAATTTTGTTATCTTTAACTTGTGAGTTTCCTTGATGAGTGACAATTAAAGATTGCCAAATATCTTTTGCGGTTTTACACAAAAAGACTCTTTCATATTCTTTCTTAGGCAAAGCATTGTAAAGCATCATTTTAGCTTCATTATTTTTACCTATTAATTTCTTTTGATCATCATCTTTAATGTTAGTAACTACGTTATCACCATCAATGATTATATACCACAAATCTATATCTTTAGATTTCACGTAAGTTTCAAAACGGTTTTTCCAATATATAAAACCATTTGCTTCAAAGAGTGGTGGTCTTTGCATAGATTGCCCTTCTTTGTAATTTTTAAAATCCATGGATCGTTTCAAGTTTTAAAACACAATATATTTTAAAAGCTTGAGTAACGTAGCTCTTGATGCCAATTGTGGAAAACTAGAAGGGGGGTTGAATAGTTTACCAATTAAAATATTTTTAACTTGTTAAGTTAGCTTTGAAACTTTCCGTTTGATCAAAGATATATACACAAACACAATATATATAACATGCAAGTAAATGAAAGAAACGATCAAACCACAAGACGAGTATTTATCGTGGTTCGGCTACAAGGACTCTTTTTCCTTGCCCTACGTCTACGCCCCGAGTATCCAACTCGAGAGTTACTTTCACTAGTCAACAAGCTCCTTTCACCGGCGGAGAAAACCTTACACGTCGCTTATATTTTTACCGACACAAAGCTAGATGTCGAGTTCTTTACCAAGGGTACAACCACTCTCGTTAGTTCTTTTACAAGGGTACAACTACTCCCGATACACTTTGTATTTTGAGGACTAAAATACTAACCAATCACTACTGAAAATACACAATCAAATGAAGTGTAAACTACACAAGTCTACACAATGCTAAGCTAACAAGTCTTGCAACGTTGTGTTGAATACTTGTTACTTTTAGTAAGCTCGTGAATCTCTTTGCTACAAAAAGAAACTTCACATATGAAATGTTAAGAGGTTAGATGAAAGAATGAATGTGTGTGTAAAATATGATGTAAAGTGATGAGCCAAAAATCAACTTGTGGCTTGGTATTTATAGCCAAACCTTCTGCAGGTCTGGCGGATCAGGCGGACCCCTCAGAAGGGTTCCGCCTGTGTACCCCCAGGGTACCGCCGGGCTTGCAGTTGGTTTTGCAATCAATCTTGCAAACCAAACAAAGTCACATCTCATAACTCTTTGCAAACCAAACAATGTCACATCTCATAATATCAAGTCAAACACTAAACTTGCAAGCAACATCTTAGTAAGTCAAACACATTTCTTTCCATAAATGTATAATGACAAAACTTGCCATAAATGTGATGTGACAATTCTATTTTTAGAAAATACAAAGTGTTGTGTTTTATGAAATGTAAAATGTAGCAAAAGTCTAGTTTATGCAAGTCTTTAAAACTAAGATTATGTTAAATTAGAAACTAAAGTTTACATTTTGTCGTTAACAAAACTTAGCGAAGATCGTAAAATATAAATAAAGTTTTTAGGCGAGATTTGTATTAACAATCTCCCCCTTTTTGTTGATGACAAAACATAAACTTTGTTTTTAAGTAACTCACAAAATCTTGGTTTTTAAGACTTAAAAAAATTAATATTAAACTTGTTTTACTTAAGTTATGATAATCATATTAAGTTTTGAAAGTTTAATATATTTCTCCCCCTTTTTTTCGAAACAAAAATTAGAGTAGCGAAGCGGAAAAATGCACTTGCTCCCCCTTGCTTGTTACTCCCCCTAAAAGGAGTGCCAAGATGGGAAACATGAATTTTGGATCCTACAAAAAAAATGGTTAGTTGGTATACATATAGTCAAGCTTGTAGTTACCGCACACATTGCAACCACAATGACAACACAAAAGTGATCAACCAACAATGCACGAAAGTATCTAGTGATGAAAGTGATGATTCATTACCCTATCAAAATTCATGGGCTGATTATTTCCCAAAAGTTGTGTCCAAAGTTGGGTCAAGTTCAAAGGAGGTTGAACCTAGCAGCAGCCTTACCCCAAAACAGCTTAATAAAATGGCTTATGCTGAGAGGAAGAAGGAATTGGGCTTGCCAAATAAGGAGACTAGTGAATTTCATAAAATCAAGCCATTTGTAGCAAAAGCTCCAAAAGATTGTTCAAAGGGGAATGGAAAAAACAAAAGGGCTTAATCTGAGTCTTTGTGTAAGGCTTAAATGATGTAGAATAATGAAGTTGTAAACCTAAGAACTATGTTTTTTGACTTTTTACAGTCAATTGTTATCTTTAATGAAGTGATGGCAGTGTGTTTGTATTAACCTATCTTTTACCCATTTTAAACCAACCAAACCATGTAACCATCATTTGACCCATTTAAAACCTGCCAACCCATTCACCAATATGTAAACACAAACACAATAACTACATAACAACCCATTCATTAATTAAGGTTACCAAAATACAAAACATAGGTTGTTGTTGTTACAACTTCGACCTACATTACATCTAGTGCATAGACCAAACAACTAATAAGACCTACAACCTACAACATCTTACCAGTCTAAAATATTATCTTGAACAAAACAAACAAGCAAATTCCAATCCAAGTCCTAATCAGGTATTTCTTGACCGTATCAAGATCATCTTGAACTTGTCTCAAATTGGCTTGAAGGTTGTTGATGTTCCTTAACAGTCCAGGTATGATTTGAACTGAACGCTGGCACATTGGAGGGTCCATAAAATCAATAAACCTGCAATCAGAGTTCTATACAAGAAAATCATATCAAATAATTAACCACTTTAATCAATAATCATCAAACCCTAAATACCAAATCAATAATCAAAAATCATTACCCTATCAGGACAAGCATAAAACCTAAGACCTGGATTCGTTGGTGTCCATGATGTACGAACCACTGCACGTTTTCCACAATGACAAAAAACCATCTTCGAATCACTGTATTGTGTTGTTTTGGTGCTTGTGTTTGTGTTTGTGTGCGTTTTATTTTGTGTTTGTGTGTTTTAATAACCCTAAGTGTGAGTAATATAAGTGAAAGATATAGAAAGACAGAAATACCCTTGGGGTGGGGTGAGATAACGAGGGTACTTAACTGGGTTAGGGTATAAGGATGGACGGCGTGCAATAGTTTCACAATAAGGATAAAAAAAAGTGCTATTGAAACTATAAGGACTCAATCAGGGATTTTTAGTAAACCACAGGGACGAACCATGTAATCTACTCGAGTTTTTATAATAAAAGCTGGCGTGAGACACTTATAACTTGACAGCTAATTCTTACTCCACCTAACACTCTTATAGTCATACAGAAAAAATTGTTAAACTTATGAGTTCATTTTTTTTTTTTTTTTTAAGTGAATCTACTTGAGCTTATGAACTTTGTAACAAATAAAATTAATACAGTATACATAATTTTTGTTTTATTACTCCCGTGGTTTTGCATTGCTGATTGGCAACACCTTTATTGTTGAAATAGATCTCATGTAAAGGAGTAAATGATTCGAATTGAGTCGAGTTTCGGCCTAAGCAAGCTAGACTCGTTTAATAACTACCCGGCTCGAGCTCGAATAAATGTTTACAAATTGGCCAGAGCTCGAATTTGAATATTCTTTTGTTGTTCGAGGTTGAACTCAAAGCTCGTATTAATTTTTTAACTTATAAATAAATGAGATTCTCATCTATCTATAAATTATTGATATCTTCTCGGTATTGTTTTAGTTGTCTACATTATCGTTTTAAATTATATAAAAATACATATGTCCTCTTCCACTAATGATAGTAACAAGTCTTTTTGCTCGCACATTGTGATGGGATGACATATGTTGATTTATAAAGTAAAAAGAGTATCTTGTAATCACATCTCTCAATTTTACTCATTAGGTGTAATAGTGTTCGTAATAGAGTTAACGTAAAAACTTGATTTATCCAATTAAATGATCATTTAACTTTGATTATTCACATCGTGATATTATCAACCTTCTTTTAAGTTAATCGAGTGTAAATGGTGTCGCGTAATCCGGTAATTCTATTTAACGAGCATAGTTTTTATTTTGGGTAATGAGTTTAAGTTAAATACTTAATTTAATTTAAACTTCGTTACGTTAATAGTTAATTATATGTTGTGCAAAACTAATTATACTTGTTATTTTTAATATTTGTTTCAATTTTTTCCTTCATATAATTTAAAAGATAAAACATAAAACTAAGATAAGCGAATATTTGTAAGGTATAAACAAAGAAAAGTTAGTAGAACTATGAAAAAGATCACTATACCCTCCAAATACTATTTATTTCTTGTTTTCTTTGAGAGAACCCTAAATCCTAAACCGTCCGGTAATCCTAGTTTACGAACATAAGTTTCATTTGAGGTAATGAGTTTAAGTTTAATGCTTAACTTAATTTAAATTTAATTACATTAATTAAGTAAATAATACGTATTGCAAAAATTATGATACTTGTTAAATTGTCATTGTTAATAACTTACTTTTTCATTTTTCAAACAATTTAAAATAACTACTAAATTCAAACATATCTTATCAAAAATCATAAACTTAAGAGTGACTCAATTGCTTTTTTTTTTTTTTTTTTTTTTTTTTTTTTTTTTTTTTTTTTTTTTTAAGTATACGTGTTTAAAGGTGTTGTATTATAAAGAAAAACAAAGATACTAAATGATATACTAATATTTGGTTTATGAATTATTTTTATTGATAAAATTATTGTTTAGATTTTACAAATTATTTGAAATTGTTTGGATATGATCATATGAGCAATTAACTTATTTATGACATCGTTGTTTTAACTGATATTGACCTTGCCAATTGAGGACATCAAAATTACTTTCTTTTATTTAATAAAAATGTTCAAAAGGTGTGAAATAGAACATGTTTTTCAAAAATTATTTCTATAAAATTTCACTCATTGTCTCCACAAACAATAAAGACACTAACACCAATATTTTTTGAGGTTGACATAATTGTTAATTTTAGTTAAAAAATAAATGTGTGTTTAAATGTAGTGTATTATAAAGGTGAGTAAGGTTAAGAAATGATATATTTTTTTTTGAACAGCAAAGGAAATTATATAAAAGAAACAAAAACTAGCAAGAAGCTAGAAATTTACAAAGGGTTTTTCAACCAATCATTCTAACATGAGACATTAGATCGCCTATATTTTAACCAATAAAAAGAAAAA
The DNA here is from genome assembly GCA_030686995.1 of Artemisia argyi. NCBI lineage: Eukaryota > Viridiplantae > Streptophyta > Magnoliopsida > Asterales > Asteraceae > Artemisia > Artemisia argyi. The sequence goes on from CM060694.1 coordinate 37,420,861, forward strand.
AGACGAACAGAATAAAAAATATCACTTTTTCTCATAGAATGAGTATTGAACGTGATATTATTTCGAAATTTCCAAAGCATCCACCAAGTAGTAGCAGCGATCACGAACATCCTTTCTTTGAGAACATTTGACTTCCTCATAGCATTTATCCACTTGATCCCCTCTAGAACTGAATTAAAGATCGGTAATTGGGCAGCACACCACGACCGGATTAAACTCCAAACATTAAAAGCTACTTCGCAAGAGCAAAACAGATGCTCATTTGATTCCATACCTTTATTACACACTGAGCACAAGATTGAGTTAATATCGATGCCACTTCGAGATAAGTTCAAACGATGTGGTAATCGATCCAATCTTAAAACGCCACATAAATATATTAACTTTTCGAGGAAGAGCTTTACACCATCTCGTACTAACTTGAAGTGAAGGGAGAATAATATCATCAATATGCTTCCGAGTCTCCGAGACTGTGAAAGTGCTATCATTACCGATCAACCATTACCAAGAATCTGTACCTGAAAGAGATGAAAGCTGAGACACTTCATTCTTTAATTGAATCAACGATGATCCCGTACGTCCAGAGTCTATAGGACGATTCCAACACCATGACCAGATGCCATTAACGAAACGTTCATTTACAAGACATTCTTCATTCGAGTCAAGTCTAAACAATCTGTTATACCGAGTAGAAAGTGGACCATCCCCGAGCCACGTATCCTTCCAAAAGCGCACAGAGGATCCATCTCCTACTTTACATTTTAAAGTGCCTTTTGTAACAATCCCGCTAGAATGTAAAGTATTAAATGAGCCAACAATCTTTGCCCAAACCCCGCTGGAACCACACCCTTTGAAATCTAAACCTGCTTCCTTACCATGAATAGCTTTTAATAACTTAACCCATAACATCTTCGGCTGAGTAACGAACCTCCAACGCCATTTTTGTAATAATGCAAGATTAAATGCTTTTATGCTTCCAACCCCTAAACCACCTTTTTCGAAAGATGCCAAAATATTTTCCCATTTGACCCAAGACATTTTTTTCAACTTTTGGTCCCCACCACAGAAAAAACGTGCTCGTAATCTTTCAATCTCATGAAGAACTGTTTCTGGGCATTTAAATATCGACATATAATAAATACTCACGCTTCCCAAAACCGTATTTATCAGCGTTAACCTACCACCAATGGATAATAAATTTTCCTTCCATGTCGATAATCTAGCTTTGAAATTATCGATCACCTTTTGCCAGTTAACTGTGTAGTTCATACTCGAACCTATCGGAAGGCCTAAATATGAAAAAGGAAAAGTACCTAGGGAACACCCTGTTAGCCACGACATAGCCTCAATCTCCTCCTCAGAAACTCCAATACCATATATATTGGATTTCTGGATGTTAATCTTAAGACCCGATACTTGGTAGAATTCGTCGAGCACCCGGATAATATTAACCATCTCACTTTGGTTCCATTCCGTAAGCATGACGACATCATCAGCATAGAAGAGATGAGATAAGTGCATATTTGAATCACCTATATTTACACCACTAATTAAGTGTTGATGAATCGCATCTTCATTTGCTATGTGGAGACCCTCCATGATAAGAATGAAAAGAAAAGGAGCTAACGGGTCTCCCTGTCGAAGCCCACGCTTTAGGGAGAATTCGGACGTTGGACTACCGTTAACCAAAATAGAAGTATGAGCCAAATGTAAACATTCTCGAATCCACCCTCTCTATTTTGATCCAAACCCGAATTGACTTAAAACATGATCTAAATATTTCCAACTAACTGAATCGTAGGCTTTTTCAAAGTCAACTTTAAAAACCATAAGCTTTCTTTTCTTCTTTTTGTACCAATCCATAATTTCACTTAACATTAACGGGCCATCAAGAATTTGACGCCCCGAAATGAAAGCCGACTGTTCCGGACTTATTAACTTATGAACCACTTTTATTAGACGATTTTCTAAAATTTTAGCAACAATTTTATACTGAAGTCCGATTAATGAAATTAGTCGAAAATCAGTAATAAGGACGGGATTAGAAACCTTTGGAATGAGAGTAATGAATGCCGAGTTTGCTCCCGTAGGCATTCTACTTGTTGCAAAGAAATCCATTACGAACCTCTCGACATCATGTTTTAGCAACTCCCAGAATTTCTTCAGGAATAAGAATGAGAAACCGTCCGGGCCTGGGGCCTTCTTACTCCCACAATCCCAAACCGCCTGTCTAATCTCATCAAGAGAAACGTGATCTTCAAGATTGATTCTTTCTGATGAAGATAGAGACGTAAAAACAGAAAGATGACCAAAATTAACAGGAGCAGTTTGAGCTTTAAATTTGTTATGATAGAATTCAAGAAACGCAGCCTTTACTTGTTGTGGATCTGAGACCCAAACACCATTTATTAAAATCCCCTGCACAGATTGTTTTCTCCTTCTTTGATTGATCATCCCATGAAATAGCTTCGTGTTTTCATCGCCTTCAACCTCCCAAGAAATTCTAGCTTTTTGAGCTAAGTCCATAGATTCAAATCTATCAATATCATCACCTTCTTGAATTAACTTAACCCGTTCTTCTCTTTCTGTTTCTGTAGCAACTCCTGAATCAATTTTTATATCTAAATCATGTAACAAGGTAACAACTTCTTGCTTACGATACCGATCCATATTTCTCGTATCTCTCGACCATGCTTTTATTTTATTCTTTAGAAACTTCAATTTATCATGAAATCTGACTATATTCTGTTGAACACACTCTTGATATGCCTGATAAAGCATCACTTCAAAGCCTTGTCTTTGTGTCCAAGAATGAAAGAATTTAAACGGGATTGGGCCATAATCGGTCTTAAGGGAGTGTAACAGAATAGGATTATGATCCGACCAAAGACGATCTAGAACAGTTGCTTTTAAGTCTTGGACATTTCCGATGACAGAATCTGATAAGATGAACCTGTCCAACTTGCTCATTTTCGATCCTGCTTTGTTCATCCATGTAAATCGTCTACCCCCATAGGCATCTCAACTAAACACGAATCATGAATGAATTCGTTAAACATCTGAGCTTCCCCTATTGAAAAATGTGACCCAAATCTTTCATTTTCATCCTGAACTTCGTTTAGGTCCCCAAACATAACATATTTACCATTGTGATTACGAATGAACTGGATTAAAGACTGCCATAGAACTTGTTTAGCTGAAGGCTCTTGAGGACCATAAATATTCACTAAAAACACATTATCATCCACATTAAACCATCTTCCTTGAACGATTATAAAATTATCGTCACACCAAATATTTTGTTTCACAAAAACCGACGGGTCCCAAATAGACACGAAACCTCCCGACTGACCCCTAGCCAAGCTACAAGCATAATCGAACGAATAATTTCCCCACATAGATTTTAAACGAAATAACTCTAAACTGGTCATTTTTGTCTCTTGAATCCCTAAGAATTGAATATTATGTCTAAAACACAATTCATTGATCCAATTACGTTTTTTTTGCTTCTTGGTGCCCTGAATATTCACGGATAGAATATTCATTGATCCACATTGAACACACCTGTATCATCATGTAACATCCTTTTGAATGTTCTACGACAACCTCGGATATCATAACCCATTGCTCCCCCTACTTCAATCACCCGATTTATTTCATGAAATAGAGACAATGCACATATATTTTTCTTTCTATGGCAAGCAAACGAGGTAGAACACTTACTATTTTAGGAAGATGAACTATTACGTTTCACATCCTGTTTTTGTTTGAGATGTTCGAATCCAGGTGGACAGCTTCCATCCGTAGTATCCTTTGAGATTGATGCGTGGGAATCGCAACAGGCTTTACCTCTCGAGGGATCTCGAGAAGCTTACAACCTCCACCAGGCAGTGTACCTGATCGTTGTAGTATAGTATAGTGACAAGTACCGGGGGATTGATCGTTCAGCTTAGGAATAGTGTCGCTAGGATTAGAACACCTAAATACTAGTTCTAAAGGTGAGGGATGATTATTTTTTTGTGTTTTTATATTTTATAGAAAGCAATTAAAAATCTTGGGTTTGAAGGATTTGGGCGGAATTAGTTGCTAATCAACTAACCCAATACTAAAGATGCAATCAAAATAAAATACTAGAAATAAAAATAAACTAAATTATACTAAAGTTGTGAGCAATAAGTGGAGAAAATGTGTTTACTTAGATTTCACTACTCCCTAGACATCTTTTACACGTTAATTACTTGTTATAATTGCATGGATGACGGATCGTATTCCTTAATACCATTCATGGGGTGGCACACTTAACTCCCCAATTCTATGAGCTCTTATCTCCTCCTACACCATGCCCAGCACAACTATAGGGATTGTAAACAGTGGCTCATGCATTAAATACAACCAATAAAGACCTAGTGCGCGTCGGTTCATGTTTCTTAAGACGTTCAAGCATGTTACCAATTGGAGATCTGCCAGTTTTCTTAAGCCTAACATATAAATCATTCATCCAAGACAAGTATAAACAAGTAATCAACACATAATTAACATCTAGGTTTCATTAGATCCAAGCAAACACAAGATAGATCTAGCCTAGCATGAGGAATTAAGACAAGAACAAGATATAGACAACCAACACATGGACATATTGATTGAATTAAAAGAACACTTATCTTAATTACACATGAAAGGTATCAAGGGCTTGGAACCCTTGAAAAACCTGTAAAATTCGCACCAAAATCGTACTTAGGGTTTCTCCAAAACTTCTCTCCTTTAAATGTGAAAATTAGAAAACTATATATAGGAAAAGGGGTCTGACGTCGTCAAGACAAACATTGTGACGCCGTCACCTCGCCGCCAAAACTTCTCGGACTGCCTTGATCTACATTTGACGCCGTCAAGACTTAATCATTTCCAGGCCGTCATGACTTTTACTCTTGACGCCCTACCTTCGTGACGCCGTCAAATCTCTACTGGATCGTCATGGAATTTTGCTCTTGACGCCGTCAGGGAGTTACTCTTGACGCCGTCACCTACTGTTCCCAGCATGGAAAATTAAGACTTTGGCGTTTTCTTCACTTTTATGCTCCAAAAACGTCCGAATTGCTTCCTTTTCTAGATTTCACTCCCAAAGTACCTAAAATTACAAAAGGAACGATTTAGGGCAATATTTGATCAAATAAATTCGAATTCGGGCTTAAATGACCCCCTAAAAACGGATCATTTTTCGCCTCATCAGAGATCAAAGTTTCTGCCATTTTAGGAATTTGGTCCTGCTCCTTATAAAACTTATCACTATTCATAAAATCATCAACAGGTTTATCTTCAACCTCATTGATGTCTCCATTTACCTTATCATTTGCCTGCTCCTTATCAAATTTATCACCATTCAGAGAATCATCAACAGGTGTATCTTCTACCTCATTGATGTCTCCACTTACATTATCACTTGCCAAAACATTATCCTCTGATTACGAAAAAGACTCACCACAATCTGGAATATTATTGAAAACATCATTATATCCCACAGAATCATCTTCATCTATTTCATCCTCAATTTTTATACTCCAAGTAGCTAATTCACGAATTTGAACCAAAAAACTTTCCCCCTCAATCACAACCTTGATCTCATCTAAAATGTGATTTAAACTCTTTGTAGCTATGCACAATCTTCCTGTACTGACATTAGTTGCTTGATCAACCTCGAAGAACATAAATTTTCCATACAAATTTCCCACTTTTTTAAATGCCGCAGACCCCCATGCACATAATGGTAGCCCAGTAATCTCAACCCAAATCAGCCTCTCATCCACTACAAAGTTTTTTTGTAACCGGTTTAATTGCTCCAAATATTTTACTGATATTTTTATTAGATTTAAATGCCAAGCAAGCTTCACAAGTAGGAAATTCAATCCAAGCCCAAAGACCTCCAACATGATGAATATTGACGTTTAAGAACCAGTCACTTTTGCAAATTCGATACATGTTTGACAAAGCATCCACCTCTTTAACTTTTACTAACACCACCGTCGTTGTATCCTCCACCCTTATCAAATCTGAGTCATTCAACATCACAGTTTTTGTCCTGCTTACTTTTGACCCATAATTCTTACTAGCATCACCTCCATGCACCATAGATGCATAGGAGGGTAAAGTTTTCTTTGGAACATCTACTGTATTTCTATCAAAATTTTGAAAGGTTGGTTTCTTTACCTCTGTTGGAGTTTTGGTGTCCAAGTGCTTGACATTTAATCGCTGGAACCTAGCCACTGCAACGTATAGGTGATAATTACCAATCCATATGTTTGCCAATTTCCTAACAAATTCGTTCTCATCCACAACTCCAATAAACCTTACGAATCCAAAACTGTAAGACAATGATAAACCCGTTGGTATTAATTTATTATTGACCATTATTTATAATGGTAAAACCTTAGATACCCTAAACCCACAATCCGGGCTTTTGGGCCTAATTATCCACTAACACTCCCCCGCAGTTCGAGTGGCGAAATCGCGAAAGCTCGAACTGGAGTAGTAAACTAAGAAAGCAAATTAAAACAATAAACCAAAATAAACTAAGAAAGCAAATTCGACACCAACAAAAGTCGTCTCGGGAATTGATACCCTGGATTCGACACCAACACTAGTCGTCTCGGGAATTGATACCCTGGATTCGACACCAACAAAAGTCGTCTCGGGAATTTATACCCTGGATTCGACACAACAAAAGTCGTCTCGGGAATTTATACCCTGGATTCGACACAAACAAAAGTCGTCTCGGGAATTGATACCCTGGATTCGACACCAACAAAAGTCGTCTCGGGAATTGATACCCTGGATTCGACACAAACAAAAGTCGTCTCGGGAATTTATACCCTGGATTCGACATAAAAAAAAAACAAAAACAATTAAATAACAAATACTTAACCAAACTAAAAATCTTAAACAGCCTTAAAAATACTTAAAAGAAAAACCTCCAACCATCCTTATCTCCACAGCTCCATGATCTCATCGTATCACAAAAAAATGTCCATAAAAGAAACGCAGCAAGCTATTTTTTTTTTTTTTTTTTTTTTTTAATCACACAAACTTAATATCCGAAGAATCAATACACAAACAAGCTTGGTGTCTCCACACAAACGAATCTCAAGCCACAACCCGTACGAACCAAGCAAACCCACCAAGAGATGATAGTGTCTCAACAAATCCGATTAGATCTGACCACACTACGCCGATTCAAGATCGGTGATGAACTTTCTGAAGCTATGATTCTGTTTTTTTTTTTTTTTTTTTTTTTTTTTTTTTTTTGGATCGATGAGGGGTTTTTGGATCTTGTTGTTTCTAGATGAGATGAGTTGTTGTGATGAATGAGTTCTTAAGGGTGCTTGTGATTGTGGTTTTGTTTAGAAAAGAAAGAATAGGATCGTGGTCAGTGTTTCTTTCTCATAAAACAGAGTATGGTCGATTTAGAGTTGGTGGTGATTGAAGGGTAGTACAGAGGAAATTAAGTTGGAGAATAGTGATATACATGCGCCGGACCGCCGGCCGAAGCCGACGGCCGGAAAAATAAAAGTGGCGGTTGTTTTAGGGTTTAAGAGGATCGTTACCCTCTGATACCATGTAAGATAATGAAACCCGTTGGTATTAATTTATTATTGACCATTATTTATAATGGTAAAACCTTAGATACCCTAAACCCACAATCCGGGCTTTTGGGCCTAATTATCCACTAACAAAAACGTTTTCCTGATTTAGATACTTTTCTCGCTATGTAAGCATCCACAATTCGTCCAAAAGGTTCACATAATTTCCATAAACCACGCGTATCCAGAGAAGCCGGAAAGTTTGAAACATAGAAGGATGTTGCAATCTTCTCCACATCCTTAGTGAATGGAGCTTCAATATGCCTTTTCTGGGTCGAACCTCTTTTGCGAATGGGTAATTTAATAAAATTATTTGGAAATGAATTAAATCATCAATGACATCGTGATATTAATCAAAACAACATTGTGATTTGTGATAGGTAAAAAAATAAAATAAAAATAAAAAATAAATAAATAAATCACCTATTGATAACAATACAATTGCTTTCTCTTAAAAATGTTTTAATTTTCATATATGAATGTAACTTTTTATTATCAATATGAAAAAAAAAAAAAAAAAAAAAATCGCGTAAATATGTGACTTGAGAAATATAACATATTTTACATAAATATATTTATATAAAAAAAATTTGTTTCAATGCTCACACAAAAATAAATATTCTTTTCAAGAGTGACATATATGTGTTTAAATGGAATGTATCATAAAACTAAATAAAGATAACAAGTAATATATTAAGACTTCTATAAAATTTTACCCCGTTTTCACAAAATTAGTAAAGACAATAATGTCAATGCTTATCATCAGTGAAATAATTGTTCATTTTAGCCTAAATTTTGTGTCTAGATGCATTGTGTTATAACTAAAGAAAGTTTAAAAAAAAATGATATATCAACTCTTGATTTGAGATTATGTTAGGGTTAAATAGAACTTGAGATCCTCTCAAGTTTTATATGAACATAAGGGCATCTACTATGATGGCTTATGAAAAGGTTTATAAAATTATAAAGAGGTCTAAAATCTTGTAAATCATAGTGGACATCTATTTCATGCTTACGTGTCATAAAAAGGTCTAAGATATTGGACCTTTTCATAATTTAATGCATTTGAATTATGTGGGATGTTTATAAAACTTGAAAAGGTTTATACATAGTGGGAATAGGTTTATAAAACAAAAAGTTTTATAAATTAATGTCATAACACAATTATAAACCTTTACAAAGGTTTACCATAGTGGATTATTTTGAGTTAAATTTTGAATTTAAGTAAAATGAAACGTACACATTAAAAGTTCCACACGTGATGTTTAAACTTGGTGACCATATTAATTTGTTTAGAACTAAAAAGTTAAATTTATTATGACTTCATCATTCTATATAAAGTTCCACTCATGTGTTTACACATAATAAAGACAATAACACCAATAGGGGTGTTCAGTATTTGGTTTGACACCGAACAAACCGAAATATAAATCAGACCGAAACTGAATAAAACCGGACCTAAAATTTTAATTGGTGTATGGTTTGGTTTAAAACCAACCCGAATTATTTAATTGGTGTTTGGTTTGGTTTTGGGTTTGACAAATACATAACCAAACCAAACCGAAAAAACCGAATATGTATCTATCCATACCAAAAAGTTTAAATTATATATATACGGATTTTATATGTTTATCTACCTGACAAAAAAACTTAAACATTTAAAATATCTTATAAATTAACCACTCCTCAAATCAATGATGCTTGAAAATGAAATATTAAAGCATAAGACTTCTATAGACCTTTGTCAAAAAACTTTTTATCTTATTTCACTTTCATTTATTTCCATTAAGTTATGAAACCTTTGGTTTCTTAAAGTTTTGTTTTATTGATTTACTTAAACACTTTGTGAGACCTTTTGATTTGGTAATTTTATTTGAACTTTTAGGAGCCGTTTAGTTGGTGAAAAATTTATTATTTTTCCAGGAAATTTTTCATATGAAAAGAGAAAAATTGAAAATCCGTTTAGTTACATATTTTTCCAGCAATTTTCAAAAGATATGAAATTCCCATTCTCTAAATTTTAACTAAAGACTTGAAAAGCTCATTCTACTTTTCTCACTTTTTTCATTCATAGGAATTTAGAAACGGAAAAACAGAAAAAAAAAATTCGCCAACTAAACGGCCCCTTAGGTTTTTATTTGTGACTTTTAGATTACATTTAGAAGTTTACTTGAATTTGGTTTTTTTGGTTTTAACCGAAACCAAACCGAATTCTAAATTGGTGTACGGTTTGGTTTTATTTGTTCTATAATTGGTTTGGTTTGGTTTTGGTTTTAACTTTTAAAATTTTCAAACCGATTAACCCGAACTGTACAACCCATCAAACCGAAAACCGAACCGATGAACACCCCTAAACACCAATGCCTTTTTACACAATTGTTTATTTTAATCTAAAATATGTACGTTTAAATGTGTTTTAAGTTGTATTATAAATTAAATTAAGATAAAAAATGCTAATATTTTGGATTTCATGATGCTAGATAATTCTTGCTAATATTACTTTTATTTTATTTATTTTCAATCTTGTTCCAAACACAACATATGTAATATTGGTAAAGTAACGAACAGTTGTCGTCTCCTGCATTGCAACGGGATTACAAAATGAACTATTTGAGTCGTATCTTAGTTTGTTGAATTCCTAATTATCCGATATAAATGTAATCCAACATAAGAATATTTGTAAATATGTTAGCAAAGGTGACATATGTTTTATATCATGTAAATGTCTCATCTTACATTATGAATGCTATATAAAAAGAAAAACAATGACAACAGTAAAAATAAGAATATTTTAAAGATTTATATAATCCAAAAGCTTATTTTATCAAAATTGAGTGTACTTACAATACAATGATAATAATGTAAGAATAACGCAAGGTGACCAAATAAATAAATTTTGAATTCGTTAATTGTATTGTGAGATATATAATATAGATGTCTAGAAAAAAATTGTTGGTCTAAAAATAAAAAAAAGATGAAGATCATAAATTTAATTTGAATGTAAAAAAGAAATATAGCTTAGAAAACTTATTAAAGCAGAAGGGTTGTCGGATCATTTTGATCAACTTTCAAGTTTGTTTTTTAGATATAGATAATTAATAAATGAAAAGGAAAAATAAAAGATGAAGGAAGACTCGAACTTGGGGCAAACGCATTCCAAGAGCCGAATATCAATTCTGTAAAATATTAGTTCAAGTGAGCATACATGTTTAGTTATCTACTAATTAGCTGAAACAAAAAACCGAAAAGCTCATTTCGTGAAAATTATTACACATTAAAATGCATATGTTCAAACTATAACATAATATAATGTAGTATATGAGGTAAAGTAGTATATTAACATAATCTAATATCAATGTTTGTCATTAAAATTACTATTATTAATTTTTTTTGTTGTTTTTAATATTTTAGTTCATATAATAGATCATTACTATTTACTTGCTTTATTCAAATTTTGGATCCCAAACGTAATCATGGACATTCCGTTCACTTTGCACAAAAGTTCGAAATACTTAAACTTTGTTAAAAAAAAAAAAAAAAACAAAAAAAAAAACTGAAATGCCAAAATTTCGAATCATCAATATTTTGCAAACCAAACAACCCCTCACATGTTTTTTCTCTAAAATTTTCTGTGAGAGTCATACTGACAAAAATAATTTAACAATTTTCCCTTAAATTAATGGAAGCATTTATTATATGAGCTAATGGACATATTTGATGACTATGGGTAGCAAATACCAAAAATATAATTAAACGGAAAAACCCAACCGTGGATAACTCTTAACAGCTCAAAATAGTAAATGAAATCCAACATAAATTTTATAAAATGCATTAGAAATTTTCTTTACTTAACATTGTATTACTTTAAATGAAATAATAATAATAATAATAATAATAATGATGATAATAATAATAATAATAATAATAATAATAATAATAATAATAATAATAATAATAATAATAATAATGGGAGCACAGCTTGTGTCTAAACTATCATCCAACTTTATGTAAAAAATTTATGTTTCAGTAATATAATAATAATAATAATAATGTGATGATATGTTATCTTACATCAGGAACTTTTGTCCATATCCATTTGGTTATGCATGACAAATTTTTCTTTATTTTCTTTTACATCATTAATTTTTATTATTGTCATGTAATAACCACATCCATCTATATATAGGACCTTTGTGTTTGTTTAATCCAATGTGTTTGTGTATGAACAACAAATAACTTTGATTTGGTTTTACAATTTGTTTGTGATTGTGGTTTTTCTTCGAATCCGCAGGTAAAAATTTACATTATTGGTTTAAATTGTTCATGGTTTTCAATTTATCTTAACAGTTTATGTAAATGTGTATGCGACATATACTATACGTGTAGTTTTCATATATAATTAAGTAGTTCGGTAATCTTTATGACACTTTCACAATGTTTTTTTGGCATTTTTTCTCTACTCCTAGCTACCTGCTAAGGTGTTATTAAAACTTTCAGTTAAATAAAATGTTTGTGCAGTCGTTTTTCATTTACTTCGTTATATTTACTCATCGCGAGTCTTTAAAGCATTAGTATTGTTTTTTTAGGGAGTCGATAAAATAGGTAAATATGAAACTGAGCAATTTAGCACTGAATAAATAATGGATGTTGAATTATTCAAAGACTCTGAATAAGCTTGGTTCTGAACAAAAATGAATGTTTGTTAACTGTTCTGAATCAAAATTCAAAATTACTGTATTGACCTTCATTTTGATATATGGCCATATGATACATAAGTATTTATTGGTGTCATACATTAGTAAACTTTAAAATGTGAATGAGATTAAATAAATTGATATTTTAATTAAATAATCTTTTATCACAGCTTAGTTCATAACTTAAATTATAAATGTTCATTCAAACTAAACATAATGATACAACACAATGGTAAAATTATAAGTTTTTCTGTTGTGTGACATCATTCAATTTACATGCTTTCTTGCTTCTAACACACATTATATAATCCTAATAAGTAACTTTTTGAACCATAAGCCTTCAATTCATCAACCTCATACCATAAACACTCGATCAAATTACGGGATTGGGCAGTAAAATGTGATTAAACGTCAAAGTTTCATTGACGCATTTCATCGAGCATGTGGTGTTCATAAAATAATAATTTAAAGATTCACCAAGACACCAAATAAAAGATGGTGCAACAAAAAATATTCAGCAAACATTGTATTAATCTACTATATTCATAGTTAAAGTCAAAGGATTTGGGTTGATGATATATATATAGGAGTGATTGATTAATATTTAATAAATATAGAAGGGTAGGATGGGCAGAAGATGAGCGAAGATGAGAACTGAATGATTTTGCATCCTTTTTGCTCTGAACGATTACGAGGCTTCTAGATTCATTCAGTGTCACTTGTGTTTTTGTCAAACAATAATACCTTTGACCGATGCAGAGGTTCCTAACTGAATCACCTAGTTAAGAGGATATCAAACATGGCCTAAGTTAATTTGAAAAATGTATTAATCATACATTTGTAAAAGTATATATTTTACTTGTTCTTTTTGAAAATGATTTTATTTTTTTTCTCTATGTTCGTTAGTTTTTTTTATTTTTCATTACATTTAAATAATTCTATACATATTAAATTATTAAATTGTTTGGATAAAACTAATATTATCTATACATAAATCTTGCTTTTATATATGTTTATTTTTTTTATTTGCGTGCTTGGTAAAATATACTTTTATAGAAAATAGTCGCCGGACAATTATAATATGAAGTCATGCTTTTTTTTTTTTTTTTTTTTTTTTTTTTTTTTTCTCCCCTTAGAAACATATTTTATTTATTAAATATAAAAGTATATTTCAAAAAGAGTCGTAAACTTCCCACTCAATTTATGTGGCATAAAACAAGGGATCACCACCACAAGTTTAACCACGTGTAAACATATTTTCTTGGATCCGGTGGGTTTGGGTTTGACCCAATGGATCTATCCATTTTCTTGTTCAAGTACTTTTATGGATAATCATCCAAATTCCAGCTTCATTCGTAATTTATGCATCATACAAAATTTATTTTGAACCAGTTTTTGGAATATCACATGTCCTTGTTCTTATCTTGAAGTTTGTAAAATTTATAAATTATTTAATCAGTTTGTTTTTTCTAAGAGTTTGACTTTATATAACAGACACTTGTCTTTTACAGTGTCAGAACTGTATTCAGTATGAGTTATATAATAATACTGGTTTATGGTACCAACATTCACCATGTCAAGCATGCAAGATTCCTATGCCATTTTAAGGTTCTAAGGATCAAGCTCGTTTATTTCACATTCAATTTTCTTGATCTCTTAGGCTTTTCTCATAAGCAATCATGAACGCTTTAGCTGCAACAAATCGCAACTTTAAGCTCGCTTCTCGCATTTTAGGATTGGATTCCAAGCTTGAGAAGAGTTTGCTCATCCCGTTTAGGGAAATCAAGGTAATAATCATCAATCAATTGCTCATTTTCTATACAAATATACAATGTTTATTACTTTTACTATATATTTTAGTTACCAAAATTGAAATAATTATCAATGTGGGAAATTTCTTGCTTCGTTACTAAATTTCACATGCATGCAGGTTGAATGTACCATCCCAAAAGATGATGGCAGCTTGGTCTCGTTTATCGGCTTTCGAATTCAGCATGACAATTCGCGTGGACCCATGAAAGGGGGAATCCGATATCATCCTGAGGTATATAGTTTGATTTCTAATATAATTTGTGCTTTATGATCTTTTTGTTAAGTTAACATTTGTAAAGATTTTAAGAAAATGTGTTTTTTGTATATATGGCAAACACTAAATGACTTTTAAAGTTATAAATTTTGTGTATGATAATAATTTGTATATATGTATGGTAAACATGCATTAAAGTTAAAAATCTTGTTTTCTAATGATAACAAATTTACAAACAAATGTTATACTCACTAACATTTACTGAATTTTTTGTATATACGGTAAACATTAAAGTTATTAACGATGTTTGTAATGAACTAATGGTAACATTTTAAAAGGTTCCAACTAGTTTTAACTCCTTGGATGACCTTATATTTCAATAAATGTGTGTTTTGCATATATGATGAATAAAAATGTGCATGCATGTAGGTAGAGCCAGATGAAGTGAATGCTTTGGCACAATTGATGACATGGAAGACTGCTGTCCCGAACATACCTTATGGTGGAGCTAAAGGAGGGATCGGATGTGACCCGAATGAACTGACCATATCTGAGCTAGAGCGGCTCACTCGTGTGTTCACTCAAAAGATCCATGATCTGATTGGAGTCCATTGTGATGTGCCTGCTCCTGATATGGGAACTAATCCTCAGGTTTCACGGATATAATCTAAGCTCATTCTTTCGCTACTAGTTTATGCATTTTGTAATATAATTGTGATTGTTGTTTATATGTTTTGTTAAATTAGACAATGGCATGGATTCTTGATGAGTACTCGAAGTTTCATGGTTACTCACCGGCTGTTGTTACTGGAAAACCTACTGTAAGCACACATGCAAACACTCATTCGCATAATTCTGTATATATGTTTGGTAACACAATTAATCGATCTTTTGCTAACTGTGACTATTGCAAATATCAGGATCTTGGTGGATCGTTAGGTAGAGATGCTGCAACGGGAAGGGGAGTACTCTTTGCAACTGAGGCCCTTCTAAACCAATATGGAAAAACTATCGCTGGTCAGCGAGTAGTCATACAGGTGTGTCATGCTTAATGTAACCAAATATCTTTTGAGAGTTATAGATGGTGTAAATGTGTTATTCTAGTGCATAACTTTATACATATCTCAAATTTGTATGATTTTGTAGGATAAAAATTAAAGTTGTGTTATTCTAGTGCATGTTGGTGATAAATTTCAAATATGTCTTGTATTTATTTGATTATATACACTTATGGTAAAATTTCAAAGATTTCTCAACTTTAAAAGTCCTTGTAGCACAAGATAAAAACTGTGTTATTTTATTGCATATGCTGATAGTGGTAAATATATATTGGACAGGGTTTTGGAAATGTTGGATCTTGGGCTGCAAAACTTATTCATGAAAGTGGGGGAATAGTTGTAGCTGTGAGTGACATGAGTGGAGCGATAAAAGACAATAACGGCCTTGACATCCCGCGCTTGTTTGAGCATGTTAAAGCGCATAAGGGAGTTTTTGGGTTTGATGGTGCTGATGTGACCGATCCGGATTCTATTTTGGTTGAAGATTGTGACATTCTGATCCCAGCTGCACTTGGGGGTGTAATCAATAGGTTTTTGTTAAACTCTACCTTGGTATTAAGTCATGCATATTGCTCGGATCCAACTTCTGTCTTGATTTAGACACATACACGTATATAGTCCAGGTCACGTTATTCACACAATTGAAACACGATCTAAATCTTCATTTGTATACATTGACTTGTTCTATGTTGATGTTAACATTACTATGCCCATAAAAATCTAGGGACAATGCAAATCACATAAAAGCCAAGTTTATAATTGAGGCAGCAAATCATCCAACTGATCCAGAGGCTGACGAGGTTAGTGTAGTTCAAAAATCGCAACTAATTCCCAAAAATTTACCAAAACTTATTATTAATATATTTGTTGGTTTTCTGTGTAGATTTTGTCGAAGAAAGGTGTTGTTATCCTTCCTGACATATTTGCTAACCAGGAGGGGTGACAGTTAGTTACTTTGAGTGGGTTCAGGTACTTAATCAGCACTTTTAGTCATACCTTTTTAGTTTTTATATATAAACAAATATTTATGTGCGGTTATTTCGGGTGTGTAGAATATTCAAGGGTTTAAGTGGGATGAGGACAAAGTGAATGGCGTGTTGAAGAAGTACATTACGGATGGTTTCAAGGAAGCGAAGGGAATGTGCAAGACTCACAACTGTGATTTACGTATGGGAGCATTTACTTTGGGACTCAACCGTGTTGCCATGGCCACACTCATCAGAGGTTGGGAAGCTTGAGGCGAACTGTGTGTTTTAAACTTTGTTTTCGTTGATTGTTATGGTCTTTGTCATGTGCTGCAAACTTTTGTTTTCTTTTGTTTTGTTAAGTTGTGTCGTTCGAGTCTGTAAGAAACGTGTCTGAGTCTGTATGAAATGTGTCTGAGAAATCCTGTGTGTTTTAAATATAAGGTTTGCTTTCGTTGTTTGTTAATTGTGATATTGTTCCTTCAGTTCCGGTCTTTCTGAGATGTTTGAGAATAGTAGTATTGTCTTGGTTGATATGTTGTTTCTTCTAGTTTTATGGAATACATTGCAACGGTTTTGGCTTAATTTTCTTTGTTCTCTATTATGTTGTTCTGGTCCTTATAAAAATTTTGAAAACGGTTTTCTTTGTGCCTGAAACTTACGTTCCTTGTTCACTATATATGTTGTTTCGTCTATGGAATGTTTGAGAGCAAATATACTACTATACTAAACAGATCATTTACCTTTTTTATGTCTTTGTGCTTTCCTTTTATAAAACTGTTGCGAACAAATAAAAAAAAAAATCCGTTTCATCTTGTGTTTTCTATTTAGAAATAATCAAGAAGATTATTCGACCTTTGGTAATTCCTTGAAAATCTATTTGTAGCAACATTTGAAATTTTGCATCCAAATTAAGATTTGGTGTCAATTATACTTTTGTGAAAGAGCTAGCAGATGTTTCCTTTCAAGGTTTGTTGTAGTTAACTATATGCGTTAAATTTTGTCACAATTGGTATCGCCAATCTTCTGATACTGTCATTAGAACGAGAATGGTAAACCTTTCGATACATTCAACTTTTACCAAACTTCGTAAACTTGGGCAGAAAATCCAGTTCCTGCATCCATAATTAAGGCCCAAAGATTGGAAGCTGACGCGACACAGCTTATATATAGACCGTCTTCATTACCATTATCCACATGCTGACGAAGTCTAGCGTCCGCAACGTTATAGTGATATCTGCAAATGAAAGTAATCATTTTAACCGGAAAAACCAAAATGTCAATATTAGTCTTCCAACCAACTTGGATAATATCTGTCCTATTTAAAGACATTCTTGTTGAGTTGTTTCATTGATGCAAACAGATGAGGTTTTACCCGGTGAGGGCGAGTCTTTGACTAATTTGTACCCAGCCTAACCAGGGTATCCCATGACTGTTTTGAGTTTTCGACCCTTCCCTGGCCACCCGAAAGATGTATACCTAGTGAGGATTCAATCCGAGACCTCTTGTGAGGATATCAGGGTACCTAGTGGTGGTTGAAGATTGATATAAAGGCTGGTGTAGTTTTTCCGCAATCAATGTCAAGAAATGAATCACATTCCTTTTGCCATGTTTCAAGTACAAGCTTATAGTTTCAGACAGCTAACATAGTACTAACATGCTTGTAGAATGAACAAAAGGTGGAAAAAAAAAAAAAAAAAAGAAAAAAAAAAAAAAAGAAAAAAAAAACAAAAAAAATTCCTTTTTTGATGACTTCTAGTACAATTAATAAACACCTACTTGTAAACCAACAGCTTTTTCCCTATGTTTGTTAGTTTTTCATTTTTCATTACATTTAAATAATTCTATCCATATTAAATTAATAAATTGTTTGGACAAATAACATTATTTATACTTATATATGTTTATTTTTTATTTGCTTGCTTGGTAAAATATACTTTTTATAGAAAATAGTGGCCAGACTATTGTAATATTATCATGCTTATTGTATATGTGTTATTGTTATTTTTTCCTTAGAAACATATTTTAGTTATCAAATTTAAAAGTATATTTCAAAAAGAGTCGTATAAAACTTCCCACTCAATTTATGTGGCATAAAACAAGGGAACACCACCACAAGTTCAACCACGTGTAAACATATTTTCTTGGATCCGGTGGGTTTGGGTTTGACCCAATGGATCTATCCATTTTCTTGTTCAAGTACTTTTATGGATAATCATCCAAATTCCAGCTTCATTCGTAATTTATGCATCATACAAAATTTATTTTGAATCAGTTTTTGGAATATCACATGTTCTTGTTCTTATCTTGAAGTTTGTAAAATTTATAAATTATTTGATCACTTTGTTTTTTCTAAGAGTTTGACTTTATATAACAGACACTTGTCTTTTACAGTGTCAGAACTGTATTCATTATGAGTTATATAAGAATACTGGTTTATGGTACCAACCTTCACCATGTCAAGCATGCAAGATACCTATGCCATTTTAAGGTTCTAAGGATCAAGCTCGTTTATTTCACATTCAATTTTCTTGATCAGCTCTTAGGTTTTTCTCATAAGTAATCATGAACGCTTTGGCCGCAACAAATCGCAACTTTAAGCTTGCTTCTCGCATTTTGGGATTGGATTCCAAGCTTGAGAAGAGTTTGCTCATCCCGTTTAGGGAAATCAAGGTAATAATCATCAATCAATTGCTCATTTTCTATACAAAGTTACAATGTTTATTACTTTTACTATATATTTTAGTTACCAAAATTGAAATTATTATCAATGTGGGAAATTTCTAGCTTCGTTACTAAATTTCACACATGCATGCAGGTTGAATGTACCATCCCAAAAGATGATGGCAGCTTGGTCTCGTATATCGGCTTTCGAATTCAGCATGACAATTCGCGTGGACCCATGAAAGGGGGAATCCGATATCACCCAGAGGTATATAGTTTGGTTTATAAAATTTGTGCTTTATGATCTTTTTGCAAAGGTAACATTTGTAAAGATTTTAAGAAAATGTGTTTTTTTGTATATATGGCAAACATAAAATGACTTGTAAAGTTACAAAATTTTGTGTATGATAATAATTTGTATATATGGTAAACATGCATTAAAGTTAAAAGTATAGTTTTGTAAAATGATAAGAAATTTACAAACAAACTAGCTTTAACTCCTTGGATGACCTTATATTTCAATAGACTGATGAATAAAAATGTGCATGCATGTAGGTAGAGCCAGATGAAGTGAATGCTTTGGCACAATTGATGACATGGAAGACTGCTGTTGCGAACATACCTTATGGTGGAGCTAAAGGAGGGATCGGATGTGACCCGAATGAACTGACCATATCTGAACTAGAGCGGCTCACTCGTGTGTTCACTCAAAAGATCCACGATCTGATTGGAGTCCATTGTGATGTGCCAGCTCCTGATATGGGAACTAATCCTCAGGTTTTACGAATCTAAGCTCATTCTTTTGTTACTAGCTAGTTTATGCACATTGTAATATAATTTTGATTATTGTTTATATGTTTTGTTAAATTAGACAATGGCATGGATTCTTGACGAGTACTCGAAGTTTCATGGTTACTCACCGGCTGTTGTTACTGGAAAACCTACTGTAAGTTTGTAAGCACACATGCAAACACTCATTCGCATATATAATTCTGTATAGATATGTTTGGAAACACAATTAATCTTTTGCTAACTGTGACTATTGCAATATCAGGATCTTGGTGGATCGTTAGGTAGAGATGCTGCAACGGGAAGGGGAGTACTCTTTGCAACTGAGGCCCTTCTAAACCAATATGGAAAAACTATCGCTGGTCAGTGAGTTGTCATACAGGTGTGTCATGCTTAATGTAACCAAATATCTTTTGAGAGTTATAGATGGTGAAAATGTGTTATTCTAGTGCATAACTTTATATATATCTCAAATTTGTACGATTTTGTAGGATAAAAATTAAATTGTGTTATTCTAGTGCATGTTGGTGATAAATTCAAATATGTCTTGTATTTATTAGATTATGTAGCGTATGTCACTAGTGTGTTACTATAGTGCATACACTTATGGTAAAATTTCAAAGATTTCTCAACTTTAAAAGTCCTTGTAGCACAAGATAAAAAATTGTGTTATTTTATTGCATATGCTGATAGTTGTAAATATATATTGGACAGGGTTTTGGAAATGTTGGAACTTGGGCTGCAAAACTTATTCATGAAAGTGGGGGAATAGTTGTAGCTGTGAGTGACATGAGTGGAGCGATAAAAGACAGTAATGGACTTGACATCCCGCGCTTGCTTGAGCATGTTAAAGCGCATAAGGGAGTTTTTGGGTTTGATGGTGCTGATGTGATCTATCCGGATTCTATTTTGGTTGAAGATTGTGACATTCTGATCCCAGCTGCACTTGGGGGTGTAATCAATAGGTTTTTGTTAAACTCTACCTTGGTATTAAGTCATGCATATTGCTCGAATCCAACTTCTGTCTTGATTTAGACACATACACGTATATAGTCCAGGTCACGTTATTCACACAATTGAAACACGATCTAAATCTTCATTTGTATACATTGACTTGTTCTACGTTGATGTTAACATTACTATGCCCATAAAAATCTAGGGACAATGCAAATCACATAAAAGCCAAGTTTATAATTGAGGCAGCAAATCATCCAACTGATCCAGAGGCTGACGAGGTTAGTGTAGTTCAAAAATCGCAACTAATTCCCAAAAATTTACCAAAACTTATTATTAATATATTTGTTGGTTTTCTGTGTAGATTTTGTCGAAGAAAGGTGTTGTTATCCTTCCTGACATATTTGCTAACTCAGGAGGGGTGACCGTTAGTTACTTTGAGTGGGTTCAGGTACTTAATCAGCACTTTTAGTCATACCTTTTTAGTTTTTATATATAAACAAATATTTATGTGCGGTTATTTCGTGTGTGTAGAATATTCAAGGGTTTCAGTGGGATGAGGACAAAGTGAATGGCGTGTTGAAGAAGTACATTACGGATGGTTTCAAGGAAGTGAAGGGAATGTGCAAGACTCACAACTGTGATTTACGTATGGGAGCATTTACTTTGGGACTCAACCGTGTTGCCAAGGCCACACTCATCAGAGGTTGGGAAGCTTGAGGCGAACTGTGTGTTTTAAACTTTGTTTTCGTTGATTATTATGGTCTTTGTTGTGTGTTGCAAACTTTGTTTTCTTTTGCTTGTTAAGTTGTGTCGTTGGAGTCTGTAAGAAACGTGTTTGAGAACTCCTGCTAAAAACTGTGTTCTCTTTTGCTTGTCAAGTCGTTTCGTTTGAGTTTGTATGAAATGTGTCTGAGAACTCCTGCGTGTATTAAATAAAAGGTTTGCTTTCGTTGTTTGTAAATTGTGATGTTGTTCCTTCACTTCCCGTCTTTATGAGATGTTTGAGAATATTAGTATTTTCTTAGCTGATATGTTGTTTCTTCTAGATTTATAACATAAATTGCAATGGTTTTGGCTTAATTTTCTTAGTTCGCTATGTTGTTCTGGTCTTTATAAAAATTTTGAAAACGGTTTTCTGTGCGTCTAGAACTTACTTTCCTTGTTCGCTATGTTGTTTCGTCTATGAAATGACTAGAGAGCAAATATATTAGTAAACAGATTATTTACCTTTTCTGTCTTTGTGCTTTCCTTTTATAAAAATGTTGCGAACAGAAAAAAAAAAAAAAAAAAAAAAAAAAAAAAAAAAAAAGAGAAAAAAAAAAATCCGTTTTCATCTTTTATTATCTGTTCAGAAAATAATCAAGAAGATTATTCGACCTTCCTTAATTCCTTGAAAATCTATATTTGTAGCAACATTTGGTGTTATACTTTTGTGAGCCAGCAGATGTTTCCTTTCAAGGTTTGTTGTAGTTAACTATATGTGTTAGAATTTATAGTACAAAACTTTAAATAAAAAAGTTTCTGAATTTTTTCACTATTGGTATCGCCATTCTTCTGATACTGTCATTTGCACAAGAACAGTAAACCTTTTACTTATTCTGTCATAAAGTTAAAACGATATACTTAATGATGATTTTTTTTTTTTTGGTGTGTGTGTGTGTGTGAAATAAGTGAATCATATATTAACTTCCAAAAGATTATAAACAACATAAAACACAGTCCAATCTACCAGGCCACCAGAAGGACTATGTTTGAATTCAATCACCAATACTGAACTAATGCTTAACTAAGACAAACGATGCATATCATGAGGAACTAAAACCATACTAAGAGATGGATACATCATATGATTCACCTATTTCACAAAGGACTACATTTCCTCTTCACTTTGACCCATCCAGTTTACTGATGAAGCTACATCCTCCCATCAGCACACTTGACAAATCAACAGTAATCCTCTCCATAAAGACCATCCATCCTCCAACGGAAAGACCATGTATATGACTACATTTCCAGACACACATAAGGCAATCTGAATCTTTAAATTCCCAACATACAGATTACTCACATCATCACATGGCTTGGCATCATCTCATACTCCAATAGAATACTCCAAATAGATGAACTACATTTCCTTCAAGAATCTCAATCAACTGCCATAATGTTGCTTCCACTCCAGGCACCACTAAACCAGGAACCTGATGTTACACTAGAATTTCATCAAGATCAAGTTACAAGGCGAACAGAAATCACATCATCAAGCAGTTTCTAATGTAGCAGAACTGCTGGTTGCCCTGCATGCATCTTGAAACTCAACAGCTTATACTAGAGGAATAAGACACTAACTTTAATTCAGGTCCATTCACCATACAAATGGAGGGTAGTTTCATCTTTCACAACTCAAGAAGCAACTCAACAACCATTAATGATGATTTTCTGTGTAAGCAGCTTTATTGTTGGTAAAATCAGAAGCTTCAAACAAAGTAAGATAAGATCGTTTGAACTCCGGGAATCAGTGGTACGTACATAACTCATCAGGCTTATTGCTTAACTCAGGAGTATCCTAATGTTTCATCAGAATCCGAATGGGAGGCAGGGTATCAGCCAAACAGCAGTCCACTTTGTACATTCGCTGAAAAGACCAGTCAGTCATATTTTTTATAAAAAGATGGATCGATATCTCATATTTGGAAGAAAAACATCCCCTCGAAAGTCTCTTGTTTTTTATGGTTAGTTTTGAAAGAGAGAATTCAAGAGAAATCAGTTCTTAAAGGTAGGAGGATCATTCCACAAAATCAAGATACATCATGTTTCTGGTGCGTCAGACAACCTAAAACTATATAGACCATCTATTACTTCATTGTTCGAGATCCAGAAATGTTTGGAGTAGATTACCATCTTGTTGGAAAACAACTCAGGTAGTTCCTCATTCTCAAAATGCAGTTTATGCAAGTCTGGTATGAACTATGAAGGATTCCATGTCGGTGTTAGAAAATTTTGCACATTAATCTGCCCTTGCATTATGTGGTCAATCTGATTTCGAGAAATGAACCGATATCGAATGACTCGGTTACTTGCCACGTGGTGGATCTTGTAGAATCAAAATCTTTCGTTTGGGCGATAAAAGGAGATTTGTGCAAAGCTCATCATTTATGATTGGAATTCACAACTGTGTATTTTAGCTTCCTAATGTAGCATTCTAGACATTTTCTAACATGTTTTGTTTATATTGTTTGAGACTTAGATATGATGTCAAAAAAATGCAAGCCTTCTTACAAAACTGGTAAATATGTTACTCCGTACATAATTGCTAAACACATGCATTGCACAGAGGTAGAAAAGCACATTTCAATTTTCTAGTAGTTTGCATGTTTCATAACAGTTATATGACGATCCGCTTTCAACTTGGCTAACAAATGCATCTACCGTGAAGATATTATTTACAATAAGCTCGATTGTGCATGCAAAATGACACAGCAACTGTTGTAGCCAGCTTAAACAAACAACCGATAACCAGATAACCAAAAAAACCGATCAAAATACATAATGATCTCATTTTCCAAATTGATAAGATGGTAAAAAGGGTACAATAGTTACAAACAAAGACCTGACCACAAACCAGATGTTCTCATTCATCTTTAACTATTATATGACACACGTTTCTCTTTGTTCTTCTATCTTTCAAACTTACCTCTCTTTTTTTCGGTTTTTTCTTCTGATTATCAACTCTATTTTGATTTTATAGCAACAACATAGCATGACCATCTTTAGATATCCACCTTTTTGCTAACATGAACCCAATTTGTAATACTTGCAATCTAATCTGTCAGTTTATCAGCAAAAAGTATCATCAACGCATCAGTCAGCAAACGGTTCGACCGTAACACATGGATGCAATATACAGATTTTTCGCCCACTTTTCCTGCAAGAATTAAGATCATGCAACATGATTAACACCTATAATAGCTCAGCTTGATGTTTTTCTTGTAGGAGGAATATATTACCTTCACATGGGTGCTCGGGAAGGCAGATGTTCTTAAAGTTTCTTGGGTCTCGTCCATCATTTTTCGCCTCGGGATACTAAGTATGAAAGCTGCTTGATCAGGTGTAGCAGCCATAGATGTTATCCTGTAACCACTTTCCCATCGACGGTGGATTCCTTCACTCGGATAAAGAAAATCAAGCTCTACAACCTAACAAGTCATGGTGCAGTATCTTTTGTCAGCATCACAAAGATTCGTAACCTAACGACTACTATGACTTAAGCAACCATAAGAATACATTTATAATACTAATTATACCTGATCAGAGAATCCTGCGTTTCTCGACATAACGACACCCCAACGACTACCGGCAGTAGTCATTGAAGTGACGTGAAATCCTTCTTTCCATTTCTTGCTGATCCACTTAAATGGAAACGATTCACTAACTTTATAGGATTGTTGAGTGTAAGGCGTTCCTGGAGATGCATAAAGAATAAAAAACCGTAAGACAAAGAAAAACAAACAATTAGTTCTTACCTAGATATGCTATCAGCTAAAGGTTAAAAACAAGGAATCTTTTCAATTTCAGAACAATACGAGTATATGACATACCTAAAAATGTTCCATATTACAAAAAAGCCATTTATGTGGTCGTAAACACTAGGAGTACATCAGTACACACTTTCAAATTTCCATTTTTAGCAAAAAGACTTTACTTTACATGTTGGACCAGTTAGATAAAATAAACCCAAATTGACCCATTTTAAACAAGTTATACTACTATAGAAGTATATCTAACCTTTAGACATAACAACCAAAGAGCTTCCATTAGCTGCGCCAGCTATCGAACTGATGTAAAAATTCTTTTCCCACTGTTCCATAATCCAATCCTGATGAACATATAAATTCTAGTTAATAATTATATATGAGATATTAACATAATGAGCTAGAAGTATCAACACCATTAGATTAACCTTATGAAGAAAGACAGGTGAAACTTCGTAAACTTGAGCAGAAAATCCAGTTCCTGCATCCATAATTAAGGCCCAAAGATTGGAAGCTGACGCGACACAGCTTATATATAGACCGTCTTCATTACCCTTATCCACATGCTGACGAAGTCTTGCGTCTGCAACGTTATAGTGATATCTGCAAATGAAAGTAATCATGTTAACCGGAAAAACGAAAATGTCAATATTAGTCTTCCAATCAACTTGGCTAATATCTGTCCTATTTAAAGACATTCTTGTTTCATTGATACAAACGGATGAGGTTTTACCCGGGGAGGGCGAGTCTTTGACTAAGATGTCGGCAGCCTAACCAGGGTAGGGTTATTATACAAAGATGTCACTAAAGTTTGCGTGAAATTTGTCCTAAGGTAACATAGTTTCAAAGTTGTCATCCAGGTTACTAAACTATAAACAGCAAAAAATCTGTGATTTTTACGTTTATACTTTTGGTATGTTAAGTAACATAAATGTCATGTCTTTACAAGTTCAATAACCTAGATGACAAACTTTCATTTAGGTCAGTAACATGGATGACAACTTTCATAAGTTTAGTAACCTAGATGACAACTTTGAAACTATATTACCTTAGAACAAATTTCACGCAAACTTTAGTAACATCTTTGTATAATAACCCAACCAGGGTATCCCCGTGACTGTTTTCGACCCTTCCCTGGCCACCCCCAAGATGTGTACCTAGTGAGGATTGAACCCGAGACCTCTTGAGAGGATATCAGGGTACCTTGGTGGTGGTTGAAGATTGATATAATGGCTGGTGTAGTTTTGTATAGACCACACAGAAGTTGACTAAACGTGCGTTAATATTAATTATAGAGGTATATAAGTATTAAGTAATATCCAGGATTTAGCACGTGCTGAAATTAAATTTTGATATAAAGGCTGGTGTAGTTTTTCCGCAATCAATGTCAAGAAATGAATAACATTCCTTTTGTCGTGTTTCAGAGCTAACATAGTAACATGTTTGTAGAATGGGCAAAAGGTGCTAAAAAATCTTTTTCCTTTTTTGATGAATTTTAGTACAATTAATAAACACCTACTTTGTAAAACCAATAACTGCAGACTGCAGTGCAATGAAGAAACAAATATCTACACGCTATCTGTTTGCTGATGCCAATAGCAAGTTTGTGGCTCAAAAATGTGAGAAACTTAACTTTGGCATGTTTATCTACTGGTTATTTACTTAGATATAAGAATCAAAGAAACTAAGAGTCATTTAACATCATAATCAACACCCAAAAATCTTAACAAGTCTGCTTTCAAATGATGCAAGAATTACTACAGTTAAGAGGCAACTGTCATTAGTTGTTAGGGTTCAGTTTGTAAGTTCCTTTTGTTACTATTAACGTAAACTTTTTTGAGATTTATTAATAGCTGTAGAGAGATTAGGAAGAAAAGTATAAAACATTAATCAGCATACTGCAAATCTATCAAAAACACCTAACACAGTAAGCTTCTAAATCTGTCCTGTCATCAAACACTTATAGTGTAATTTCTAGCTGTTCCTTATCAGTCACATACAGTATAAAATCAACAATTTAACCCGTTTCATCAAGAACATATAATATGCCAATTGTCTTGTGAGCATTGTCCGTTTAAAAATTCTATCTATACAGGAGTAATTCCATTTTTTTAACTGTAAATATATATTAACATTTAATCACCCGACTCACCTTTGCTTCATCGGCCGACGTGCATTGTACACAGAAATCCATTGTGTAGCAGGATTTCCTAGTCGCACTTTCTTCCTTGGTTGTTCGTCTTCTTCCAAATTAATAAGCAATCTACCCCGTTTCTGTCCAACCTGATGAGAAAAACCACATGAAGAAATTTGTGCCCAACTCCCCTAACAAAGAAACTGAAAATTGTCATAATAAAAAGTACCTTAAGTGCCCCATCAATTCTAATTGGTCTAAGTGACGTTACTGGTTCAATTAGAGACTCAAATAAGGATATAAGCTTCGAATAATTAGGCTCCTCGTCAAATTTCATATTTGTGACCGCTTCAAGGAAATGTTTGAATGGAGCAGGACAAAAGCAACACATTAACTCAGGTGAGGTTGCCATTTTCTTTTTACAAACAAGAAAACTCTTATTGTCTCCCTGTAATATTCAAAAAGTAAACATAAACAACTCCGGGTTTGCAACTTCAATGATTAAAGCAAAATAGGAAGTAATTTAATGTTACGAGAAAAACTGACCTGGTAGCCTTGCCATGGTAACCTTCCCTTAATGAGAAATATCAATGTGTAGGCAAGTGACTCAAGGTCATCCCTTCTACTGCCTGTTCGACCTAAATGTGCATGCACGCTAGCATATCTTATTGTACCTCTGCCAAAAAAATATTCATAATGAGTTTTTATACGAAAGCACATAAGACTGATTCTTAAATACAGCAAAAATAGCACAAACCTAAATATATCCGGCCGTTGATCATATTCAACATGCTGGTTAGATGTTGAATCTTTCCATTTTGAAGCTGAAACGTCATGAAAGAACGTTAATGACAATATTTAAAACTGATAACGACATAGTGAATGACAATAGAAATGTAAGCATACCCAAACCAAGATCAATAAGATATAGTTTCTTCTCATCCGGAGATCCTGGTTGACCAAGTAGAAAATTCTCCGGCTTCACATCACCATGTACAAACCTTAATATGAAACAGAGAGCTCAATAAAAGGGCCAAAAAGAAGCTTCCTTAAACTTAGTACCGCAAATAGAGATTGTTCATGTTAGAGTGTTTAGAAAAGCCTTACCCCTTCGAGTGAAGTTTTTCAAGAATTGATATCGACTCGACAGCAATGCAAGCCACCATACTAGGTGACATCCTGTAGAAAGAAACAAGATTAAGAAACAGTATAAAACTACGTATGTTGGAACAAAGAATATAATATTAATAATAATAATACTTACGATTGGCCTAAAGAATTCCAAACATCCCAAAGACTAGGTCCAAGCATGTCCATAACCTAAATAATAATAATAAATCGCATTACTACACAACGACAAACTATCATACTACATAATGAGGAGGTCAAACGACTTTTCAAGTCAAAACTCACCAGTATGTAAAAGTCACCTTGCCGACCCTTGTAGTGAACATATGGAATCCCGTAACATCCATTCAAAGTGCTTTTTTAACAAAAAGGCCAATGCATTAGATCATAACGTCACAATTTAAGGGTTCATTTATGAAATAATATATGCATTTCATACCTGTAAACTTGCCATTCATAAGGAGGACCATAGTTGCAACCCTTACTATTACGGTGCTCAAACTTCAATGCTACCTATAAAGGTAGAAACTTGAAAGATCAAATCGCTGACACAAACAAATATAAACCTCGTTCCTCTACTATTTTTGGTTTTGACGTACCTCGACTGCATCTGGGCCTGTTCTCCCGGAACCACCGCTTAACCTCCTCCCGACATAAACCTGCCCAAACCCACCCTTGCCCAACTTTCTTTCCGTCTTATATATAGGAGAGCTACCCACTTGTACCTTCATCAATGCAGCAAGACACGCTAATTAACAAACTGCATCCTAAGAACAAAAATTTAACACGAGAAGATAGCAATCACATTAAACATACCCTCTCAGGCACGGGAGCCGTGCTTCCTTCTTCTTCCACTCCCATTATTTTATCAGCACTTCCACCTTCCATTGCAATATCCTTATCCGCAACCACTTCTAATCTATTAACAACCGGCTCACCAATTCCAATGGCCGCACGGTCAGGAACAATATCACAAGGCGGTTCCTGGTCTAAATCAATCAACCTAACGCCTCTTCCTCTACCAGCTGTTCTACCTTTAGTTACGCCTGCAGCATCAGCACCTCTTCCTCTTCCACCACCAGTCTTCCTTCTAGGCCTAGTTTGACTCGGTACAACAACGTTTTCACCTTGATCAATAGGTTGTTGAGTGGCAGGCTGAAGATCACCGAGACGTTTTGATCTCCTTGCTCCACTTCTCAGTTGTGGCATCGTCACCCATACACTTTTATTTATATCCAAATCATAATCCCCTATCTCACGTTTACGCCTCTCCACTTCCAGTTATATCTACACGCATAAAAACAAACACATTCAAAATACGAAACAAATCAAAACCGCCCTAATAATAGAACATTTCCATAACTGATAAAACAATGTAGCTGGTTAAAATAGTCCTCCTATCATCTAAATCCACACGCACCACAATAACGACAAACGAAACTACAATAATGATACCAAAAACTTGCTTAATCGTAAAGCAATATATCTCAAAACTTATACTATTCTAAGCAACAAATATATTTTCAAAATCTGCTTAAAAATTTGATTCTTTAAAAAATATAAATTCAAACCAACATATCATTAACTAAAAACTATAACATCGCAATCAACCAACGAAACAATCAAATCAAAGACAACAATGTCTAACTACTTTAACCGATCATCAAAAAGCTAACAAACCACCATACGTAATTACTCCACACAATGTAGCTATTTTCAGAAAACAAAAACATATCACATGAACAATACTCAAAAGTTGCTTAATCATGAAGCAACATATCTAAAACTTTTACTATTTATATAAATTCCAAAATCAGCTTCAAATTTCAATCTTTTTTTCAAAAAATACAAACGAATTATTAACTAAAAACAGTAACACCATAATCAACTAACTAAC
The DNA here is from genome assembly GCA_030686995.1 of Artemisia argyi. Classification (NCBI taxonomy): domain Eukaryota; kingdom Viridiplantae; phylum Streptophyta; class Magnoliopsida; order Asterales; family Asteraceae; genus Artemisia; species Artemisia argyi. The sequence goes on from CM060694.1 coordinate 37,451,333, forward strand.
GGCAATGTTTTTATACACGACAAACACAATCAACTAACATAACAATGAAAATTGACAAAATCTAACTAGTTTAATCGATCATTTGAACAACCTAAAAAACAATGTAGCTAGCAAAAACAGCAATCACTATCATCCAAATCCAAACGCGAAAAAACAAAAGTACTCATACATCAATCAGCCTCAAAAACTCGCTTATTCATAAAGCAACTTATCTCAAAACCTTTACTATTCTTAGCAACAATTTTTTTTTTTTTTTTTAATAAAAATCAATCTACTTTAAAAAAAAAAAAAAAAAAAAAAAAAAAAAATCTAAAAATCCATAATCTACTTCAAATTTTATTCCTTTTTTAAAAAAAAATCATAAAAAAATATAAAAATCCATAATCTACTTCAAATTTATAAAAAATCATAATCAACTAACATAACAATCAAATTAAAATCAAACTACTATAACCGATCATCAAACTATTCATAAACAATCAAACAAATAAATAAATAAAAATCAGATCGTTTTTTTGGTTATACCTGAATAATAACAAAAGTAAAATAAAACGATCGGAACAAAATGCTTTTAGATCGTTTTTTTTATAACCTTATCTGATAAGATATAAAAAAAATCATAAAAATTTAAGCTCTAAAAAATGATCAATTCATAAAATTTGGGGAGATTTGAATGAGAAAAACGTAAAGAATGTGTGTTTTTGTTATGTGATTCTTTGCGGCTATCGGTGTGTGTGTTTATGTTTTTATGTATGTGTTTCTTCTATGTAATGATATAGTAATATAATAATGTTTTTTATAAAAATTAGTTTTGAATGGAGGTGAAAGAGAAAAAAAGGTAAAGAAGGTAGTGACATGTGGCGTTTTATGTGACCAATTGTTCTTCTTCTAATATTCCTCTTTTTGCTAGTGAAAGCAATTTATCAGTGGTTTCGGTTTTCGGTTTGTTCGGTTAAATTTTTTTTAAACATTTGATTTAAATTCGTTTCAGTTTTCGGGATGATCTGATTAACCCAAATTACATAATTTATATTTTTTTCATATAATTATTTAGACTTTTAAAGAAAGAAAATCTTCAAACTTAAAAAGAAAAATATTTATATTTATATTAGGAAAGAGGTTTAATGATTTTTATATATAAATATATAAAAAAATATATATATTTATGAGAACTCGGTTTCCGGTTCTGTTCAGTTTTCATTTGGCTTAAACTATATCCAATAATCCAAAGACAAAAATCGAATATTTGATTCGGTTCGGTTTGATTTTAGCAAATTCGTTTTGGTTCAATTTCGGTTTTCAGTTACTGTGAGTATTACTCGAGTTGTGAACACCCATGAGTTATCACATTTTAGGTTGATTTGAATTTCAGTTATTCAGTTTTTTTTTTTTTTTTTTTTTTTTTTTTTTTTTTTTTTGCAATATAAGATTTTTTGTCAAATTTTAAAAAAGTTATAGGTCATTTTTCAGCTGAAATTGTTTATTAATGTGATTCATCTCTATAATTGGACTAGCAGGGTTCCCGCGCGATGCAGCTGCGGGCACCCTGTAATTTAATTTTTTCGGTTAATAATTTATTTTATTTGTACGTTTTTTGGCAATAGCTTTACTGACTAGTTTTTTATCGCAAAAGTTTGATGAAATTTTGATTGGTTTGTATTATTTTATTTATTATTTATTTTATGTTTTTGTTTAGTAGTTTGCTTGGTTTGTACAATATGTGAACATATTTTAGTTTATTATATTTTTTTTAACAATAAATTTATGGATATCAAAAATTCCGTTTAGCTCGTGTCCGTTCGGGCTCGAGCCCGGTTGACCCGTGCCCGTTCGGGCTCGAGCCCATTTGGCCCATTGACCGTTCGGGCTTAAAAATTTGTATAATATGCTTTATTATTTGTATTAGTGACATTTAATGCAGGAATTGTGTTTAAATTGGTTGTACAATATGCTTGATTATTTGTATTTCTTATGTAAGGGGTGTTTTAATAAGTGTATTAATTGTATATATTGACTATTTAATTAATTGTATTTAATGTACATAATTCAATTTTAAGTCATTAATTTTGAACTTTAATGGCAAAGACAAAGTGGTGTGTACATGAAGCTACTAAACTTGTACATGTCTAATTATATTTCATTTATTGTATTAAATGTCTAATTGTCTTGAATCATTGTACTTTTAGCATTGAAATGTGTAATGCTTAATTTTAAGTATTCTATTAATTGTAGTCATTCATGCTTTATAATATACTAGACAAGTACCCGTGCATAACAACGGGATTTATAGCGGCAGATAGTTATAGTGATGCTTTGGTTAAAGTGTTTTGTGTAACTATAGTTGTTTGCCGTTAGAAAATCCCGTTGTTATGCATGGATACTCGTCTAGTTATTTTCGAAACCTCCAATATGCATATGCCTCTTTTTATATACCATGTGCATAACCTATTGATATGTCCGTAAATCAAAAGTAAAGTGATCAACTATCAGGAAAATAGTAATTAAACGGTTGAAGGTAAAGTGTACAAAAAAAAATGCAACAATTATAAAATATCGTTGCTATGCATGGGTACTCGTCTAGTATTTATTAAACCTTGATCCTTTCACAAATAACACTACAAAATTTCCATATAAAAATAATAAAATTGATTTGCACACGTTTTAATTTGATACTCTATTTTGTGGATAACATAGTTGTATTGTATTTATAGTGTGCTCTGTAAACTTATACAGTAAGTGTTTCAAGCAAAATAAAAAGTGTGCAAATTATAAGATTGTAGCGAGTCAAATAAACAGATGTCCAACCACCAAAGATCTATTTTGATATTTATTTTGCAATTACATATATTTAATATAAACCTTAATTCAAGTTTTCCAGACAAATGTCGTTAGCTCCACAATATACAATTTTATATCATTTTCTATTCTTTGATATGACCTTTTCAAAAAAAAAATAATAATAAAAGAATAAAAAAGAAAGTTGTATTCGTCACTTTTACTCGATCAGGAATAAAAGAGTCATTTTTATGCAATGTAATTATTGTTTTCAAAGATAGTTTAGTTTTTTAAAATAGTTTATAAGTTGCCAAAGATAGATTAATTAAGGGTAATTTAGTCAATACATTAATTTCAACTTTTTCACTTTTCACTTCTTGACTTTTTGACCATTTTATCTTTATAGATAGTATAGATATGATATTTAAAATTCATTTCGGCTAAATTTATGACTGATAATCACTTTCAAAAATTTTAAATAACTTGTAGCGCACAAAAAATAACTTCAATACATTAAATTGAGAAAAAAAATATTAAGTACTTAAAATTTAAATTAACCTGAAGTTTGATACATTTTTGTACAATTTTCCTTATAAAATCATGCTCGATGCTAGAAAAAGTAAAAAGAAAATAAGATTATGCTCTTATCAATTTTTGGAATCCAGATCGACCGGTCGTTTAACAGGTTGAATTGGAAACTGGTGAGGTTATTAGAAGCAAGGTTGTAAATATCGCTCGGTGGTACTGTGACGGTCGACCTCCGCCAAGGGCCATATCCGTCTTGGCGGCGATATGGTGGCACCATGGTCGAGACCATAAATTATAATGGAATTCATTTATAAAAATAGCAATATTAATGCTTTTATTATTTTTAATTATATATCTTTTGTTATATAATATAAATCTCCTTCTCTAACATAACCTAGAAAAGCTTCATGATTTGTTCCAAACATTAAAACAAAATCTAGAAAATCAAAGTTGACCGGTGTGAATACGACGAAAAAAAAAAAAAAAAAAAAAAAACTATATCGGAAGTTGACTGGCGTTGACCGACCCCCCGCCATGGCCGATTTTGGTCGCCACGCTTCGATTTTGGACCAACATTGACCAAAACAAGTTAGACCGATATTGGAAATATTGTGGTGGTGGACCACCGCCAACCGCCATGGCGCCGCTATATCGGCCGCTATGGCCGATTTTTACAACACTAATTAGAAGTCGATGTTGAGAAAAGAAAAAACTTCTTTCAATCGTCAGTTTAACCATGAATTGAGAGGTCCGCGTGGTCGATTAGATAACCGATTTTTAAAAGGATGGTTATTATTTCCAATGATGTCTTGTGTTCCATTCGACTTTTTATTAAAAGTAATTGAAACAAATGCTTATTATAGCTGTGGTGGAAACGAGCCGAGCTCCTCGTGAAAAGCTCGGGTTTGGAACGATAAAAAGCTCGAACGAGCTCGAGCCCAAGTTCGAGCCTAAGTTTGGGCTCGTTTAATAATCGAGATCGAGCTCGAGCTTTGTATATAAAGATCGATTAAGCTCGCGAGCCTAAACGAGCCCTAAAAATATATGCGTATATATATTTTCTACACATAAAACCATGTATAAACGAGCTCGATACTAGTGTGATTAACGAGCAAGCTTTATTGCATTCAAAACGTTATATAAGTTAGTCGCGCCCGAGCCGAGCTCGAGCTTTTGAAAATATGCACGAGCCGAGCTCAAGCACAAAATATGAGGCTCGAAACGAGCTCTAGCGCGAGCTTTTTATATATAAATGAGCCGAGCTCGAGCTCTGGCATGATCGGGCTTGGCCGGCGAGGTGCTTCATTTAGCTTATTTCTAAGCTTACAAGCTTATTTGATTTATAAGCTTATATAAGTTAAAAAAAAATCTCAAAATAAGCCAAAAATCTAGGCGTATGAAATATAAGCTGAAATCAAATAATCTAACTTATAAAGGAGGAATGCATACTATTAATAGAAATACTTAAAATTAAGCAATACAACTTCTAAAGCTATAAGTATAACAACTAATGATACTTATAGAAATTTCCTTCATATTTAATTCTAACATACAATTAAAACTAACATTAAATACAATAAATAAATCATTATGTACATTAAGTAGAATTAATTAACTAATCAATAAATATAATTAACGGACTTATTAAAACACTCTTACATAAGAAATACAAATTATCAAGCATATTGTACAACCAACTTAAACACAATTCCTGCATTAAATGTCACTAATACAAATAATAAAGCAAATTATACAAGTATTCAAGCCCGAACGGGCAACGGTCCAAATGGGCTCGAGCCCGAACGGGCACGGGTCAAACGGGCTCGAACCCGAACGAACACGAGCTAAACGAAATTTTTGATAAAATACATGATTCACCGGAAAATTTTATTTCAAAGTACACGTCGATGCAACGCGCGAGTACACTGCTAGTCTTGTATAAAGCGCTAATGAAGTTTATAAGAAAATGTCAATCGGTACTATACTACTATGCATGAGATTAGAGTTTAATCGATGACAGAAACATTTTGATAAACAGATAAAGTTAAATGCACACATATACGAGCATGTAGAATGTGAATGTAGAGGTTTGATTTTTTTTTTTTTTTTTTGAAGTTGTGATGTATGTGTACGTGTTTGTTGATGTAGCGTGTTTCTATGTTATACATACAAAAGTTGAGGATTTTGTGATAGGGAGAATTGTATATACCCATTAAAACTCAAAAACTTGCATATTTTCTCACAATACAAGTTTTTAATGTATGATGTATAATGCAAGTTAAGCATGTTTTGAGTATATATGCAAATATGCAAGTTTTAGTGGGTATATATGCAATTGCCCCTTTTGTGATATATGTTTTCCTCATAGTCATAAAATTTAAGTATTTTAATTGTTCAATAAAAAGTCACCAGAATTGTCTTCGTCTTCTTAATGTTTTTTTTTTTTTTTTTTTTTTTTTTTTTTTTTTTTTTTATATATATTTGTATTCATGGTCAACGTTGCATGATGTTCAATATTGTGTATTCATGGTCAACAATTTCAGTCAACTATTGCATGATGTTCAAAGTTGCCATGTCTCAAATATTTGAAACTCAATACGAGAAACAGTCAACACTATGTAGGATGCCCTTAGCTCCGGCTTAATCTAATTTGCCGAACAAGTTTATAAAAACAAAATTTCTAGTTTAGGCTTATAAATAAGTCTCAGCCCCAGCCTCAGCCCATTTTACCAAACATACCATGTAGGATGCACTTAGCTCGGCACCAAACGTTTTTGTTAAATAAGTATCAACAGGGTCTACGAGACTACGAAACAACTCAAAAGCAAATATTAACGACATTTCTTAATCTCTTATGCCCATATCAGGCTCATATTATCATCACCTAGAAATGTTCCTCATTTGAAACTAAGGCGCCCATCTAGTAGCCATTTCTTAGATTTGATTAACCAAAAGGAAGTGAATGTTCATTTTGATCTTCATTATAGCCGAATAACGCGTCATGAAGAACAACATGGCTTTAGACTCATGACTCATTGCACCGCGACACCGCATACAAAGCAAAAGCATGAAAAAACTTTATAAAGATCAATTTTTAATAAGTGCTACTGGTAATAAACAACCATAAACCAAAATTTATGTTTTTCAACATTAGTTATTTATTTGAGGTGATTTAAAGTTAGGATCAAATGAGAAGTAAAGTTAAAATAAGAATGGTGAGAATAAACCATAACACACATTTTAGATGCATCTATATCTTAAATTTCTCACTTTTATTTTAAATGTGTAGTTGAAAATATTGCTCACTTTTTTTTTTTTTTTTTTTTTTTTTTACTTTTTCTTCTTATTGGATCATTTTTCATATATCATACACAATGACCGACGAGTATTTGATTTAGCAGGCATTCTGAAATTAATGTATCTAAGTATGGATGAGCATTTTTTGAGCTCTAAAAGATGACCAATTTTATTAATTTGTGAAATTAGGTTTGGGGAATGAGATTTGAATGAGAAAAACGAAAAAAATGTGTTTTTGTTTTGTGATTCTTTGCAGCTATCGGGGTGTGTGTTTTTATATTATGTATGTGTTTCTTCTTTGTAATGATATAATAATATTTTATAAACTTTAGTTTGAAAGAGGTGGTTGCACCTACATGTTGCGGCGGGACTTTTTTGCTTTTAGTTTTTATGTTGCATGTGTTTGGTCATATGTTGGGTGCCTAAATTGTGTTTGTTTGTGTCTATACATATGTGGGTTATATTTTAAGTGGCTGGCACAACTTTTTTGCTTTTAGTTTTCGTTCTGTTTTTGTTTGTTCATATGTTATTTGCCTAAATTGTATGCGAGAATCCTTATGTAAATGTAAGTGTAGTTTTTTTTAGCACATTTTTTTTTTATTATTCTTGTTTTTTTTTTTTTTTTTTTTTTTTTTTTTTTTTTTTTTTTTATACTTACATTTGGGCTTCTTTTGTGTGGTGCAAAATAAAGATAGCACCTATTTATACAACTTAGCCCAAGCTAATGTAGCATAGCAACTAAAAGTATATATAATTTTTTGTTCGTAGCCATACGGGAACATAGTCTTATAAAAAAAAATCATATGGGGGTGGATTGTGAGGGATCATCGAGCCATACAGGAACATAATCTCATCAAAAGTGACGTGGCAAGAAATAATTATTTTGTTCTTAGCCAGATCGAGAAAACAATACCCACAATGACTTGTGGGGAAACCAAGGAATATTAATGGAGTGACACGTGGTTCAAGTTTAATGTTGGGAAAGAGGTGTGGATAACATAAGCACCCAAAAGCACGAAGCGTGGACTAATCGGGGCGAGCCTTCTATAAGCGAAAGTGAGGTGTTTCATTATTAATGGAGGTGGAAGGTAGAATCTTTAAAAGATAGGCCGACGCATGGAGAGCTTCAACCCAAAAAATAGGAGGTAAATGAGCTTGAAAAAGGAGGGTACGGATGTGGTTGTTAATGGTGCGGATCATACGTTCAGACTTCCGATTTTGTTGTGAAGTTTTTGAGCAAGAAAAGTGTATGGTAATGCCATTTGTGGCAAATTATTGGTGTAAGACGTTATTACTAAATTCACGAAAATGAATAAACTGATTGATAATGAATTACATGCCAAAGTATATATATCCATAACATAGAGGCTTAACCCTAAACAAATCGTAATTTAATACAAAACTGGGCCGAATCCTAATCAAATACAAATCATTGACCGAACCCATAAATTAATCCACTAAAAGTACCTTTCTAGTATACATATACAACACTAATACATAGATACTCATATCACAAGATATTTCAGAAGATTCTCTATAATTTTAAATTTTGAAGGCCCAAACTTTCTTACCTGCATCATAAATATTTTTGATAGAAAACATAGGAAGGTATTTTTCACAATTTTGGGAATGCAAACATGTAGCATTCAAGATTCTATATACGTATCTTCTCTAAGTTTGCCTCTTCAAGATTCTATGTTCTGCTGCATCAGCAAGTGCATTGAACCACTTTGGTCTCCCGGTTGACAGCATGAGATAGCCCAACCCCAATCCAAGTAGAGTTCCACAACTATATCCCAACATGACCGGTTTCCATGTAAATCCACTCTTCTCCTTATCTTCATCAACACCTTTAACTTGTGGTTTTCGTGGATACTCGCACTTTTTTAGCAATGGAAGTCCACAAAGTTCTGGATTCCCTCCAAATGAATTCCCTTCAAATGTATTGAATTGTTTTCCATTTGGAATGCGCCCCACAAGATGGTTTTGTGAGAAATTTAAGAAACTAATAAATGTTAAGTCTACAAGGCTTGGGGGAATCTCTCCTGTGAGTTGGTTGCATGATAGATCTAATGACTCAATTTCTGATAGTTTTCCAAAAGAATTTGGGATACGACCATTGAGTTTGTTGTGTGATAAGTCAAGCACTTTTAACGACCTTAGATTTCCAATGACGTTTGGAATCTCATTTTCGAATTTATTGTTTGACAGATCAACAATTGTGTACTCAACCAAAAGTCTTGGAAATTCTTGATCCTTTCCTTTCACAGCAATGATGATAGAGTAATATTGACCACCCATGTACAAATATTCCGGTGTTGTACCCTTCTTTACCACGTTCTTCATGGCATTGAAATTCAGAAAATAATTTTCTGGGAGTCGACCTTCAAACCCATTATTCGATAAGTCAAAAACTCGTAGACTTGGAAATGAGAATTCCACATCAGATGAGTTGAAAATGTTTCCATGAAAATTATTTGATTTGAGGATAAGAGCTTTCAGATTGGGAAGATCGCCTAACCAACTAGGAAATGTTCCATTTAAGTTGTTGTTTCCCAAATCAAGTACTTTCAAGGATTGACATTTATGCAAAGATGTGGGAATCTCTCCTTCTAATTGATTTCCATTTAAAATTAACCCCTCTAATGCTCCAAAATCCTCATATACATTTGGAATGGTGCCAGCTATCGAGTTATTTGAGAGATCCAAAACTAACAACCTATTTCCTCCTATCTCCCCTACCCAATCAGGAATGTGGCCATGTATGTCATTACTAGATATATCTAACGTTTCAAGCTTTTTCATGGCTCGTAAGGACTTTGGAAATACCTTTATCTTGCAATAGGCCAAACCTAAAAGCTTAAAATCAGGGTTGACATAGCTAGTACCATTCTTGGTCATAACAGATAAACCACTGCGTGAGAGATGGAGTTCTCTAAGGTTGGTTAGGCTTGATAACAATGTATCCAACTCCCACTCACCTCTAAAGTTATTATTTGAAAGGTCTAGATAAGTGAGGTTGGTAAGTTTTTGAAATGTTTGCCCAACAGGAACATTACCAAGCACATCAATTTTTCCCGATAATTGATTGTGCCCAAGAGATAATCCTTTTATAGATTGAAGAGAAAATAGCTCAAGTGGTATAGTTCCATTCAACATGTTTCTTCTGAGCCTAACATATTCTAAAGAAGGAAGAGTAAACAACCAAGTAGGCAACTCTCCAGAAAGCACGTTAGATGATAAATATAGAAATAGAAGTTGCTTAAGGTTAACGAGGGATTCCGGAAGGGGCCCCATCAAACCACAATCTGAGAGATCAAGGAAAATCAAAGACTTGAGATGGCCAATCGAGTAAGGAAGCTCTCCTGAAAAGTTGGTGAGCGAGAGATCTAACCAGTAGATATTGCTGCTAGTGCTAGTGTTAACAATAGGCATCGGACCAGTGAGATTACTGTTACCTGATAACATAAGTTCTTCCAAATTTTTAAGATTAAAGATGTTATCAGGTACTTTTCCTTGCAGGCCGGTGGAAGTAAGATCGAGTGATTTTAACGAAGGAGAGATATTAAGGTATGTTGGTAAAACCAAACCTATATTAATATCAGCAAGCCAAAGGTTTGTCAAAAGAGTAGAATTTAATAAGAGATTATTCAAAATGTATGGTGGCAAATCAATCCCAATATTATTTGAGAGATCAAGCAAACTCAATTTTGAAAGATGTGAGATTTCTGAGGGGATTTGACCTGTGAAATTGTTATCCGACAAATCGAGTTCTTCCAACGATTGAAGATTAAAAAGGTTGTGAGGCAGTTTTCCATGCATTCTGGTGGAACGAAGTTTTATTGATTTCAAAGAAGAAGAGATATTAAGATTACTTGGTAAACCTGAAGATATATTAACACGTCTAAGTGAAAGTTCTTTCAGATTCGTACAGTTTTGAAACAAATTAATGAGAGCACGAGGTTCAAGCGTTAAATTATTTAAAGCCATGTCAAGTGTTTCTAGGTGAGGAAGATTAAAAAGGGTGGAATTAGCATGGATGGTACCTTGTAGCATACCACAACGAAGATCAAGACCAATAATATCACCGGTAGTGTCTTTGCACGTGACCCCGTCCCAATCACAGCAATCTGAACTTATGTTCCAGTTCATCAACTTTGGAAAAATTTCTGAAAGCGAATCTTCACAATTTGTACGACTGGATGTGTCATTGATGGAGAAGAGACTCTCTTTAAACAGAAGCAAAGCACGGGCCTGTTGCGCAGAGCATTTACGAGTGGTAGGGGAAGTGCATGAAGCAAAAGCGATGAAAAAACAGGAAAGGATAAGAGAGTTAAATAATTTTGAATTACTCATTGTGTGTAATGTGTCTACTTGCTATGAATATCCACACTTGCAACCAATATTTATACTAATAGACTCAGGGTATGTTTGGCGACAAGTAGCAGTAAGCAGTAGTAGTAAGCAGTAAGCAGTAGCAGAAGTAGTAGCTGTAAGCAGTAGCAGTAAGCAATAGCTGTTTGTTTAAAAAACGTGTTTGGTAACACAGCAGTAGCTGTAACTATAAATGTAAAATTACGAAAAAGAACGTATACACATTAAAACAAAACTTTGATTAAACAAATAATAAAATTATTATATATGAAGTATTCATCACTTCTACATGCTTGATATTATAGAAACACCATTATACAAACACCTTTATATGCTAGCTTTTATCTACCATATTCCATATTGTGATTTATGATATATTGTCCTTGGAGAACCAACCATATATATTATTGTTTTAAAATGTAGCATGTACTCCTATCAATAAGTCTATAACCATTAAAAAATTTTTTTTTTGAAAAAGGCAATATATTATAGCTATAAACGTATATACAATGAAAATACAAATAAGGGACAAAAGCCTCACCATACCCACTTGGCACAAATTGACCACAGCTCAAGATAAACCATTCATATTTGCTGGTCGTGTAGTGGTTTACTGGTAACATTTTTCAAAAATAAACCATTCATATTTGTACATGGTAATATTTGAGGGTAAATATGTAAATTTCTTAACAAATGTTAGGAGCAGTAAGTGGAAAGCTTCTTCATGAAGCAGTAGAATATGGAGCAGTTGGGCTCCTTTAAAACGCTCTTGGAGGTGTTGCCAAACAAGCTTTTCATTTAATTGCTTACCGCTTACCGCTTGTCGCTCCTAAACGCTTCCTTAACGCTTGTTGCCAAACACGACCTCATTGTAATAGCAGAGGAATCTATTAAATTTGTAGGGTCCAATAATAGAAAAATCCACAACCATACTGATTTTGAGGTTTATTAACTTATTGAATATGTAGGGAAATTGTGTTAAAAAAAGAATATGTAGGGAATTATATTGATCAATTCCAGCTTTAGTGTTCAAGGGACCAGCTGCTTATAAACTTACATATATTTCTGATTGAAAGAATTTAAGCTATAATGATCCTTTCTACACTTATATAGATTTTTCAATGGAACTAAATCTAAAGCTTATTATAAGTTATTGATCCATTACACCCTTTATTAATACTATTTTCATGTCAAGTTTGGTTTTGTCTTTTGTTTACAAATGATGTTACAATAGACGAGTATTTTGATTTTTGCTGAGATTTCTCCAATTAAATTCTTATGGAGTTGTCTAATTATAAGACGTCCCAACCACAGACAAGCATTGTGACTTTGTCTGATCTTTCGTTTTCGCCATATTCGTAATTCCATGACAGAAAAAGAGTTTCAACTATTCTCACGCGATTACATTTAATTATGAGCGGAAAAATCCGATTTTATAAGTCTTTCAATTGTATATGTAGGGTTTTATACATCATTTTCTTTTCTTATTGTATGAAACTTCAAACGTCTAATCCATGAAATGAATTATAACTTTGTAAGTCAATGCAAATGAAATGAAGAATTGCAAGTGGAAGGCCACGTGATGGTTTCTTTTGAAAGGAAATGGGAATAGATGGCACGTGAGACCATCAGCCTAGCGAAAGAAAATCATAACCGATCCAAGCAAGCCCAGTCCTTCACCCCCAGGAGCAAACTAAGCCAAGATCGTCAGTTAGCTTAAAATCTTAAACTAAATTTTATGCCAACTTCAACTCCCCGCCGCAACGCGGCGGACCGGCGCCGAACTCGTTAAATGATATATAGGGTTTTATACTTCTAAACTAGATAATTGGGCAGGTTAATCTGATTAGATCGCGAGTCGTGACTTATGTGAGTCTTTGCATAATGATAACGCAATGGTTATACAAGTCTCTTGATTGGTACGTTGGTCTTTATTATTTAATGTTTTCACATGTTGTTTACCTCGACTTTTCGAGCAAACCAATTTGCAAGCTCACATTTATATAGAGAAATCAGATGAGTCAAATAAAGATGATTCAAATCAGGTTCAACTAATTAAAGTAAGCACATACACATATGAGTATATGACTATTAACAAGGTGAGTAGGCCCGCGCGTTGTGACGAGGTTAGACGTATGTATTTTTCAAACTTCGGAATACAGTTTATTAGATAGAGTTATATGATCAACAAAACTAATATTGATCAAGCGTTCACATGATTAGTTTGCCTTAATATTATGTTACTCGGAGCTGTCATCGCAACCAAAAATTTAGTGGCTAGCAACATTAGAAAGTTATTCAACGGTAAAAGTAGTCTTGCTTTTTGGTAACAAAATTTTAAGTAACCGTTAATGGCCATGTTAAGTATTTTTGGACTATCGGAAACTTTAAAATAAAATTCAAGAGAAATTCAAGTTAGGGAAAATGTGTAGCTTCAAACCCATATGAGGTTTGAAATGAGATCAATATAGATCTCATATTTGTCATAGAACCAATGAACCAATCATAGTCACCCATTTTTACTTTTAACATTTTTTAAAAAAACAAAATATCTTGCAAACGGTAAATCTTCAAGCTACAAAAAAAAAAAAAAAAAAAAACAATCGCGATGAGAATTCAATCATCTTTCTATAGATATGCATTGTTATATATTTTTGGCGATTTTTTTTTTTTTTTTTTTTTTTTTTTTATTATTTTTTTTTTCAAAATTTCTGCCCAGAAAAATCATATATGGTTTGTAAAAATCATATATGATTCGTTAAAATCAAATCATATATGATTCTTACGAATCATATATGATTTTTACAAATCATATATGATTTTTCTGGGCAGAAATTTTGAAAAAAAAGTTTGTCGAAAGTATATAACAATGCATGTCTATAGAAAGAAAATTTAATTCTCGTCGCGGTGGTATTTTTTTTTGTAGTTTGACGATTTACGGTTTGCGAGATATTTAAGTTTTAAAAAGAGGGTGGAAGTTTATTTTTTTTTATTTTGATAAAAAAAAAAAAAGAGTGGCTAAGATTGCTTGATAGATTATATGGTAAAAATTAAATCTATAAAGAACTTTTGGCTATGATGTTTTAATGTTATGGTAGATTATGGTTACAGTATGCAAGTTACCAAGTTGCAACTTGAATACCGCTAGTTCTTTGGTTACTTTTGGTGATCTAACCATGTATATCTTGGAGTTCGACCAGACGAATTCCTCCAAGAAAAGATTCAAAACCCTAAATTACTTTCCAAAAAAATGAGGCACAACATGTATGTGTGTAATTTTTGAGTTCAGGAAAACTTATCGTTTGTGGTCCATTTGGTTACTTTCCATGAATTTCAACAAGAGAAATGATTGTCACACATAAAAGTTATTACTAATTTTGTGCCTAAAACATGTGTGGCAACAATTCATTGGTTGTATCAACCGGACCCACTTCTTCATAATCTAATGTAGTAATGACTCATAAGTTAGGCGCAACATTAGTCATGTCTTTTATGTCTCTTAATCTTTTTCCTTTCAACAATGCATCAACGATAAACAACAATGGAAAAACCAAAAAAAATGTAGAAAACACAATTTAAACTCATGCAAACCTTTATTAAATCTCAATTTAACAAAACACAAAACTGATCTTAATCAGTTTAATATAAAATCAAGTAATCAACCACAGAATACCACAACTAATCAGGTGTAATCCTAATATCTAAATTGATATTAGTACTATTACAATAACAACTTGTATCATATGTATGTGATTTGGTGCTAAAGTAGTCAATTAAAGTCAACCACAGATGTGGTCAATATAGTCAAATACCCTAGACCAATGCTTCTGAATAGTACAGAGTATCACCGGGTCATTATGTCCCGACGAGGTCTGGATAGTATTAAAACGGGTTTGTGATCGGGTGATTCTGAACAGGAAAGGGGTAATAGGGTTTTAATGATTACGCAAAGGAAATTCAAATGAAAAACAAGTTAAATAAACTAACTTAACTAAAACGTAAGACCAAGTTACCCTAAAACGTGTTTGAAGTTAAAAACGCGCACTTACGTTAAAAATAACGCGAGTGCGCAAAATAAAAAGTGAATTTAGAGCTACGCTAACCCTACGGGCATGAAAATTACTTTTCTAGAATCCTAATGATAAAAGAAAATTTTAGAAAAAAGAAAATTATTTTTTTAGACTTTTTATTTAATTATTATTAATTAAAAACTATTTAAATACTAATAAAACTAATTTAAATTATAATAAATCAAAGATGAATAGTAAAAATTCTAAAACTTTTTATAAAAATACTACTTAGTCTAATTAAGCTAGGAAAAATATGAAAATGGTGAAAAAGCTTATTAATAAGCTGGAAATCAGCTTATAAGCTTATATAAGCTAAAAAGACTAAGGATTACTATATAAAGAACCAAGGAAACATAAAACAATAACACATGCTTAGCCTAGATGGTGCACCCTGTTGGTATGGTTTTGACCAGTCAACCCAAGAGGTCGAATCCCACTCTTGGCATAATTTGCAAAACATTTTTCTTTTTAATTTTTTCTATTACACAACCATTAATCAACCAAAAATAACAAACTTTAATAAAGACCAACTTTTTAAAACACAAGAATAAGCTCAGTGTGAGCTTAATCTCACCACAGTCCACAAACTAAGCTAGAAAAGAGATTCAAGAAACTTGAAAAGCTGAAAATAAGCTACACACTGAGATCTAAGGAAGGAAAAAGCTAGAAACACATGAATGTGACCAAAATAAGCTTAAATCACTGAATAAGCAAAATGAAATAAGCTTATAAGCACAATAAGCATTCCCAACACAACTGAACACTGAAACAGGCCTGCAGGCCACTTGGGAGGCTATTTAAGCTTATCTAATAAGCTTGTAAACCCAAATAAGATCTGGAACCAACAAGCTCATACCCTGGGCTTTCCAAAAAGTCAAGGTATTCACAAAGGGACCCACAGATAAGCTCTAGAAAAGCCCTTGAACATGGGCTGTTTGGGGCAATGGGCTGCTGATGTGCAGGACAGCCTAAGGGGCTACTTTGGAAGCTTGCACAAAGGGTAAGAAAAATACTAAAATTAATTTAAAAATATGGCCATGCTCACCAGCTGAGAAATAAGATGCAAACCAATTTTCAGGCCAAATGGCCTAGTAATGAACAAATGAAAAATACTTCTCAAAGGGGTTGTTGGGGGAGGTTTGGTAACTGTATGCACATGTAAATGGGTAAAAAGTGGTGTTGCTTGACCTAAAAAGTCAAGACCAGTTACTATCAAGTGGTTCTATGCTAACCTATTTGGCATACTGAAGAAAGAAAAACAACTTCCAAAAGGCTATATGAGGCAGTTTATGCAGTAACAGTTGGGCAAAAAAAATGGGTCAAAAGGGAGAATATGACTAACAAGCTACCAAACTAGGTGATGAACAAGTAGGACTATCTAAAAGGAACTACACTAAAGCAAGAATTACAGCTAAATATGGCCTAAACTAGAATCTATCTTAGTCTAATTTATCTAAACAGTTTTGATGGAAACCTAAGAAACACAAGTCTGATTACTTAGAAACCAAATGGAAATGCAAAACTTTGATTCAAAGCTATCTACTATGATTAAAGAAAGTTGATTAAAGCATGAAAAATGGTAAAAACTAATTTATGCTAAGATTTAAAGCTTGTGCCAAATAGTCCTTAACCAAGGACTAATTTTTGATTTACACTACAAATGGCTTAGAAAGCTTCTGAAAATGAAAGCTATGTACTGATTGAGCTATGATATGTGTAAATAAGCAGTAATGGCCAAGTCATAAGCACTTTCAATAAGCTAATCTCAATAAGCTAAGTTGAGCTAAAATAGATAGTTAAGCAACAAAACTAAAAACCACTACTATCTAGGCTACCAAATAAGTATAAACAGCAACATGAAACATAAATAAGCATAAAAGATCATAAAAGAGGCACTAAATAAGAAAAAAGCCAAATAAGCAGAAAAATAAGCTATTTTTGTATTTTTGAGATTTTGTTGAAAACTGATTTTAATACTAACTTAGCTTCTAAAACTTCTCAATGACTTAATCTGAGCTTGTGAAACAGCAAAACAAGGATTTTAATTAACTATTGAGCTTAAACGAGAAATTTAGGAAATTTAGCAAACTTGAATTGAGACAAGGAAACTGGACTTTTTAATTAAATAAACTTGGAATTACATTAACATAACTGAGATTACAACTCAGAAGTTTAAATCAACATTTAGAAAGACAGTTTACACTAAATCGACATCTGCATTATACTACAAACTAAAAACTAACTATCTCCTTCTCTCTTTCTTCTTTCTTTTATATGCCTCAAAGGGTCCTTGGCACTTTTCCACTAGTTTTCTTAGCCGTTGGATGGGTAGATTGAATTTTGGCCGTTTGATGGATTTTAAGCACATGATTTCTGAGGTGGAGGGGATACCCGTGACTTGTTTGTTAACATGTGAAGGGGGTGGGTTGCTTTTAAGGAGATGGTGGCGTGTAGCAGGCTTAAAGGTGGAGGAGGGGGGATGCTCGTTGGGTAATAGCAGGGTTAGGGATGAAGATGAGTGGGAGGCGAGGTTTGACTCTGGGGTTGACCTGGGAGAGTTATTAAACCAGGGGGTTGGGTTGGATTTGGAGTTTGGGCCAGGGAAGGGTTATTGGGTGGGCTTGGTTTTATTTTTGGGTAGGGATTGGATATTAAGGGTTTGTGTGGTTTGTAGTTATAAAAAGCCCAAGGACTAATTATGCCAAAAGCTGAAAATAGAGGGGTTGAAACAGCCAACCTGCCAAAGTAACCAAAAGGATCACAATTTCCATGTATCAATATCCCACGGACCACAAATGTAAATTTTCCATTTTAAAATACCCGGGGACCTTTTATGTCAATATTCAAAATTGAGGGACTATTTTTGCCATTTTTTTGCAAATTTAAACTCCAAAGGTAAAATTTGTCATTTCATGATCCCTGGGGGACTATTTTTGACTTTTCTTCAAAATATTTTACCCAGGGACCATTTTTGACAATCTTTGGAAGTTCAGGGACTGAAATTGCCCATTAAGCAAACTGTGTTCGTTTTTCATTTATTTTCAATCCTTTTGCACCTGAAATACACAAAAACATACTCCAAGGATATTTGTGATGTTATTTGACCATTTTGAAATGTTTTTGATCGTTTTGACTCGAAAATTGAACGAAAAGATATGTGAAAAAAGGCACATATCAATATGCATATTTAAATCCATGAGTGATTTATATCATTGTAAACTGTTCATTGCCAATCAACTATATGAGAATTGAATATAGTTGAATTAAGACAAATCTAAGAGATTGGTAATATTCTTTGAATATTAAGGAGGTGTCCCACCAAACTCACATTGTATTCAATAGTTTGCACTTCGGATATCCTCAACCAACAATACATTATTTTCACTTTATGAATCCTTGTCATTAAGTAAATCTTGTAAGTGATCTCTTTATTTATCCTTAGACTTGAGACGCAAACTGGAATGACGTTAGCGGATCCCATTTTTTCAATATAGTCTAAAGCGATCTGTAACTGGTAGTTATAAGGGCTATTTTTAAAAGTGTTGTGAAGCACACGGATGACACTTGTTGTCAAGATAGAATTTGTTCCTTTAATTAATTTTGAAGTATGATACTACTGGGCCCCTTGTGGAGTTGTGTGGCCACACCCAAAGGAGATCTGGATATGTCCTAATGAATTTTGTAATCTTGATCAATCGATGAAATGAGAAACAAAATAGTTAAATTATGGAATGCCATTGATCCATATCCATATTTAGCATGGTATCTGAATCAAATGGATAATAAATGCTGAATCAATTAACTGTGACTTTAAGAAACCACACTCATGTGTTTCTGGGAGCATTGCCATGTTGTTAGATGCTCACGAATATTATTACGTTATTTGAGACATGTCCAAGTGAGAGATGTTGGGATATGTCCATATCCAAATAATGTATGTCTAGAAAACACGTGAGCCTACGGGGACACACGCGTTAATACGTAAAACAATTAACTAGTGAAAAGCTATAACGAACTTAACAGCTGCTTATATACGCTTACTAAAAGACTGACTTTTATTCATATTCAATTCATTAGGTTTAATACTCCTTCCGCGGAAAAATAAGTGTCCAGTTTGACTTTTCAGAGTTAAACTGGTTCAACTTTGACCTTAAATATTTTTTATATCATATAATACTTGATGAAAAATTATACCAGTGAAAAATACACTTACCATTTATATATTTTGCATCAAGTATTATATAAAACCAGCAAAAATAGATAAGGTCAAAGTTGAACCAGTTTGTCTTTGAAAGTCAATCTGGACACTTATTTTGGCAAGGAGGTAGTAGTTACTTAAAAAAAGGTCGTTAAATGTTATTATGAGGACCTAAGGGTGTGTTTGTTTCATTTAGAAGTTTTAGGTCTAAATCTGACTACCACATCTTACTAGTAAGAGGTGGCTAGAACGTCTAAATCTAAACGAAATAATGTTGTTTGTTTTTGTATAATTGTCTGAATGATTTTAAGTGCTCGTTTCTGCAATTTATTTAAGTAGCTTGTATAAATATGAAATAAGTCTTTTTATCTAGTTAATAAACCATCAAATATATTATATTAACACGCGTCTTCAATCTCTCTTATCGAGTAAGAGGAAGTAAGACAAGTCCCCCACCTCTTACTGAGTAAGATGTTATATGTCTAACTGGGTCTGACTCAAAAGAAAAAAACAAACAAGCAAAACGTCTGCCCACCTCTTACTGGTAAGAGTAAGAGGGCTAGTAAGATTAAAAAAAAAAAAAAAAAAAAAAAAAAAAAAAAAAAAAAAAAAAGTGTAAAAGAGAAAAAGAAGGTTCCGGATTCCCTCCTTTTGGCTCCTGGCTGATCGGTGGAGGTATCCCACAAGGGTTGGGATTGCTTGGCTTGCAAGCCAAGTAATCTAGTGTATATAAGGAGACCCTAGTTTCATTATTTCCACACTTCATTATAGCCCTAAACCTAAATCTTGTTCTCTCTTTTCTCTTTCCCTAAACCGATCGAACACCGCAACAACAAAAAGGTTTCGGTTGGTTTTTGTTTTGGGCAAATGTTTTAAAAAAGTACCATACTTTCCACCATTTGTTTTTCTAGATAGCGAAGAAATGGTTTTGACATGTTACGTTTTTATACGTTTTCATCCGTTTTCTTAGGCTTTCATACAATTTTATCCGTTATCAATAGTTTTTATACGTTTTCGTCTGATTTCTTACGTTTTCATCCACTTTTATCCATCCGTTTTTATACATTTTTATCTGATTTTATCCGTTTTCACATGTAACAAAAAAAAAATTCTTCACATGTAACAAAAAGACAGTTCTAAAAGAAGTTCAGAAAAAAGTTTTTCGACAAAAAAGTTCTGAAAAAAAATTTGAAAAAGAATTTCGAAAAAGAAAAACTGGGAAAATTTTTTTCGGAAAAATGAATTCCGAAAAGTTTTTCAACAAAAAAATTCCGGAAAAAAATTGAAAAAGAATTTCGAAAAAAAATTGAAAAAAGAATTTGAAAAAAAATTTTGGAAAAAAAAAATTTGAAAAACAAAATTGGAAATAAAAATTCCGAAAAAAAGAATTTTGAAAAAAAAATTCTCATTTTTTAAGGGACCATTTATGTAAATTACCTTAGGGACGGTGGATTCAATTTTCGCTAACCCACGGGACTATTTATTTAATTTGGAAGGGTAAAATGGTCATCACTAGTTATCAGTACCTATAAAAGATAAAAAAACGAAAAAAATGCCCATAAAAACAAAAAAAAAAAACAAAAAAAAAAAAAAAAAAAAACATTATTCGCTACTCAAAAAAACAAATAGTGGCAACTACGATACTTTTTTAAAACATTTGCACTTTTGTTTTTAGTAGATTGATCAACATGACCTAAAAGGGTTTCGGTTTGTTTGGTTTGAATCGATCGAACACCAACAACAACCAAGGGTTCAGTTTTGCTCAGGGACGGTGCTGAGAACGTAAAAAAAAATAAAAATAAATTAGGCCTGACATGAAAAAAAAAATGCCTCTATATTATAATCTCCATAGACCATAATTAGTGGGTTGGGCCTAGTACATATAATGGGTTGGGCCCGACTCAGTTGCTGATGGTGCGCCGGCCCAAAACCGCCCCTGGTTTTGCTAGTTCCAAAGTTCGAAAGTTTTCATTAGCTTTTCACTAGTAGTACTAGCATACGTAATTGTTTGCTAAGAACGTATTATGTGTGAATACGTGGAGAGATCATACTTTGATCTTAGTGGTTCGTGTGTTAGATTTAATCACACGCGAGTATTCAAAAATTGTTGTTCGTTTGCTTTTATTGCTAAAAGGTACACAATTTTTAAACTTATGTTAATTACATTATGCTATGAGTAAACTACACCGTTCGTTCTTGTGGTTTGCGTTGACTGACGAGTTTCGTCCTTTGACCAAAAAAAATGCACCATCCGTCCCTAAATGTGAAACGTTATGTATCGTTAATCCTTCACTTTAACGAGCCACACTAACTCTCGTTAAACTCTAACACGTGATACCTATGTGAGGGTATTTTAGTCTTTTCCTATTATTTCTTTCTTGTCCTTGCTTTTTGTCCCACTACACACATAAATTCGTCTTCCTCATCTTTCTTCACATTGCCATCACCACCAATCTCCGATGCCATGTTTTCGTCATCTCACCACCGATAACACCACGTCATACAATCACAACCAAGAACCATCAACTCGAAACCACCAACCACCTCCACCGGCTATAGCAGCAGCGTCATCACCATTATCGCCGCCACTGGGAACACCACCAGCCACCTCCGCCTACAACATATGTGTTACCACCTTCGGTTGCACCACCATCTTTAATCATCATTAACTAACAAAACCCTCCACTAACATTTATAAAAATAAAACACTAGACAATCTCCACATTTTTATAACTTTAATTTGTTTTATTCTTCCATCCAAACACTCACTCCAAAAACTGATACCAAAACCTTAGATCTGTTGAAGGATGGCGACGGCAATAGCATGGGCGTATTGTTCAGCGACACTCTTTTAATCTGTGTGTTTGTTTGTGCGCGTTAAATTTAGTGGGTTTTGATTATTTTGTGTTTAAAGTTGTGTGTTTGGTTTGTTTAATAGTACAAGAAGATGGTGGTTACAATTCATGGCGGTGGTAGGAGTTTTGTGGTCGTAGCCGGAAATATTAGTGGTCAAGATGGTGTGTGGTTGAAGATGATGTAGATGACACTGGCATACGTGTCTTATTGATTATTTGTATTAAGTAACCATATATTCATAGTTTATGTTATGTATATAAGTCTTATGAATGTTGTTTTCAAGTTTTGTAAATGGCTATTTTCAAGATCTGAACTTTACAAGTGCTAAAGGTTGTTTTTTCCAGATCTAAAAATTATTGTGAGTTTTAAAGGTGTTGAAGAACATAAACAGTAATGTCTTGTTGTTCTAAGTCACGGATTTGTAATCACACAATGTAAAATTTTCACATCTCTTTTTATTCCACAACGATCATCACTATTATACATGAATAAAACCACAAAAAACAAGGGATCCAAAAGATTCCAAGAGAATTGAGAAGGTCGAGTAAGGATTTTGCAAGAAAAGAATCCAATATGTAAAAATTGAAAAAGACAATAAACTGTATAATTTATATAAATTCCACAGATACTAATCCAACCTGTAGAAATTAAAAAACACTATCGCCCATGAATTCAAAAAAAAAAAAAAAAAAATTAAAAACATAAAAAAATAAAAATCTGTTGTATAAATTGAAAAGAGAAAACAATGAGAAAAAATTGGGGACAAAAGACAAAGAAATTAAGAATTACGGAGTAAATGAAGAGTAAACTACACCATTCGTTTAAATAAATAATAAAAAGAGTAAATTACACCATTGGTCCTTCTGGTTAGAAAAAGACTGAAATACCCTCGAGTGGATGAGGTATAACGATCGTTAGTGACGCCAGTTAGAGGGAGGGACTAACGATACATAACGTTTCGCAGTTAAGGACGGACGGTGCATTTTTTTCGGTCAAAGGACGAAACTTGTCGGTTAACGCAAACCACAAGGACGAATGGTGTAGTTTACTCTTATGCTATACTTGATCTAGTCTTCCGTTGCATTACTTGTGATTATTTGATTTTATATTAAGTGTTAATATGTTATAATTCCAACAAAGTCAAAAGAATTGTCTAGTCTTCTTAATTATATATGTTTTCTATTCATTCATAGTCAACAATTTCAGTCAACGTTATATAATGTTCAAAATTGCCGTGTCTAATATTTGAATCTCAACATGATCAACAGTCAACAGTTCAACACTAGTCCACATAGGGTGCATCTTAATTTGGTATTTCGGTGCCAAACGTTTTGGTTAAATAAGTATCAAGAGGATCTACGAGACTACGAAACAACTCGAAAGCAAAGATCTTATGTACATATCCGGTTCATATTATTTTCTCCTTAAAATGACCCTAATTTGAAACGAATGTGTCCATCTATAGTAGCCATTTCTTAGATTTGATTATTTAAAAGGAAGTGAATGTTCGTTTTTGATTTTGATCTTCATTATAACTTATTAACTCGTCGATGAAAACAACATGGTTTTAGACTCATGACTCATCGCACCGGGCACAAAGCAAAAACAGAAGAAAATAAAACTTTAACAAAATCTAATTTTAATAAGTACTAACAAACAACCCATAAACCAAAATTTATGATTTTTCAACATTAGTTATTTGTTTGCGATGATATCTTATATTATATAAAGCTTAAGTAGCCTTATAAATGTAAAGAGGTCATGATAAATGTCTCAAGAATCGATTCTATCATATGAAGCCTTCAACATTGATTCCAAGCAACTCAAACATCTCAATTAATATGTGTACATTGATTTTAAGCAACTCAAACGTCTCAATTAATAGTGGTTATTCTTTTTACCTTCCCGTCCATGAGTTACGAACATTTTATCAACTATATAATGTGTCTAAAATCACACACAAGAAACCACAACTTCTTCCACACCGCGTGCACATTAGGCTACAAATTATTATGGTGGTAAAGTAAGCATCATATCGTCTTACTTATTTAACATATTGATTTATATTATTTTATGTAAATTTCACATGTGTTTTGTGTGTGTAACAATGTAGGACATAAAGATAGTGCTTAGGAGGTTTGGTAGTAACATCATCTTTTTTAATGGTTTAAGAGATCCTACACATCGTTGTCTAATCAATTAAGTGGAACATGCACAAACATTTTCAATTTGATCGAAAATGCAATATATTGATTAACTGTATTTAAATTACTTACGATCAACTGTATCTAATTGTTTTTTGCAGCGCGTCAAGAAGCATTAAAGAAAGAAATCAAGAAGTCACAAAAATTGTATCAAGAACAAAACATGCAAAAGGTCAAGAAGCATTAATAATGTCATTTATTTGAACAACGAAGTTCGTCTTTCACAAAAAATGAGAGTTTCAAATATGAACAGAAAATTAGTCCCGAACATTACGAAAAAAACAATTAGATCCAACATGTGTGCATTGCATGGGTCCTGAAGCATTCCAAACCTATGTGCATCGCACGAGGATTAATATAAAATGTCTCCAACATTAATGTTATCGCTTCATATTTAAAATAATTTATGTAACTTATAAATATTTAAAAATTACATGTGAAAAGACTTTTTTCAATGTAACATCTTGAAAAAAGTCTCTTCACATATACTCTTTTAATGTCAATAAACTATTGTTGTATATTTGGGCCTCACAATCATACTAACAACCCGACAATTTACACAATCATTTTCGCACAGGTCTTGAGGTAAATCAAGTTATTTATGACGAAAATTAGTGGCAAACATACTTTTTGACTCGACCTCAATTAAAACTGACAGAAATAAAGGCACCAACATTTTTCATTCCATGCTAACAAAAGTTGTGTTACCATCCCAACTTAGGAACTTATTGACCAACAAAAGTTGTGGTAACATCACAACTTAGGAACTTATTGTCAATAAACTATTTTAAATGTATGCCATGCTTAGAAAAAGTGTGATACCATCACAATTTAAATATATAATGATGAAAATAAGTGTCGAAGCTTACATGTCAATAAACTATTTTAAATGTGTGCCATGCTTAGAAAATGTGTGATACAATCACAGCTTAGATATATAATGACGAAAATATGTGTCGAAGATTACATATTAGTTTTATATCAAAATATAGGGATGTTACAATTTTGAGAATAAATACAAAATCTAAACTTTATAAATAAATATTAATATGTCATAAAAAGTTTAAATATAATGTTACAATCTTGAGAATAAATACAAAATATAAGCTTTATAAATAACTACTAATATGTCGTAAAAAGTTTAAATATAAAATTTACCGATCAACTAAGACCATACTTACAAAAGTTTAATAACGAAAAAAATTACTTCACATTACATTATGACCAATTAGATAGAGCCCATGTATAACGCACGGGTCTAAATTACTCGTATCATATACAATGATCAACAAGTATTTGATTTATGGCATTTTGAAATTAATGCATCCAGCTAAGTTATTATCAGTTGAAGTCTTATCACAAACAAATATGTGATTGTGTGAGATATAATAAAAAGTGTCTATTTACTATTTGTATTTCAAAAAAAATTGTTCAGTTTTATTTTTAAATAGTAATTATGTCTGATTTTTTAAACTTTACTCTTATAATCAAAACATGCGTTAATAACTCAATTCTAAATTTTTTTATATTAATAATGAGAGTAAAAATAAATTTTTATTAATCAAAACTTACACATATATATCATAATTTGTCTATTTTTTATGTAGACACTCTTTTTGAAACAAAGAGTACATTATAATGGTTTAGTGATCAACTCATTAACCAATAAAACATTTACTAAAGAAAATAGTGAGGGGTTGTAAAATGCACAATACCAAACTTTATGAACTAAAACAAAACTTTTCAACAAAAAACCAACAAATGAAATTGAAGCAATAGAATTCACGTTATCATCATAGTACACAATCCCATGGCTGCAGCTTCTCTTCTATCCCTCTCCCTCCCAAAACCAACCATCATCATACCAAAGTCATCAGCATCAACCATCACTCCAACCGTTACGGTTACCGAGCCACTAGAACAAAAATTCGGACGTAAAGGCATTAAGTTCACTGAGTACGAAGGTGGCCAAACTGCTGAACTAAGTGTTAGAAATGGTAGTTCAGTGAAAATTCAGCTGAACAATGCTCATGTTACGTCGTATAAGCCTAAAGTGTATTGGAAAGATGATGGTTGTGAGGAGGTTTTGTACACGACTAATACGGGTGATAAAGGTGGGATTGGGCTAGTGATTGATAGTGTGACGGATGATACGCAAGGTAAGAGTGTAGCTAAAGGCGTTAATGATATGAAAGGTAAGAGTGTAGCTAAAGGCGTTGATTTGTCCCAATGGGTTGTGAAGGATGCTGATTCGGACTCGATTGATGCTGTTCAGGTACTGTCGGATTAGTTAGTTTAGTAAAACGATACGGGTCATTAGTAAACTGATACGGGTCAAATGAGCTAAAGAAATGTTCATAGCATTCTAAAGTGATTTCTTTTTTGATCAAATTACTATTTTGATAATGTGTAGGTTGTTTTGTATTCCAATAAGTTTAAAGGTTTTTTTTAGCAATGGTAAACGGATCAAAATGGGTAATTTTAGGTACTTGGGTCGGACTAGTTTAACATGGCAACACTTAATTGTTTAGTTTTTCAGGTTTATAAGTAGTTAATGAATCATATATTCATATGTGATGAGTTATATAATAGCACATTTCTTACAAATAACCCGAGTTTTAATATTTCTTCTAAACCGTCTGAAATGTTTGAATATATATTAGGCGACTTTTCAAAATTTGACTCATTTATATGTTCCAGTGTTCCACCAATTCAACATGTTTTGACATATATTATCAAGGCCTTACAATCAAATTGACTAATCTGGTATCGTAATCTCAAAAAAAAAAAAAAAAAAAAAAAAGGATACAACTTTAAACAAAGTGTATAGGTGGATAATATATACTGAAATGTGGTTCAGGTTCTATCTGACAAACACATACCAAAGAATATTGCTCCAAAGTGCTTTGAATTTTACAATAGATCAATGATTATATGAGAATATAGAAAAGATGTCATAGAATTTCCTGATAATGATGTGACTTTTAGTATAATTCTCAAAAATTTAAAGTGCCTGGAATTTCAGAAAGCAAGCATGCAACAAAAGTAATACTCCGTAACCATTCTTATTTGTATATACTTCAAAAAATTGAAAATACAATGACGATTTGACGGGTACAGGTAGAATTAAGTTGCACAACGAGTGGAACCCTCGACATAACATATGTGATCTCACTCTACGCTTTGAGCATGGCTACAGCTGTTATAGTCAAGAACAAAGGCCGCAAACCAGTTAATCTAAAAACCGGGATACTTAGCCATCTAAGATTTAAGAAAAGAGGAGGAACCGCCATTGATGGCCTCAAGGGTAGCTCATATTGCACTCACCCTCCATTATCTTCTCCTTTTGAGATTTTATCACCTTCCGAGGCATTAAAGCCGGAGGATGCTGGCTTGTTTTCATTCGGGTGGGAACCTGAGAAGAAAGTAGGAGTTTGGAGCAAGCAAGATGTACCAATCACTATATTGAAGCATAAACTTAGTAGAGTTTATGGTACTCCTCTTGAAGAGAGATTAAAAGAGTTCTATAATACTATTCCATCAAAGTATGAGACCCTTGATCAGGTAAATAATACTACATTCTATGAAAAGTTTAACATTTGATAAAATGACAATGCTACTTAATATTTTTGGCCTAAATTGACATGAATTTGGTGTATCTTTTTTTAGGGACGAGAACTATTCTTTCGAGTGATAAGAATGGGGTTCGAAGAGATTTACTTGTCGAGTCCTGGATCCTTATCAGAGAAATACGGAAATGACTATTTTATCTGTACAGGTCCTGTTTCAGTCCTAAGTCCGATCACGATTGAGCCTGGTGAAGAGTGGAGAGGGGCACAAGTTATCGAGCATGATAATCTATAATTGTATATAACTATGTTCATCATATTGAATTAAAGAATCAATTGGCATATGTTGTTTTAGTTTATGTACATGTCCAGCTGAATTTATACAAATTTTGAAATAGAATAACTTGTTTCTATGCAATATGTTATAGTTTAAACCATGATCTAAAGTTAAACTTACGTTCAAACCAGTCTTTAGTTCCTTATTACAAAAAATAAAATAACACATAAAAAGTTATTAATATGAGTTGAATTATAAAAGAGCATACGATAAGAAATAAATGAAGAAACAACATAAGATACGAGTTTGATGGACCATGGAATCTTGCACTCTGGCCAACCAATCAACTATGCTCCACCCATCCAATATTTTATCTTCTAGACAAAATAAAATAAAATAAAAATAAATAAATAAATATCAATAAGCTTACAACTGACTTCTTCTTTTTTCATGACAAGTTTGTTAAGGTAAAACTAATGAAAGTATGTATATGTGATTAGAGGTAACATGTTTTAAACTTAGTTATTTCACTATCAAAATTTAACTTCTATCATTTTTACATTTTAATAATTGTAACAGTTCTTTTCTTGTTAACAGGCTCACGGCGAAGGTCACCTAAGCTAGTACTACTCTCACATGAGCACGCTTAACTGCCGGTTCCTAAGAACTCCACTCGTAGTAGACTACAAAATGCGTTGTGTCATTGTAAGGTGAATGTTATCTTATGAACGGCTCAAGAGTGGCTCTGATACCACTTGTAACATCTCACCTACTCAGACCACAATATTATCCGCTTTGCCCGCAAGCTCACGACTTTGCTTTTGTGGCCTTATGTGAAGACCTGACGGGTCACCCAAGCCAGTACTACTCTCACATGAGCACGCTTAACTGCAGTTCCTTAGAACTTCACCGGCAGTAGACTACAAAACGTGTTGTGTCATTGTAAGGCGAATGTTATCTTATGAACCCAACATCTCTCCAGGCCACAACCGATGTTGAATTTGCCTAGGGTGTTACATTATTCATCAAAAGTCCGTGCTTTATACTCCCAAATAAAATAGGTTGGTTGAAAATGACTAGGCCTCACATATCATATAATGTACAACATCTATGTCAATTTGTTTCAGCACCTAAAGATGTTAATATGCAAGCAGCCATACATATGCTTAAGTATCTTAAGGGTACAACTAGTAAAGGCTTATTTTATCCTTTACAACCTCACTTTAAGATCACTGGTTAGTCTGAAGCCGATTGGCTTCTTATCTTATGAAAAGAAGATATCTTATTTATTGTAGCAATTTTCTGGGTCATGCTTTAGTATCCTGAAAGACTAAGAAACAAGCTACAGTTTCTAGATCATCCACTAAAGCTGGGTATAGAAGCATGCATCAACTACTTGTACCTGTTCACTTTCTAGTAACATTGTTCTGTGATAACAAGTCAACTCAGTAAATTGCATCAATTCCATGTTACTATGACAAGACTAAACATCTTGATATTGACTTCTACTTCACAAGATACAAAGTAGAAGAAGAATTTTTTACGAACTGCCTATATTCCTTCTCATTTACAATTGGCAGACTTGACGACAAAGGCAGTGAATATAGTTTAACATTCTTTTCTAGTGTCCAAGTTGGGACTTTCAGATTTTCCAACTTGAGGGGAGGATGAAGACTTACGCAATTTGTACAAAAGATAAATGGGCTTCCATGTAATATCCAGTGGTAGTGATTAGCTTTGCAAGTGGGGCAGCCGCACAGGGCCACCATTGTGAGGGGGCCTCCGATTTAGACATTTAGTATATGTCCATTAGTATTTATACATGTCTAAGTATATTTATAGACGTCTAACTTGAATTTTATAGCCTTTTTAAATATTATGTGAGGGGGCCTCCGATTTAGTATACGTCCATTAGTATTTATACATGTCTAAGTATATTATGAATGTTCCATAATAGTTAAGCTTTTCGTGATTTACGGAGCCTCATTTGTAGTTTCGCACCAGGCCACCTAAATCAATGGGACCACCCTGTAAATATCAATAGTATAGGGGTTGTATAGTCATTAAGGGTCCGCTTGGTTGGTGGGTTTATAAAAGGGGTTTAGATGTGAGTCCAAAAAACTATTGTTTAGTAGCATGCCCTCACATTTTCAAAACCACAAATAAAGGTTTTGCAAATGCATATCAATTAGGGGTGCGTTTGGTATGTCAAAGGATTAGAATCGGATTTGAATTTGGTATTGATTTGAAAGAAAAGTATGAGAGAGAAATGAAATAATAGTATAAAATGTTGTTTGTTTTATAATATGAAATGAATAAAGTATTTGAAATATAATGTTATTTAATTATTAATTAAATATTATAAAAATGTTTGGACCCCACATTTATAGGTATAAAACAAAAGAAAAATGATAAAATAAGTTAGTGACAGGAAGTGGCCCACACTTTTAATCCATACCCACTGGTACCCAGTGGTTTCTTTAATTCCCTCATTCAAGTATATCATTTACTGTTTAGAAACCAATTCACACATACCAAACAAATTAAATGCACTATCATTCAATTCATAAAAGCTAAAAGCCTAAAAGTTGCATAACAACGCACCCTAGGTAGGTTTACACAAAACCTGTGGGACCCCATACACCCTCTCACATTCTTTCCTATTTTATTTTTTAAATAATACTTTTTATTTAAAATTTATTATAAAATATATTTAAATAAATATATTTTTTCTCTCCTAAACCTACCATAAATTCAAATCCTAATCCAGCCCCACCTATAAACCAAACGGAACCTAAGCTTAATCTTTATGTTATTTGTCAAAACTTGGTTATTAGTCACAGTTAGACTAATATATATATAAACTTCTCCATGGAACATTTCACGTTTGAGTTAATCAATAATCATTCCTCACCACATTCTTCCGCTTCTATAACATACTAAACTCATGTCTAAACGTGCACCTAAATGGCCAAATGACTACATGTAATCACATGTTTAATATCTAGTATCAATAAACTAATGTCATATATGTTCAAACCCGATCGTGTTTAAATGTACTTTTACCACGATATCAAACATCAATAGAGTAATAGCTTAGATGTAAGAAGAAAGATACGAGAACTAATTGAGTGGGGTTTAGCTTGACGATATATTTCATGTGAGAATTTACCAAGGTCTAACCAGGAATTAGTCAGAAGAATACCCTTTTGATATATTTATAGATTTGGCCTCGAAGGGGTGGCCTTGTAGTTGGGCTTGAGATTCGTAAGGGGAGCTCTTAAGTTTAAACCCCACATGCAACATGAGTTTATTCTCTAGCACAAATGTCTTCGTGAGACCGAGAAAGGAAGAGCTTATGAAAAAACACGTCATGTTTAACTTACTCTGGTTCGCAAGAAACCGTTGAACATTGTTTTAGGTTGGTTTACAGAGTTGAAGTTTGAGGCTAGTGTACGAAGTTGAAGTTTCTCCATCTATGGGGGAGTTTCGGACCCTCCCATAGGGGGTTTCATGGGGCCATGTGCATTGCGAGTTTGTACGGTGTGCATCACGGTTTGTACATTTTGACCAAAACCCCTTATTGTCACATCATATGGGGTCTTAATAAGATAACCCCGTTTATTTAAACTTTTTAAAGTACTTGTTCATAGATTTAAGGGTAAATTGCAAAAATGGTCCTTCACGTTCTACAAAATTGCAAAAACGGGACCGAGACAAAAAGTAGCGCAAAAAAGCCACCCACGTTCCACATTTTCGCAAAATCGCCACTGAGAGCCCTTTTCCATTAATTTTCCCGTTAAGTGCCATGTCATCGAGGGCATTATCGTCATTTCATTGCTACTGTTGATTAAAGGACTAAATTTGCAATTTGAGTTTGATATTTTATTTCACTTCACCACCACCACCACTCTCTACCACCGCCGCCATCCTCTACCGCCACCACCACCACCACCCTCTACTACGTTCATCTTCATCTTCCTCATCATCAAATCCAAATTCTATTTTTTTTTAAATAAATGGGAAGTCTGCGCACAGAGCGTGTGCATATCCTCAGAAAAACAATATTATAGTGTAATATCAAATAGAAAATAGAAGTATTGTTATTATAGCTAATACCCTCTATTTTGTAACGATAATGATCCATACACGACTATCCGTCTATCCAACAGTGCTAGTGTAGGGGTTAGCTATATTTGTTTTTCCTCTGTATTAGTTTCATATATCTTATGCCTGATAATATGGGTACAAACAGGTAGGTTCTCCTCCTTCCATTTGGAGTGAAAGGTTTACAGTTAACCAGAATGCAAAAGCAATGTCTGCGTTTGGCAAATTGTTTTCAAAAAGTATCCACACCGATATCATCATTTCGGCTTCTAATGGAAGCATTGCGGCACACCGGGCAGTTCTTGCAGCCCGTTCACCAGTATATGATAGAATGTTCACTCAAGACCTCAAAGAAAAAGATGCGTCTGCCATAAATATCCCTGACATGTTGATGAGGCGAAAAATGATCCGTTTTTAGGGGGTCATTTAAGCCCGAATTCGAATTTATTTGATCAAATATTGCCCTAAATCGTTCCTTTTGTGATTTTAGGTACTTTGGGAGAGAAATCTGGAAAAGGAAGCAATTCGGACGTTTTTGGAGCATGAAAGTGAAGAAAATGCCAAAGTCTTAATTTTCCATGCTGGGAACAGTAGGTGACGGCGTCAAGAGTAACTCTTTGACGGCGTCAAGAGCAAAATTCCATGACGACCCAGTACAGATTTGACGGCGTCACGAAGGTAGGGCGTCAAGAGTAAAAGTCATGACGGCCTGGAAATGATTAAGTCTTGACGGCGTCAAATGTAGATCAAGGCAGTCCGAGAATAGTTTTGGCGGCGAGGTGACGGCGTCACAATGTTGGTCTTGACGCCGTCAGACCCCTTTTCCTATATATAGTTTTCTAATAAAAAGAGAGAAGTTTTGGAGAAACCCTAAGTACGATTTTGGTGCGAATTTTACAGGTTTTTCAAGGGTTCCAAACCCTTGATACCTTTCATGTGTAATTGAGATAAGTGTTCTTTTAATTCAATCAATATGTCTATGTGTTGGTTGTCTATATCTTGTTCTTGTCTTAATTCCATCATGCTAGGCTAGATCTATCTTGTGTTTGCTTGGATCTAATGAAACCTAGATGTTAATTATGTGTTGATTACTTGTTTATACTTGTCTTGGATGAATGATTTATATGTTAGGCTTAAGAAAACTGGCAGATCTCCAATTGGTAACATGCTTGAACGTCTTAAGAAACATGAACCGACGCGCACTAGGTCTTTATTGGTTGTATTTAATGCATGAGCCACTGTTTACAATCCCTATAGTTGTGCTGGGCATGGTGTAGGAGGAGATAAGAGCTCATAGAATTGGGGAGTTAAGTGTGCCACCCCATGAATGGTATTAAGGAATACGATCCGTCATCTATGCAATTATAACAAGTAATTAACGTGTAAAAGATGTCTAGGGAGTAGTGAAATCTAAGTAAACACATTTTCTCCACTTACTGCTCACAACCTTAGTATAATTTAGTTTATTTTCATTTCTAGTATTTTATTTTGATTGCATCTTTAGTATTGGGTTAGTTGATTAGCAACTAATTCCGCCCAAATCCTTCAAACCCGAGATTTTTACTTGCTTTCTAAAAAATATAAAAATACAAAAATAATCATCCCTCACCTTTAGAACTAGTATTTAGGTTTTCTAATCCTAGCGACACTATTCCTAAGCTGAACGATCAATCCCCCGTTACTTGTCACTATACTATACTACAACGATCAGGTACACTGCCTGGTGGGGTTGTAAGCTTCTCAGGATCCCTTGAGAGGTAAAGCCTGGTGCAATTCCCACGCATCAAGTTTTTGGCGCCGCAGCCCGGGGAATAGTTATTGTCTAGGTTAGAATTTCTTTTTATTAGGTCTACTTGCTAGATTCCTTTCTAGTAAGATTTTATTTTTATTTTATTTTTTAGGTTCTCTTTAGTCTATCTTATTTCTTTGTGCCTTTGTTCGTAACCACCCGACATCATGGACAACGGGAACATCTTTGAACCCGTCATCCCACCACAACAAAACCTACCATTAGAACCCCTTAGGCCCCGAACCTTAGGAGAGTATTCCCGACCTAGCCACCAAGGCTACCGAAACACCATTGAGCTCACCGGAGCCAATGTGACCCCCTTGCGATCCGACACCATCCGGTTGGTGCAAAGCGGATGTGCATTCCATGGACTTCGTTCCGAAGATCCAAACCAACATCTTAAGGACTTCCTCAAAATCATAGATTCTATAGACCTAGATGTTGCAACTAGAGAGACAACCCGATTACGCCTATTCCAATTCTCTCTACGGGATCAAGCTAGTCAATGGCTTGAGCGTTTACCCGCGGGATCCATCACCACATGGGATAACCTCACCAATCGCTTCCTTACTCAATTCTTCCCACCGGGGAAGACTGCAATGCTTAGAAATGACATTCTGATGTTTGAACAGCAGCAGGGTGAAACTTTCTACGAAGCTTGGGCTCGTTTTAAGGATCTCCTCAATAAGGTCCCTCATCATGGTATAAACAGATGGTTATTAGTCCAGATTTTCTACGACCATGTTGACTATCACATTAAGCGCACAATTGATAGGGCCGCGGGAGGTAAACTGCGTGATAAGAATGCCGAGGAGTCTTGGGCAGTTATCGAGGAGCTCGCCACTGATAATCAGGAGATGTGGGAGTTTAATCATACAGTTAAAGCGGCTATCAATGCAGTCTCAACATCTGGAGGGACCACCGAAATCCCCGATGAACTCCTATGCAAACTCGAGGCAAAAGTTGACTATTTTGAGGAAAGGCAAAGGAGGCCTTTAAGTCCTAGACGAGCTACTGTCAATTCTGTCTCAAAACTAACTTCGGCACCATTATCTGAGTCGCCTTCTAGAGAAAATGTCGAGACTTTTCAGAACTATACCCCACCTTGTTCCCCTCCCAAGGAACTTAGCTCGGAGTTTGAAGCTAGGATGAGAGAATATATGGCAACTCACTCAGATCGGCTTGCTAGATTCGATGAAGCAGTTTATAAGCAAAAAGAGGAGATGCAGGAGAAAATGAATGAGATGATGAGTCTATTAGAGGAGTATGCCAACCAGAGAACCCCCGAAAGAATACTACTAAGGAAAGAAAGCGCCACTCCCACCACCCAATTTGTTAACTCCATCACCATTGTCTAAAAGGATAACGAGAAGGTAGAAACTCTTGCTAAACAGACCTTAGAAAAACCACCAGAATCCCAACCTTTGAGTTACTACCTGAAACATGATATAAACAAAAACACCATAACAAATTGGATTAAGGGTGATGGGCGTAACCAACCCTCCAGACTGGTTTCTGAGAAAGAGGAAGAAGTGAAAGATGAGTATGATACGCTTCCTGGAGGATCAGTATTCGAGAGGCTATTGATACAAAAAGTGGCTACTAAGCAGATAGCATGTGGGAACTTTGAGATACCAACGAGCATCGGGGACTTGAAACATCTTAGTGCTTTCACCGACCAAGGATCGGAAGTAAATCTTATGCCCCTAACTATTTACATCCAACGAACATCAAAAATGCCAGCCCCTACTCGTGTTAGGTTATCTCTCGTTGGACACTCGTACGTATACCCCCTAGGAATCGCAGAAGATGTATTAGTTAATGTCGCAGGATTCATGTACCCCGTTGATTTTATGATCATCGATGATAAAGGGGATGGATGCGTGCCAATAATCCTTGGGGCACCATTCCTCGCCACCGCTAGGGCTGTCATTAAGTATGAAGGTAGGAAGATTGAGCTTAAATCTGGAAAAAGAAAGATTAGCTTCCCCATGACCCCGCGAAGTGGGCATGAGAGTTTGAGTTGGAGAAAGATCAAAAACAACATTGGCACGACACCCATTCGTGTTCAGAATAAAATTCTTGCATGGGAGGCAAGAATCAAAAGCTATAAGAAAGCCAAAAATGAAAGAAGAAAAAGCAATATGGTTCAGGTCGAATTCGAACATACTCAACTCGCAGAAAATCATGTACCATTTGAGGAAGGGAACTTGGTACTCTTGAGACACTTGGAAACAACAATACCACCCGATAAACCAAGTCCTTGGTGGTATGGGCCATTCACAATCGAAGGTGTGAGCCAAGATAGGGTAGCTAACTTGAGAAGTAAAGTAGGTGGAATGGTAATTGCGAGTATCGACAGATTGAGGCACTACCACTATAACAGTAATGATCGCAACTACATGGGGTATATCATTTCAAGGGATGAGATCACGTAGTAACCCATGACCTTGAGTCTAGCTACAAGACTAGTAAATAAAGAAAAGCGCTTCTTGAGAGGCAACCCATGTTTTGTGTAATTTTATTTGTTTGTTTGTTATTTGCTTCCGTATGCATGCTTAATTTTTATTGTTGGTAGATCATGTTTCTAAACTAAATAGTGGAAATACTTTACTTTGTTGTTTTGGCTTAGTCTTAACTCCACCTAAAGGTATTTTTGCAAAAGATAAGTGTAAGGGGAAACCCCAAATATGTTTTCAAGAAACAAACCGATCATGATTCTCCACAATATTAAATGAACATGTATATTCGTATTTGTTAGAGTCAAATGCTTGTATTGAGTCATAATGAAGTTTTGCAGGATTTTCCAGGAAGTAGGACCAAGTTTTTCCAGAAATTTTCCGAAAACTTAACATAAGAATTTCTGCAGGTCACTTCTGACGGCGTCAAGAGTTTACTCTTGACGGCGTCAAGTGTAAAAATCCGGAAATTTTACCAGTTTTGTTTTTCTAACGGAGTCTTATGGTTTTTTGTGAATTATTAAGTTTTATAATCTCCAGGAGATCTGCAAACTTCATTCCACAAGCATTATATCTTATCTTGTTTTCTAGGATTTAGTAACTTATATAGGATGCCGCCGATTTTACGCGAGGTTGCCTTGTCTATTTTATCAGGTTTTACAGGCTATGTATGACAAGAAGATGATTTATATTCTGGAAGGGAAGCTTTGATTGTTCATTTTCTTGGAGGAAGATTTAACCTGGCCACCTTATTATCCATACCGAGCGAATCAGGGGAGTATTTGATTTCATTCTCTTTACTTTTTCACTTTTACATTCTTTACTTGAACATTGAGGACAATGTTCATCTTAAGTGTAAGGGGAGGGTAAAAAGATGATACCTTACATATGCACTTTCGCTTGAGTTTGTTTTGTTTAATGGTAGATGTGTAATAAAACTATGAGAAATACTTGTTAGTGCAATTTTAGCGCCAAATTTAAAATTTTTTACAATATTTAGGAGTGAAACTTTAGCCATAGCAAGCGTCTCATGGATAGGAGATTGTATGATTAACACATAACCGTATATTCAGAAAAATTTTCCACCCAAATATGTGAGGTTCGCCTTTA
Source organism: Artemisia argyi (assembly GCA_030686995.1). NCBI lineage: Eukaryota > Viridiplantae > Streptophyta > Magnoliopsida > Asterales > Asteraceae > Artemisia > Artemisia argyi. The sequence continues at coordinate 37,488,946 of CM060694.1, forward strand.
GATTTGATAGGAAAAGCATTTACTATTAGTGCTTATGAGTGTACCGGTAGTATTTAGATTCTAGAACTTGCGTTAGTGATGCATCCCGAGACCGCTAGTGAGACTACATTCATGTGGTAGGATTTACTACATGATAAGAGGCATTAGGATTACCCTTGTGTTAAACCCGTATCATAATTACTTGACCATTTAAGTCATATTACTTGGCTAGTAAAGTCAACTAATTTTTCCCACACCCTTAGCGTTGTACTCATTTTTAGTACACGAAACCCTTAGTACACCCCTCCGAGCCTATCTTTTCGTTTCTAACTTTAAGCATTTTACTTAAAGGAAGAATTTGTTACACCCCACTTAAATGTACAACCAAATCGCCTTAGCCTTCCGTGTATGCGCTCATTTTTAGTGCATTATTGTTATTTGTTAAACTCTAAGTTAACTATCTAATTGATTACATGGTTGCTAAGTCGAGTCATATCCTTGTACATATTGTTTTGGGACGATTGGGACTCATGGGTAAGTATTTATTTTATGGAGTAATGGGGAAGAACATCATATATTACCCCCATATGTACGTTAATCTTAAAAGTGCTCCAAGTGTTTTGATTTTCTTAATTCGAGTCATTAGATTAGTTTAATGTAAAGTATGTAAAGATTCAAGTGTAAGGGGAATGTTCATTCTCTATGATGTATTATTTTGGATGGTAGGGTAAGAGTGTATGCAAAAAAAAAAAAAAAAAAAAAAAAAAAAAAATCGAAAAATTCATGAAAAAAAATAGAAAAAGGAAAAGAAAAAAAAACATACGGACTACCATCCCTTTTTATTCTATGTTCATTTTATATTTTTGTTATTTTTCATTTATTAGCTTAAGTCGAGTCTAGTCTTGGCTTAGCAACGCCATATTGTACATGTAATTAACCAAGATTGTTAACTCGCCACCAGTAAAACTTCCTTTATCCAACAAAACCGTGTATTTTATATCCCTACACCTAACATTACAACCCTTTAAAAGACCTCTTTGATAGTTTATCCTAGGTGCTTACGCCATGTGGTGGAGGTTTGATCCTTTCCCAAGCCTATGGTAATTTATTTTGCTATGACAGGTAGTGAGAGATATCTTCCGTTTCCATATTGTAATTTACACTTTATTACACCCGAGAGATGTGAGTATCTAAACACTATTTGTGAGGTGCTAGTGTATGACCTCCGTGCTTGTCTATTGATCTTTAGTGGAACGATTATTTGTTGTAATTACTTTTATATTAGTGTTAAATGACCCCTAACTTGTCTTTTGAGTAGAATAAAAGCGCATTTGCTTGAGGACAAGCAAATCTCAAGTGTAAGGGTATATGATGAGGCGAAAAATGATCCATTTTTAGGGGGTCATTTAAGCCCGAATTCGAATTTATTTGATCAAATATTGCCCTAAATCGTTCCTTTTGTGATTTTAGGTACTTTGGGAGAGAAATCTGGAAAAGGAAGCAATTCGGACGTTTTTGGAGCATAAAAGTGAAGAAAACGCCAAAGTCTTAATTTTCCATGCTGGGAACAGTAGTGACGGCGTCAAGAGTAACTCTTTGACGGCGTCAAGAGCAAAATTCCATGACGACCCAGTACAGATTTGACGGCGTCACGAAGGTAGGGCGTCAAGAGTAAAAGTCATGACGGCCTGGAAATGATTAAGTCTTGACGGTGTCAAATGTAGATCAAGGCAGTCCGAGAATAGTTTTGGCGGCGAGGTGATGGCGTCACAATGTTGGTCTTGACGCCGTCAGACCCCTTTTCCTATATATAGTTTTCTAATAAAAAGAGAGAAGTTTTGGAGAAACCCTAAGTACGATTTTGGTGCGAATTTTACAGGTTTTTCAAGGGTTCCAAACCCTTGATCCCTTGATACCTTTAATGTGTAATTGAGATAAGTGTTCTTTTAATTCAATCAATATGTCTATGTGTTGGTTGTCTATATCTTGTTCTTGTCTTAATTCCATCATGCTAGGCTAGATCTATCTTGTGTTTGCTTGGATCTAATGAAACCTAGATGTTAATTATGTGTTGATTACTTGTTTATACTTGTCTTGGATGAATGATTTATATGTTAGGCTTAAGAAAACTGGCAGATCTCCAATTGGTAACATGCTTGAACGTCTTAAGAAACATGAACCGACGCGCACTAGGTCTTTATTGGTTGTATTTAATGCATGAGCCACTGTTTACAATCCCTATAGTTGTGCTGGGCATGGTGTAGGAGGAGATAAGAGCTCATAGAATTGGGGAGTTAAGTGTGCCACCCCATGAATGGTATTAAGGAATACGATCCGTCATCTATGCAATTATAACAAGTAATTAACGTGTAAAAGATGTCTAGGGATTAGTGAAATCTAAGTAAACACATTTTCTCCACTTACTGCTCACAACCTTAGTATAATTTAGTTTATTTTCATTTCTAGTATTTTATTTTGATTGCATCTTTAGTATTCGGTTAGTTGATTAGCAACTAATTCCGCCCAAATCCTTCAAACCCGAGATTTTTACTTGCTTTCTAAAAAATATAAAAATACAAAAATAATCATCCCTCACCTTTAGAACTAGTATTTAGGTTTTCTAATCCTAGCGACACTATTCCTAAGCTGAACGATCAATCCCCCGTTACTTGTCACTATACTATACTACAACGATCAGGTACACTGCCTGGTGGGGGTTGTAAGCTTCTCAGGATCCCTTGAGAGGTAAAGCCTGGTGCAATTCCCACGCATCACATGTCCATTGAACTTACCCAGGCTTTTCTTAGCTACTTATACTCAAATAACGTTGAATACCAAGATTTGCTCACCCACAGATTTGACCTTCTCAGAGCTGTAGACAAGTACGATGTTGCTGACTTGAAAGAAGCGTGTCAAGAAAATATAATTGAAGATATTCACTCAGAGAACGTGCTGGAGAGGCTACAAATTTCTTGTATGTATAATGCTTCGAGATTGAAGGTGTGTTGTATTGAGTATCTAGTGAAGTTTGGTAAGGCTTTGGACATGAAAGAAGAATTTGATGCCTTCTTACAGTCTGCTGACAAGGAACTAGTAAACGAAGTCGTCAATGAAATTTTATCCACCTGGAAACCTGTCTGAGATGTACTGACTCGTGAAACGAAATTGCTTCAAGATCCATTTACAGTCGAGCAGTGAAGGTCGAACTCAGTACATGGATACCATATTTCCACTATACAGTTTGTTTGGATTTCTAGTGTTGCATCTGTTGATGTATGCTGGAAATGTATATTATTGGACACGTTATCGAGTCAATTACTCCTTTATATTTGGATACAAACTGGGTACATAATTGGGTTTTAAAGAAGTCCTACTACTTGGTTCTGGGCTATCTGTACTCACTCTTGCAGGGATACTCTCAAACCTTGAAATGCAAATGGACGAGAGTACTCAAACAAAGCTTTAACTGAATTAGTCCCCCTAGGCTTGGTCATTGTAAGAACTTCCTCTTTTGGCCTTGTACCTTAAAAGTATTTACGTATTCATGTTTCTAAGTTAATTGTAAACTACATCTTGCAGCTTGTGCTTTTGATAGCGTTCTGTCCATTTAACATCTTCTATCGCGCAAACCGTTACTTCCTCTTGGTCTGTTTATGGCACTGCATTTGTGCTCCTTTTTATACAGTCACTTTACCTGATTTCTTTTTGGCCGACCAATTTACTAGTCAGGTAAGATTCACAGCCCGCTGCAAAATGAAGCGGAAGTGGGTCAAAACTGAGTGTTTGGTTCAGTCTCTAAACGGATAAAAAAAATGAAGTGAAAGTGGGTCCAAACTGAAATGGAGAGTTTGGTTCAGTCTCTAAACGGATAAAAAATGAAGCGGAAGCGGGTCAAAACTGAGTGTTTGGTTCAGTCTACAAACGGATTAAAAAAAAGAAGTGAAAGCGGGTCAAAACTGAAATGGAGTGTTTGGTTCAGTCTCTAAATGGATAAAAAATGAACGAAAGCGGGTCAAAACTGAGTGTTTTGTTCAGCCTATAAACGGATAAAAAAAATGAAGTGAAAGCAGGTCAAAAATGAAATGAGTAACCAAAAAAAAAAAAAAAAATGAATACAAAAGTGCAAGATGTTGGATCAGAAAATGTCATCACAGAAACAATTGCACTAAACCATAAAAATAACCATTTGCAGCAGGGTAATACCAAAGTCATGGGTAAATTGACATCAAGTGTAGCATGATTTCATGAACATTGAGCTGATTGATTATATTATACCACAAAAGTGTTTGTACAAGAGTATTCGAATTCTATTACACCTTTTATCTTCGTCACAAGACCGTACAAGTTACACAAAGAATATACCCGTCTATGTGAAGCCTAAAAAAACAGTAAACCATAATGTCAAATTTGTGGCAGTCGACCACGTTTCCATCAGACCCTTATGTGTTTTCGCTTTTGGAAAGAAACTGTATCTTCTGTGGCATCTTCTTGTCTTTGTTTTATCTCATTGAAAAAAGGAGCTTCATTAGAATACTTTAGACAACCTGCCCAATTAAACCTACTGCCTCATTGAGAAAGGAGCTTTATTGAAATGGCTCTATTTCCTCCGCTGGTATATTCACCTTCTTTGCTTCTAATTTCCTCCGCTGTAAGAACTCTAAAACTGATGAATGAGCAGAACATCGTCAACCACGCTCACGACTGTCTTCTGTTTCTAACCGTTGTTCGAAAACAATGGATGGTCTCGTTAATGTTATTCTGATGTTGGTTGATGGATCAAATGTAGTAGAAGAGATCACCTATCTAAAACCTGATATCATGTTACTTAATTCCTAAATATACAAATGTTCGAAAACTTATGTGTAGTAGCCTAGTAGGGTAGTACATCTTGGTTTGTCTTTCTAAAAAAATATAACTAAAAGGACCCAAATAGAAAAAAAAAACATGTTACTTAATTCCTAAATATACAAATGTTGTAGAAAAACAATTAAAAGATAAAAGAAAAAAAACCAAAACACAATGGCTATGTTTAACAACACTTCCATCTTCACATCAAAAAACTTCATCCATCTCCAACCAACCAACCTCACCTCGTACACCACATACAAACCACACACACTTAACCTCCATGTGCCACGTGTCTCATCCACTCCACACCAACCAATAAACGTAAACTACCTCCAAACAGAATTCAACTGTCATGGCACATCTTTCACCACCTTGGGTGACAGCTGTGTGGTCCGGATGACATTGGATAATGGTAGTGTAGCTAGTCTCATGTTGCCTAGTGGACTTGTGACGTCGTACAAGGCGCCCATGTGGCATGGTGGGTTGCTTGAGCTCATGCATACTGTGGTTAGTGAGGAGGAGGGTGTACGTGGTGGTGTGAGTGCTGTGTTGAGATGTGAGGGTGGTGGGAATGGTGGGATCGTTTGGGAGCCGAGTGTTTGGGATTTGAGAAGTGTTTCTGGGAGTCCTGATGAGTCTATCAAGGTAAACGATAAACGGATGAGGTTTTCTCTGTTTAGGTTATCTGTCTTTGACTCAGATGTACGTGGTCTAATGAGACCATTTTTGACCCTTTACTTTGCCACATACAAGATGTGTACCTAGTAAAGTTTAAACGTGAGACATCTTGTGAGGACATTAGGGTGCGTGCTAGGTAGACCACCTTGGTGGTCAAAGGCGGGCCCTCCGAAAATCATCCGTAGTGTAAAAATAAATTTTACTTTTTTGGTAAAATTTGATAGTTTAATACAAAGTGCATACCTTCTTGGAAATTTGGTTCACACCCAACTTAAATATTGACAAACTAAGATATTCCGGTATCTTTTTTGGAAGTGCATACCTTATAACCGGTGTCTGCACCCGCCACTGTCGGTGATGGTTCTCATGAGTCTATTAAGGTGAATGCATTATATGTTTTTAAGCGGTATCCGAACCAGGACAAAGTTTTTGGATCTATAATATAAGGGCTTTAATGAGTTTTACTTTTTCATTTATTAATGGACTAGTAACTAAACAGTGACTAGAAATGCAATTTTTTGGACCGCGGGCAATTGGGGAAAATCGAGATTACGAAGATTAACAATACAAAGCAAAATTTTATTGTTGTCCCCAAACCCCCTAGTTCCGCCCCTGTTTGTAGAGACTTGGGATTGCTTTTTGGAGGATATCATATGATTATTGCCTTTGCAGGCCGCAAATAGTTAGAAATGTGTTTTGCCAATTATTTGGAAATGGTGATTATACATTTTGTTCGAGTGAAAACTCGTTTTGCAGATGCAATCCCAAACACCCCCTTAAACATATTTATCTGAGCATTAGAGATTTAGAGCTCACAATTTCAACCTATTTAGTGCAACCACAATCCCAAACACCCCCTTAACCAATTTCGTCCTGCATTAGTAGATTTTAGACTATACTTTTGTAGCACCTGACCAATGTAGCGTGTTAGCTGACCTGCACATCTATTCGACTAATACAAATATGACCTGCACACACAAATATGACCTTTCAATCCAGGGCTGGCCTAAGTTGAAGCCGACTGTTAGCTGTCATTTCTAAGTCATTTTAACTGATGTAACATAAAAAGTCTACCAAGCAGATTACTCTTGTGCTACTAGTCCATCTAGTGATGACAGAACCTTGATGGAAGCTTAAAGCGGAAGAGTATAGTGCAAAATCTCTCATTATTTTTTTGTAAATGCAAATGTACAGAGTGTTGATTTATATACATCAAAGTCAACATTGACTTAGAAAGTCAAAGGTCTAACCAACTTACTACTTGTTTTGCTAAAGTTACACTAAGTTGACTTAACGAACAATATATGTCGAACTATCTTGACTTAACGAACAATTTAACCCACCCCATTATGATCTGTAACCAAATAGGCCGACCCATTAGGCCATTACGTATATTGTCCAATCTACCCCATCTTGCCACATCTATTCTTAATGAAATACAGTTTTGAGTGAGCATGTATACATGTAAACGAGTTAATTTTCTATTTTATGGCAGGTGGAACTGATCAGTAGCAATTCAGAAGAAAAGATTGAAATAAAGCACATTGTAACTCTACAACAAGATGCCATAAGTTCAGAGATTGTGATCACCAACTTGAGACCTTCACCGCTTAAACTAATGGGCTCAATCATCGGTCACTTAGCCATAAGCACACCGGAAGCAACCTACGCCATTGGGCTCGAGAGCTCTAATTACTTTGTTAAGCCACCTATTTACTCAAACTTCAGCATCGTTCCTCCTGATTTCAGCAACAATGATATGAGTACCAGAAACTCTTTCAAGCAACTGTTATCAGGCTGGGGACTGGGAAGCCCGAATGATGGCTCTAACGATAGAACAGCAAAAAACGAGCAAGAGGATGAAGATGATGAAGGTGAAGAAGAGGACAATTACAAGCATCTAACTGAGAAAATGAGCCTGATCTACACCAGTGCTCCTAGAAGTTTGACCATCATGGACAGGGTATGTCGATTTAACTATCCTTTTTGAACTGTACAGTTTGAACTCGCACTAATAAATTCATCACACTGTGGCTTACAGGGTAAACGGAACTCGGTTATAGTGAGTAGAGAAGGCTTTGATGAATTGTACATATTCAGCCCTGGCTCAAGACACAAGTCATATGGCAAGTACTCTTATATATGCATTGGTCATGCCGCGCTGCTCAAACCAATAACCATAGGTCCCCAATCTGAATGGAGAGGTGTGCAGCACTTGCATAACCCGAATATGTAAGAAATATGCACATAATATTTCATGTTGCATAGATGTGGCCGGTAGTGTAACTTTCTATTTTTGTTGCTCAAATGTTTTCTGCCTCTCATTTTACTTCCTAAAAAGTTTCTTATATATGTTCGAACTTTGAATTGGCAAAATTTTTGTAGTTAAAGTTACTATTTATAGAAAGCAACAATAACCAAGTGTTCTTTTTTCCTATTCTTTCGCTTGCTCAACTAGCAACTAGCCGATTAATTTACCAAACTAAACAATACTAAAAATAAAAACAAAAAAAGTCTGTAATTTATATGGCATAAGATTTAATGGAATGGCAAGTTCCCAACCATCTAAGAAGGGATTGAAAAGCTCTGGTGGAAGTGGTGGTGCATCATCCGGAGTTAAATTTGCTCGTCGAACTTCAAGTGGTCGTTATGTCAATTTATCAAAAGATGATGTTGAATCGTTCGGTGAGACATCAGGAGATTACACAAATTACACGGTTCATATCCCTGCAACCCCTGAGAATGAAACATCAGTTGCTACCAAAGCTGAGGAACAATATGTTTCAAATTCGTTATTTACCGGTGGTTTCAATAGCGTTACACGAGCCCATCTCATGGATAAGGTGATTGATTCAGAAGTCTCACATCCACAAATGGCGGGATCAAAGGGGTCGTCGTGTGCTATGCCAGCTTGTGATGGCAATGTCGTAAAAGATGAACGAGGTTTTGATATTATGCCTTGTGAATGCAGGTTAGTTTTTATTTCATTCTTCGTTTTGTTCGTCCCATGAAATAAAACATAACTATATATGACTTATTAATGTTTCTTATTACAGGTTTAAAATCTGTAGAGATTGTTTTCTAGATGCACAAAATGATACCGGTTTATGTCCAGGGTGCAAAGAGCCGTATAAAACAAGTGACGACGACGACTTACCAGGGTCTGCCGCAGGATCATTGTCGCTTACGGGAACAGACGGTAAACGTACATCTTTAATAAAACGGAACCAAAATTCGGAATTTGATCACAATAAATGGTTGTTTAACGAGACATCAAGTACTTATGGGGTTGGAAATGCATATTGGCCACCAGACGGAAACGGTGGTGACGGGAAGAGTGGTGGCGGTCTGGGTGACCCGGCTGATAAACCGTGGAGACCGCTTACCCGAAGAATACCGATTCCAACAAATATCATTAGTCCTTATAGGTTATTGATAGTGATTCGTTTTATAGTTTTGGTTTTCTTTTTAACATGGAGGGTCACACACCCGAATAATGATGCAATGTGGTTATGGTTCATGTCGATTGTATGTGAACTTTGGTTTGCGTTTTCGTGGATCCTTGATCAGATCCCGAAACTTTGTCCCGTAAATCGATCTGTTGACCTTCAGCTTCTTCATGATAAGTTCGAAACACCAGACAAGATCAATAATCCCCTTGGTCGTTCGGATCTCCCAGGTATCGATTTCTTTGTTTCAACCGCGGATCCTGAAAAAGAGCCGGTGTTAGTCACCGCCAACACGATCCTTTCAATCCTCGCCGTTGAGTACCCAGTTGAGAAAGTGGCTTGTTATGTATCAGATGACGGTGGGGCCCTTTTGACATTCGAGGCTATGGCAGAGGCTTGTAGTTTTGCTGATCTATGGGTTCCGTTTTGTAGAAAACATGATATCGAACCACGGAATCCCGATACCTATTTCTCATTAAAAGGTGATCCAACAAAGAACAAGAAACGTTTAGATTTTGTTAAGGACCGAAGGAGGGTGAAACGAGAGTATGACGAGTTTAAAGTGAGGATCAATAATTTACCGGATTCTATTAGAAGACGATCTGATGCATTTAATGCAAGGGAGGAAATGAAGATAATACAAAAGATCCGGGAAAGCGGTGTGGACCCCACGGAGCCAATAAAAGTCAAACGTGCAACATGGATGGCGGATGGGACTCATTGGCCCGGTACTTGGACCAGCCCTAGCCCGGACCACAGAAAAGGTGATCATGCCGGTATTTTACAAATAATGTTAAAGCCTCCATCCCCTGACCCCTTACACGGGTCAGGGGATGATGAAAGTTTGATGGACTACTCTGATGTTGATATAAGATTACCGATGTTTGTATATATGTCACGAGAAAAGAGGTCAGGCTATGACCATAATAAAAAAGCTGGTGCCATGAATGCGCTTGTTCGTTCATCTGCTGTGTTATCTAACGGACCCTTTATCTTAAACTTAGATTGTGATCATTACGTAAACAATCGTATGGCTGTTCGTGAAGGGATTTGTTTCATGATGGACCGTGGTGGTGAAGACATTTGTTATATTCAATTCCCACAACGGTTTGAAGGAATTGACCCTTCGGACCGCTATGCTAATCACAACATGGTCTTTTTTGATGGAAACATGAGGGCGCTTGATGGGATTCAAGGCCCGTTTTATGTGGGGACTGGATGCATGTTTAGACGTTTTGCATTGTATGGGTTTGATCCACCAAAGTCCAACTTGTTAGCTAATGAAAAGAAAGGGGCTGATGGTAATGCATCAGCTACCGAGACACAAGCATTAAAGGCGTCTGATTTTGACCCGGATCTTGATGTTAATGAACTACCTAGGCGGTTTGGGAATTCAACACTTCTGTCAAACTCGATACCAGTAGCTGAGTTTCAAGGCCGTCCTATTGCTGATCACCCTGCTGTCACGTATGGTCGACCTCCTGGTGTCCTCAGGAGTGCTCGAGAACCGCTTGATGCTAGTACAGTTGCTGAAGCTGTTTCTGTCATTTCTTGTTGGTGAGGATACTATATTACAAGTCACTAAAACATCTTATTCTTTCCTATATTATTTTATATCAAGTTACCTGTTTAACACATTAAACACAGGTATGAAGACAAAACGGAGTGGGGTGATAGAGTTGGGTGGATTTATGGCTCAGTCACAGAAGATGTTGTGACAGGTTACCGGATGCACAACCGTGGGTGGCGGTCAATATACTGCCTTACAAAACGAGACGCCTTTCGTGGGTCTGCACCAATCAATCTAACTGATAGACTCCATCAAGTCCTCAGATGGGCAACAGGGTCTGTCGAGATTTTCTTTTCGAGAAACAATGCTTTCTTAGCATCAAAACGCCTCAAACTCCTACAACGTTTAGCATACCTAAACGTTGGCATTTACCCCTTTACATCACTCTTCCTCATTGTCTATTGCTTCCTTCCCGCACTCTCACTCTTATCTGGTCATTTCATAGTCAAAGACCTTAATGCTACCTTCTTAATCTACCTCTTGTTAATGACTTTATGTTTGATTGGGCTCGCTATATTGGAAGTGAGATGGTCTGAGGTGACACTAGAAGATTGGTGGAGAAACGAGCAATTTTGGTTAATCTCAGGCACAAGTTCTCATTTAGCTGCGGTTCTTCAAGGGTTCTTGAAAGTTATTGCTGGAATCGAAATCTCATTCACACTGACATCAAAAGCAGTTGAAGACGGTGATGATATTTACGCTGAATTATATTTGGTGAAATGGACTTCACTTATGATTCCTCCTATAGTTATAGCGATGATTAATGTTCTTGCAATGGTGGTAGCGTTTTCTAGGACTATTTACAGTATAAATCCGCAATGGGGGAAGTTTGTTGGTGGTGCGTTTTTTAGTTTTTGGGTTTTGGCTCATTTGTATCCGTTTTTTAAAGGGTTGATGGGTAGGAGAGGGAAGACGCCTACGATTGTGTTTGTGTGGTCTGGACTTATTGCTATCACGCTGTCGTTGTTGTGGGTTGCTATTAACCCGACTTCTAGCCTGGCAGATACTACCGGCGGAGGGGCTAATTTTAAGTTTCCATAAGAATAAGATATCTGTCTCCTTGTAACATTTAGATATGGCTTCTGTTTTGTTAGTTAAATCTTGTCTAGTTATATAGTTAATTGCATTTTTAATGAGTATAAAAGAAGTAAGGGCATTAAAGTTAAATCTGAGTTAGTAGCAATTTTTATTAAGGATGTGGCCTTCATTGAATGATGCAGCTCTCATGGTGACTTAAGCAGTGACAACATTGATCATGTTAATGCAGTCAGCAATGACACCTAATGGCTAATGCATATACAATAAATAGCAAATGCTTCTAATCTATTTTCAGTAACTAAATACATTAAAATTCAAGTCTTCAACTAAACTTATTTCATGGCTAGCAACAACAGCACCCAATCACTACCCCTCCAAGACCGTGTCGCAATCGTGACAGGCGGGTCCCGTGGCATCGGAAAGGCCATCTCACTCCATCTTGCATCCCTTGGCGCGAAACTAGTCATCAACTACAATAGCAATTCTACTCAAGCAGATCACCTTGTTCCGAAATAAGTTCAAAATATCAGTCACAAGCAATTGCAATAAAAGCAGATGTTTCTGATCCACTTCAAGTCCAGACCCTTTTCGACGCAGCTGAATCTGCTTTTGATTCGCCTATATATGTCATGGTAAATTCTGCGGGTATCTTGGACCCCACATACCCTTTGATCATGAACTCTTCTCTAGAAGAATTCGATAGGATATTTGCAGTGAATACTAGAGGTGCTTACTTGTGTTGCAAGGAAGCTGCAAAGAGGTAAAGCAAGGTGGTGGAGGGAGGATTATTTGTTTAACGACTTCGTTAGTGGGAGCTTTGAAACCGGGGTATGGAGCTTATACAGCTTCTAAAGCCGCGGTTGAAGCTATGGTTAAAATTTTGGCTAAGGAGTTAAAGGGTACAAAGATTACGGCGAATTGTGTGGCTCCTGGACCTATAGCGACTGAATTGTTTTTTGAAGGTACAACTGAGGAAATGGTGAATAAGGCGGTTGAGCAGATTCCGTTGGCACGATTAGGGGTACCGGAGGATGTTGCCCCGTTGGTCGGGTTTTTGGCTAGTGATGGTGGTGAGTGGGTTAATGGTCAAGTTGTTCGTGCTAATGGTGGATTTGTGTGAAAGTTGAAACGGGTCATTTTTCTGAAAAGTTATGGGTCAGGTTGAGTTGACTTGTCTTAAGTCAATGTAAGATTTTCATGCTACTATAGAAAGCATATGTTGTAACTTTAATACTTGATTGAGTGGCAGACTATGGAGTATTATCTGATTATCTGATGTATCATGCATTAAAATATATCATTGTTTGATTGTGATTATTACGGAGTATGTATGATTATTAATTGTTCAAAAGCTTGATCATTGGATGACAAAATGTTCAAAGAGCTTATTTTGTTCTGCTGGTTCAAAAGTGGTCTTGTTTGCTTGTTCAAAAGTGGCCTACTAATCTATGGATTTTGAACACGCCGTCGCACATAAAGCTATCACTTCTTAGAGCACCGGGTATCGTCAAACCATAGATCTCGTGCCGTTCTCCAAAACCAGTGCCACACCAGCAAAACACTGAACGGCACCAATATCATATTGTGTAACATTATACAACAATACATGATTCTTTTTAAGGCGTTGATTTCGAAAGCATGTGCGGGTTGTCGTATAATTCCCCAACGACTTTGTAGGACTTTGAAAGCTCGTTCAATATCTTTTCTAGAACTTTCTTGAACTCTTTTAAATTTCAAATTTTTTTCAAACATTGCAATACTAAACGTTTTGACAAACACGGACCGTGTTGGATAAATGTCGTCGGCTAGATAGTAACATTTCTTGTATGTATGTCCGTTTACTACAAATGGACATTCCGGAGATTTACCGGCAAGTTCATCATCAAATAACAGGGAACCGTATAACACATTAAGTTCATTATTTGCCCCCGGACCCCAAATATGCATGCCAAATCCACAATTTTTGATCCGCAACCGCTTCTAACATAAGACTTGGGTATTTATAATCACGTCTTTTGAATTAAGCATGTAAGGCTTTTGGACAAATTTTCTAATCCCAATGCATACAATAAATACTCCTGAGCATTCCCGGGAGTCCATGTTCTTTCTCGTGCAATGCATATATTTATTCAACATCCGCTGAAGTAGGCTTTCTTAAATACCTTTCAACGTATAAAATATGTATGCATTTAGTAAAGTTCTCTAAACACTGTCGTGAACAACGTTCATCAATTTGCAAGTATTCATCAAACGCATCAGGCGCAGTGCCGTACGCCAATTGGCGGATGGCGGATGTGCACTTTAAAAGAGGACCAATACTTAAACGACCGGTAGCATCGTAATGTTGTCTAAAAAAATAAAAGTACTCGGGAATAGGTCAAACATCATAGCTTAAGATATCGTTGACTATTTTATTAAAAAGTGTAGAACTCATACGATACCGAGAATACGACCAAAATCGGGAAGTGAGTATGAAAAGAATTTGTCTTGAATAACGAACTCTATATAGTATTCATTCATGGATTCGACCCTTAACCTAAATTGACTGTAGAATTCTAAGACAAACCGAGGGACAATTGACTCATTAATTTTGTAGAGACACTCAAGACTAGCTGAGCCAAACATGACGTCGAGGTAACCAAAGTCTTCACAGTCCGGATAGACAACCCGACCTTCATGAATATAGCGTTTTTCGACTCTTTGGGAATTATAGCAAAGTGGTGGTTGATACTTGGTAGAAACGATGGGTATGTAGTCACGAGTCTTTTTGTGAGCAACCCAATTTTGTTTAGGCATGTTTTTCCTAAAACAAATTTAAACAAAGTGAACATTAAGTTAGCTAGACTATAGTTTTTATACTCATCCCAAATATACTTTTATAACATAGATCATTTTAATTTCGAAATTCCTGATTCATTTTGTTGCATGGTTATGAAAACGTTTCTGACATGTATTAACAATGTATAACCATGTTTTTGTTACGTGATTAAACAAGATTAACAACATTAAATTCGAATTGGGGATGATCTCATATTTGACCCATTTTCAAAATTAGCAAAATAAGGTAATTGGTTTGATACTTTGAGTATTATTAGTGCGACATTGTTTAGATTTGCTATCAATTGTTGTTAATTTAACAAAGAAATGAGAATCCCCAATTTTTAATTTTTATGTTCATATGAACCCTAATGAATTAATTCGAATTACTGCCTTACAAAACGAGACGCCTTTCGTGGGTCTGCACCAATCAATCTAACTGATAGACTCCATCAAGTCCTCAGATGGGCAACAGGGTCTGTCGAGATTTTCTTTTCGAGAAACAATGCTTTCTTAGCATCAAAACGCCTCAAACTCCTACAACGTTTAGCATACCTAAACGTTGGCATTTATCCCTTTACATCACTCTTCCTCATTGTCTATTGCTTCCTTCCCGCACTCTCATGCTCTGTTCTCGAGGTTTTTTTTTTTTTTTTTTTTTTTTTTTTTTTTTTTTTTTTTTTTTTTAAGTAATGGAAGGGGGTGGGAAGGGAAATAAAAAAAAGGAGCGTTCTTGAGATTTTTTAAGAATGGAAAGGTAGGGGACGAGAAGGTGGGAGGGAGGGAAAGGATGGGCTTTTGTGTGTAAATGTAATCCGCCCATAATTGGGGTGATCAGGAGGGAACGGGTTTTCTGAGAACATGGGCTTTTGTTAAATGCCTATTATACCCTCATATGTTAATGCACGTCCCATATAATTCATAGGTTAGTCAACAAACTGTACATTAATGCTATATTTTGTTAATGAGTATATTGACTGTTAATCATAACATATACAAATGGGTATATTGACTATTATTTGTTAATGAGTATATTGATTGTTAGAAAATTTAGTGCACTTGAGGGATCTAATCATACTTGGAAATGGGTTTGGAGGTACGAAGTGTACACCTATCAAGTCACTGATTCCCCTGACTCTATAGTGGTTGTGCAGGATTCTGCTGAGTGCTGGTTCCTGCTGATGGTTCCTGCTGATAGTGTTAGGATCCTGCTGATAAGCAGAGTTTCTACTAATAGAGTGCTGTATGATTATGTAACTGATTTGACCTATTCAAATGGCAGTTACATCTGCACTCATGACCTCGTTTAACTGGTCATGTAACCACTATTTTAGGCTATAATGGGGATAATTATGTGGAGATTAATGGGCCGATTAATTCTCATAATTCCATTTGACTAGCCATGAGTATCTTCCTGTAAATAGGAAATCAAATAAAGCATGAAAAACACACAGAAAACATATAATACTTATACACGAAGGGTTATTGATTTTTGCCAAAATCACTAACAACATTTGGTCTTATCCCAAGTAGATATTCGTGACACCCAGGCATTAGGGTCGAATAGTTTACTTTGGAAAGTGATAACACGATTCCAAGTGATATCCGGTAACCTTTATTGGTACGTAGTTAGGCTATTGATTATCTTAACCCTGTTCTGGGCTCATAACCACCAACAATCAAAGTAAACTATTTTGTGATAATCAATGGCTGCTGCTATGAGGCATATGGCTGCTAACTTTTCCAAATTGGAAAAGTTTGAAGGTGTTGA
Organism: Artemisia argyi; assembly: GCA_030686995.1. Taxonomy (NCBI): domain Eukaryota; kingdom Viridiplantae; phylum Streptophyta; class Magnoliopsida; order Asterales; family Asteraceae; genus Artemisia; species Artemisia argyi. The sequence continues at coordinate 37,505,096 of CM060694.1, forward strand.
TTTCAGAAGATGGCAGAAGAAGATGCACTTCTTACTATCAAGCATGAATGTGGTGTATGTTCTAAGCACTGGTATGCCTGAAGATCATGGGGATAATGCTACTGTGGAACAGATAAGGAGTCGAAGCAAATGGGAGAATGATGATTATGTCTGCGGAGGTTTAATCCTCAATGGTATGTCTGATTCTCTATTTGACATTTATCAGAATGTTGAATCTTCCAAAGAACTTTGGGATTCCTTGGATGCCAAATATATGGCTGAGGATGCTTCAAGTAAGAAGTTTCTTGTAAGTAATTTCACAAATTACAAAATGACTGATTCAAGACCAGTCATGGAACAATACAATGAACTTCTTGGAATACTTGGAAGGTTTACACAACATAAAATGAACATGGATGAGGCTATTTCAGTCTCTTGTATCATTGACAAACTCCCTCCTTCTTGGAAAGATTTCAAGCATACCTTGAAACATAAGAAGGAAGAACTGACACTTGTTCAGTTGGGTAGTCATTTGCGTATTGAGGAATCCCTTAGGGCGCAGGATAATGACAAGCCAAAGAGTAGCAATGCTACTGGTGCATCTGTTGTCAATATGGTGGAACATAACAATTCCACCAGGTACAATGACAATAAAGGCAAACGTAAACATCAGGATAACACAAGGGATGATCCTAATAAGAAGGCAACACCTACTTGTTGGAAATGTGGCAAATCTAGCCACATTAAAAGGGATTGCAAAGGTGTTAAGGTTGGTGGTAAAACCAATGGTTCAGGCACTAGTGGTTAAGGGAGTGGTGGTTCTGCCAACTCACTGAAAGGTCAGAATATGTTTAATGAATCTCTTCAGGTTTATTATGTTACATATGTATCTGAATCTAACTATGTGCAAGATGATGATGTTGCGTGGTGGGTTGACTCTGGAGCAACTGTTCATGTGTGCAAAGATAGAAGATGGTTCAAGACTTACGAGTCACTGAATGATGGTTCTATTCTTCACATGGGAAATGAGTCAACAACTTTGGTGCATGGTCGTGGTTGTGTAGATCTTAATTTTAGTTCTGGAAAGATTGTAACTTTGTTTAATGTTATTCATGTTCCTGATATAAAGAAGAACTTGGTTTCAAGTAGTGTTTTGAATAATCATGGATATAAACAAGTTATTGAATCTGATAAATTTATTTTGTCTAAACATGGTGTGTTTATTGGTTTTGGCTATTTGTATAATCAAATGTTTAGGCTAAATGTTGTCACTGACATTGTTAATTCAGCCTTTATGTCAACCTCTAAAATGAACGACTCCACCCTGTGGCATGCTAGACTTGGCCGTGTACACTATAAAAGGATGCAAGATATGTCTAAGGATGGGTTAATCCCAGCTTTTGACATAGACACTGAAAAGTGTAAGACTTGTATGTTGACCAAAATAACGAAGAAACCCTTTCAGGGTGTAAAACATGAGACTGAGCTCTTGGAGCTTATACACAGTGACCTGTGTGATTTGCATGCCACTCCCTCTTTGGGGAACAAGAAGTACTTTGTGACATTTATTGATGATGCTTCTAGGTTTTGTTATGTCTATCTATTGCATACCAAGGATGAAGCATTAGAAAAATTCAAAGTATTTAAAACTGAAGTTGAGTTGCAACTTGGGTCACTGATCAAAAGGTTCAGGACTGATAGGGGAGGTGAGTATATGGATGCTCTGTATTTTCAGTCTGTTGGTATAATCCATGAAACGACTGCTCCTTATACTCCTCAACAAAATGGTATCTCTGAAAGGAAAAACAGGGTACTGAAGGAGATAGTTAATTCCATGTTGTCCTATTCAGGACTGAGTCAAGGGTTCTGGGGTGAAGCTATGTTAACAGCTTGCTATTTATTAAATAGGGTTCCAAATAAAAGGAACAAGGTTACCCCTTATGAACTCTGGACTAAGAAGAAACCCAACCTGAATTATCTCAGGGTTTGGGGTTGTAGGGCAGTTGTAAGACTCCCTGATCCAAAGTTAAAAACTCTAGGTGAAAGAGGCATTGAATGCATCTTTGTTGGATATGCTGAGCATTCCAAGACATACAGGTTCTATGTCATTGAACCTAATGAATATGTTTCAATTAACTCAATAATTGAATCAAGGGATGCACTCTTTGATGAGAATAGATTCTCATTAGTCCCTAGACCAAGTCACAGGATTCCTAACGGTACTGATGACATTGGTGTATCAGAGGTCCCTGATGAATTATCATCTCAGGTCCCTGATGAGGTTGTGGTTCAACAACCTGAACCTGAGTTCAGGAAGAGCAAAAGGGTCAGGACTCCAAAGTCATTTGGACCTTAGTTTCAATTATACTTAATTGAAGGTACAAGGAATGAGGTCTCTGACCAATATTCCTATTGCTTCATTGTTGAGGATGATCCCAAAACATTTGAAGAAGCAATGAAGTCCCAGGATGTTGCTTTCTGAAAAGAGGCAATAAATGATGAGATTGACTCTATCATGGGCAACAACACTTGGGTGTTGGTTGATCTACCTCCAGGTTGCAAACCTCTTGGTTGCAAATGGATTTTCAAAAGGAAAATGAAGGTAGATGGAACTATTGAAAAGTTCAAGGCTAGACTAGTCATTTAGGGCTTTAAACAAAAGTCAGGGATAGACTACTTTGATACTTATGCCCCAGTGGCACGTATCAGTACCATCAGGCTGCTGATTGCTTTAGCATCAATTCACAATCTGATTATTCATCAGATGGATGTTGTTAGGAATTATACTTTGAGTTGATATTGACAAATATGAAAGATGAAGGACTTATGGAGACAAAGGAAGAAACTTGCAAAGAAAGAAAAAGATTACAACATATCTTTTGTTTTATTAGTTTATTCCTTGTAACCCTAGTATCTCTATTATATAAAGAGATACAGGGAATAGGTTTTAATAAGTCTTCCACAATGTAAAATCAGAAAAACGTGTGTGTATGTCTAGGGCTGGAAACGCCTAGACTTGTGTGTACAGGTGTTTTATGGGAAACACCTAGGGTAGATTGATGTTAAGCCTCAACTATCTTTGATAGATGTTAGGATGTAACCGTGCTACACTTGATCACGTAGCATTGGGGCTTTGATGTATGTTAGAGTAGAGATGATGACGAAGCCTTATAGCAATAACATTGTTCTTTGATTATTCCGCTGTGCATGTTAATGTTTGTTATTGTTATTCCTAGATAAAGAATTAACAAGTCTGAGCTTAAACGATTCTTATCAATTGGTATCAGAGCGGGGGCTCTTGATATCTAGGATTTACAAGGTTCGTTGTCGAAGAACGAAGAAAACAAGAAAAATTTGATTTTGGTTCAATTTTCGTAACTCACTGCAGGTCAGTTTTCATGGCGCGATATCTCATTTGTTAACCGTTGGATCGGGCTGAAATTTTTACTGGAGGTTCTCTACATGACAAGGAAGAGTTCCACCGGAGGGATCTTTGATCTGAGCTCCCAGTAAAAAGATATGATTTTTCTAAAAGGCTGCTGCAGAAAAGTATGTAAGTCGAACTTTTAGGGTTTTCTTGAATCAACTTCATGAATTCATGTTCTATTCTTGTTTATTCATCATAGAAGTTGGTTATATGTTGTTTGGTATCTCAAGTTCATGAAAGAAAGCTGCTATGTATGTGTATTGGCGATTTTTGGTGAAGTTAGGGTTTTAGTGACACTTTTAAGGTGTCGTCCAAAAAAAAAAAAAAAAGTGTCTCTAGTATTTTAATTCACGAATGGAAGCAGCTTTGGAGGATAACGTTATTAGGGTTTTATAACTCTACATGGGATACAATGGTGCTTTGAAGTCGATTAGGGTTTCCTACTTTTGGAACCCTAGATATTTAGGGTTTGTTCTAAATGGTTTGCTTGATTGTGCTTCATTATTGCTACTGGTTTTGGGGACTTGAATATTGTTTCAAGGATGAACCCTAGTAGTATATCTAACCATATTAGACATTAATGATGCCATGTATTTAATGTTGTTGAAGCTGGTATTACTGGAACTTGGAGTATGGATACGATTTCTTGTGGAACAATGCCATTATTGGTTGGGGAGTATGATTAATTTTGTTAAGTAGTAAAGGTACGTTTTGATATAATGGATGCTTGATGGAGAGTAAGATGGATTTGGTGCTGATAGTGGTTCCTCGTTTCCACTGCAAGTGTATTCGTTTCCACTGCAAGTGTATTCGTTTCCACTGCTACCTTTTTGGTTTCCACTGCACGCTCCTTGTTACCACTGCTAGCTTTAGATGGTTATCACTGCTCATGTATACATTCCCACTGATGCTATTTAAGTTTCCACTGATGATAGATATTGTTTCCACTGACGTGATGCTGTTGTTTGAGTAAGATATTATCATCATTCTCGTCATCACGTGGGATTGGGTATATCAAATAATGGTTCGGAGGTACTTTGTTTATTCAAGATTAAATTGATTAGGTGATTATTTAAGTTACCTCGTACCAGTTATAAGTGGTTTAGTGCGAATTTGTGATTGGATATTTCATGAAGATACCTCGTACTACATTTATTATTGCGTCATGGGATTCATGCTATACAGTTATACTTGTTATTTTTATGGGCATGAATTACATAACGTGAGGGGAAGACAGATTTATTTTTGATATGAAGACACGCACACAAAGGAAAACGCTTGGTATTTGATTTTGGAACAGGTTTGTTTCAACACACATACACAGGGGAAGACACATGCACAAGAAAGATTTTTGGATTTTGGTTTCAGTTCTTAAAGATTATAAAGGCTCATTTTTATTTGTTCTAATTGATTACGAAGAAAGGTTTTTATCACCTATTTGACGATGAAGTGGAAGTTCACAGGTTTGTGTTTTATCATACCTTTTCAGCATGAGGTAACTTGTTTGTTCGTTCAGGTGACTACGAATTGACAAAACACTTGAAGGAGTTACGTTATTGTGCTTAGTGATTTTTTGTCAAGAGGTTGCGATCTCCCTATACGTTAAGTATACGTTCGAAGTCAATTTTAGTACAAGATATAAAACACAAGTTTGGGTGGTTCTACTTCAACATCAAGTTGGTTATACTTAGTTTTCTTCATCCGTGATCATTACATAGAGTCTACATTCTATACATGGTTAACATATGGGTTTCAGGGGAAGCTTATTGTTAAAATGATTAACCATTTATGTGCTACATCAAGGTGAAGGTTTTCATGATTATTCGTTGGTATTCTTACTGAAGATTTGGGATTTTTATGTCTTGAGTTCATTTAATAAGTAAGCGTTTTGGTGTTCTTAATGGTGGGTAATTCAAGACATTAAAGGACTAAATTGGATGTATGGTACTGGTTGGTGATTGTGAAGATCAAGGTTGCTTACATTTGTCCCCTATTTGATGATGACAAAAAGGGGAAGAAGACTATTTTGAAGATTGCAGCTTGAAGATCCTTGATGATATGCATGGTTTGAGGGGAAGACGACATCTTTCATACACTTGGTTTTGTCATATCAACTAGGGGAAGATTGTTAGGAATTATACTTTGAGTTAATATTGACAAATATGAAAGATGAAGGACTTATGGAGACAAAGGAAGAAACTTGCAAAGAAAGAAAAAGATTACAACATGTCTTTTGTTTTATTAGTTTATTCCTTGTAACCCTAGTATCTCTATTATATAAAGAGATACAGGGAATAGGTTTTAATAAGTCTTCCACAATGTAAAATCAGAAAAACGTGTGTGTATGTCTAGGGCTGGAAACGCCTAGACTTGTGTGTACAGGTGTTTTATGGGAAACACCTAGGGTAGATTGATGTTAAGCCTCAACTATCTTTGATAGCTGTTAGGATGTAACCGTGCTACACTTGATCACGTAGCATTGGGGCTTTGATGTATGTTAAAGTAGAGATGATGACGAAGCCTTATAGCAATAACATTGTTCTTTGATTATTCCGCTGTGCATGTTAATGTTTGTTATTGTTATTCCTAGATAAAGACTTAACAAGTCTGAGCTTAAATGATTCTTATCAGATGTGAAGACAACTTTCTTGAATGGTAAATTGGATGAGGAGGTTTATATGAACCAACCTCAGGGCTTCATCTTGCCTGGAAATGAAAACAAGGTGTGCAAACTGATTAAGTCTTTATATGGACTGAAACAGGCACCTAAGCAATGGCATCAAAAGTTTGATGAAGTGGTTTTGTCTAATGGTTATGTTCTTAACCAGGCTAACAAATGTGTATATAGCAAATTTGATGAATCTGGTAAAGGAGTCATCATTTGCCTATATGTTGATGACATGTTGATCTTTGGCACTGACCAAAATCAAGTTGACCTGACAAAGGAATTTTTGTCATCAAGGTTCTCCATGAAGGACATGGGGGAGGCTGATGTTATCCTTGGTATAAGGATCAAACATGAAAGTAATGGTATATCAATTTCTGAGTCTCATTATATTGAGAAGGTACTGAAGAAATTTAATTACTTTGACTGTACTCCAGTGAGTACTCCTATGAATACCACTGAGAAGCTTATGCCAAATATTTGCAAAGCTGTATCTCAACTTGAGTATTCTTGGGTGATTGGCTGCCTGATGTATGCCATGACTTGTACAAGGCCTGATATTGCTTTTGCAGTGGGTAAACTGAGCAGGTATACTAGTAATCATAGTGCTCATCACTGGCAAGCAGTTCAGATGGTACTGAAGTATTTGAAGAGAAATATGGACTATAGTCTCTCATATACTGGTTATCCATCAGTGTTGGAAGGTTACACTGATGCAAGTTGGATCAGTAACACTGAAGACAATTCGTCTACCAGTGGCTGGGTATTCCTACTTGGTGAAGGTGCAATTTCTTGGGCATCCAAGAAGCAAACTTGCATCACCAGTTCAACAATGGAATCAGAATTTGTGGCTTTAGCAACTGCTGGTAAAGAAGCTGAATGGTTGAAAAAATTGCTTCTTGAGATTCCATTGTGGCCTAAACCTATAGCACCTATTTCTATCAGGTGTGATAGTGCTGCTACATTGGCAAAGGCTTATAGCCAGATGTACAATGGGAAGTCTAGACACTTAGGTGTCAGTCATAGCATGATTCGTGAACTTATCATGAATGGGGTGATTTCTATAGAGTTTGTTAGATCTCAACAGAATTTAGCTGATCACTTGACGAAGGGTCTTGCTAGAGACTTGGTTATAAAGTCTGCTAAAGGGATGGGTTTAAAGTCCAACTTAGTCACTGAATGCTAAGACACCCAACTCCCTCCTGAGGAAACTTGGGAGCTGAGTTCAATGTGGAAAGCTGAACATTCAGTGTACTGGAGCACATGTTTTATATTACATCCCAAGGTTGTGCTCAGGACCTGCTGGAAAGGGAGGATGAAGTCATTACTTCTTAATGGTTAATTTTCTTTGAAAAAGTGCTTGGCAGGAGCATGAATAAAGAGGAAACACCTATGTAAATGTTGAAGTTTTGCCGCTTCAGGAAGCTATGGACTTTTAGCTTTTACAACATTTATGAATTGGATATGGACACATGGCTTGTATAGTGTCAGGAGTGTTTAAGTGTTTGAAAATATATGTGTATTTTATCTTCAGGTATTTATATGGGTTGAAGGGTTCAATTCTTAGAACACCCTGATTCTCGAATATTTGAACGTGTAATGTACTAAAATAGAAATTCAATCCTCAGGATATTTTCGTTTATGCATATGTTTTGTTTAATGTTTGATTTTCATGCAAAGGAAGTGAACTAAATTTGGGGAGGATTGTTAGAAAATTTAGTGCACTTGAGGGATCTAATCATACTTGGAAATGGGTTTGGAGGTATGGAGTGTACACCTATCAAGTCACTGATTCCCCTGACTCTATAGTGGTTGTGCAGGATTCTGCTGAGTGCTGGTTCCTGCTGATAGTGTTAGGATCCTGCTGATAAGTAGAGTTTCTGCTGATAGAGTGCTGTATGATTATGTAACTGATTTGACCTATTCAAATGGCAGTTACATCTGCACTTATGACCTCGTTTAACTGGTCATGTAACCACTATTTTAGGCTATAATGGGGATAATTATGTGGAGATTAATGGGCCGATTAATTCTCATAATTCCATTTGACTAGTCATGAGTATCTTCCTATAAATAGGAAATCAAATAAAGCATGAAAAACACACAGAAAACATATAATACTTATACACGAAGGGTTATTGATTTGTGCCAAAATGACTAACAACATTTGGTCTTATCCCAAGTAGATATTCGTGATACCCAGGCATTAGGGTCGAATAGTTTACTTTGGAAAGTGATAACACGATTCCAAGTGATATCCGGTAACCTTTATTGGTACGTAGTTAGGCTATTGATTATCTTAACCATGTTCTGGGCTCATAACCACCAACATTGATCACTGTTAATCATAACATATACGAATGGGTATATTGACTGTTATTTGTTAATCATAAGTTAATCATAACATATACGAATGGGTATGTTGACTGTTATTTGTTAATGAGTAGAAGACGGTCATGTTTTAGCATTTTGAGCCTCTATTAAAATACGAACGTGAAAAAATGCTTGTATAGTTAATATTATATTATTATATCTCTATTGCATGTTCTTTTTTTTCTTTTTTTTTTATTAGCCTGGCCTGCAATATTATATCTCTATTGTAGTGATAGAACTGTTTGTATGTGTTGTACGCAGGTTAGAGGGTAGGATCTTTTAAATAATGTGATAGAGTAATTTATATTTTTGTAATTTAGGTAGCTTCTTTTCCTTTCCTTGCAACTTAAAATAAAAACTCAAGAACACAAATAAAAATAACTTCTTTCTTCATAGTGTCATTCCCTACTTTCCCCTTCCCATCCCATCCCCTTTCATTCACTTCATAGTCAAAGACCTTAATGCTACCTTCTTAATCTACCTCTTGTTAATGACTTTATGTTTGATCGGGCTCGCTATATTGGAAGTGAGATGGTCTAAGGTGACACTAGAAGATTGGTGGAGAAATGAGCAATTTGGGTTAATCTCAGGCAAAAGTTCTCATTTAGCTGCAGTTCTTCAAGGATTCTTGAAAGTTATTGCTGGAATCGAGATCTCATTCACACTGACATCAAAAGCAGTTAAAGACGGTGATGACATTTACGCTGAATTATATTTAGTGAAATGGACTTCACTTATGATTCCTCCTATAGTTATAGCGATGGTTAATGTTCTTGCAATGGTGGTAGCGTTTTCTAGGACTATTTATAGAACAAATCCGAAATGGGGGAAGTTTGTTGGTGGCGCGTTTTTTAGTTTTTGGGTTTTGGCTCATTTGTATCCGTTTTTTAAAGGGTTGATGGGTAGGAGAGGGAAGACGCCTACGATTGAGTTTGTGTGGTCTGGACTTATTGCTATCACGCTGTCGTTGTTGTGGGTTGCTATTAACCCGACTTCTAGCCCGGCCGATACTACCGGTGGAGGGGCTAATTTTAAGTTTCCATAAGAATAAGATCTGTCTCCTTGTAATATTTAGATATGGCCTCTGTTTTACTTAGTTAAATCTTGTTTAGTTATATGGTTAATGTTGGAATATATGAATCATAATACTAATATAAACATATAAACATCAAAGAGTACGCAGCGGAATAGATCAAATACAAATAATAAATTAACCGAATATAAATGGATGCGTACCTCTTGATTACTAGCAAGAACAAGAACTTATAAACCCTATGAGAGGGCTTATATGGATCGACTAGGAGAAGTCACAAGGCAAGATCACCGTTAACAAAAGTATGCTAACACTTCGTTCTCACACACACGTACTATTAGCTTTTCAACGAAAATGCTAGATTCGCTTTACACGAAAAGATTAAACTATTGGTCCTATCAATCAATAGATCAATTAGACACAAAGAAATAGAAAGAAGAAGTGATTAGGTTGCTATGGAACCAAGGGATGAGTAGAATGAATGAGAGGGGGTCTCATTATATACTAATCAAGAAACTTGGAGCAAAAGCCATCCCAAAACCCTATGGGAGGGTGTGTGTGGCCGGCCATGGGTTCACAAGGCCTAACCCGAACCAAACTTTCACTCTATTCCAAATCTAGTCCTTCATGTTTTGTCTAACGGTCATTAGTTACCGTTAAGTTTATATTTCGTGTATTTAATAATTATTCGTCACTAAAACAATAATTATTAATTAATTGAAACTCATACGTAAAGTGTGCAATCCCGAAGTCTCGAGTTCGAGTCCGGCCATGATATATTAATTTATTATCCGTTAAAACTAACAGCTCCCACTTGGATATAGATTAATGTAACAATGACAATGGTTAGTCTAGCATAACACGCCAATGTCCCAGAATGATCACGAGTATGGTTTTCCTGGAACAAACTACCTTTGATGATTCATCATCATACTTATCCTTTTGATTCTAATACTACGTTAATATGGATATGGATCGAAGTCATTCCATAATTAACTAGTGTTTCTCATTATTTATGATTAAGCAAGATTACCAATTCTTCTGAACGTATTCCAGATAGACCTTGGGCATGGCCATGCAAACATCTTGTTAATCCTACGAGTGGCCAAACAGTATTAAACTTCAAAACAAATTTGAAGGAACCAAACCTCGTATTGACTACAAGCGTAAGCTATGAACTTCGCATCACCTCTGGAAATAATCCTTATAACTACCAGTTACGGATAGCGTTAGATTATCTCACAGAAAATGAGCTACATCCACAGTAGTTACCTGGTATCTCAAGTCTGAGGATAAATATTTATGATTTACTCTAATGACAACATCCATAAGTACAATCATGTAATTGGGATTTTGTCCTATATCCAATTTTTCAATTATTGAATATCATGTGAAATTGGCATGTCTACGCATCAATATATTTAAATATATATTATACCAAAACTCAGATTTGTCTTAGTTCAATGATACTCCCATATCATTAATTGACAACGGACTATTTAGAATAACTTAAAGTTATTCATGGATTAAACATGCAAATATAGGATACAATATTTATGAATAGAAATAAACATAACACAATACTTCATTTCATTCGAATAATTATTGCTTACAATATCCTTTATCCAAATACTAACCACAGATTTACATGAAACTACTAGCTAAACGAAGTCCAATGCCATTAGCATGATGAGTAAGCTTTTCCTTAGATAAAGCCTTCGTAAATAGATCAGCTAGATTGTTATCTGTGTGAATTGATTTCACCTATATCGACTTGTTCTTGAACATAGTGATATCTTCTAGGAAAATGTCTGGCGCCCTTCATAACTCCAGGTTCATTGGCGAATGTAACTGCGGCAGAGTTGTCACAATACATATTAATAGGTAATTCAATTGACGGCATAATACCAAGCCCCGAAATGAATTTCCTAATCCAAACAGCTTCCATTGCAGCTTCCGATGCAGCAATATACTCAGCTTCTGTAACAGACATTGCAATAGTTTTCTGGTTTTCGCTCTTCCAGTCAACTGCTCCTCCATTAATAACAAAGACATAACCCGTCTGAGACTTCGTATCATCTTTATCAGTTTCAAAGGACGCATCACAGTAACCTGTAACATCAAGTTCTGCTTCTGGATTTCCCCCATACACTAGAAACATATCTTTAGTATTCCTTAAATACTTAAGAATGCTTTTAACAGCGTGCCAGTGCTTTCCACCTGGATTCTGTTGATAACGACTGGTCATATTTTGTGCAAACGCCACATCAGGTCTTGTGCATCTAACTGCATACATGATAGATCCTACTGCTGAAGCATATGGAACTTTCTTCATGAGTGCAACCTCTTCAGGTGTTGAAGCACACAGTTTGCTACTTAAGCCATGTTCTACTTGCATTGGCAAATATCATTTCTTGGAATTTTGCATATTAAATCTCTTCAATACTTTATCAATGTAAGCACTTTGACTTAATCCAATCAACCGCTTTGATCTATCTCTGTAGATCTTGATTCCAAGGATGAATGCTGCTTCTCCTAAATCCTTCATAGAAAAACATCTACCAAGATAAGCTTTAACTTCGTTTAAACTTGGTATATGATTTCCTAAGATTAATATGTCATCGACATATAGGATAAGGAAAGTAACATTACTCCCACTAGCTTTCTAGTATACACATGGCTCATCAAGATTCTGACTAAATCCAAAACTTTTGATTTCTGCGTCAAATCTCTTATTCCATTGTCGTGATGCTTGCTTTAATCCATAAATGGATCTTTTAAGTTTGCATACACGGTTTGGAAATTCTGGATTCACAAACCTCTCAGGCTGCGCCATATAGATGTCTTCATCTAGGCGACCATTCAAGAAGGCGGTTTTGACATCCATTTGCCATATCTCATAGTCATAGTAGGCAGCTATGGCTAAGAGAATCCTAATAGCTCTAATGTCAGCTACAGGAGAAAAGGTCTCCTCATAGTCAACACCAAATGTTTGAGTATAGCCTTTAGCTACCAAACGAGCCTTATAGGTGTGTACAATGCCATCCATGTCTGTTTTCATTTTGTAGAGCCATTTACTTCCAACTACCTTAGCATTTGGAGGTAAATCTACTTCTTCCCAAACTTCGTTGTCTTTCATGGACTGCATTTCCCCATTCATAGCACTCTGCCATTTCTCCTTATCAGGACCATTTATGGCAGCCTTATAACTAGTAGGTTCATTAAGATCCCCTAGTATAGTTTCCTCTACGTTAAGACATAGACGTTCGGGTGCTTTCACAGTTCTTTTAGATCTGCGAATGGGTACCACTTCCACTTCAGGTGGAGGACCTAAACTTTCAGGTTCCATAGGAAGTGCGCTAGTGTTTTCAGAAGGTGATGTATCTTCATCTTCTAGATCATAAACTCTCCCACTGAATTCTTGAGATATGAGATTCTTTTCAAAGAAATCTCCATACCTAGCCACAATGAATTTATTCTCTGGTGGAAAGTAAAAGTAGTAACCCATCGTTTCCTTTGGGTATCCTACGAAGATACACTTAACAGATCTCTGTTGGAGTTTATCTGGTGAATCACGTTTAACAAACGCGTCACAACCCCAAACCTTTAAGTAAGAAAAGTTGGGAGCTTTTCCTGTCCATAATTCATATGGAGTCTTATCAACCTTCTTTATTGGAACCATATTCAATACGCGAATAGCAGTTTCAAGGGCATAATCCCAAAAGGATAAGGGTAGAGATGTAAGATTAAACATTGATCGTACCCTGTCTAGCAAAGTACGATTTCTCCTTTCAGATACACCATTTTGCTATGGAGTATAAGGAGCTGTGAGATGCTGGACTATGCCACACTCAGTTAGATAATCTTTAAACTCTTGGCTTAAATATTCACTGCCTCTATCGGATCGAAGTGCCTTAATCTTCTTACCGAGTTGTAATTCTACTTCACTTTTGAAAGCCTTGAAGGTATTAAAGACTTCATGTTTATGTTTAAGTAAATAAACATAACCATAACGACTATAATCATCCGTGAAGGTTATGAAGTAGGTAGCACCACGTCTTGACACATGTCTAAGTGGTCCACACACATCAGTGTGTATTAATCCAAGTAGATCTGTAGCCCTTTCTACTTGAGGTGAAAAAGGTTTCCTTGTCATCTTCCCAGATATGAAGGACTCGCATTTATCAAATGATTCATCATTGATCTTTTGTAAAAGCCCATCATGTTGTAGCTTTTGCATTCGATCCTTGCCTATATGAGCAAGACGATAGTTCCAAAGATAAGACGAATCCAAGTTAGACTTGATTCTCTTATTGCTAATGCTATACACAAAATTATTTCTCTTGGACATGGAATCTTCCATATCAATTTCAAACACACCATTTATTGGAATTGCATTAAAGTAAAAAACATTATTTAAAGAAACAGAAATTCCATTATTAATAAATGTGTGAACAAAACCATTATCCAATAACAAAGAAACTGAAATGACACCCCTAACAATAGAGGGTGCAAAATGATAATTATTCAATACTAGTATCATTCCTGAAGGTAAAACTAAATCGAAAGTCCCTATGGCTTCAACTGGTGCACGTACACCATTTCCTACATACAAGTATCTTTCTCCATAGGCCAGCTTCCTTGCTCCTCTAAGTCCCTGCGACGTATTACAGATGTGAGTACCACATCCTGTATCATAGATCCAGGAATTATTCTTACAAGGAAAAGAAAATAACTCAATCATAAACATACCTGAAGTGCTTGCGACGTTACCAGGCATTTTACCTTTGTTGAGGCGCAACTCTTCTAGTAACAATGGACAGTTCCGCTTCCAATGACCAGGAGTGTTGCAGTAGTGATAAGTAGCCAAATCCTTATTGAAATTTTCCTTCTTCTTAGCAGGAGGAGGATTTTGCTTCTTAGGCTTCTGTTGGTGAGTCGCAACTTGTTTTCCTTTACTATTACCATTGCCTTTACCCTTGAAGTTCGCATTTTGCGGTTTGTTGGGTTTCTTCTTGGTGATCCTACCACCCTGTATCACCATTACAGCTGGTGTAGGTGCCTTCTTATTTAGGCCTTTCTCATAATCAATAAGCATTGCATGAACTTCACTAACTGTCTTCCCCTTGCAATGCATATTATAGTTGCGTACAAACTCACTATACAAATCCTGATTAAGGGATCGCAAGATGAGACCAATACATATGCTTTCCTGATATCCGCAGCCAAGTCGCTCAATTGGTCCATATAGTGTTTCATGGACAATACGTGGGCACTCACGGATTTTCATGCTTCCTGCTTACAATTATGCACAGATTCTATCAAATCATATAATTCTGCAGCAGGTGGTTTCTCAAACATTCGTCTGAGTTCATTTATCATGTCCATGGGTCCATATCGCTCAAACTGTTTCTGCAATTGAGTATCCATCCCAGCTGTTGACATAAATTAATGCCTAAAAACATTATTAACATGTTATCAATATCTCTATGTTTTGATTATCACAAAATATAAACTCATAGAACTAAAACTTGTGACATAAACAAGTATTTAGTGATTAATACTTCTCTTTACATCCAAATCACTTAAGGTATGAATAAACAAAGTGTTTAGTGCAATTTATGATCAAAGGGGTATTTAATTAACTAATGCAAAGTTTATTTAATTATATAAACATATTATATATTTTTGAAAAACACTTTTGGTAATAAAGAAAAATGTTTTATTCATACTAAATATATGAATTCAAATTTTTAACCAAAAACAGTTAGTTTTTCACCAAATAAACTTTCCCCACTAAAAGACAAAGAATCTGGCCGTTTCAGCTGGGCGGCCCCCTTAATTATAAAGGGCGGTCCCCTTAATTTTAAGGGGGCCGGCCATGATTTAAGGGGACCGGCCACGCTCCTCTGTCAGATTCTTTTGCCTATAAATACCACCTTAAACCTGGATTTTTTCCTCACCTTTTGCACTCCTAAACTTTCTGTTCTAGATCCCCATTTCTATTCTCTAAATCCTTTGATCATAAATACATAATCCTTTGTTTCAAAGTGATTCTTACATCATCCTCTCAAGTGCAAGAGAAGAATACTTCTATCCTCCAAGACAAGAAGTATTACAACTTGTTGTGACCTCCACATCCAAGTTGTTGGTGCATCATCAAGAATATTTACATATATCTTTGTGTAGTGTGTTGTGAATATTTGATTGTAGATAGTTGTGTTAGGAATATAGATTGTGTGATTGGCTAGTAGATTGTAGTGAAGATAATTGGTGTGTAGAAGATAGGTGTGAACTAGATTGTAGTAAAGATAGTTGGTGTGAAGTAGTTGTGAAGATAGGTGTGTAGTAGATTGGTGTGAAGTAGTTGTGAAGATAGGTGTGTAGTAGATTGGTGTGAAGTAGTTGTGAAGAAGGTGTGATTTCGTTGTGACGAAGCTTTGGTGTGTAAGTGGTGTGTATATTGGTGTGTAAGGTTTCTCCGCCATAAGGAGCTTGTTGACATAGTGAAGAAAACTCTCGAGTAGGTGACTCGAGGAGTGGAGTAGGGCAAGGAAGGTGTCCTTGTAGCCGAACCACTATAAATCCTTTGTCTCACGGTTAGATCTTTCCATATCTTACTTATTATCTTGCTTATATCGTTATTACATTTGTAGACATAGACGTATATATATAGTTGCTCATATAGTGCTAGTATTGATTTTACTTAAAGATCAAACGAAAGTTTCATTCACAAAACAAAGTTTTTACAATCAAACTAAAAAGGTTACATACATATAATTGATCATTTCGATCAAGTATAGTTTTTATACAAAATATAACTAAGGATTATAAAATAAACGATTACGTACTTATCTCTCGTATATAGCTATAATTGTTTATATTATGCATGTGTTGATTTCACATACTTAGCTTACATTATTATTATTGTTCATACTTAGATATACTTGTTCATATTGTTCAAGATTTGAGTTCACATAAGATTGAATCAAAGTTTTAAAAGCAAACAAGGTTTTAAAACTAAACTAAGTTTTCATAATATAATTAAAAAGACGTAAAACTATTCAACCCCCCCTTCTAGTTTTCCACAATTGGTATCAAGAGCCACGTCTAGCAAGAATTTTAAAATATATTGTATTTTAAAACTTGTAACGATCTATGGAATCTGAAAAATATTTAGAAGGGCAATCTATGCAAAGACCACCACTATTTGAAAGTGATGGATTTTTATATTGGAAAAATCGATTCGAAACTTATGTGAAATCAAAGGATCTAGATCTTTGGCATGTTATTACCTTTGGTGATTTTCCTCCTATTCAATATAATTTTGAAACTAAAAAGGATGAAATTGTATCTTTTGAAAAACAAAATGATGATTTGAAAAAGAAACTATCAAAAAATAATGAGGCTAAAATGATTATTTATAATGCGTTACCACGCAAAGAATATGAAAGAATTTTTATGTGTAAAACCGCAAAAGAGATTTGGGATTATTTACTAAGCACTCACCAAGGTAATAGTCAAGTTAAAGATAACAAAATAGATCTTCTTGTTCAACAATATGAACAATTTATGATTCCGGAGGAGGAATCAATAGATAATGCTTTTGCTAGATTTAACACTATTATCACAAGTTTAAAAGCACTTGATGAGAATTTTTCTAGTAAGAATTTTGTTAGGAAATTTCTTAGGGCTCTTCATCCAAAATGGCGAGCTAAAGTTACGGCGATTGAAGAATCGAAGAACTTGTCAACTCTTCAACTTGATGAGTTGATCGGCAACCTGAAAGTCTACGAAGCAATAATAAAGAAAGACTCCGAGATGGTCAATGGAAAAAGAGAGCAAAGCAAGTCAATTGCGTTGAAAGCTAGGAAGGAATCTAGTAACGAGGATAGCTCAACCTCCGAAAGTGATGACGAAGAATATGCGACGGCCGTAAGAGACTTCAAGAAATTCCTCAAAAGGCGAGGAAGATTGGTTAGACAACCGTATGATGAAAGGAAAGCAAACCAAAGAAATAAAGATGACAAAAATGGCAAAAGTGATAGGAAGTGCTTCAAATGTGGTGATCCAAATCATCTCATCGGAAAATGCCCAATGATGTCAAGAAATCAGAATCAAAAGGCGTTTGTTGGAGAAGCTTGGAATGATAGCGATGACGATGAGAAAGAAATCACAAATGAGGAGAAATGTCTTATGGCTAAGACATCAAGCGAGGTACGTTCCGAAACCAAATACTTTAGTGACGAAAATTTATCATTAGACGAAAAAGACCTAGATAGTGAATATAATAGGTTACGCAAATTAGGTCAAAAAGTTATAGCTAAAAATAAGTCACTAAAACATATTAACAATCTATTAGAAAATGAAGTACTCGAATTAAAAATTAGACTACAACATTTGGAAAAAGGAAAAGAAGTTCTTATAGAATGTAAAACATGCATAGAGGTTAAAAATGAAAACGAAAAACTTAAAGATGAAATTTTCAAACTTGACAAGTTTAAAAATAGTAGTAACCCACTTAAGAAAATAATAAGTGTTCAAGAAACTTCGGGAGACAAAACCGGTCTAGGATTAACCTCAACTAATGTTTCAACTAGTGAAAATAAAAATATAAAGTTTGAATGTGAATCTAGTAAACAAAAACCATTAGAGTCAAAACCTAAGTATATACTTAGAGAAGATAGAAAAATACCTATTGCAAGTGATGTGGAAGTAAAAAGTTTTTATAAACCATCATTAAAAGTCAAAACCGGATTTTCTAAACCTAAATTAAGATCTAAAACTCCACCACCAAGAAAACCTAACAATCATCATCCAAGATCTAAAACACCTCAACCTAGAAGAAATCAAAATAGACAAAATTACAATAACACTAGAAATCAAATGTGGAATTATCTACCAAGTTACAATCCTTGGGAAATATTACCACCATACATGCATCCTAGCCAAATGTTAAATATGTTTGGACCAAACAACTTTGGACCAATGAGACAATGGGGACCAAGTGGCTAAGTTGTCAATCTTGGAAGAAGTTGGAATATCATCTACCAATGACTTCTATAAGTCAACATGGTCACTTGAAGTGCTTGAAGATATTCCATTGAAGACTAAAAGGTACACGTTTCTTTTAAGTTCATCACTATAATTTGCATGCTTAGATAAATGATTAGTTAGATTAATGCTTAGTACATAATTGCTTATATTCTTATAACCTAGAAACATCATTGGTTGACTTTCCTAGGAATAAGATAAAATTGTTCATTGCCGAACAAAATAGAAAATGGAAATCTTCTATATCCACTATTAGGAAACTCATGGTGATGAAGTGAAATGAGTTAAGTGGATAAATCGTTAATATAGAAGTAGGATTAGATTCCTCGCGTAAGAAAACTATGGATGAAACAAGCTCTTGTAGACTATGGCATTAAGTCAGATAAGCGTGCGAAATCAAAGGAACTATAGATGTTAGGTTATACCCCATTCAACACTCTCGCATCCTACATATTAATTTTCGTCATCACTTCCTTTAGGATCATAGGATATGTAGAAACGATAGCATGAGATAATAGTAGGCTTAACCAATCCTCTTGAGCATGAGATCTATAACAAACATCTTTTAAAATATATGATTAATGATATTTGTTGTCAAAAATCTAATATCTTTAAAAATATGCAAAAACCTCACATTTTGGAAAATAGTTTTTCAAATAACTGTCCCACTTTTAAATAAGATGTTTTCACAATAAATATCCACAATTTTGTTTTGATCAAAACCAAAGATTGAGAAAATTTTATTTACCTTTCATTAACACATTTTGAAGTAAAACCGAATCTATTTTATTCAATTAACTCTCATATCTACATGAAAACCTACTTTCAAACATTGTTGAATAATGCTAAAAACGTCTCTTTAAATCATGCATGGTGATCTCATGTTTGTCATCTATATTTATATAAATGACACTTATAAGTGAACTAAATCAAATCAAGAGGGCCATGGTTTATCTATTAAGACTTCGTTTGTAACAAGTCTAGAAACCCATGCTATCATAATACACATTAGGATTAATCCTCCTAGTTATGTAGTTATGAAATACTTGATGTTGCTTATTGTTTCCTAGCACTTATATTTTGCTTGCTAGATGAGTATGTTTGCATGCTAGATGAAATTGCTTGATTACTTAATCTCTTTAGTTAACATGCTTTAGCTACATAATTGCCTACATAATTAGTCTATGTTTAATTGCCTCAAAGAGTTGGACTTGTTTGAAACCAAAAACACAACCTTTCTGCAATGCACTACCAAAAACCCTTTTCTGGCAATCTGGGAATCACCAGATGGGCGGCCCCCTTAAATCATAAGGCGGCCCCCTTAATTATTAAGGGGACCGGCCTCCAATTAAGGGGACCGGCCATCTGATGGTCGAATGTGTTGTTTCCCTTTTCTATTTTTTAGCCCATTTCATCCTACACTTCCCAAAATTCACAAACCTATTCTATCCTAAACCTTCCATCAAAGTTTATCCATCCTTGATCCCACCAATCCTACATTATAAACACTCTCATTCCTCTCAATCTCCACTCATCTCATCATTTCCTCTCCCATTAAACCAAAACCACCAAGAAACTTGTTTGGAGAAGAAAGCCTAACTTCCTTTAAAAATCCGTCAAACCAAATGACGTTGTCAAACATTCAACACCAAATTCCACCTATGTTTTCAAACATTACTTACCTAACACCTCACTCTCCTTCTCACGAACATTACATATCAAAAACCTTTACTCACCCATATCCTTCTCCATTACACTCAAACCTCATAATCTTTTCACAACTCAAGCGATGTTGTTCATAATCAACCAACACCTAAACCTCACTCTCACACAAATGATCCATTTAACAACAAATCATCCATTCGTGCTTCGACTAATGTTCCTTCTTATGATGAGCATGCACAATCCCAAAACAATAATCCCAACCTCATTACCAACACTTTACATGTTGCTCATTCAACAAAAACACCATCCACTCATGAAGAATGTCTTCCACCCATATCATGTTTTCATGATTACCCAAGCTCAAACATGTCTCCACCACCAAGAGTATCACCACCACATCCTACAACTTCACATGCCATTCCTATGTTGCATGTTCAAACCCTCACCCAAGACAATTATCATGCTCCACCACCATCACCTTCCTCCGAACACTTGAAGTTCGTTGAGGCGCTAAAAGAAGCCCATGAGCTTAGTGCTCTTTTAGTCTTACATCTTGCTCAACGCAATTTGGATCCACCTTCATCTAGATCACCCTCATCACCACACAACATAAATCAACTTGAGAAGCATGTCAACAATTAACCTTGTTGCATCTTTCTCCTAAAAACGATTGCATTCAATGAACACTTCACTTGGATTGAATATCTTCTCACTAGATCACATCCAATACCCTCACTTGAACAACATCCAAAACCTCAATCAACCTCTTCCGCTACAAACTCTCCACCACCAAACTATCCAACATTCATGACCCGAACATATACCTCCATTAATCCAACAACCTCCATTAATCCAACAATCTTACCCTAACTCAACCATCCTCATTCCAAACACTCCATCATCAACCATCTAAGCATACCATATGCTTATGATGTTCACTTTCAAATACGAATCAACCAACCTTTGGTTGCAAGCAAGTCCAAGTGCTCTCTTAGGCAATATAGGACTATGTCTTTTCCTTTGTGTTATTTTTATCAATATGCTTCAAGCATATTGAGTGTTGTAATGCTTTTCATTTCTATAATGCTTGAATGAATCTTTGTTTAGTTGCATAATTGTTGCCTTGCATATATGTGTATCTTGCTCTCTTAAAATATTTTTGTAGCAAAGATCTCCATAGCTCGTTCCCTTGGTGCTCTCAAATGAGGGGGAGCATACATCAAGGGGGAGCATTCTACCCGTTTAAACTTCCCTCGCGAAGCTTACTCGGTTTAACCTTTTTGATTTTACAAAAAGGGGGAGAAGAGAAATGTAAACTCTATAATACTTGTCTAAAAACAAGTTTTAGATATATTGAGTTTAAGGTTTTGTAATAATCAAAAAGGGGGAGATTGTTGACATAAATTAATGCCTAAAAACATTATTAACATGTTATCAATATCTCTATGTTTTGATTATCACAAAATATAAACTCATAGAACTAAAACTTGTGACATAAACAAGTATTTAGTGATTAATACTTCTCTTTACATCCAAATCACTTAAGGTATGAATAAACAAAGTGTTTAGTGCAATTTATGATCAAAGGGGTATTTAATTAACTAATGCAAAGTTTATTTAATTATATAAACATATTATATATTTTTGAATTTAATTATATAAACATATTATATATTTTTGAAAAACACTTTTGGTAATAAAGAAAAATGTTTTATTCATACTAAATATATGAATTCAAATTTTTAACCAAAAACAGTTAGTTTTTCACCAAATAAACTTTCCCCACTAAAAGACAAAGAATCTGGCCGTTTCAGCTGGGCGGCCCCCTTAATTATAAAGGGCGGTCCCCTTAATTTTAAGGGGGCCGGCCATGATTTAAGGGGACCGGCCACGCTCCTCTGTCAGATTCTTTTGCCTATAAATACCACCTTAAACCTGGATTTTTTCCTCACCTTTTGCACTCCTAAACTTTCTGTTCTAGATCCCCATTTCTATTCTCTAAATCCTTTGATCATAAATACATAATCCTTTGTTTCAAAGTGATTCTTACATCATCCTCTCAAGTGCAAGAGAAGAATACTTCTATCCTCCAAGACAAGAAGTATTACAACTTGTTGTGACCTCCACATCCAAGTTGTTGGTGCATCATCAAGAATATTTACATATATCTTTGTGTAGTGTGTTGTGAATATTTGATTGTAGATAGTTGTGTTAGGAATATAGATTGTGTGATTGGCTAGTAGATTGTAGTGAAGATAATTGGTGTGTAGAAGATAGGTGTGAACTAGATTGTAGTAAAGATAGTTGGTGTGAAGTAGTTGTGAAGATAGGTGTGTAGTAGATTGGTGTGAAGTAGTTGTGAAGATAGGTGTGTAGTAGATTGGTGTGAAGTAGTTGTGAAGAAGGTGTGATTTCGTTGTGACGAAGCTTTGGTGTGTAAGTGGTGTGTATATTGGTGTGTAAGGTTTCTCCGCCATAAGGAGCTTGTTGACATAGTGAAGAAAACTCTCGAGTAGGTGACTCGAGGAGTGGAGTAGGGCAAGGAAGGTGTCCTTGTAGCCGAACCACTATAAATCCTTTGTCTCACGGTTAGATCTTTCCATATCTTACTTATTATCTTGCTTATATCGTTATTACATTTGTAGACATAGACGTATATATATAGTTGCTCATATAGTGCTAGTATTGATTTTACTTAAAGATCAAACGAAAGTTTCATTCACAAAACAAAGTTTTTACAATCAAACTAAAAAGGTTACATACATATAATTGATCATTTCGATCAAGTATAGTTTTTATACAAAATATAACTAAGGATTATAAAATAAACGATTACGTACTTATCTCTCGTATATAGCTATAATTGTTTATATTATGCATGTGTTGATTTCACATACTTAGCTTACATTATTATTATTGTTCATACTTAGATATACTTGTTCATATTGTTCAAGATTTGAGTTCACATAAGATTGAATCAAAGTTTTAAAAGCAAACAAGGTTTTAAAACTAAACTAAGTTTTCATAATATAATTAAAAAGACGTAAAACTATTCAACCCCCCCTTCTAGTTTTCCACACCAGCCAACATGAGACAAGCCACATCATTGTGCTTTTCATATTCAACATTGTAAGCATCCTTCTGTGCTTGTGTTGCATCCTCAGCAGGTTTTTCAGGAAGTGGTTCACCAAGATAATCATATCTTTTTGGCCATCCTCAAGGTGATTCTTAAGGATCGATGCCAATCATTGAAATTTTCACCAGTCAACTTGTCTCGATCAATCATTTTCTTGAACGCAGAACTCATGTTGCTCATATTAGTGTTTTCGGGTGTAGCCATTTCTACAAAAAAAAAAATTCAAAAGTTAGTACATTCGATAATAAAATTTCAAGAAAATTAAATACCCTTGGTTCATAATCATATAACCATTTAATTTTACAATGAAAAACTAGGATCCAAATTGACATAGGTTCATCACATCAGTTGATCTGCTAGTGATGACGGTATTCAACAAGGTACGAGACGTGTCCCAATTGCCAATATTCAATTGCAATTCCTAGAAAGGATGGGATTTACATATTTGCCAACCGCAGTTGCAATAATGTAATCATGTTTTATCCCCATCTTATTCCTTGAGTGATCAGAACCCGCTATCAACTCAATTAAGTTAACCAACTTAAGAAACAACAAACTTACATAATTACACCACACCAGTTGATCTGCTAGTGATGAAATCATGTAATTTTCCCCTCCATTGCAATCTAGCCAGGTTATGCCCTGACTTAGATCCAATTTTAGGTGTTTCCGTTTCATTGGTTGGCATATAACTTAAATTTAAGGGTAGTAAATTTGATGTGTGTAATCAAAATATATGTACAAAGATGTCATGCATTCATCTTGTAGCATATGTTTCATGTAAAAAACTTTTACTCATTAGTTTCTTTACGAGCTTAAATCTCCAAAGTTTTGATTGAGGCGTTGAGAAACTTACAACTTTGCCTTAAGTGCTTCGTAGTTATCATGGATGTTAGGTAAAACTAAATTTGACTCACAGGCGGGCGTCAAGCCAGAATGGAGGCTCACTAAGGCCGCAATTTAATGCTAAGCCATCCTTATACCCACTTTATAGTTTGTCAAAATAGTTTCACCTTAGAACCACTTAATACAGTCGCGATCAATCAACCAAAAGTTCAAGATTTATATATAAGCTCAAAACAAGATTTCACCATTATTAAGTCCGTTTAATATTTTATTTTATGAAATTACCCTTTGTTACTATCATGTCACAAAACATATAAAACAAACGTAATAAGTATAATAAACAAACAACAACAATAATGGACATGCAAATCAAAATCAATTTAAAACACACAATTGATTTAATACACGATTAATAGGGTCTTCCCTAATTTTATAATTAATAAATTTTAGTAATCTTTATTCATAATATTTACTAAATCATCACATCAATTATAATCAAATCGTATAAATAAGCATGAAATCATAACAATCATAAATCCATAACAACA
The DNA here is from genome assembly GCA_030686995.1 of Artemisia argyi. NCBI lineage: Eukaryota > Viridiplantae > Streptophyta > Magnoliopsida > Asterales > Asteraceae > Artemisia > Artemisia argyi. The sequence goes on from CM060694.1 coordinate 37,529,822, forward strand.
CATGCATGGTTTGTCATGGATGCCCACATTGCACATATTATAACAATAATCATGTCAATCAAGGAACGCAACCAAACGGCATATCACAAATATCCATTTATATACACATAAATTACATGCAACCTAGGGTTTCTACTTGGTTTTTATTACATAATTCATCAAACTCTAATTTCTTTTTTTTTAATAAAAAAAAATTCGACATTTATAAAAAAAATAAATAAATTTCGAAAATAAAAAATAAAATCTAGGGTTTATGAAAAATATAAAAACATAAGAACACCAAGCATGTGATTAATCAAACGATTCAATTTTTATGTGTTTCGGTAATTCATTATAATGTATTAACGGCTCTTGATGCCACTGTTGGAATATATGAATCATAATACTAATATAAACATATAAACATCAAAGAGTACGCAGCGGAATAGATCAATTACAAATAATAAATTAACCGAATATAAATGGATGCGTACCTCTTGATTACTAGCAAGAACAAGAACTTATAAACCCTAGGAGAGGGCTTATATGGATCGACTAGGAGAAGACACAAGGCAAGATCACCGTTAGCAAATGTATGCTAACACTTCGTTCTCACACACACGTACTAATAGCGTTTCAACGGAAATGCTAGATTCGCTTTACACGAAAAGATTAAACTATTGGTCCTATCAATCATTAGATCGATTAGACACAAAGAAATAGAAAGAAGAAGTGATTAGGTTGCTATGAAACCAAGGGATGAGTAGAATGAATGAGAGGGGGTCTCATTATATACTAATCAAGAAACTTGGAGCAAAAGCCATCCCAAAACCCTATGGGAGGGTGTGTGTGGCCGGCCATGGGTTCACAAGGCCCAACCCGAACCAAACTTTCACTCTATTCCAAATCTAGTCCTTCATGTTTCGTCTAACGGTTGTTAGTTACGGTTAAGTTTATATTTCGTGTATTTAATAATTATTCGTCACTAAAATAATAATTATTAATTAATTGAAACTCATACGTAAAGTGTGCAATCCCGAAGTCTCGAGTTCGAGTCCAGTCATGATATATTAATTTATTATCCGTTAAAACTAACAGTTAAGTGCATTTTTAATATAAAAAAAAGTAAGGACATTAATGTTAAATCTGAGTTAGCATTTTTTATAAAAGATGTGGCCTTCCTATGATGATGCATTTCTCATAGTGACTTAAGCAGTGACAACATTGATCATGTTAATGCAGTCAGCAATGACACCTAATGCATATACTATAAATAGAAATTGCTTCTAATCTACATTCATTAACTAAAGTCTAAATACATTAAAATTCAAGTCTTCAACTAAACTTATTTTCATGGCTAGCAACAACAGCACCCAATCACTACCCCTCCAAGACCGTGTCGCAATCGTGACAGGCGGGTCCCGTGGCATCGGAAAGGCCATCTCACTCCATCTTGCATCCCTTGGCGCGAAACTAATCATCAACTACAATAGCAATTCTACTCAAGCAGATCACCTTGTGTCCGAAATAAGTTCAAAATATCAGTCACAAGCAATTGCAGTAAAAGCAGATGTTTCTGATCCACTTCAAGTCCAGACCCTTTTCGACGCAGCTGAATCTGCTTTTGATTCGCCTATATATGTCATGGTAAATTCTGCGGGTGTCATGGACCCCACATACCCTTTGATCATGAACTCTTCTCTAGAAGATTTCGATAGGATATTTGCAGTGAATACTAGAGGTGCTTACTTGTGCTGCAAGGAAGCTGCAAAGAGGCTAAAGCAAGGTGGTGGAGGGAGGATTATTTGTTTAACCACGTCGTTAGTGGGGGCTTTAAAACCGGGGTATGGGGCTTATACAGCTTCTAAAGCCGCGGTTGAAGCTATGGTTAAAATTTTGGCTAAGGAGTTAAAGGGTACAAAGATTACGGCGAATTGTGTGGCTCCTGGACCTATAGCGACTGAATTGTTTTTTGAAGGTAAAACTGAGGAAATGGTGAATAAGGTGACTGAGCAGATTCCGTTGGGGCGATTAGGGGTACCGGAGGATGTTGCCCCGTTGGTCGGGTTTTTGGCTAGTGATGGTGGTGAGTGGGTTAATGGTCAAGTTGTTCGTGCTAACGGTGGATTTGTGTGAAAGTTGAAACGGGTCATTTTTTCTGAAAAGTTATGGGTCAGGTTGAGTTGACTTGTGTTAAGTCAATGTAAGATTTTCATGCTACTATAGAAAGCATATGTTGTAACTTTAATACTTGATTGAGTGGCAGACTATGGAGTATTATCTGATTATCTGATGTATCATGCAGTAAAATATATCATTGTTTTGATTGTGATTATTACGGAGTATGTATATGATTATTAATTGTTCAAAAGCTTGATCATTGGATGACAAAATGTTCAAAGAGCTTATTTTGTTCTGCTGGTTCAAAAGTGGCCTTGTTTGCTTGTTCAAAAGTCGCACATAAAGCTACAGCACTGGGTATCGTGAAGCCATAGATCTCGTGCCGTTCTTCAAAACCAGTGCCACGTCAGCAAAACACTGAACGGCACCAGAAACATTTTGGCACCATATTTTGTGCTGTTACCGTTGGCATCAGAAAATGTGGTGTCGTTCTCCATTTTTTGTTCATTTACATAAAATATAACATACACAATATTAACTAAAATAAACTTTATTAAATAAACTAAAAACACACACTACATTAATTAAAAAACATAAAAATAAAAAATAGTACGTAAACAAGAAATAAAAATTACAAATTAGTGATTAAGGTTCCATAAATGCTCAACAAGGTTTTCTCGAATATCGTCGTGCAATTTTCTATCTCGAATTTCTTTGCTTTTTCTAACATGTAAATCACATCTTTCGACCCAAATATCTGGTATGTTTGGACTTGGATCAACGAACAAATCTCTAAAATTCACTTCAAAGTCTTCGTCTTTCAATATCATGTTGTGTAACATTATACAACAATACATGATTCTTTTCAAGGCGTTGATTTCGAAAGCACGTGCGGGTTGTCGTATAATTTTACAACGACTTTGTAAGACTTCGAAAGCTCATTCAATATCTTTTCTAGAATTTTCTTGAACTATTTTAAATTTCAATTTTTTTTCAGACCTTGCAATACTAAACATTTTGACAAACACGGACCATGTTGGATAAATGTCGTCGGCTAAATAATAACATTTCTTGTATGTATGTCCGTTTACTACAAATGAACATTCCAGAGATTTACCGGCAAGTTCATCATCAAATAACGGGGAACCATATAACACATCCCGGAACCCCAAAATATGCATGCCAAATTCATAATTTTTTATCCATAACCGCTTCTAACATAAGAGTTGGGTATTTATGATCACGTCTTTTGAATTGAGCATGTAAGGCCTTTGAATAATTTTTTCAATCGCAATGCATACAATCAATACTCCCGAGCATTCCCGGGAGTCCATGTTCTTTCTCGTGCAATGCATATATTTTTTCAACATCCGCTTAAGTGGGCTTTCTTAAATACCTTTCAACGTATAAAATATGTATGCATTTAGTAAAGTTCTCTAAACATTGTCGTGAACAACGTTCACCAATTTGCAAGGATTCATCAAACGCATCAGGCGCAGTGTCGTACGCTAATTTGCGGATGGCGGATGTGCACTTAAAAAGATGACCAATACTTAAATGACCGGTAGCATTGTAATGTTGCCTAAAAAAATATAAGTACTCAGGAATAGGTCGAACATCATTGCTTAAGATATCATTGACTATTTTATTAAAAAGTTTAGAACTCATACGATATATTCGCCAAAATTCTCTTCCGTATACTTAGGTGGAGTGTCACCGTCCCCAAAATAGTCTTCGATTGAACGTTATTCCTCCTCTTCTCGTTGTTTCGCTTCTTCTTGATCACGTGGTAGTATTGCCTCGTCCTCTTAATACCCAATCCCGATCCACAAGCTTCTTGATCATACAAACCTAGAAATTGTTCATACGCCGTATAACCCTGGATATATAGATCCGGGTCGTTTTGAAAATAAACATCATAATGGTCGTAGGTGGAGAAGTTGTTGGGATTGTTTGGATCCCTAGTTGAAAGAAAAATAAGTATTATTGAAGTAAAAATTAAATTGGAAGAGTTTGTGAAAATTCATAGAATAAAGGAGGAATTTATAGAAAATTTTGGGGTAAAACTTTTGTAAATTTGTGCATTTTGGCTATATAGCCGTACACCCATTAAAAAAAGCACAAACTAGCCGTTGGTGTTTTTTTTTTTATTTTTTTTTATTTTTTTTTTAAAAAGAAAAATAAAAAGGAGAAAGTCGTTGGCTGGCAAATACGGCGCGAGGAGCTACGACGCGAGTCTCGTAGTGGTGCGTCGTTCGTCTTTTTGGGTTGGTGAGTTTGGCGCCATCCTTGACGTGATGATACCCCAGGCTCTTAGAAAGTTATCGTGACCACTTCAAAGTTGTTTGCAAATCACATTAACTAATTAATTACTCCTTATTTGTTCATTGAACATCGTTGCTGTTAATTATTTAGTGAGTTAATGCAATAAGCAATAGGTCAAAAATCGTGGTTACCAAAAAAAGGCAATAAGCAATAAGCAATAGGAAGGAATCTTAGAACAAGCAAAAAAGGGCAATAAGCAATAAGCAATAGGAAGGAATCTTAGAACAAGCAAAGCGTCTTAGATTGGATGGTCCTCGTAAGTCTCATTTTCATTAATCCAAAAATATGAATACAATATAATGGCATGGAAAGTAAGCAAGCATAATGGGCCAGAGCCTAAAATAAACTAATAACAAATATGGGCTTAATCCATAATACATGGATTGACTAATACACCCCGTATTTTCAGCGCGAGATCTTCGAATGTTCAAACTTGAGCGAAAATCAAGAAATAGCGCAGTAGGTAACACTTTTGTAAAATTCTCATAATTAAACTGTGAGGAAGAACACGAACTTGACCCGAAGCAACATAGTCACAGACAAAGTGAATATCAATCTCGATATGTTTGGTACGCTAGTGTTGCACAGGATTAGTAGACAAATATATTGCACTAACATTAGCACAATAAACTTATGTGGCAGTAATAATGAGAATGAAGCTCACGTAAAAGATTACGCACCCAAGCAGTCTCATCAACTACATTAGCAACACCTATATACTTAGCTTTAGCACTAGAGCGAGACAAGGTAACCTACCACTTGGCAGACCATGACAATAAGTTATCACCAAGAAAACCACAATAACCCGAGGTAGATCGACGAGTAACCAGACAATCAGCCCAATCAGCATCAGTATAAATAATAAGCTGAGATGTAGAAGATACATGAAACTGAAGGCCATGATCAATAGTACCACGCACATAGCATAAAATACGCATTAATGTAGCTAATGTGGTTCTCGTGGATCATGCATGTAAAGACAAACCTGTTGAAATGCGTAAGAAATGTCCAGGCAGGTAAATATGAGATATTGAAGCGAACTATCCAAGCTCCGATATAACATAGTATCGCTGATAGGATCACCATTAGCTCCTAATTTGGACTTAGTATCCACATGAGTCCTGCATGGATTACACTTTTTCATATGTTCACGCTCAAGAATTTCCTCAGCATACGTAGACTGGGATAAAAATAAACCTGCAGATGACCGCTGAGCAGAAATGCCAAGAAAAGAATTCAACAAACCAAGGTCCGTCATAGCAAACTCACTATGTAACAAAGCAATAACCTACTATAAGAAAGATGAAGACGAAGCTGTAAGTATGATATCATCAACATATAGCAGCAAGTAAGCGATGTCAGAATCACGATGAAACATAAATAAAGAAGAGTCTGTTTTGTTGTGCCGAAAAACAACTCAAGTAGCATAACCAACAAAGCGCTGAACCAAGCACGTTGGGCTTGCTAAGCCCATTTAAAGCACGTTGTAGATGACGTACATAATCAACTCTCTAAGGATCTACAAACACAGAAGGCGGATGCATATAAATTGTCTCTGATAAACGACCATGAAGAAAAATATTCTTTACATCTAACTGATGAATAGACTAGCTGTGAGACACATCATTACTAAAACAGTGCATATAGTTGCCGGTTTAACAACGGGACTAAAAGTCTCGTCACAAGCAATGCCCTGCTGGCTGCTGCTGACTGCTACCATTCGCCATTAAGCGAGCCTTATAGTGACTGATTGGTCCTAAACGGTCAACTAAGTTGAACAGGTGATGGTCAACCAAGTCAAACGTCTAAAACCAACTATCCAAGGAGTACAGTGTATTCTCGAGTCGTTATGTCCCAGTGAAGTAAGCAATTGTATTTAAAAACGTTTTAAGTAATCGGGTGATTTAACAGGAGGATCAGGAATTTGATTTGAATGATTAAACTACGAGATTATGAGTGAAAATAACTTAGAAACACTATTATAACAATTACTGATGATCAAATAACCTAAAACGTAAGTTAAACCTAAAAACGCGCGTTTGAATTTAAATTAAACGCGAACGCGCAAAATAAAAAGTGAAACGTGAGCAAATAAAGTCCTACGAATGTAAAAATTATATTTTTACAATCCTAATGTTATAAGAAAATTTTTAGAAAATTAAAATTATTTTTACAACTATTTAATTAATTACTATTAATTAATTACTAATTATCAATTACTTTTTAATTAACTAAATTACACTAATTATTAATTAATTATGAAAATTAACTAGAAAAATGAAAATTAAATTTAGAAAAATCTAAAATATTATAAAACTAAATTTAAAATAGAAAACTTATTTTTTCTACTTTTTAATTAATTATTAATAATTAAAATCTATTTATTTAATTAATTTAAAATAACTTAAATTATAAAAAATACTAAATGACCAAGGAAATATCTGAAAAAATTCCTTAAATTATTTTAACCTACAAGGAACCTAAGAAAAATTTAAAAATGAGAAATGCTTATCAATAAGCCAAAAAATAAGCCAAAGGGCTTAAATAGAAGCTATCACTTTTTCTTATTTTTGGTTTTTCTTGATTTTTCTTTTACACAACTATTTAACAACTGAAAATAGGTAACTTTTATGAAGGCACTTTTCTTGAGGCTTAAAAATAAGCTCTGTGCACACAAATAAGCTTAACAGTAAGCTTATAAGGCTTAAAATGAGATTTTATTTATGAACAAGCTGGTAATAAGCTAAATAGATGAACACAGAGGGTAAAACTAGCTACAAGCAACTTAAGTGCACCAGAAATAAGTTAAATCATGCAAAAGAACACACTGAAATAGTCACATTAAGCAAATAAGCTGTTCCAATTCTCAAAGAACCAAACAGGCCTGCAGGTTTCTTTAGACCCAAATTCAGCTTATAAAATAAGCTAAGCTGGACAAATTAAGCTTGGAACCTTAGAGTATGGCTCATGGGGTTTCCAAAAAGTCCAAACTCACCCAATGGGACCCACTGGAGAGCTTATGAGAAGCTTATGAAAAAGCCACAATTTCACTGTGTTCATTGAACATAGAAAATGGGACAATGTAAAAAGACACACCAGCTTATCTAAAAAGCTGAGAAACTCAGAATAAGCTTAAAACCTACAATCTGGCCATAAGGGCTTTTCAAAGAGTCCAAATACACAAGGTGGGGCCCACTAATTAATGCTAGGGAAGCTGATGAAAATGTGGTTATCAAACAAAGATCTTGGGAGCAGGGGAGGTTAATGGTTCACAGCCTAAGTTCAAGGGCAATTCTTTAAAAGCAAATGAGCTTCTAACTCAGATTTTCCTATGGATTTGGGTTCACAAGCTTCTAAATATCACAAATGAACAAGAACTTTGTAATTCCAACTCCTAATGAACCCTATGGATCTCCAAGCCATTCTGTCAATTTTTATCTGTTATTGTGTTGTTGACTTTTTGAGATTTTACAAAAGTTGACTTATATCAAATTCTATTGCTTCTAAATTACTAACATTGTTGTTTTAAGCTAATATGACACTAAATTAAGCTAATCTCACAACTACTGAGCTTATATGAATGAATTTGAGACAAAAAATCCTAACAGTGAACAAAAGTAAGCTGATAAACACAGAATTTGACTATTGTGACAAATGACCTACTGATTTTTATGGTTTAAACTAACTAATATGACCTGATATAACAAGTTGGACCAAAAACTCACACTCAAACACAATGGAGCTTAGTGAACAGCTTTTTGCCAAACACTCCCTTACTAGACTGATTGTAATGATTCAGTTGGCAAATTAAGTTTAGATGTTATGAGACTGCTTTTCAGTGACCAATTATGACCCAACAAGTTTAGTTAAGCATAAAAATTGCAGGCTAGTTTCATAAACACCAAAGATTACTAAATAAGCTACCATGACAGTCCAAGATGAAAGAATGAACAAGTATCCAAGCTAATCAACAAGCTGTTGACATAAATAATGTATGAAAACGTTATTTATATTTTTTGATATCTCTATATTTTGACGATCACAAAATGTAAACTCGTCAATCGTTTGATTACTACGTAAACAAGTATTAAGCTAGTTTATATCATTATATCCAACTTAATCACTTAAGGTATGGATAAACAAGTGCTTAATACATCTCATGATCAAAGGGGTATTTAATTAACTAATACAAAGTTTATTTAATTATATAATCTTATTATATATTTTTGAAAAACACTTTTGGTATTAAGGAAAAATGTTTTAATCATACTAAATATATGATTTCAAATATTTAACCAAAATCAGTTAGTTTTTCACCAAATAAACTTTCCCCACTAAAAGACAAGTTTTCTGGCCGTTACAGTTGGGCGGCCCCCTTAATTATAAGGGGCGGTCCCCTTAATTTTAAGGGGGCCGGCCATGCTTTAAGGGGACCGGCCAGGCTCCCCTGTCAGAAACTGTCAGATTTCTTCCCCTATAAATACCACCTTAATTCTGGAATTTTTTCTTACCTTTTGCACGAAATTTTCAGATCTACAATCATCTAAAACTCATCAAAAACCCTTTGATCATTTGTATATTAATCCTTGTTTCAAGTGATTCAATCCCTCATCATCCATTCTCATTCTAAGTGCAAAAGAAGAACTCTCTACAACCAAGTTCAAGAAGTGTTGAAGAGTTGTTGTGTATAGTGTATATATATATATATATATATATATATATATATATATATATATATATATATATATATATATATATATATATATATATATATATATATATATATTCATTTGTGAATATTGTGTTGTGCTTGTTAATATTTGTTTAGAAGATATAGAAGTTGTGTAGATAGTAGAAGTTGATTAGTAGTGAAGTAGGATAGTTGTGAGGATTGGTGTGTAGAAGAAGGTGTGTAGAAGATTGGTGTGTAAAAGCTAGGTGTGAAGAAGATTGGTGTGTAGATTGGTGTGAAGATTGGTGTGTAGCAAATTGGTGTGTAGATTGGTGTGAAAATTGGTGTGTATATTGGTGTGTACGGTTTTCTCTGCCATAAGGGAGTTTGTTGACATAGTGAAGAAAACTCTCGAGTAGGTGACTCGGGGAGTGGAGTAGGAACAAGGAAGGTGTCCTTGTAGCCGAACCACTATAAATCCTTGTGTTGTGGTTTGATCTTTCTAACTCTTCTCATTACTTATTTATTTACCTTTACTATATTAGTTTTGTTAGTTAGTTATCATACAATTGTTCATATAGTGCAAGTATTGAATTCACATAAACTAGAATCGAAGTTTTTAAAACAAACTTGTGTTTATAAATTTTAAAAGGACGTAAAACTATTCAACCCCCCCTTCTAGTTTTCCACAATTGGTACCAGAGCCACGTCTAGCAAGATTTTTAAAATATATTGTATTTTAAAACTTGTAACGATCTATGGAATCTGAAAAATATTTAGAAGGGCAATCTATGCAAAGACCACCACTATTTGAAAGTGATGGATTTTTATATTGGAAAAATCGATTCGAAACTTATGTGAAATCAAAAGATCTAGATCTTTGGCATATCATTACCAATGGTGATTTTTTACCTATTCAAAATAACCCTGAAACTAAGAAAGATGAAATTGTACCTTTTGAAAAACAAAATGATGATTTAAAAAGAAAACTTGCTAAAAATAATGAAGCAAAAATGGTTATTTACAATGCGCTACCACGTAAAGAGTACGAAAGGATCTTTATGTGTGAAACCGCAAAAGAAATTTGGAACTCTTTATTAATAACTCACCAAGGTAATAATCAAGTCAAAGATAATAAAATTGATCTACTTGTTCAACAATATGAACAATTCACGATTCCGGAAGAGGAATCAATTGATAATGCTTTTGCTAGATTTAACACTATCATCACAAGTTTAAAAGCACTTGATGAGAATTTTTCTAGTAAGAATTTTGTTAGGAAATTTCTTAGAGCTCTTCACCCAAAATGGCGAGCTAAAGTGACGGCTATTGAAGAATCAAAGAATTTGTCAACACTACAACTTGATGAATTAATTGGAAATCTGAAAGTCTATGAAGCAATTATAAAGAAGGACTCTGAAATGGTTAAAGGAAAACGTGAGCAAAGCAAGTCAATCGCCTTGAAAGCTAGAAAGGAATCCAACAACGAAGATAGCTCATCTTCCGAAAGCGATGACGAAGAATATGCCATGGCCGTAAGAGACTTCAAGAAATTCTTCAAAAGGCGAGGAAGATTCGTTAGACAACCACACGATGAAAGAAGAACATCTCAAAAGAATAATGATGACAAGTATAGCAAGAATGAGAGAAAGTGTTTCAAGTGTGGTGATCCGAATCACCTCATTGGAAAATGTCCAATGATGACAAGAGATCAAAATCAAAGAGCATTCGTTGGAGGTGCTTGGAGTGATAGTGATGAAGATGAGAATGAAACAACAAAGGATGAAAAGTGTCTCATGGCCAAATCATCAAGTGAGGTACGTTCCGAATCCGAATACTTTAGTGATGAAAATCTATCATTAGATGAAAAAGATTTAGATAGTGAATACAATAGATTATGTAAAATAGGACAACTAGTTATGGCTAAAAATAAATCACTAAAATACATAAACAACCAACTAGAAAATGAAGTGCTTGAACTAAAAATTAAAATACATCAACTTGAAAAAGGAAAAGAAATTGTTGAAGAATGTAAAACATGTCAAGAGCTTAAAAGTGAAAACAACATACTTAAGGATGAAATTTGCAAACTTGATAAATTTGAAAATAGTAGTAACTCACTTAGTAAAATTATAAGTATTCAAAGAATATCAGGAGATAAAACCGGACTAGGATTTAACTCAACTGAATCTTCAACAAGTGGAGCTAAAAACGTTAAATTTGAAAATGAACCAAAACCTTCAATACTTAATCCTAAACATTTACTCATAAAAAATAAAATAATACCTATCGCTAGTAATGAAGAAATAAAACCATTTTATAAACCATCTTTAAAAACCGAAGTTGGATCATCTAAATCTAAAACAAGATCTAAAACTCCACCACCTAGGAAACCAAATAATTCTTATCCTAGACCTAAAACACCTCAACCAAGAACAAACCATAATAGACGAAACTTTAACTATAATCAACAAATGTGGAACTTCAATCCGTGGGGAATGTTTCCACCTTATATGCATCCAAGTCAAATACAAAACATGTTCGGACCAAATAACTTTGGACAAATGAAACAATGGGCACCAACGTAAATAATATTCGCCATCCAAACATGGAACTTTTCATTGTCACCTCTTGTCCGATTTACTTCTTGAAGACCTTGAAGATTAACGCATTAAAGACAAAAGGTACACATTTCCTTTTAAGTTCCTTGTCTAGAAATGCATGCTTAGTTTAGTGTGTTATATTTATGTGGCTTTACTTGACTTATTAATCTCTATTTTTTTTAAACTATATTATATCTAAATATACATATATACATATATATATATATATATATATATATATATATATTTATATACTTAGCTATATTTAGGATCTTATAACCTAGGAAATTCATTTGTTGATTTTCTAGAACTAGAGATTGTTCGTTTACGAACATTTCTTTTCCCCATTTGCCTTATTGAACTTTAATGTTCAATCAACACTCATGCTGATGAAGTGAGATGAGTCGAAAAATCTATGGATGAAACAAACTCCCGGCTTCCGTTGCATACGTCTCCCTCCTATGTTCTCGTCTTATAAGCCCATACTATATAAATTATTTTTATATATATATACTTATAAATCTTCCACAACTTTCTCGTTTGCTTGACAACTTGATGAATTTTATCCGAAACGATCAAGAAAATTTTATTGACAAAATGTCAAGTAAAAATGTCAAGTAATTCCTCTCGTGCGTATACTCCTCAACGTATTTTTGATTAAATATAAATCTAGTATATATATATATATAAATATTTTCTTGTTTGTTCCAGAAACCAAAACTTGAAATATCAAATTTTTAAGGGCGGCCCCCTTAATGTTTAAGGGGACCGGCAGCCAATACAAGGGCGGCCCCCTTAATGTTTAAGGGGACCGGCCCTCTGAGAGCTCAAGCCCGCTTTTCCCTTTCTTCCTTTTGCCAAACACTCCACTTTTTCATCCCTCTCTTTCCCTGCTTCTGCTGTGACGAAAACCAAAACCCAAAAACCTCTCAAATCACTTCCAAATCACATAATTCGGGTTAATTCGCAAAGGGCAAATTCATCTAACACAATCACCATTACTTATTGTAAGTTTTTCATAACACATTTCATCTAATTTCATCTTATTTGATCATACTCATGATTATGCATGTTTTATAAAATTCGTCAAATTTCATAATTTCTTTCGAATTAAGCCTTAAAACTCCATAACCAAATGCTTCCCCTAGGATTAGGATGATTAATCAACACTAGATACTAGTTATTATAAACTATCATGTCGAAAATTTTTGAAAAATTTCATACACTCCTTTTCAAAAATTTTAGTAAGCTCATTGTTGAATAATGATTTGAAAACGTGTTAAAACTAATCACATTATACTTTTGTAACTTGTAAAACTTGAAATTACATTTTTCGACTAAGAAAAATTATATTGGTTCACAATATAGGGGTGTTTGGATTATGTCCAAATAATATCAAAACATAGTTTTTATAATTTTTATAAAACTTTATTATAATTATAAACCTTAAAATTGTTTATCGAACTCGTCAAGATATATAATTCATATGTATATTGACGCACTTGAGTTATAAGTCACTAGTTAAGGAAGCGTTTGGTTTATTACTAAAAATGACATTTTTATTAAAAAATACAAACCATTTTTTTTTAAAAACAAATTACATGCATAAGAAACTCGCAAGAAATAGCTAGTTTTACAATCTAATGTAAATCTAGTAAATTTCATGATATATTAAGATGTTTAAAGGGGCGTTTGGATTTGTCCATAACTACTAATTAAACATCGTAAAGTATATCTAGAACGAGTTAAAAACAATATTAAGGAACATGGTAATCTACTTCTTAGGATTAGTAACGAAGTATGTTTACGTTCCAACATAAGCCTTGACAATAAACATATATTTTTATCTTTCTTTATATTTATTTTGGTCTTTTTGAATTGTTGATGTGTTTAGGTGAAAATGCCCAAAGCAATTACCGAAGATCTTTCTCACACTAAAAACTACATTCCCAAAGTTTCTCAACTCCCTACCACATCTCCTTCCATTGGACTTATCTATCGTCAAATTGAAGATAGAAATATTCATGAGGGACGTGTAGTAGATCTTGCTTTTGCTCAATCCGACTACATAAATCGCGTGTTTACAAGCATCAACTTCAATTGTCTTTATGAAATAAATGAACCTATCATTCCTCATTTCATAATGGATTTCTATAGCCAAGTCACCGTCCAAACCAATGATCTTGGTTTCATCACCATCTCCTTCATGATTCAAAATGAATTTATCACCCTCACTCTCGAACAATTTGGTCATATCCTTCAAATTCCTTTTAGAGGTCAAGCCGTTTTCACAAACGAGTGGGACCTCGAATCTCTTAATCGCTATCGACCAACCTTCGGTCCTTATTTCGACGAAATTCCTCATCCCGACGAAATTCGTCAAATCCTTGGTATAGATCGTGCCACCACAAGTCGAAAAATAAAATCCAAAAACGTTCAAATTTCTCCATACCAACTTCTCCTCAAAGAATTAAGCCCACACATGAAGCGTTGGGAAGAACTCATTCGTGAGAATGCGTTTGGTACTGGAGGTCACCGGGACCATCTCCCGGCTAGCCTTGCTCACATGTTGTATTGTATAGCTGTCGAAAAGCCGTACAATTTGGCCTACTTCTTTATCAAACGGATTGAGTGTGCTAGAAAAACTCCCAAAGCCAACCTTCCATATGGAATGTTCCTTACTCGTATCTATCGTCATGTTATCGAGTACTACCCCGATCTTGACAATAGTATTTATGAGTCCATCTACCCCACTCTGCGTACTCTCGCTCTAAAACAAGCTCGACGAACTCGAAGTGACAAGGGTAAACCTCGTCGTCATAGCTTTCATGGATCATCCTCAAGGCAAGATGATGATGATGAGGAGGAAAACATCGATGATGCTAGTACCCCTTCGTTTTCTGAGTTCGTTGACAATTTAGAGGATCTTGATTATCCCAACTATTCTACTCCATCTCCAAGTGATCAAACTGAAGAAGTGCTTCATGAACGAACTACCGAGATGCTTAGAAGACAAAAGAGCTTGCACGAAGAAGTTAGAGGTGGCTTCAAATCTATTGGGAAGACTTTGAAGGGTATCTTCGGGAAGAAAAATAAATGATATGGTCAGATTATGTTTGTTTAACAATGTTTTATGTGCTATTTGTCCGAAGTTTATTCGGAAATACTTGTTATTTGAATATGTGTTTAGGATGATAACTTGATTGTCTTTGATATTTTTATGCATGTTTCTCTTGATCTATATATATATGTTTGCATGATTAGTTAATGGTTATATAACTATATGACATATATGCTTTCTAATAAACCAAAACAAATGTGAAATGTCCAAATTGAGCTTGCTGCACATTCAAACCAGAACATAACATCTTTCCAAAAAATTTTTGAAAATTTTTGATTTCTGGGTCGTCAGATGGGCGGCCCCCTTAAATAATAAAGGGCGCCCCCCTTAAAATTAAGGGGACCGGCCACCATTTAAGGGGACCGGCCATCTGAAACAGTTTTTACACTGTTTTCTTTTGCATCATGTGATCCCTTTTGCTAGTCCCAGCTATCATTACTCTTAAAAACCAAACTGATTTTGGAATATAACATTACAATTTCAAAATAATTCCACTTCTAAACATGTTTTCCCACTATATAATCCCCATGCATGTTTAATTCATCATTCATCATCCTCATCACTCATAAACCATCATCATGTCATCACCAAGAACCACCCATTCAAACAATGCCAAGAAACAAAAACTTGTCATTATACCACCCAAACAACTCTTCATTGATCTTACAAATGAAGACAACACCACCCCATCACCACAACCTCAATGTTCATCTCCTAGTGCACCAAATGCACCCTCCAAAACACCCTCAACAAATGGACATTCTACTTCCTCCATACCATCCACTTCATCCATTAATGACTACATAAACACCCACTTATCCTCTCCACCAATGGTTCAACCATCACAACCTACCAATGAACACTCCACCCTTGCACTCACTCTCTCATTATCACCATTAACACCTCTTGATGCACATTTCTCATCATCTCCTATCAACCCACCAACCTATAACCCCGTCCCATGGAGCTTACTTGAAGCTCATGGAGACAGTTGCCTTTGTTGCATTCACAACCGAACAATTGTGTTCGGATTAAGAGATGAGATCCAATACATGTTTTCTCATATTGAAAACATGTTGCATCAACCACCAACAACAAACACAACACCTCCATCACCATCTCCATGTTCACCATCCATTCCTCCCAATTAAACATGTATGGTGATTCACAAATAAAATTGTGTTAAACCCTTTTGGATGGCAAGCTCTAGAGAGGACTCTCATGTTTGAGACTTGGTTTATTATTTCTATGATGATTGTAAGCCTTTAAAGGCTTTTGTTAGTTGTAGCATTACTTGTTCCTTTTGTTGATGTAATGCTTGATGTATTATTTTCCTTGATTAATGAAATGGTTATGTTTAGTCTATATTTTTACATGCTATATACATATATATGTTGCTTGCTACTAAATATTTTTGCAAGATATCCATTTCTCGATTCCTTTTGGCCTCACTACGAGGGGGAGCTTACATCAAGGGGGAGCTTCCGTTAACACGGGATAACCTTTTTGATGCTCACAAAAAGGGGGAGAAGTGATATAAACTCACTCTAATACTTGTATATAGACTAATTTTCGACTAATGAGTTTAAATTTTGTAATCATCAAAAAGGGGGAGATTGTTGACATAAATAATGTATGAAAACGTTATTTATATTTTTCGATATCTCTATATTTTGACGATCACAAAATGTAAACTCGTCAATCGTTTGATTACTACGTAAACAAGTATTAAGCTAGTTTATATCATTATATCCAACTTAATCACTTAAGGTATGGATAAACAAGTGCTTAATACATCTCATGATCAAAGGGGTATTTAATTAACTAATACAAAGTTTATTTAATTATATAATCTTATTATATATTTTTGAAAAACACTTTTGGTATTAAGGAAAAATGTTTTAATCATACTAAATATATGATTTCAAATATTTAACCAAAATCAGTTAGTTTTTCACCAAATAAACTTTCCCCGCTAAAAGACAAGTTTTATGGCCGTTACAGTTGGGCGGCCCCCTTAATTATAAGGGGCGGTCCCCTTAATTTTAAGGGGGCCGGCCATGCTTTAAGGGGACCGGCCAGGCTCCCCTGTCAGAAACTGTCAGATTTCTTCCCCTATAAATACCACCTTAATTCTGGAATTTTTCCTTACCTTTTGCACGAAATTTTCAGATATACAATCATCTAAAACTCATCAAAAACCCTTTGATCATTTGTATATTAATCCTTGTTTCAAGTGATTCAATCCCTCATCAACCATTCTCATTCTAAGTGCAAAAGAAGAACTCTCTACAACCAAGTTCAAGAAGTGTTGAAGAGTTGTTGTGTATAGTGTATATATATATTCATTTGTGAATATTGTGTTGTGCTTGTTAATATTTGTTTAGAAGATATAGAAGTTGTGTAGATAGTAGAAGTTGATTAGTAGTGAAGTAGGATAGTTGTGAGGATTGGTGTGTAGAAGAAGGTGTGTAGAAGATTGGTGTGTAAAAGCTAGGTGTGAAGAAGATTGGTGTGTAGATTGGTGTGAAGATTGGTGTGTAGCAAATTGGTGTGTAGATTGGTGTGTAGATTGGTCTGAAAATTGGTGTGTATATTGGTGTGTACGGTTTTCTCCGCCATAAGGGAGTTTGTTGACATAGTGAAGAAAACTCTCGAGTAGGTGACTCGGGGAGTGGAGTAGGAACAAGGAAGGTGTCCTTATAGCCGAACCACTATAAATCCTTGTGTTGTGGTTTGATCTTTCTAACTCTTCTCATTACTTATTTATTTACCTTTACTATATTAGTTTTGTTAGTTAGTTATCATACAATTGTTCATATAGTGCAAGTATTGAATTCACATAAACTAGAATCGAAGTTTTTAAAACAAACTTGTGTTTATAAATTTTAAAAGGACGTAAAACTATTCAACCCCCCCTTCTAGTTTTCCACACAAGCCATACATTTTACCATAAAGTATCATTACCCAACTCAGAAATAGCAAAAGACAACAAGCATAAGCAGATTATAAGCTATGAATAATAGAAAATGAAAGATTAAGAATAGGCTCACAATGTGCTTTTTCTGCCAAATCAAGTGAACAAAGAATCAATATTACCACCTACAGAACCCCCAACAGGTTCACTAATACCAAGGACCATCCATTATGTATCCTGCTCCATGCAATTCTTCAAATACACTGGTTTTTTAAATTTCAACTCTATTTTTTTGTATTTTTGACTATTTTTGAGATTGTTGAATTAAAACCTGCTTAAGACCTTCCTGAGCTTATAAAAGCTTGTAAATGACCTTAAGTGAACTAATGGAACAGTGAAACAACCATTTTTGTAGCTATGGAACTATAATGATAGATTAAGTAAATTGAGGAATTTTGAATTTAAATAAGAAACTTGAGATTTATATTAAATAACTTTCAAAGTACACCAATGCAACTAAGAATACAATTTGAAAGCTAAAATAATCACTTGGAAAACTAAAGTAAGCTAATTTGACAACTAGATTATATTAAAACTAAAAATTAACAAACTACTGAGCTTCACACAATCCTTTTCCTTTTATAGCCTCCAATTAGGGTTCCTGGGGCTCCCCTTGTCCTTTCCCAGCATTAATCCAAGCCATTGGATCACTCCACTAAATCTTGGCCGTTTGATTACTTTTGGCGCCAAAATTATTTTTGGATTTTTCTTTTGATAACTTGTTCCAGGATCTAAATCTTGGACTGGGGTGTTTGGTGTGATATAGGGGTGATGATGGAGGAGGGGGATAGTGGGTTAGTGATGATGGAGAATGCAGGGTAGCAGGGGGGGGGGGGGGGTCACGGGTTTGTGTTGGAGGTGGTGGTCAAAGGGGGTCAAACCCCTGGTGATATTCTTTGAAATGGTTTGGTGGATATGGTGGGCTTGGGGGATGGGCTGGGTTTTTTTTAGGGAGTGGGCTTGGGTATTGTTTTGTTTGGGTTTGATTTGGATTTAGGGGGTAGTAATAATACTAGGATCCGTTTGGTTTGTATGGTATTGATTTCACAAGGACCATTTTGTAACTTTGCCGAAACTTGAGGGAAGAAAATGCAACTTCCCAAGATATCACAAGGACTATTCATGCCATTTTGTAATTCCCTAAGTCCTTATTTGATTTATTTTCCAATTTTTAAAATTCCAGGGGTTGATTTTGCCAATTTGCAAAGTACAGGGACCAAACATGTAATTTTCTCAAAATTTTCACCCAAAGACTAAATTTGATAACTTTTGACTTTTAAAAACCTTGGGTTGACTTTTCTTTCATTAAAAACCTTCAGGGACTAGTTTTGTCAATTTATGAAACTTGAGGGACTGAAATTGCCAATTATGCAAACTTTGTTCGTTTTTCATTTGTTTTTAAACATTTTGCATCTAAAACATATAAAATACAGCTTTGGGATAATTTCTGTATTTTGATGCATTTCTGAGTGTTTTTGGATGTTTTGGCAGTTCAGATACGATAAAAATGATGAGTATTTACACACTAATCAATCCCCCACACTAAACTATTGCTAGTCCCTAGCAATCTTTTTGAGAAAAATTAATGGATTTGAATCTCTTTACCAAAAGCCATCACTTCTGGAGTAGCCAAATGTATCAGTTCAAGTAAGAACTATAGTCCACTTGATAACCATGTGATTTTAAGCAAACCACCAGCTGTGAACGGATTTGATTTGTCTTTACCAAAAGCCGTTTGTTTCTGGACTAGCCAACTCTTGATGGAATAGTCAACATCTTGGTGAGCTGATTACCAATTATGGTTTTTCCACTGCCTTTACCACAAGCCATAATCTTGCGGGCTAGCCAACTCATTCACTTTTTTTTTTGGATATGGCGAGTTGATATACCATACAATTTTGGGCAAATTGCAAGCCATCAACGGATTTGAGATATCTTTACCAAGAGCCGTTTGCTCCTGGATTAGCCAATCCTTTTGTTGTTTAGACACGGCGGACTGATAACCACAAAAATTTTGAAATAAAGTGAAAAAAAATTTGAAAATTTTGGGCCAAAAACGGGGGTACTAGAGGATATAATGTGATAAAATTCGCTAGAATTCCCCCCCCCCCCCACACTTAGAATTGAATATTGTCCTCAATATTTAAAGTCCCGGCTATTATGCCGAATCTTTGAACGTAAAAAGATAATATTATAAGCTAACTGTGGAAATATCGTTTTGTATTTTTCACTTTATTTATATGTACATACAATCACACATTTTTTTTTCTTCAAAGTTATATACATTTCAAATAGCTGCAGGGGACGGCCACTCCCCCACACTAGGGTGTTAGAAAGTAGAAAGAAGTCAGAGACATGGGTGAAAACCCATGTTGTTGCTACTGTTTTTGTTTCTCGAGTCGCTAGCTTGACTCGATCCCCGAATTCAATTGTCCTTGGGGAATGTTTGGAGATCCGGGACAACCATGGATGGTATGTCCTCTCCAAAGTAATGTTTCAAACGATGTCCATTCACTTTGAAATTAGGACCGTCATTTTGAGATAACTCGACGGTGCCATAAGGATAAACCTTAACGATAGTGAATGGACCAGTCCATCGGGTTTTGAGCTTTCCCGAGAAGATCTTGAGTCTAGAGTTGAAAATAAGGACTCGATCACCAACGTTGAAAACGCGGTTCTTGATTTTTGAGTCATGTATCTTCTTTGTCTTTTCCTTATAGATCAAAGAGTTCTCGTAAGCTTGATCACGAAGTTCATTTAATTCATTCAATTGAACTTTCCGATGATCACCCGCAATTTTCAGGTCAAAATTTGCATGCTTGAGGGCCCAATAGGCTTTATGCTCAAGCTCGATCGGTAGATGGCACGCTTTCCCGTACACAAGCTTGTAAGGCGTACACCCGATGGGTGTTTTGTAAGCCATACGGAAAGCCCAAAGTGCATCATCTAATTTATCTGACCACGATGCACGATTTTCACCAACGGTTCTTTCCAAGATTCTCTTGATGCCTCGATTGGAAACTTCTACTTGTCCACTTGTTTGAGGGTGGTACGCAGTAGAAAGACGGTGAGTTACACCATACTTTTGCATGACTTTATCAAATTTGTCATTGCAAAAATGCGTACCACGATCACTAATTATAGCACGTGGAGTTCCAAATCGAGCAAAAAGAGCTTTCAAAAACTTCACAACTACTCGGGCATCATTAGTGGGTAAAGCTTTCGCTTCAACCCATTTTGACAAATAGTCAACAGCCACGAGTATGTATTTGTTTCCATGAGATGAAGGAAATGGCCCCATAAAGTCAATGCCCCATACGTCAAATATTTCACAAACTTGGATTGCATTTTGTGGCATTTCATTCTTTTGTGAAATATTCCCGTGACGTTGACACGCGTAACAGGATTTGACTAATTCCTGGGCATCCTTGTAAATCAAGGGCCAATAGAAACCGGAGTCAAACACCTTTTTGGCGGTGTAGTTTGGATTGTGGTGGCCCCCCGTGGGACCAGCATGGCAAGCCTTGAGAATGTCATTGGCTTCCTGTCCATAAACACACCGCCGGATGACTTGATCCGCACAGATTTTGAAAAGGTAGGGGTCATCCCAGAAATAATGTTTCACATCTTTAAAGAATTTATTTTTCTGTTGGGACGACATCCCTTTCACCACAAAGTTACCCGCATGGTAGTTTGCAAAATGGGCAAACCATGGGGTAATAGAATCTCCACGAAAGGTAACCGCATTGAGTGTCTCGAGAGGGAATGTTTCATTAATTTCCTTTTTTTCGGAGACATCTTGATGGGGGTTTTCCAAACGGGAGAGATGATCAGCAGCTAGGTTCTCAGCTCCTTTTTTTATCACGAATTATGATATCAAATTCTTGCAGGAGGAGAACCCAACGAAGTAGTCTCGGCTTTGCATCTTGTTTTGCAAAAAGGTACTTCAAAGCCGAGTGATCCGTATACACTATGCTTTTGGTCAAGATCAAATATGACCGGAATTTTTCAAAGGCATACACCACAGCTAATAATTCTTTTTCAGTGGTGGTGTAATGACTTTGAGCCTCGGTCATCGTTTTGCTTGCATAGTGTATAGGCTAAAAGTGTTTAGACCTGCGTTGTAGGTAACAGAATCAAGCTCCTCGATTATACTGCCCCTATTGCATAATCACTAGCATCACACATAAGTTCAAAGGGCAAGTCCCAATCGGGGGCAAAAAGAATTGGTGCCTCAGTAAGCTTTTTCTTTAGAGTTTCAAAAGCTTCTACGCACTCAGGTGAGAAGATAAAAGGAGCATCCTTTTCGAGGAGATGGGTCAAAGGCCGGGCGATTTTTGAGAAATCTTGAATAAATCTACGATAGAAACCGGCATGACCCAAAAAGCTCCTAATACCTTTGACGGTAGTGGGATGAGGTAATTTTGCAATGACATCGATTTTGGCTTAGTCAACCTCAATCCCATTCTTTGAAATTTTATGGCCGAGGACAATGCCCTCTTTGACCATAAAGTGACTCTTCTCCCAATTTAGACATAACTTTGTGTCTTCACAACGTTTGAGCATGTTGTCTAAATGGGAGAGACATGATTGAAACGAATCCCTAATGACCGAAAAATCGTCCATAAAGACCTCCATAGTTTTCCCGATCATGTCTGAAAATATGGACTTCATACATCTTTGAAACATGCCCGGAGCATTACATAAACCAAATGGCATACATTTATAAGTAAAAGTTCCATAGGGGCACGTGAAAGTGGTCTTTTCCTGATCTTGCGGATCAATGGGAATCTGAAAGTAACCCGAGAAACCATCGAGGAAGCAATAGTACTCATTCCCCGCTAATCTCTCGAGCATCTGATCCGTAAAGGGTAGAGGAAAATGGTCTTTACGGGTGGCGTCATTTAACTTGCGATAGTCAATGCAGACACGCCAACCCGTAACTAATCGAGTTGGAATCAACTCATTTTCCTCGTTTGTGACAACAGTAATGCTACCCTTTTTTGGAACACAATGTATTGGGCTAACCCAAGGACTGTCCGAGATAGGGTAAATCAATCAGGCATCAAGAAGTTTTAAAACTACTTGTTTGATGACCTCATGAATTTTAGGATTCACCCTTCTTTGTTGTTGGACTGCTGGTTTGAAATCATCCTCCATTAAAATCTTGTGGGTACAAAATTCAGGGTCAATGCCCTTGATGTCGGAGAGTCTCCAAGCAATTGCTTGTTTATGCGACTTTAAAACCTTTATTAGAGTAGCCTTTTCCTCAACACTTAAATGTTTAGCAATTATGACGGGTAATTTATCATCACCCTCCAGAAATGCATTTTCAAGATGAGGCGGCAAGTCCTTAAGTTCAACCACAAGAAAGTCATCAGTTATTTCAACACTTTTGACTTCCTCTTTATGAAGTACTTTTGGAGGAAGAGGGGGAGATGGATCTTCGTTTAACAATTTTTCTAGCAAAAGAATATCCCTCTCAGGATCAAGATAGTCCTCATCAAATTTACCCGAAATTGAACTATCTTGGGCGAGAAAAGCCTCGACTTCTTCCAAAAGGAAGTCACTTCCCTCAAAAGGAGTGAGAGTAGGGGAAGAGTCGGCTATAATAGGCTCAAAAGATGGAGTGGGACTGCCACTCGGGAAGTAACCAAGAAGTTCTTGAGAGTACTCCTCAGAAGCAACATCAATGACATCGATTCGGTTAACCGATTCGGCGTCATAATTAGAGGAGTACCTCGAAGTTTGATCGAGGTTAAATGTTACTGCTTCATTACCAACACGAAGAGTTATTTCCTCTTCGTGCACATCGATTAACGCACGACCCGTCCTTAAGAATCCTCTCCCAAGAATAAGAGGAACTCGTGGGTCAGCATCGAAATCAACAATCACAAAATCTGCCGGAAAGTGGAAATTTCCCACCTTTACAAATACATCCTCAGCAATACCGAGGGGACGAGATGTTGAGCGATCTGCAAGCTCGAGAGTCATGCAGGTGGTGGTGAGTTCTGAAAGAGAGAGCTTTTTCCATATTGAATAAGGCATCAAGTTGTTGCTTGCACCTAGATCGGCCAAGGCGAAGCACTCAACCATTCCGGGGAAAACACATGGGATGAGAAATTTTCCCGGATCTCCTAGCTTCTCGGGAAGCTGTTTCAAAAGAACTGCAGAGCAGTTTTCATTGAGTGGAGTTCGTGCCATTTCAAATAGTTTCTCCTTATTGTTCAACAGATTTTTGATTGTCGATGCGAATTTAGGCATCAAAAGGAGAGCATCCGTGAAACTGATATCAAAATGAATATCTCGGAAAATTTGAAAAAACTTTTCCATTTAATGATTGGCTTTTTCGCGGAGCTTCTGGTCTTGTAACCGAGATGGATATGGTAGTGAAGGTTTGGATTTAGGGTTCTCTCCAGGAGTTTTTGGTGGTTCAAAGACAACTCCTGGTTCTGGCACGGTTTCTGGTACAACCTGAGGATGGACGTGTGCGGTACTTCGTGGACTAGTAAATTGCACATTGTCCTTTGTCACCTCAGGCTCACGTTCTACTACCTTGGGAGGAGAAGAAGAGGTAGTAGGAGCATTGGGTCCATCATAGGAAACACCACTTCTCGTTGTGATCGCTTTAACATCGCCCCTCGGATTAGCGATCGTGTTGCTAGGTAAAGTAGTACCTGAGCCCGAGGGTCGATCATTTAAAGACTTCTTAAGGTCTGCGATCTAAGTCATTATTACCCTATTCATTTCCTCCTGATATTTCATGAATTGTCTCAACAACTCATCATGTGATGGGCCAGTTAGAACAATTGCTTGAGTATGGTTAGGAGGAGCTTGGTTAGGATAATTCTGAATTATTGGAGTGATGGCTTGATTTTGATTGGGAAAATTTTGGGCCCGGTTATTTTGATGGGAACCGTGGTTTTGAAAATTTCCCTGATGTTAGTTGCCATATCCATGAGAATTGTTTCCCTGATAGTTGTTTTGACCTTGGTTTCGATTGTAGTTTCCTTGATTTTGGAAACCTTGGCTTTGGTTATGATGGAAACTTTGGTTTTGGGTTTGATTGACATTTCCTTGGTTTTGGTAACCTTGGTTCGTTCGATTCTGATTTTGGTTCTGGTTACGGTTTTGGACATTAGGGTTTTGATTGAATCCGGGAGGTCCAAGGAAATTGTTAGAACGATAGCTTAGAAGATTGCGGTCCCCTTGCGGATGGTAGTTATTACCTCCCGAATTATAGGAACCTTGAGCAGCATATACGTCCTCATGAGTGTAACCACTAGTGGCTGGACACTCGGAATATGAATGTGGACACCCACAAGTTTCACAACATAGCCGTAGCGAAATCATCCATCTTTTTAGTGAGGACCGCTATTTCAGAAGATGCTGGAGTGACAGACTTACATGACTCTTCCCTCTCAGCTGAGGAATCCCAGAAATTATGGTGGGCAGTCATGTTTTCAATGAGATCATAGCACTCTTCGGGGAGCCTTTTCATAAAGGTCCCACCAGCAGCAGCATTGAGAATATCACGGTGTCTCAATGTCAACCCATTATAGAAAGTATCTATTTGGGTAACGAGTAACATGTTATGGTTAGGACACCGATCAATTAAGAGCTTATAGCGTTCCCATGCCTCAAATAGAGACTCTTCGGGATGCGGACGAAAGTTACTAATGTCATTTCGTAACTTGGAAACCATGGATGATGGAAAGTATTTGGCTAAATATTTAGTCACCATTTCTTTAAAAGTGTGAATCGAATTCTTAAGAAGTCGATCAAACCATGCAGTGGCATGATGGGTTAGAGAATAGGGGAAAAGAGATAGACGAAGGGCATCATCGGAGACACCATTCTGCTTCATGCTTTGGGTGATGGTAAGAAATTTGTCAAGATGCTTGTTTGCATCGTCACTAGGTAAGCCATGAAATTGGCACGAATTCTGGACTTGTTGTATCATGTGATGCTTAAGTCCAAAATCAGTGGCAGCAATGTTAAGAGGGGCAATGGGCCCGCCTCTTCCGAGCATTGTGGGTTGACACAACTCCTCCATCGTTCGGAGATCAGGAGCTGCATCATCTATGATGGGTGGTTCTTGATTACCGTCCATTTTCGGAACTGGATCCTCAACAATAGGACGTAACTCAGTTACGTTTATCAGTTGACGATTTCGTTTCGATTGTGAACGAGTGCGCATGCACTAGCAACAAAATTTCAATAAAACAAGATCGAAGCAAATCAACAGTGAACTTAAACCAATAATCACAAATGAATGGCTTCTTTAAGAAAGGTACACCACTCACAAGGATACAAAGGCGAGTTTTAAATCTTTTGTTTGGGAACTTATTATGTCCACACCCCCAGTTGGTAGGTGTTCTGCCTTGGTTTGTGACGGTTTGTTTTTATGTAGTTTTATTATTCACAATGAAGAGATGAATATTTTTGGGTTTTTGTGTATGGGTTAAAAGCTTTTGGACAATATTTTTGGTATCGTTTCGTTTACCAAAATCGTATCTCTTTAAGAATCACCTTAAAAGAAACACGATATAGAAAACGCAACGATCTGTTTTATTTGTTTTTGATTTTTTTTGGTGTTGTTAACACTTTAGGAAAAGTGTTAATGACGTTTTTGTTTTATGATTAAGATTTACAAAAAGGTGGTGGTGTTTATACAGTTATGAATGAAAAACCACTAATCTCTAAAAAATGTTTTGAATAAGCAGCTACCTCCCCGACAGCGGCGCCAAATTTTGATTGGTCCTAAACGGTCAACTAAGTTGAACAGGTGATGGTCAACCAAGTCAAACGTCTAAAACCAACTATCCAAGGAGTACAGTGTATTCTCGGGTCGTTATGTCCCAGTGAAGTAAGCAATTGTATTTAAAAATGTTTTAAGTGATCGGGTGATTTAACAGGAGGATCAGGAATTTGATTTGAATGATTAAACTACGAGATTATGAGTGAAAATAACTTAGAAACACTATTATAACAATTACTGATGATCAAATAACCTAAAACGTGAGTTAAACCTAAAAACGCGCGTTTGAATTTAAATTAAACGCGAACGCTCAAAATAAAAATTGAAACGTGAGCAAATTAAGTCCTACGAATGTAAAAATTATATTTTTACAATCCTAATGTTATAAGAAAATTTTTAGAAAATTAAAATTATTTTTACAACTATTTAATTAATTACTATTAATTAATTACTAATTATTAATTACTTTTTAATTAACTAAATTACACTAATTATTAATTAATTATGAAAATTAACTAGAAAAATGAAAATTAAATTTAGAAAAATCTAAAATATTATAAAACTAAATTTAAAAAAAAACCTAATTTTACTACTTTTTAATTAATTATTAATAATTAAAATCTATTTATTTAATTAATTTAAACTAACTTAAATTATAAAAAATACTAAATGACCAAGAAAAAATCTGAAAAAATTCCTAAAATTATTTTAACCTACAAGGAACCTGAGAAAAATTTAAAAATGAGAAATGCTTATCAATAAGCAGAAAAATAAGCCAAAGGGTTTAAATAGAAGCTATCACTTTTCTTATTTTTGGTTTTTCTTGATTTTTCTTTTACACAACTATTTAACAACTGAAAATAGGTAACTTTTATGAAGGCACTTTTCTTGAGGCTCAAAAATAAGATCTGTGCACACAAATAAGCTTAACAGTAAGCTTATAAGGCTTAAAATGAGATTTTAGTTGCGAACAAGCTGGTAATAAGCTAAATAGATGAACACAGAGGGTAAAACTAGCTACAAGCAACTTAAGTGCACCAGAAATAAGCTAAATCATGCAAAAGAACACACTGAAATACTCACATTAAGCAAATAAGCTGTTCCAATTCTCACATAACCAAACAGGCCTGCAGGTTTCTTTAGACCCAAATTCAGCTTATAAAATAAGCTAAGCTGGAGAAATTAAGCTTGGAACCTTAGAGTATGGCTCATGGGGTTTCCAAAAAGTCCAAACTCACCCAATGGGACCCACTGGAGAGCTTATGAGAAGCTTATGAAAAAGCCACAATTTCACTCTGTGTTCATTGAACACAGAAAATGGGACAATGTAAAAAGACACACCAGCTTATCGAAAAAGCTGAGAAACTCAGAATAAGCTTAAAACCTACAATCTGGCCATAAGGGCTTTTCAAAGAGTCCAAATACACAAGGTGGGGCCCACTAATTAATGCTAGGGAAGCTGATGAAAATGTGGTTATCAAACAAAGATCTTGGGAGCAGGGGAGGTTAATGGTTCACAGCCTAAGTTCAAGGGCAATTCTTTAAAAGCAAATGAGCTTCTAACTCAAATTTTCCTATGGATTTGGGTTCACAAGCTTCTAAATATCACAAATGAACAAGAACTTTGTAATTCCAACTCCTAATGAACCCTATGGATCTCCAAGTCATTCTGTCAATTTTTATCTGTTATGATGTTGTTGACTTTTTGAGATTTTACAAAAGTTGACTTATATCAAATTCTATTACTTCTAAATTTCTGACATTGTTGTTTTAAGCTAATATGACACTAAATTAAGCTAATCTCACAACTACTGAGCTTATGTGAATGAATTTGGGACAAAAAATCCCAACAGTGAACAAAAGTAAGCTGATAAACACAGAATTTGACTATTGTGACAAATGACCTACTGATTTTTATGGTTTAAATTAACTAATATGACCTGATATAACAAGTTGGACCAAAAACTCACACTCAAACACAATGGAGCTTAGTGAACAGCTTTTTGCCAAACACTCCCTTACTAGACCGATTGTAATGATTCAATAGGCAAATTAAGTTTAGATGTTATGAGACTGCTTTTCAGTGACCAATTATGACCCAACAAGTTTAGTTAAGCATAAAAATTACAGGCTAGTTTCATAAACACCAAAGATTACTAAATAAGCTACCATGACAGTCAAAGATGAAATAATGAACAATTATCCAAGCTAATCAACAAGCCATACATTTTACCATAAAGTATCATTACCCAACTCAGAAATAGCAAAAGACAACAAGCATAAGCAGATTATAAGCTATGAATAATAGAAAATGAAAGATTAAGAATAGGCTCACAATGTGCTTTTTCTGCCAAATCAAGTGAACAAAGAATCAATATTACCACCTACAGAACCCCCAACAGGTTCACTAATACCAAGGACCATCCATAATGTATCCTGCTCCATGCAATTCTTCAAATACACTGATTTTTGAATTTCAACTCTATTTTTCTGTATTTTTGACTATTTTTGAGATTGTTGAATTAAAACCTGCTTAAGACCTTCCTGAGCTTATAAAAGCTTGTAAATGACCTTAAGTGAACTAATGGAACAGTGAAACAACCATTTTTGTAGCTATGGAACTATAATGATAGATTAAGTAAATTGAGCAATTTCGAATTTAAATAAGAAACTTGAGATTTATATTAAATAACTTTCAAAGTACACCAATGCAACTAAGAATACAATTTGAAAGCTAAAATTATCACTTGGAAAACTAAAGTAAGCTAATTTGACAACTAGATTATATTAAAACTAAAAATTAACTAACTACTGAGCTTCACACAATCCTTTTCCTTTTATAGCCTCCAATTAGGGTTCCTGGGGCTCCCCTTGTCCTTTCCCAGCATTAATCCAAGCCATTGGATCACTCCACTAAATCTTGGCCATTTGATTACTTTTGGCGCCAAAATTATTTTTGGATTTTTCTTCTGATAACTTGTTCCAGGGTCTAAATCTTGGACTGGGGTGTTTGGTATGATATAGGGGTGATGATGGAGGAGGGGGGATAGTGGGTTAGTGATGATGGAGAATATAGGGTAACAGGGGGGGGGGGTCATGGGTTTGTGTTGGAGGTGGTGGTCATAGGGGGTCAAACCCCTGGTGATATTGTTTGAAACGGTTTGGTGGATATGGTGGGCTTGGGGGATGGGCTGGGTTTTTTTTAGGGAGTGGGCTTGGGTATTGTTTTGTTTGGGTTTGATTTGGATTTAGGGAGTAGTAATAATACTAGGATCCGTTTGGTTTGTATGGTATTGATTTCACAAGGACCATTTTGTAACTTTGCCGAAACTTGAGGGCTGAAAATGCAACTTCCCAAGATATCACAAGGACTATTCATGCCATTTTGTAATTCCCTAAGTCCTTATTTGATTTATTTTCCAATTTTTAAAATTCCATGGGTTGATTTTGCCAATTTGCAAAGTACAGGGACCAAACATGTAATTTTCTCAAAATTTTCACCCAAAGACTAAATTTGATAACTTTTGAATTTTAAAAACCTTGGGTCTACTTTTCTTTCATTTTAAACCTTCAGGGACTAGTTTTGTCAATTTATGAAACTTGAGGGACTGAAACTGCCAATTATGCAAACTTTGTTCGTTTCTCATTTTTTTTAAACATTTTGCATCTAAAACATGTAAAACATAGTTTTGGGATAATTTCTGTATTTTGATGCATTTCTGAGTGTTTTTGGATGTTTTGGCAGTTCAGATACGATAAAAATGATGAGTATTTACGCACTCATCAGTGACTCAGAGATCCATCTACATAATACTTATGCCTGAAAAGCCACATAGATCTCAAAATATTAACGTTAGAGGGACAGGACAAAAGCACCCACGTACTGTTAGTAATTAAAGCATTATATTCATCTAGCATAGCTTTTTGCCAATTTGGGTCATGAAGGGCATGAACATGAGACCGAGGAAGGGGCGAGGTGGTGATAGTTGAAGACTCAACCGATCAATGGGTTTACAGATACCGTCCTTTGTACGAATGACCATCTGGATGAGTATTAGATATAGTCGTGGTATATTGAGCGGGTGCGGGTATTTGGACGATAGGAATCACAGGTGAATTTGGCTGTTGTGCCGAGTGAGCCGGCTATGAAGATGAGGCAGATTGGGCTTGCGTGTGAGATAGAGCTGGTTGGACTCGTTGGGGAGTTGGATGTGGTGTGGCAAGGGGAGGGGAGTTGTTTGGGCCGAGGAGTTTGGGCTAGGAATCAATACAGTAGGAGATAAATGTGATGTAGTAACATGAGGTGGTTGAGGTGGTGTTGTAAGAGCTAACTTGATATAGGTAATAAATTGTTAAGTAAAAAATCATAATTAGATTGTTTAGGGCTCTGATTACCATATTAGATTTAATAATACCTATAAGTTTCATTCTCATTAATTCAAAAGTATAGTACAACATAATGGCTTAGAAAGTAAGCAAGCATAATAGGTCAGAATCTAAGAGCACTAGGTGCCATAACATACCCAAGTTACTCATTCAGGGCCCACGGGGTGCCACATCATTATAACAAACCTTCACAACTAACTCCTCTCATTTACAACTAACCTCAACTTACTCATTTGAGGCTCACCACTTACAACTTTATTTTTTATTCAAACTACCAAATAAACTAAATTCATTTCATTAAAATTAAAATACATTACAACATATTAATATTACACGCAACTAAAAATAACACTACGAAAAAAAATGATACGAAAAAAGAACGACACGGGGAAAAAATACAACATATGTTAATAATATGAAACTTAAATATTTTCCTTGTCATTTTCATCGGCATACAAATTTCAGAATTTCTTCATTATTTTTACTTGTCTCTTGCGAATGATAGCGGCTTTTTCCGGGTTAGTAGTCATGTCGGGATCTATCAGGAGAAACTTCATCTCGTTAATCTCCAATGCCTTCACTTCCTTCTCCCTCCTCGCCTCGTAACAAGCCATTTGAACATCGGATTTTCACAAATTTTTTTCGGATAATTGTCCCGAAAGAGTAATCGATTGACTCCCACCGAAGCTCGCCATGCTCAACGTATCCGTCGACTTTTGTTTCTTTGCAGCTCGACTCTTTCTGCCGCCGTCTCTTTTGGGACGAGGTCGTTTTCCTGGGCCGATATATCCTTGAGACATGTAATGTCTATCGGATCCTCGGCATCCCATTTCGGGTAATTTTTCAAGACCTGCCAAACGTGAACATACTTGAACTCCTTTGAAGCAAAGCATTCTTAAAAATTCCTCTTCGTATTTTCGAGATGATCGTGCTCATTTTCACCACTTCGGCGCTGCAAATGTTTATAAAAAGCGTTGAATTTTTGACAGTCGCCACTAATCCTCGTCCATTTACCAGTGATCATATTTTTGGTACGAGGGTCTCCGGCAGTTTGAACATTGAACAGCTCCATAATTTCGTTCCAAAAGTAATCTTCAGAATGGTCATTTCCCATATCTTTGTCTTGGGAAATTTCTACCCAAATTTCCGCAAGTAACTTTTCTTCAGCCTTGGTCCATTTCCTTTTCGTATTCTGGGCTACTGCTTACACGTCATCGTCATCATCCGCGTCCAAATCCACGGCTTTTTTTGATTTTTTTGCCATGGCTTTTTTTCCTCTACCTTTGGCCGGTTCACATGCTTGTGGTACTTTGAATTGTGGTTAAGATTCAAATTGTAGTTGTGGTTGAGATTGAGGAAACGATGAAGGTTGTGACAAGTTAAATAATTGTGGTGCCAGAAATCGGTGGGGGTGATTTGCGAATCCTTGTTAAAACGCATATTGTTGGTTAAGATAAATTGCCTTCGGATTAAATTGTTGTATACCATATGACGACGACAAGTTTGAATTTTGTGACGAGGGGTTAGACAGGTTTGACGATCCCCCGTATTGTTGTGAGTTTGAATTGAGGAGGTTCGTGAAATAGCCTCCTTCATTCGGGTTTTGAGACACTTTTGTTGGTTGAATTATAGTGAGAAAAATATGTGTATATGGTTTGGTATTTATAAGGGGTGTTAAGGTTTAAGAAAGACTGTTTGAAAAAAGGTAATATATCCGTTTTTCCCTCTACCATGGCCCACTCCAAAGTCTCGAATGCCAGAAAAATACCTCGCTGTGCAGACGACGAGGTACTCCACTGCAAGCTAAAAAGGGGGGGGGGGGGGGGCGGTGTCACGGCGAGGCACGAAGAGGATGCCACGTAGGCACAATGACACACGACGAAGTGGACACTGGGTGCTCTAAAGTAAACTAATAACAAATATGGGCTGTAGAAACTAGAAGGGGGGGGGGTTGAAAAGTTTCACCGCTTCTTTTTAATTTTCTAAAGCGTTTAGCCATTTTAGGTCCGGTTAATTTTCATTTACAAACTTGTTGAATTCTACTAGTTATGTGATATCAATTTGGTTACTAGCATACACAAATAAAACAAGTAAAGTAAAGAGTAAGGAAAGAACACAACCAAGAGACGCTGCGATTTATAGTGGTTCGGCATGAAGCTCACTCTCCATCCTACTCCACTCCCCGAGTACCACACTCGAGAGTTATCAATCACTATATCAACACACTCCTTCAGGCGGAGCAATCTGTACACATGCTTACACAAGGCTTAAGGACACTAAGCATAATGTCGAGTTCTAATCGTAGCCAGAACCAATCTACTCCAAGGCCCACGTGGCCACACGAACAAGCACTCTTATCCAACTTGAATCTTCACCCGATCCAAGCCTTCACTTAATTGACATACTTGGTTCTTCACCCGAACTAAGGCTTCATACACTTGACATACTTAGTTCTTCACCCAAATCAGGCCTTCACACACTTGACACACTTGGTTCTTCACCCAAACCAAGCCTTCACACAAGACTCACTTGGATCATCACCCAATCCAAGTCTTTACACAATGACTCGACTAAGTCCTAACCTACACACTAGGACATCACTCTCATCATATCAAATACATGAACTAATCTAGTTACAAGACTTCTTGGATCTACATCACCATCCAAGTTCACACAAATATCCCAATCCTCGACTCACACACAAGTTGGAAAACAATGACATTATTTACAGAACCTATCACCATAACACTTGTTACGTTTGTGTGTGGACACCTATAACACCTCGAGTCTTCCTCTATGTCGAGAGTTCTTCTCTTGCACTTGACGGAAGAGGAAATCACTTATAAACCTATACCGACATGTTGTAGTGATCAAAGATAAAATGTGCATAGACCAGAAAGTTTTGTGTGTGCAAATCCCTGTTTTCTGAAGTGTAACAGTTCAGTATTTATAGGCGACAGGAGGGAGACAGATGGTCCCGTAAATACTAGACGGTCCTTTATCACTAAGGGACCGTCGGCCTATTTTAGGGACCGTCCAGATAAAAAGCTCCCATTTTGTCCTAACGTGGTGAAAACTTATCTGGTGCAGGCTGAAATGATTTGGGGGGAAAACTAGTTGTTATAAGGTTTAAATTTGAATTTATTTTCTTAATAAAACACTTCTTTAAAAACACAAAAATACTTTTGTGAAAATATTTTGTCAAACTTAAAAATGTAAGTATAAAAGAAAATAAAACTCTTTGATCACTTAATTAATGACGGTATAGAGTTTGTTCATACCTGAAGTGATGTTGTAGCAGCTACGTAGAAGAAACGAGTTTCCTCGATTAAACACTTATAAATCGTAACTTTACGTAACATGTCTTTATATTTTGTGATTATCAAAACACGAGAAGATCGAATAATGCGAATAATGTTTTTTACATTATTTGTATTAACAATCTCCCCCTTTTTGATGATTACAAAATATAAACTCATTTTAGGTAAAATTATGCGTTGATAAATTTTTAATGATGAGTTTTTGATGCGATTTGGATTGTCACACAAAAGTTTTACTTCTCAAGGGATCTGGAGAAGCTTACAATCCCCGCCATGCAAGTGTACCTGATCGATGTAGTATAATGTAGTGGTAAGAACCAGGGGATTGATCGTTCTCCACAGGGAATAGTGTTCGTTAAGATTGAAAATGATCTAAACTAGGTCTAGAGGTGAGGGATGCTTCTTTTTGTATTTTTATAATTTTTTGGAAAGCAAGTAAAATTCTCGGGTTTTGGAAGAGTGGGCGGAATTAGTTGCTAATCAACTAACCCAAATACTACAATGCAAATAAAATTAAAATAACAAGAAAATAAATGTGTGAAACTTCTAATAAGGAGACAAACGTGTTTACTTAGGTTTCACTACTACCTAGCTATCTTTCATTGATTGATTAGTTTGTTACAATTGCGTGGATGACGGGTTGTATTCCTTAATACCATTCGTGGGGGCGTGTACGTCCTTCCCCAACTCTATAAGATCCTATCTCTTCCTATGACGACACGTTAAGTATCCTATCATGGCCTCATTAATATTCTCTTATGCATTAAACACAACCAATTAATCGTAGTACACATCCAATTCATGTTTCTTAAGACGTCAAGCAAGTTACCAATAGGAACTTAGCTAGTTTTCTTAAGCCTAACATTGATATCATTCTTCCAACAACAATTAATAACAAACCATCAATCAATAATCAATAGCTAGGTTTCATTACATCTAAGCAAACATAAACAAACCTAGCCTAGCATGTTAAAAGAAAGACAAGCGTAAGATAGAATCAAACAACACATAGACATATTAAATGATTGATAGATTACTTATCTTCAATTAAACATGGAAGAAAAAAGGTTTGGAAACCTCAAAATAGCTGCAAAAGTCGACTAGGGTTCATACCCTAAGTTTCTCTCCAAAGTTCCACACATAATGAATGAAAATTAGAAAAGTATATATAGATTCTACACCTTGACGGTGTCACCTTATGGGACGTGACGCCGTCACCTCGCCGCCAAAATAACTCTCGGATTGCCTAGATCCATCTTTGACGCTGTCTGGTTGAATAAGGTTCTGGGCAGTCTCTCTTTGTAATAACACGTGACGTCCTTGGTAAATTATAACGTGATGCCATCACGTTTAAACTTCAAAATTCCTTTCCAGCCCGTCAAGTGTAAAATAATTATCCACGTCTTCATCAACAAGTGACGCCGTCACCTGGTAGTGTGTGACACCGTCAGGTACTATTCCAGCTTGAATTCTTGACTTTGTCATTTTCTTCACTTTTATGCTCCAAAAACGTCCAAAATATTTCCTTTTCCATAATTCCTCTCAAAAGTACCTAAAATGACAAAAGGAACGATTTAAGGAAATATTTGATCAGATAATCACGATTTAAGGCTTAAATGACCCGTTTAAAGCGTAACACTTTTTGTCTCATTAGTTTTCCCACTACTTCCCTTTTTTGTAGAATCAAAAAGGTGTGTCGTGGATGTTGAGGAGTGGAGACACGAGCATCCTTGAAAGGGAATCATTGAAGATTTAACAAAACTTTACAATTCAGACAGCAAAAACAAAACTTGCAAAAATTTTCAGAAAATTTGTACCTAACGTCGTCAGGCTTTAATTGCTGACGCCGTCAGAATTGATCTGACATAAATTTTATGTTGAGTTTCCGGAAAATTTCTAGAAAAACCTATACCTTAATTACTGGAATTCCTGCAAAATATCATTATGACTCGATACAAGCATTTGACTCAAACAATTACTAATATGTATGTCTATATCTCATTGTTATCGTTCATGTTCAATTCGTTCTTTGAAAACAAATTTGGATTTCCCTTACACTTATCTTTTGCAAAATACCTTTATATGTAATTAAGACGAAGTTAAAAACAAAATAAAGCATTTTCACAAAATGTTTGATACATTAACAATAAGCAATAAAAACAAAACATACATACGAAAGCAAATAAAATCAAATAAACAAACAAATAAAACTTGGGTTGCCTCCCAAGAAACACTTGTTTTTGTTCGAGTCACGAGCCTGACTCTACCCTTATTTAGAGAAAATAAGGGAGGTTTTCCCTACATTTAGGATTAAGTGCGGGTGAAAGTAGCGATACACACTATCTCGGTGGAAGTATGCCTGACTCCTCCCAAACCAACCAGTCAACCGGGTGCAGTTGATAGGCCCACATGGGAGAGGAAAGTCAAGTGTTTATAATTCGTGGAAGTACAGGGAATCCCCGGGTCGTTAAGTCCCAACGAGATTGAAATTGTATTTTGAACGTTTACGGGAATAAGTGGCACTGAGGACAGTAACCAAGATGATTGGGGAATGATTATACTACTGATTGCTTGGTATTTGGACAATATGGAATGATATGAACAATAACAGAGATACAGATATAATCACAAAAGCACAAATTGGGAAATCAGATTACAGACAAAGAAAAGTGGTTTTTAACAAATTACAAACTACAGGGGGTGCAAGTGAAACTTTTCAAACTTAAAATAAGAAGAAAATAAAAAATGAAAAGAAAATGATTTACTTGATTATTTTAATATTTAAATACTAATTTATTAATTAAAACTATTTAAAACCTAATTTAAATTAAACTAAAATTGATAAAGATTACAAATTAAACTAAAAACTTGCAAAACTATTTTCTAAACCTTAAAAAGAACTTGAAGAAAGTATAAAAAATAAAAAGAAATATTTTTGTCTTTTTGTAGGTTTTCTATTAATTAAAAACTAATTATCTTAATTAAACTATTTAATCTATTCTAAATTACTAATAATACTAAAATGACTTAAAAAATTATAGAAAAATTTATAAAACTAATTAACCATCTCAAGAATCCTAAAAAATTATAAAAAGTTTCTAAAAATTATATTTAGATTATTTTACTAATTAATTAATTTAAATCTAATTTAACAAAATTAAATAAGAAAATTAGGAAATAAATAGTAGAACTTAAAAATCTATTTTCTAAAAGTATTAAGTGGTTTATGAAACCTAGGAAAAATATAAAAAACTACTGTTGTTAATTAAAATTAAAGAAAACTATTTAATTACAAATATTACCTAATTAATTAATTAAACTATTTTTAATTCTAATAATTAGTAAACTGATTAAGAAATATATAAGAAAATTATTACAAATACTTAAATGTGACAGGAAATTAAGAAAATTATAAAAATAATGAAGTGCTTATAAATAAGCAGAAATGAAAAATTAAAAAGATAAAGTCTATTAAATAGAAGCTATCACTAATTTTATATTTGGTTTTTGTTGGATTTTCTTTTTGACAGATGAAAATATGCTAAAAACAAGAACTTTTTGTGAAATGACTTTTTGAATAGCTTAAAAATAAGCTATGTGCACCCCCAAGTGCTTAACAGTTGGCTTTTTATGCTTATTAGGACTTGTGATTATGTGAAAAGCTATTCAATTGAGCAAATAAGCTACCACACATGTATACCAACTTGAAATAAGACAAAAGTCACAAATAAGCACTCTGGATAAGCAGCTATGAGCAAATAAGCACTTATCACTCAACAAGGCCAAGACAGGCCAAAACTAAGGGTTTTGGACCTCTGTAGGGTCCACAAAAGAGCACAGGGGTCCAAGTTGAAAGTTGAACTATGAAGGTGGACTGGTAGGCTTCATAATAAGCCAATAAGCAGGGCTTATTGCTTATTAATGAGCTCTGGGGGGGGGGGCTATGAAAGTGGGGTCAAACACTGAGTGATCAGTGTTCACTCAGAGAATAGCCAAACTTGATGAGCGTTGCAGCCCTATCAAATAAGCTCACAATGGTGAAATAAGCTCAGAAACTTAAAGTTGGGTTGCTTGGCTTTCCAAAAATCCAAAAAGCTAAGGGCGGGTCTCACTAATGAAGTAGCTAAGCCCTTGGGAATTTTGGTCAAAACCTGTGCACAGGGCAAGTGTTTGCCCTGCAGGTCAAAATAAGCTAATGCACAAGCTTATAGAAAAATCCTAAAAATAAGCTGAC
The DNA here is from genome assembly GCA_030686995.1 of Artemisia argyi. Lineage (NCBI taxonomy): Eukaryota > Viridiplantae > Streptophyta > Magnoliopsida > Asterales > Asteraceae > Artemisia > Artemisia argyi. The sequence goes on from CM060694.1 coordinate 37,568,321, forward strand.
TATGGGCTTTTGAACACTAAGTGATAGACTTTAACTTCTGAAAAGGACAAGGTCTCAAAGTAAACACAAAAATCACAAAAATTCCTCCAAAATTTGGATTTCTGAAACAAAGGCAATTTTTGACTTTTTGAGATTTTGCAAAAGGTTGACTTAAATTAACTTTGATCTTGGTTTTCTGGTTGATACTGATTATTTAAGCTAATATGAGACTAAATTAGGCTAAACCACTCATGAGTGAATGGATTTGGGGCATATGCCACACTTAATCCAACACAGAGGGATGATTAGGCTTATTGATGCTTGATTTTGACTTTTCTCTGAATAAGACCTATGTATTATGCTTGTTCTGAGTTATTAATGACCTAAATGACTTGTATGAACCAAGAACAACAACAATTGAACACTTGAACACCTAGGATCTCACTGATCCAAACACACCTTAATGCTTGACTGTTTTATGATTTGTGAAGTAAAAAGGTGTTAAGGCTTGTGTAACTTATCCAAAGTGACTTTTTATGATATAATAAACTCAAATGAACACTTAACCACAGGAAATAACAACAAATGAACAGGATTACAAGGTACACTATTTTAACTGCCAAATTAAGAAATTAAAGTAACTATGAATACTAGTAAACAAGATACTGATTTTATGCAATAATATCACTATTTAACACTAAATAAACTCAGAAAAGCTAATTAAGCAATTGAATAAGCAAAGCTACAGTAAGATTAGATAAATAAGTTTTATAGCCTTACAAGGTGCATTCCAGCTTAAACCAAGAACCAATGACCTTAAAATCAAGCCTATAGGTCTTCCACAAGACCACTAACCCAGGGCCATCCAAGATTTACCCTGCTCCAGTGTTCATCTTCAAAAACCTGCAATTGTTGACCAATGTTGACTTTTTTGTGTTTTTGGATTTTTTATAACTAGACAGTGTTTTATGGTTTCTAAAAGCTTTATTAAGCTTCCTTGCAGCTTATGTGGGCCTAAGAGTCCATAAATCTCACCAATAACAACAATACAAAAGATTAAGACTTTTGAAATAAGATTGAAACTTGCATAAACTGAGAGAGAGACTAAAACTTGAAATTTATTATGACAATGATTGAGATTACACTAGAATTAACTGATACAATGCTTAAAAGCTTAGAAATTGATTAAAATTACAAGTTACAACTATAACGACTATATTTAAACTAAAAATTGAACTCACTCCTTCTCTCTTGCTTCTCTTCTATTTATAGCTAAGGATTAGGGTTTCCTTTGCCTCTCTGATTATATCCCACTTAATCCTAACCCTTGAAGCCCTCTGAATCAATCCAAGCCCTTGATTTCATTTTTAGCGGGAAATGCCGTTTTGGCATTTTTCTCCATATTGCGTGTGGGGAGGGGTAGTATTAAATGTGGATGTGAGGTTAGGTGCAGAGGGTGGTGGGATGGTGATGATGGGATTACAAGTTGGGGTGGTTTTTACAGAGGTGGTGTTGGAGGTGGTTTGGGAGGGAAGGGTGTACAGTGTTATTGGGGGTGAGTGGTGTTTGACCGGGGTTTGACCCGGTTTAATATTTAAAAGGGGAGTGGGACGTGGTTGTAGTTGGGCTAAAAAGGGGAATGGGCTGGGGATGGTTGTGTTGTGGTTTGGATTTGGTTTGTGGACTTGTAATAATTTAAGGGTCCGGTTTGGTTTAAAGTATCACAAGGACCATTTTTGTAATATTCTGAAAGTTGAGGGGTGTGAGTTGGCATTCTTCCAAAGTTTCCATAAGGGTATTTCTTGCCAAATGATGAATAGTACATGGACCTTTGATGATTTTTCCAAATTTAAATTTCCAGGGACTATTTTTGCCAATATTTCAAACTTTAGGGACCAAATCTGTAATTTCACCAAACTTTGCAATCAAGGACCAATCCTGCCATATATGAGAAGTATAAGGACAAAATTTGTTTTTCTCAAAGTTTTAATATCCCAGGGACCATTTTTGTCATTTTTCAAAGTTTAGGGACTAAACTTGCAATTTTGTGAAACTTTGCACCAAAGGACTAAATGTGTAACTTTTTGATTTAAAAGGACCTTTGGTGACTTTTTCAAGTTTTTAGAACAACCAGGGACTAGATTTGACAACTTTTGAAAGTTGAGGGACTGAAACTGCCAATTATGCAAACTTTGTACGTTTTTCATCTGTTTTTGATTATTTTGCATCTGAAACATATAAAACACATTCCTGTGATATTTTCAGTATTATGATGCATATTTGAGTGTTTTTGGATGTTTTGGCAGTTCAGATTGGTATAAAATGATGAGTATTTAGACACTCATCAATCCCCCACACTAAAACATTGCTAGTCCCTAGCAATCTTTTGAGAAAAACTTAATGAATTTGAAACTCTTTACCAAAAGCCATCACTTCTGGAGTAGCCAGATGTATCGATTCAAGTAAGAACTATGGTCCACCTGATAACCATGTGATTTTGAGCAAACCACCAGCTGTCAACGGATTTGATTTGTCTTTACCAAAAGTCGTTTGCTTCTGGTCTAGCCAACTCTTGATGGAATAGTCAACATCTTGGTGAGCTGATTACCAATTTTGGTTTTTCCACGGCCTTTACCACAAGCCATAATCTTGCGGGCTAGCCAACTCATTCACTTTTTGGGATATGGCGAGTTGATTTACCATACAATTTTGGGCAAATTGCAAGCCATCAACGGATTTGAGATATCTTTACCAAGAGCCGTTTGCTCCTGAATTAGCCAATCCTTTTGTCATTTAGACATGGTGGACTGATTACCACCAAAAATTTTGCAATAAAGTGAAAAAATTTTGAAAATTTTGGGCCAAAAATAGGGGTACTAGAGGATATAATATGATAAAATTCGCTAGAATTTCCCCCCCACACTTAGAATTGAATATTGTCCTCAATATTCAAAGTCCCGGCTATTATGCCGACTCTTTGAACATAAAAAGATAATATTATAAGCTAACTGTGGAAATATCGTTTTTCATTATTCACTTTATTCATATTTACATACAATCACACATTTTTTTTTTGATATGTACATTTCAAATAGCTGCAGGGGACGGCCACTCCCCCACACTGTTAGAAAGTAGAAAGAAGTCAGAGACATGGGTGAAAACCCATGTTGTTGCTACTGTTTTTGTTCATCGAGTCGCTAGCTTGACTCGATCCCCGAATTTATTGGTTCGTGGGGAAAGTTTGGAGATCTGGGACAACCATTTGTGGTACATCCCCTCCAAAGTAGTGCTTTAACCGATGGCCATTCACTTTAAAGTTGGAACCGTCAGGTTGAGATAATTCAACAGTTCCGTATGGAAATACTTTTGTGACAGTGAATGGCCCAGACCAACGGGTTTTAAGCTTTCCTGAGAATATCTTCAATCGTGAATTGAAGAGAAGGACTCTGTCACCGATGTTGAAAACACGGTTTTTTATTTTAGAGTCGTGTATCTTCTTGGTTTTTTCCTTGTAAATCAAAGGATTCTCATAAGCTTGGTCACGAAGTTAATTTAATTCATTTAGTTGAACCTTACGGTGATCACCCGCTGTGTGAAGGTCGAAATTTGCATGTTTCAAGGCCCAGTAGGCCTTATGTTCTAATTCGATCGGAAGATGACATGCCTTCCCGTACACTAGCTTATATGGAGTACACCCGATGGGTTTTTTGTAAGCAGTGCGGAAAGCCCATAATGCATCATCCAGCTTATCCGACCAAGAGGCACGGTTTTCTCCAACCGTCCTCTCCAGAATTCTCTTAATACCCCGATTCGAGACCTCCACATGCCCACTTGTTTGTGGGTGGTATGCAGTTGAAAGACGGTGAGTTACACCATATTTCAACATCACTTTTGCAAATTGTTCATTGCAGAAGTGTGTGCCACGATCACTGATAATGGCACGAGGAGTTCCGAATCTGGCAAAGAGAGACTTCAGAAATTTAACGACTACTCGGGCATCATTGGTGGGTAAGGCTTTTGCCTCAACCCATTTTGATAGATAGTCGACAGCCACGAGTATGTATTTATTCCCTCGTGAAGACGGGAACTGCCCCATAAAATCAATGCCCCACATATCAAATATTTCACAGACTTGGATGGCGTTTTGTGGCATCTCATTCTTTTTGGAAATATTCCCGTGACGCTGGCAAGCCTCACAGGTTTTGATAAGTTCATGGGGTCTTTGTAGATTGTGGGCCAAAAGAATCCTGAATCAAACACCTTTTTGGTGGTGTAGTTTGGGTTATGATGTCCCCCCGTGGGTCCATCATGACAAGCTTTAAGAATTTCCATGGCTTCTTGGCCATGGACACACCGTTGGATGACTTGATCCGCACATATTTTGAACAAGTAGGGGTCGTCCCAGAAGTAATGTTTTACATCTTTAAATAATTTTCTTTTCTGTTGGGACGACATCCCCTTCACAACAAAATTACCCGCATGGTAATTTGCAAAATCGGCAAACCATGGGGTAGTGGTATCATCCCGGGTAGAGATTGGATTGAGAGTCTCCAGAGGAAAAGTTTCATTAATTTCTTTTCTCTCGAGAATATCTTGATGAGGATTCTCTAATCGGGACAAGTGATCAGCAGCAAGGTTCTCTGCTCCTTTTTTGTCTCGCATGATTATATCGAATTCCTGAAGGAGCAGGACCCAACGGAGCAGTCTTTGCTTTGCGTCCTGTTTAGTGAACATGTATTTCAAAGCCGAATGGTCCGTATACACCACACATTTGGTTAGGATTAAGTAAGGTCTAAATTTATCAAAGGCATATACCACAACTAATAATTCTTTTTTCTGTGGTGGTATAGTGCGTTTGAGCTTCACTCATGGTCTTACTTGCGTAGTGTATTGGCTGAAAATGTTTTGTTTTGCGTTGCCCCAGAACTGCACCAATAGCGAAGTCGCTAGCATCGCACATAAGTTCGAAGGGTAAGTCCCAGTCGGGGGCAACAAGGATCGGTGCCTCGGTGAGCCTTTTCTTTAAAGTAGAAAAATCTTCGATGCACTCGGGGGAAAAGATGAAAGGAGCTTCCTTTTCAAGAAGATGAGTCAATGGTCGGGCTATTTTGGAGAAATCCTTAATGAATCTCCGATAGAACCCGACATGGCCAAGGAAACTCCTTATTCCTTTAACAGTGGTGGGATGAGGCAGTTTAGCAATAACATCAATTTTGGCCTTATCGACCTCAATCCTACTTTTTGAAATTTTATGGCCGAGGACAATGCCCTCCTTAACCATAAAATGGCTCTTCTCCCAGTTTAGACAAAGATTAGTGTCTTCACAACGTTGAAGCATCTTTTCTAAATGGGAGAGGCATGAGTTGAAAGAATTCCCGATGACTGAGAAGTCATCCATGAATACCTCCATGGTTTTCCCGATCATGTCGTGGAAAATAGCCATCATGCATCTCTGGAAAGTGCCTGGAGCGTTGCATAACCCAAAAGGCATGCGACGATAGGCAAACGTCCCGTAAGGGCATGTGAAGGTAGTCTTCTCTTGATCCTTAGGATCAATGGGAATCTGGAAGTAACCCGAGAAGCCGTCGAGGAAGCAATAATACACATTCCCCGCTAGTCTTTCGAGCATTTGATCCATAAAGGGCAGAGGAAAATGGTCCTTGCGGGTGGCTTCGCTAAGCTTTCTGTAATCGATACATACTCGCCACCCTATAACCAACCGAGTTGGTATCAACTCGTTATCCTCATTAGTGACAACCGTGATGCCACCCTTTTTTGGAACACAATGTATTGGGCTAACCCAAGGACTGTCTGATATAGGGTAAATCAATCCCGCATCGAGAAGTTTGATAACTTCTTCTTTGATAACTTCGTGGATTTTTGGATTTACCCTTCTTTGATGCTGCACAGCAGGTTTAAAGTCCTCTTCCATTAGGATTTTGTGTGTACAAAAATCTGGGTTAATACCCTTTATGTCTGAGAGCTTCCAAGCAATTGGTTGCTTGTGGGACTTTAAAACTTTAAGCAGCGCGGTTTTCTCCTCATCCTTTAAGTCTTTTGCAATAATGACTGGTAACTTATCGTTACCTTCCAAGAATGCATATTCTAGATGAGGAGGCAGGTCCTTAAGTTCGACCTCGGGGAAATCATCATTTTTCTCAACATATTTGACTTCCGCGTTATGAAGTTGTGGAGGTAGAACAGGAATGGGAGAGGGATCTTTGTTCAATAATTTCTCAAGGAGAAATATATCCCTCTCCGGGTCAATCTCTTGGTCATCAATTCCTTCAGGAACTGAATCACTTTTGAGAAAGGCCTCTAATTCCTCAAGGACGAAATCACTTCCCTCAAACGGAGTGAGGGAAGGAGAAGAATTAGCGATTATGGGGTGAGAAGAGGGAGTGGAATTTCCACTCGGAGAACTATCAGCGAATCCAAGGATTTCCTAAGCATACTCCTCGGATGCAATGTCAATGACATCAATTCGGTTGACCGATTCAGCATCATAATTCGAGGAGTATCTCGAGGTTTGATCAAGGTTGAACGTTATCGCTTCATTGCCAACTCGTAATGTGATTTCCTCATCGAAAACATCGATTAATGCACGACCCGTCCTTAAGAATCCCCTCCCAAGAATGAGAGGAACTCTTGGATCTGCATTGAAATCAACAATGACAAAGTCTGCCAGAAAATGGAACTTTCCCACTTTTACAAATACGTCCTCGGCAATACCGAGGGGACGTGAAATTGAACGGTCTGCAAGCTCGAGAGACATGCATGTGGGAGTAAGTGCCTGAAGAGAAAGCTTTTTCCAAACTGAGTGGGGCATTAAGTTGATGCTTGCGGCAAGATCGGCCAAGGCAAAGCACTCAACCATCCCCGGGAAAATACATGGTATTAGAAATTTCCCGGGGTCTCCTAGCTTCTCTGGAAGCTGTTTCAACAGAACTGCAGAGCAGTTTTTGTTGAGTGGAGTTCGTGCCATTTCAAAGAGTTTCTCTTTATTTCCCAGTAAGTTTTTGATTGTCGATGCAAATTTGGGCATTAATATGAGAGCATCCGCGAAACTAATATCAAAGTATAGCTCTTGGAAAATTTGGAAAATTTTTTCCATCTGATGATTAGCTTTTTCACGGAGCTTCGGATCTTGCAATCATGAGGGATATGGAATCGATGGTTTTGGGTTGACTTTTGGTATTTCAACAGGACCTTTGGGAGTTTGAAACACGACTCTTTTAGGGGGAGTCGGGACCAGGATAACTGGAGGAGGGATGTCAGTGGTACCTCCGTTATTAATAGGAAGTATCGTATCCGTAGTATCCTCAGTATCACATTCCTCTACCTGGATAGGAGAAGTGGTAGAAGGAGCTGTGGGTCCTTTATAAGAAACTCCACTTCTTATGGTGATCGCCTTTGCATCGCCCCTCGGATTAGCGATCGTGTTGCTAGGTAAAATACCTGAGCCCGAGGGTCGATCATTTAAAGACTTCTTCAATTCAGAGATTTGACTAACCAGCACTTTGTTTAATTCATCTTGGGATTTCATAAACTGTTTTAATAACTCATCAGATGATGGTCCAGTTGGAACAATGGCTTGATTTTGATTTGGAAAATTTTGAGCCCGATTGTTCTGGAAATTCCCATGTTGCTGGTTGTTATTACCCTGGAAGTGGTTTTGTTGTTGAAAATTACCCTGATGGTAATTGTTCTGACCTTGATTTCGGTTAAAATTCCCTTGGTTTTGATTGTTTTGAACCTGGTGTTGACTAGAGTTGAAATTCCCTTGGTTAAAACCTTGGTTCATTCGGTTCTGGTTCTAATTCTGGTTAAAGTTCTGGTTTCTGTTTTGACCATTTTGGTTCTGGGGTTGATTAAACCCGGGTGGTCCAATGTAGTTATTGGAACGATAGCTCAACAGATTTCGGTCCCCTTGCGGTTGGTAGGAATTACCTCCCGTATTGTAGGAACCTTGGGCTGCGAATACGTTCTCTTGAGTGAAGCCACCGGAGGCTGGGCACTCATGGTATGGGTGTGGACCACCACATGTTTCACAACTGATAGTTTTGTTCTGCTGATTGTGATTTGTCTGGTGAATTCGGAGAACCGCAGCAAACAAATCATCGAACTTTTTGGTAAGAGCAGCTATTTCATTACTTGCCGGAGTGACTAACTTACATGAGTCATTCCTCTCTGCAGAGGAGTCCCAAAAGTTATGATGGGCAGTCATGTTTTCAATTAAGCCATAGTACTCTTCAGGGGTCCTTTTCATAAAGGTGCCCCCAGCAGCAGCATTGATGGTGTCACGATGACGAAGTGTCAAACCATTATAGAAGGTATCAATAATGGTGACAAGAAGCATGTTATGATTAGGACACCGATCAATAGCAAGTTTGTAGCGTTCCCATGCCTCAAATAAGGACTCTTCGGGAAGCTCTCGGAAGTTACTAATATCGTTTCTCAGCTTTGTAACCATGGATGGTGGAAAATATTTAGCCAAGAACTTAGTAACCATCTCATCAAAGGTATGGATCGAATTCTTAGGAAGCCGATCGAACCAAGCAGTCGTATGATGAGTGAGAGAATAGGGGAACAGGTATAAACGTAGGCCGTCTTCGGTGACGCCATTTTGTTTCATGCTCTGGGTGACGGTTAAAAATTTATCGAGATGCTTGTTAGCATCGTCACCCGGTAAACCGTGGAACTGACACGAATTTTGGACCTGTTGGATCATGTTGTGTTTTAGTCCAAAATCTGTGGCTCCAGTTGTGAGTGGTGCAATGGGTCCACCCCTCCCTTGCATGGTAGGTTGACATAGTTCCTCCATTGTTCGGGTGTCAGGAACTACATCCTCCTTGGGAGGGATTGGGAGCTCGTCATTCATTTTTAGTGTGTGTTCTTCTTCAACAGTACGTAACTCAGTTACGTTTCTATGACGATTTCGTCGTGATTGTGAACGAGTGCGCATGCACTAAAAACAATTTTTCAAAACAAGATCGAGGCAAAACCACAGTGAACTTAAATCCAATAATCACAAGTGAATGGCTTCTTTGGAAAAGGTACACCACCCACAGGGATACAATGGCAAGTTTTTATCTTAAGTTTGGGAACTTATTATGTTCACACCTCCAGTTGGCAGGTGTTCTGCCTTGGTTTGCAGTGGTAAACTTTTATGTAATTATATTCACAGTAAAATGTTTTTGGCTTTTCGTGTAGGGGTGAAAAAACTTGGACAATATTTTTGGAACTGATTCGTTAACCGAAATCATTCCTTTAAGATTACTCGCAGGCTGGCGGGAGGAAATGAATGGATTCCTCTTCAGTTCGCAATTTAATGTCAGAACTTACCTTATACCAACTGTTTCAGGTTGTAATCTTAAAGTAAACGAAGTAATTTAACTTCACAGTTTGTTTTGTTGTTTATGATTTTTTTGGTGTTTTTAACACTTCAGGAAAAGTGTTAATGAACTTTTTTCAGATATGATTTTGATTTTCACAAAAATTTACAAAGTAGTGATATTTGTACAGGAGGGGTTTTGAAAACCACTAAACCTAAAACGTTTTGAAATGCGCAACAACCTCCCCGGCAGCGGCGCCAAATTTTGACTCCTCCCAAACCAATCAGTCAACCGGGTGCAGTTGATAGGCCAACCTGGGAGAGTAAAGTCAAGTGTTTATAATCCGTGGAAGTACAGGGAAATCCCCGGGTCGTTAAGTCCTAACGAGATTGAAATTGTATTTTGAACGTTTATGGGAATAAGTGGCACTGAGGACAGTAACCAAGATGATTGGAGAATGATTATACTACTGATTGCTTGGTATTTGAACAATATGGAATGATATGAACAATAACAGAGATACAGATATAATCACAAAAGCACAAATTGGGAAATCAGATTACAGATAGAGAAAAGTGGTTTTTAACAAATTACAAACTACATGGGGTGCAAGTGAAACTTTTCAAACTTAAAATAAGAAGAAAATAAAAAATGAAAAGAAAATGATTTACTTGATTATTTTAATATTTAAATACTAATTAATTAATTAAAACTATTTAAAACCCAATTTAAATTAAACTAAAATTGATAAAGATTACAAATTAAACTAAAAACTTGCAAAACTATTTTCTAAACCTTAAAAAGAACTTGAAGAAAGTATAAAAAATAAAAAGAAATATTTTTGTCTTTTTGTAGGTTTTCTATTAATTAAAAACTAATTATCTTAATTAAACTATTTAATCTATTCTAAATTACTAATAATACTAAAATGACTTAAGAAATTATAGAAAAATTTATAAAACTAATTAACCATCTCAAGAATCCTAAAAAATTATAAAAAAGTTTCTAAAAATTATATTTAGATTATTTTACTAATTAATTACTTATTAATTAATTTAAATCTATTTTAACTAAATTAAATAAGAAAATTAGGAAATGAACAGTAGAACTTAAAAATCTATTTTCTAAAAGTCTTAAGTGATTTATGAAACCTAAGAAAAATATAGAAAACTACTGTTGTTAATTAAAATTAAAGAAAACTATTTAATTACTTATATTACCTAATTAATTAACTAAACTATTTTTAATTCTAATAATTAGTAAACTGATTAAGAAAAATCTAAGAAAATTATTACAAATACTTAAATGTGATAGGAAATTAAGAAAATTATAAAAATAATGAAGTGCTTATAAATAAGCTGAAATGAAAAATTAAAAAGATAAAATCTATTAAATAGAAGCTATCACTAATTTTATATTTGGTTTTTGTTGGATTTTCTTTTTGACAGATGAAAATATGCTAAAAACAAGAACTTTTTGTGAACTGACTTTTTGAATAGCTTAAAAATAAGCTATGTGCACCCCCAAGTGCTTAATAGTTGGCCTTTTATGCTTATTAGGACTTGTGATTATATGAAAAGCTATTCAATTGAGCAAATAAGCTACCACACATGTATACCAACTTGAAATAAGACAAAAGTCACAAATAAGCACTCTAGATAAGCAGCTATGAGCAAATAAGCACTTATCACTCAACAAGGCCAAGACAGGCCAAAACTAAGGGTTTTGGACCTCTGTGGGGTCCACAAAAGAGCTCAGGGGTCCAAATTGAAAGTTGAACTATGAAGGTGGACTGGTAGGCTTCACAATAAGCCAATAAGCAGGGCTTATTGATTATTAATGAGTTCTGGGGGGGGGGGGGGGGGGGGGCTATGAAAGTGGGGTCAAACACTGAGTGATCAGTGTTCACTCAGAGAATATCCAAACTTGATGAGGGTTGCAGCCCTATCAAATAAGCTCACAATGGTGAAATAAGGTCAGAAAGTTAAAGCTGGGTTGCTTGGCTTTCCAAAAAGCAAAAAAGCTAAGGGTGGGTCCCACTAATGAAGTAGCTAAGGCCATGGGAATTTTGGTCAAAACCTGTGCACAGGGCAAGTGTTTGCCCTGCAGGTCAAAATAAGCTAATGCACAAGCTTATAGAAAAATCCTAAAAATAAGATGACTATGGGCTTTTGAACACTAAGTGATAGACTTTAACTTCTGAAAAGGACAAGGTCTCAAAGTAAACACAAAAATCACAAAAATTCCTCCAAAATTTGGATTTCTGAAACAAAGGCAATTTTTGACTTTTTGAGATTTTGCAAAAGGTTGACCTAAATGAACTTTGATCTTGGTTTTCTAATTGATACTGATTATTTAAGCTAATATGAGACTAAATTAGGCTAAACCACTCATGCGTGAATGGATTTGGGGCATATGCCACACTTAATCCAACACAGAGGGATGATTAGGCTTATTGATGCTTGATTTTGACTTTTCTCTAAATAAGACCTAGGTATTATGCTTGTTCTGAGTTATTATTGACCTAAATGACTTGTATGAACCAAGAACAACAACAATTGAACACTTGAACACCTAGGATCTCACTGATCCAAACACACCTTAATGCTAGACTATTTTATGATTTGTGAAGTAAAAAGGTGTTAAGGCTTATGTAACTTATCCAAAGTGATTGTTTATGATATAATAAACTCAAATGAACACTTAACCATAGGTAATAACAACAAATGAACAGGATTACAAGGTACACTATTTTAACTGCCAAATTAAGAAATTAAAGTAACTATGAATACTAGTAAACAAGATACTGATTTTATGCAATAATATCACTATTTAACACTAAATAAACTCAAAAAAGCTAATTAAGGAATTGAATAAGCAAAGCTACAGTAAGATTAGATAAATGAGTTTTAAAGCCTTACAAGGTGCATTCCAGCTTAAACCAAGAACCAAGGACCTCAAAATCAAGCCTATAGGTCTTCCACAAGACCACTAACCCAGGGCCATATAAGATTTACCCTGCTTCAGTGTTCATCTTCAAAAACCTGCAATTGTTGACCAATGTTGACTTTTTTGTGTTTTTGGATTTTTTATTACTAGACAGTGTTTTATGGTTTCTAAAAGCTTTATTAAGCTTCCTTGGAGCTTATGTGGGCCTAAGAGTCCATAAGTCTCACCAATAACAACAATACAGAAGATTAAGACTTTTGAAATAAGATTGAAACTTGCATAAACTGAGAGAGAGAATAAAACTTGAAATTTATTATGACAATGATTGAGATTACACTAGAATTAACTGATACAATGCTTAAAAGCTTAGAAATTGATTAAAATTACAAGTTACAACTATAACGACTATATTTAAACTAAACTCCTTCTCTCTTGCTTCTCTTCTATTTATAGCCAAGGATTAGGGTTTCCCTTGCCTCTTTGATCATATCCCACTTAATCCTGACCCTTGAAGCCCTCTGAATAAATCCAGGCCCTTGATTTCATTTTTGGCGGGAAATGCCGTTTTGGCATTTTTCTCCATATTGCGTGTGGGGAGGGGTAGCATTAAATGTGGATGTGAGGTTAGGTGCTGAGGGTGGTGGGATGGTGATGATGGGATTACAAGTGGGGGTGGTTTTTGCAGAGGTGGTATTGGAGGTGGTTTGGGAGGGAAGGGTGTACAGTGGTATTGGGGGTGAGTGGTGTTTGACCGGGGTTTGACCCGGTTTAATATTTAAAAGGGGAGTGGGCCGTGGTTGTAGTTGGGCCAAAAAGGGGAATGGGCTAGGGATGGTTGTGTTGTGGTTTGGATTTGGTTTGTGGACTTGTAATAATTTAAGGGTCCGGTTTGGTTTAAAGTATCACAAGGACCATTTTTGTAATATTCTGAAAGTTGAGGGGTGTGAGTTGGCATTCTTCCAAAGTTTCCATAAGGGTATTTCTTGCCAAATGATGAATAGTACATGGACTTTTGATAATTTTCCACTTTTAAATTTCCAGGGACTATTTCTGCCAATATTTCAAACTTCAGAGACCAAATCTGTAATTTCACCAAACTTTGCAATCAAGGACCAATCCTGCCATATATGAGAAGTATAAGGACAAAATTTGTTTTTCTTAAAGTTTTAATATCCCAGGGACCATTTTTGTCATTTTTCAAAGTTCAGGGACTAAACTTAAAATTTTGTAAAACTTTGCACCAAAGGACTAAATATGTAACTTTTTGATTTAAAAGGACCTTTGGTGACTTTTTCAAGTTTTTGGAACAACCAGGGACTAGATTTGACAACTTTTGAAAGTTGAGGGACTGAAACTGCCAATTATGCAAACTTTATACGTTTTTCATCTGTTTTTGATTATTTTACATCTGAAACATATAAAACACATTTCTGGGATATTTTCAGTATTATGATGCATATTTGAGTGTTTTTGGATGTTTTGGCAGTTCAGATTGGTATAAAATGATGAGTATTTAGACACTCATCAATGCCTCGTGAGGAAAGAATGATGGATGAATTATATGCTCAAAGGGGTGTGCTCCTTTCATCATAACCTTACCTAGTTCACTTTGGTCAATGGGTGAGTTAAAGTTTTCTCCTAAAAATGGATCATCTTCTATCAATTTTGAGAGACTCCTAGGTGGGAATCCATCTTGACCTAATGAACCCGGTTTAAACCCATAATGTTTCTTGTGATCAATCATGAATGGGTGATGTAAGTATGTAAGGTCATGGTTCACTCCTATGTCAGCTTCTACTACACAAGGCTTAGAGTCTACTACCTTTATCCCAAGACTACCCGGACTATATGGTTTGATGGGTGGATCGGGACCTTTTTCAATTCCTAAATTTTCATCCAAGGATGGAAGATTAGGTAACGGATTTGGTTGAGGCTCTGGTTCATCAAAACTAGGAACTTCCTTAGAACTAAGAGAAAGGTTGTGACTACAAGTATTCAAACCTATTCCATCTTGTTGTGTTTGGTCCAAGGGTTCTACCTCTATTGGGGCTCCTATAGTCTCTTCTACTTCTTTCGGGTAAGTCACGGGTGGTGTGTATTCCTCAAGTGATTATGGGAGTTGTGGGGTACTTTGTAGGCTTGTGTTATTTACCTCATCCTTCCTTATCTCAATATCACCTATATCCACATCATGTGTTTTAGTAGAATCTAACCCAAACATGTTCCTAAGTATCTCAAATCCTTCTCTAGCCATTTCAAGTTCTAAGTCAGATTCATAAGAATCTTCCTCAATAACTTGATTACAATGTTCGATTTGCCTAAATGATTCATCATGTGTTCCTCGAGATTCGAAGTCATTGATCATAAAACCTAGGTCTTTTTGCTCAATATGATCATGTTCAGCTAAATCCTCCTTAATTGTTTCCTCAAGTTGTGATGTATACAAACCCATCAATTCATTGAACTCATGGTTCACGGTTAGGAGGCTTTCCTCAAAATTTTTCCAAAGGGTCTTGCTAAAAGGAATTGATCCTAACAATGATTGTTTAATATAGGCCACACATGCGCATAACTCATCAAACCTATCAAACTTTACACCCATCTCCTCTTGTATATATCTAAGATCATTTAAAAATTCATTGGAGCAACAGGAAGCAAATTTATCCGAGTAAACTAATTGTTCCTCTATTATTAATGATCTAAATGGAATTTCATCCGCCATGGAGACAAATGAAAATGGTTTTACTAACAAAGGGCACAAAGAAAAAGATATACTAAAGAAAACCTATAAAAATAAAAACAAAAATCTCACTAGAAAGGAATCTAGTGAGTAGACCTAATAAAAATAAAATTCAACCTAAACAAAAACTATTCCCCAGCAGTGGCGCCAAAAACTTTGATGCGATTTGGATTGTCACACAAAAATTTTACTTCTCAAGGGATCTTGAGAAGCTTACATTCCCCGCCAGGCAAGTGTACCTGACCGATGTAGTATAGTGTAGTGGTAAGAACCAGGGGATTGATCGTTCTCCACAGGGAATAGTGTTCGTTAGGATTGAAAATGATCTAAACTTGGTCTAGAGGTGAGGGATGATTCTTTTTGTATTTTTATAATTTTATAGAAAGCAAGTAAAATTCTCGAGTTTTGGAAGAGTAGGCGGAATTAGTTGCTAATCAACTAACCCAAATACTACAATGCAAATAAAACTAAAATAACAAGAAAATAAATGTGTGAAACTTCTAATAAGGAGACAAACGTGTTTACTTAGGTTTCACTACTCCCTAGCTATCTTTCATTGATTGATTAGTTTGTTACAATTGCGTGGATGACGGGTTGTATTCCTTAATACCATTCGTGGGGGCGTGTACGTCCTTCCCTAACTCTATAAAATCCTATCTCTTCCTATGACGACACGTTAAGTATCCTATCATGGCCTCATTAATATTCTCTTATGCATTAAACACAACCAATTAATCGTAGTACACATCCAATTCATGTTACTTAAGACTTCAAGCAAGTTACCAATAGGAAGTTAGCCAGTTTTCTTAAGCCTAACATTGATATCATTCTTCCAACAACAATTAATAACAAACCATCAATCAATAATCAATAGCTAGGTTTCATTACATCTAAGCAAACATAAACAAACCTAGCCTAGCATGTTAAAAGAAAGACAAGCGTAAGATAGAATCAAACAACACATAGACATATTGAATGATTGATAGATTACTTATCTTCAATTAAAATGGAACAAAAAAGGTTTGGAAACCTCAAAATAGCTGCAAAAGTCGACTAGGGTTCATTGATACGTGGGAATTGCGCCCTCGCAACAGGTTTTACCTCTCAAGGGATCTCGAGAAGCTTACAACCCCCACCAGGCAGTGTATCTGATCGTTTTAGTATAGTATAGTGACAAGTACCGGGGGATTGATCGTTCAACTCAGGAATAGTGTCACTATGATTAGAAAGCCTACTAAACTAGGTCTAGAGGTTAGGGATGATTCTTTTTGTATTTTTATATTTTATGGAAAGCAAGTAAAATCTCGGGTTTTGAAGGAGCGGGCGGAATTAGTTGCTAGCCAACTAACCCAATTAATCTAAATATGCAATCAAAATAAAATAACAAAAATGAAAATGAAACTAATACACTAATGTGGTGGAAACAATAATGAGAGAAGTTGTATTTATTTAGATTTCATTACTCCCTAGATATCTTTTACAGGTTGATTAGCTTGTTACAATTGCATGGATGACAGGTCATATTCCTTAATACTAGTCGTAGGGCCGTGTACAATATTCCCTAACTCTATGTGATCCTACTTCACTCCTATGTTGAGCCGTTAGAAGCTCCTAACATGGGATCATTATAATTCTCTTATGCATTAAATACAACCAAAAATCGTAGTACACCTCCGATCATGTTTCTTAAGACGTTCAAGCAAGTTACCAATGGAAGTCTGCCAGTTTTCTTAAGCCTAACATCGAATACAATAATCCATAACAATTATAAACAAACAATCAACCCATAATCAACATCTAGGTTTCACTACATCTAAGCAAACACAATGAAAATCTAGCCTAACATGTTAAAGAGAAGACAAGCGTAAGATATAATCACACAACACATAGACATATTGAATGATTTGAATAAGTACTTATCTTCAATTGAACATGGAAGAATCAAGGGGTTGAAACCCTTGAAAAGCTGTTAAAATTCGTCTAGGGTTTATTCCCTCAAAATTGCACACTAATGAATGAAATTTGGAAAACTATATATAGATTTTACACCATGACGGTGTCATGTTATAGCTTGTGACGCCGTCAACTCGCCGCCATAATGAAATTCATATTGCCTAGATCCACTTCTGACGCCGTCATGTAGAAAATCACTCTGGGCCGTCACGTGTATTTGGACCCTGACGGCCTAGGTGACGCCGTGGACAAGTGTCACAACTCGTAATTTCCGGTCATTTTCCAAACCTCGACAATTTACTATTCACAAGTTACTATTCACCATTTACTATTCATCGATCACTATTCATCGTTTTTGAGGTTAATTTGACATTTCGAGAAACATTCAGAAATTTTACTATTCACTTGACACTATTCATTTCTGGAAGAAAACCACTATTCACGTGCAATACTCATGTCATCGTAAATTTAGTTTACGGGTATTCAAAATTCGCGTAACCGTATTGGTTCAGGAGCGAATTCATGCATTATCATTTGGGACATCTCATACAGACTAGAAATAGTCTACGTATCATCATTATGGCACTTGCATACTATTCCACTTGTAGGATATTTAAATAAATACTTTTGGTATATTTGACTTTTACGTTTAATTATTTCTAAATAAACGTTAACAAACGACCAATAATGTGACTAATACGTCCGACACTCTCGACTATGATCCCAATATATTTTTATACTCATTATAATAATATAAAAATTATATTATTAATTTACCCGGTGTTTTCAAACCGATTATTATACTTCACGGTCGGAGCTTATTACTTCGTCGGTTTGCGTTATTTCAATTCAATAATTTTTTCTAACACCCGATTCTCATCAGGAATAATATTTTACAACTTTTACAACTTCGTCATATTTTAATTCACCTCTTTAACATTTATTTTTAGTTAACTCGGTACCCGGTATCACCTAAAACTAATAATATCTAACATTATACACCAAAAGTCTACCTAAATCTTACAAAATTACATGTTTTCTTCCCTTTTCTTCCATAATGCCGCCCCCCCCCCCCCCCCTATTGAGTTCCATAATTTGTGGATCTTGTCCAACCAACCAATAATACATAAGATATTTTCTACAATAATACATAAGACATTGTTTTCTCATTTTTCAAGTTACAAAAAGAAACTCATTCTCCCTTTCTCTCTTCCTTTTGATCCGGCCAAACACAAAGAGAAACAAGGAGTCAAGATTTTTGCAAGATCAAGTAATTTTATAAGTCCTAGTAGTATCCTAGTTAAGGTTTTGAAATAAAAACCTCAAGGATAATTAAGTATTTCTCATCAAAAACTCTCTAATCTTTCAAGTAAGTTAACAAAACTCATTTCATAATTTTTTACAAGTTATTACTATGGTTATATATTTTTCTTACAAGAAATCATGCATATATTGGCTTATACCACTCCATTTTGTATATATTTAACTTTTAAGCCCTAGAAAGTGATTTTTGGTTAGATCCTTGTTAGATCTACTTGGTTATGATGTTTAGGAACCCATGACACCCTAAGAAGGTGTATGGTAGGATTAGACTAGCTTTGTGGTGTTTGAAAGTGGTTTGGTTGGTTTTTGAACAAGTTAGTAACTAGGAAAACCAAGTTTTGACACTTATAGAAAGTTGCTGTCCATTTTTGGCAAACGTGGGAGGATCAGGGAATTCTGGGTAATTTTGGACCTAATATTCAGAAAATACTTTACGATACGGAACTATGGCCGAAAACGGGGATAAAATCCGAGTTACGACGAAAAAGATATACTATTTTCAATTTTAACGACGAAAACTATTTTCTGAAAAATACCTTGCTGTCCCACGATTTTCATGGACTGTTTCGAGGCCTAAAACTTGATTTAGCCGTCCCGATTTATCAAAAATATATTAGTATGCCATCCCACGATTCCGGGGATATAAAGAACGTAGAAAACGAGCTTATAACGAAAAAGATACAAGCGTTTGAACTTAGACGATTCTTACAAATTTCCATCAGCTTTTCTATTATTATTTTGCCGTAAAACTGTCTTTGCGAGACACCACTTTCTCAGCTGTTTTTCTTTATGATCGGATCAGTTTGAGTCCGAGCCGTAGTTTTATGAAATCAAGATCTTCCAACAAGCTTTTCAAATCAATTGGCCGTTCGTCGAATAGACTTATAACGAATAAACTACGACCTCATCTATATACCCGATAAACTATATATATTTTGACAGCTTTTACTATAATGAAATTTTAGTAAGTGTTGAACACAATACTTTCAAGTAACAACAATAAGAGTCGATTTTCTCATCGATCGAGACCCGTATCGCCAAAGGTTAAATGACGCGACTTCTAGATATTGTTACAAGGTTTTTAAAACGAGGAATATAACACTAACATTTTTTATACGATATACTACGACAAGTTATATACCTCTATATTTGGACTTATTTTCCTAAGTATGGAAACTATTATACTTTGACAATAACTAGTATTTCCAAAGTTACGAGTGGTATAGGCATCATGTGCATGTGCATTCATTTCATCATGTCATGATCTAAGGTAGATCGTTATTACTCATATTAGGTTGCGGTTAGAGATCGTGCCTCATTTCAGTGTATCCATTCTTGTCATCGTAGCTATCGCTCCAGGTGAGTCATAGCCCCTACTTTTTCAATTGTTTTGGTAAACTCTTTGGGGGAGAATACATGCTCGTTTTACTTAAAACGCATTACTTGTTTTACCTGGTTGATTTCTCAAATATTCCCAGCTTTATCTAAATATATATTTGGTCACCTGCACTTCATTGGTATGCTTGACTACCGGTATTTCTTTGGTATATTTAATCACCTGCATTCATTTGTATGTTTGATTTCCTGTATTTCATGGGATTGATTATCCTTGTTTATATGACCTCATAGTCCTCAATTGTTCTTATATGTCCATTGTAATACTGTGGTATTCCCCACTTGGCTGTGATGTCAAACGTAATATTGTGGTATTCCCCACTTGGCTGTGATGTCAAACGTATTGTGGTATTCCCCACTTGGCTGTGATGTCAAACGTAATATTGTGGTATTCCCCACTTGGCTGTGATGTCAAACGTAGTATTGCTGTTTCCCTACTTGATTGACCTATATGTTCATTGTAATATTGTGGTATTCCCCACTTGGCTGTGATGTCAAACGTATTGTGGTATTCCCCACTTGGCTGTGATGTCAAACGTAATATTACTGTTTCATTTCTTGACTGAATTGCGATGCCTTTGCATCAACCTTATTACGGGTTTTCCCGCTTGACTGATTTATCATATGATCTCATTGACTGAATTATTTATATAGCCGTTTTACTATATTTATCTGGGAATTTGAATACTAATATTACTTTTGTTCACGTAGACTTTAATACTTTTGGCAGTGGGTTGTAAACACACAGGTTACAAGTCTCTTATGGCGGGACTTGCGACTGAGTGGATTTACGATGCCTTTGCTGGGCGATCTTTTCTCTATAGGCTTTACTTGTTAAACAAACTCTATGAACTCACCAACCTCGTGTTGACACTTTAGCATGTATTTTCAGGTTTTTAGCGTATGGCACGCTACAGGAGGTTTTGGCAGGGCATGGCATGGTCATAGAAGACTCTGATTATTTATATGGGGACTGTTTTAAACTATTTTAAGGGCCTACTTCCGCACTACTTTTAACGATGTAAATTTAATATTTTTGGTTAAACGATTTTATTCTAAATGATTAAAGTGAAAACCATTTTTGAACTAGTGTTGAAATACCAATTGAGTTACACCCCAGCTACACGTATGCTTCCGCTGGACCCGATTTTGGGGGTGTGACAGATTGGTATCAGAGCTTTGGCTATAGCGAACTAAGTGTTTTTAAAACCTAGACTATAGCTACTTTTACGAAAAACTTAACCCTATGACCGTCACGTGCCTGCCTGCCAAGATGATGCCTCACTTGTGGTTTGTTGCTGACTTAGGTGATGAGATTTGTGTCTCATTATCTGGTATATTATACTCACTTATTCTAGTTGATTTATATCATTGTCTTTCATATGAGCATGTTCACGTATCATATATGTCACCCTGTTATGTTTCTCCCTGCATAGTTTCATCATTCGACCTCGAGTTTGGTCACCTGCCTTAGTCTTTCTGAACGTCTTGGTATTGGGAAGGACATGGTATTAGTATAACTGAACTGAGTATTTCAAAATTCATGGAACCTCGGTGGAATATAGACTGGTCATCTATATTCAACCCGGGATAGTGAGATATAGGCTGACCACCTATGTCTGACTCAGAGATGAATTTTGCAACACTGAGAATGGTTATAATAAGATTATGTCTGGATTGAATTCTCAACTCATTTTCCAAATGCTTCAATTATGTGTGTGTATACTCTCGTTGTCATAACATTCCTACTTTTCATCACTTCGTGAACCACCGATTGGAAGCTTGTCAACTAGTCATTTTATTTCATGAACTTTCATATTATGCACAATACACTTGCATCACAGTATTTTCTTATATCACAATCTCATTATGCTGCAGTTGTCATAGTCTCTTCCCTTCTCACCATCACTCACTACTACCAATATTGATAAGTGGATATTATCAATGACCTCCCTAGGAAAGACTTTCCATATCTTCTATGAGGAGTATCCCTCGGTACAGTAAGACCATTCAAAACTCAACAGAAATCCCAAGATATCACAAAACTATTCGAACCACTATCACTGGCCTAATCACAAAAAAAAAATTCCATCATCTGGAAAGTATTGGCTTAACTAAAATTATAAGGATTAGTTTCGATACGAGTGCTCACTAAGCAACACCATAGAGATAAATCAAACCTTTTAACCGAGACTATAAATTGAACATGTCCTCACCAATAGACTTTATTCGAACGTGTTAGACACCTATGCCTTTGTGCAGACATACATACCTGACTATTTTATCCTCTTAATATTTTCACTTTTAAATGGATTTTTCTCCAAACTATAGTTATGAAAAACATATATCTTGTAAGAAATACTTTTCTAAGGCACTTATTTTGACAAGCAAATTTCTTTTGGTTAATCTTTTACAAAACTATTAGATACTAAGAAATTTTAAACATCGATTTTTGGTAAATCATATTATCTATCTTATGTTGAAAATAGTTCTATCTTGCATAACTATTAAATTCTGAAACATCAAGAAAAATGTTACTTAAAAAGCTGTTTGCTTAAAGTTGTAAATTTATTTAGTCAGGAAAGGTTTTTGAACAAAACACATAATTTCAAAACAAACTTTGAAAATCAATCACTATACTATAACACTAATACATTTAGGATTTTGTGATTTGATGATATATAACTTGAGGAAAATCTTAGTAATGGAGACTAAGCACCATAGGTAGAGAGAGACCCTAATTCATGACATTCCTGCGGAAGAATCACAACCTTATCCTAATCTATTATTTTCAACAACACCCTTGACGGACCTAACCTTGTAAGCCTTTCAAAACAAGATTCATGATACCCATATCAATTACTCCTAATAGAGGAATTTAATTCACCTCAACTTCTAGCGATTACATTATGTTTCCTTTAGAACTACACCACCTATCATCTGTAGACCAATGGTCAGAATTTGAGATTGATTCAAACCTAGGGAGATATGCCCAAATCGGGTGTGATTGAAACTAGAAATGGTTGGATTAACCATTTACCATAAACCAAATTCAGTTGCAACCATAGTTATCACACGAGCTTAGAGACTACACCATTCGAAGCACTCTATGGTCGAAGTGTCAACATCCATTGACGGATCAAAACTTGGAAAAGCCCAACTCACTAGTCCCATAAGCATTCATGAAATAACCAGGAATTTCCTACAAGTCAAGAATCAATTACAAATTCTATAAGTTGTAAACCATTAAAACTTCAAATTGGTAGCCAGATCATGTTGAAAGTTCTGCCTAGGAAAGGCATGATATTATTCGGAAAAAGTTGGAAAGATAAACCCGATATACACTGGACCACTTAATATTTCGGACAGAGTAGGTTTAGTGGCCATCAGACTTGAGCCTTGTTAGAGAACAGCCGGATTACACAACTATGGTTCACCTATTCAAATCCCAGGAAATGACTTTCAGATTAGTCACTTATGGTCCCATTTGGAAAGGAATCCAACCCAAAGACAAACGTAAACTTGGTAAGAGAACCAACTAGAAATCATGGACTGTTAGGTCAAACGATTGAAGCGGAGTCGAATTCCTATCGTGGAAGTTCGCTGGAATTCTCAATTATTATCATCTTTTCACCAATATACTTCAGAGACCAACCAAAACTGAACTTCGGGACGAAGTTCCTGTTAGAAGGGAAGACTGTCACAACTCGTAATTTCCGGTCATTTTCCAAACCTCGACAATTTACTATTCACAAGTTACTATTCACCATTTACTATTCATCGATCACTATTCATCGTTTTTGAGGTCAATTTGACATTTCGAGAAACATTCAGAAATTTTACTATTCACTTGACACTATTCATTTCCGGAAGAAAACCACTATTCACGTGCAATACTCATGTCATCGTAAATTTAGTTTACGGGTATTCAAAATTCGCGTAACCGTATTGGTTCAGGAGCGAATTCATGCATTATCATTTGGGACATCTCATACAGACTAGAAATAGTCTACGTATCATCATTATGGCACTTGCATACTATTCCACTTGTAGGATATTTAAATAAATACTTTTGGTATATTTGACTTTTACGTTTAATTATTTCTAAATAAACGTTAACAAACGACCAATAATGTGACTAATACGTCCGACACTCTCGACTATGATCCCAATATATTTTTATACTCATTATAATAATATAAAAATTATATTATTAATTTACCCGGTGTTTTCAAACCGATTATTATACTTCACGGTCGGAGCTTATTACTTCGTCGGTTTGCGTTATTTCAATTCAATAATTTTTTCTAACACCCGATTCTCATCAGGAATAATATTTTACAACTTTTACAACTTCGTCGTATTTTAATTCACCTCTTTAACATTTATTTTTAGTTAACTCGGTACCCGGTATCACCTAAAACTAATAATATCTAACATTATACACCAAAAGTCTACCTAAATCTTACAAAATTACATGTTTTCTTCCCTTTTCTTCCATAATGCCGCCCCCCCCCCCCCCCCCCCCCCCTATTGAGTTCCATAATTTGGGGATCTTGTCCAACCAACCAATAATACATAAGATATTTTCTACAATAATACATAAGACATTCTTTTCTCATTTTTCAAGTTACAAAAAGAAACTCATTCTCCCTTTCTCTCTTCCTTTTGATCCGGCCAAACACAAGGAGAAACAAGGAGTCAAGATTTTTGCAAGATCAAGTAATTTTATAAGTCCTAGTAGTATCCTAGTTAAGGTTTTGAAATAAAAACCTCAAGGATAATTAAGTATTTCTCATCAAAAACTCTCTAATCTTTCAAGTAAGTTAACAAAACTCATTTCATAATTTTTTACAAGTTATTACTATGGTTATATATTTTTCTTACAAGAAATCATGCATATATTGGCTTATACCACTCCATTTTGTATATATTTAACTTTTAAGCCCTAGAAAGTGATTTTTGGTTAGATCCTTGTTAGATCTACTTGGTTATGATGTTTAGGAACCCATGACACCCTAAGAAGGTGTATGGTAGGATTAGACTAGCTTTGTGGTGTTTGAAAGTGGTTTGGTTGGTTTTTGAACAAGTTAGTAACTAGGAAAACCAAGTTTTGACACTTATAGAAAGTTGCTGTCCATTTTTGGCAAACGTGGGAGGATCAGGGAATTCTGGGTAATTTTGGACCTAATATTCAGAAAATACTTTACGATACGGAACTATGGCCGAAAACGGGGATAAAATCCGAGTTACGACGAAAAAGATATACTATTTTCAATTTTAACGACGAAAACTATTTTCTGAAAAATACCTTGCTGTCCCACGATTTTCATGGACTGTTTCGAGGCCTAAAACTTGATTTAGCCGTCCCGATTTATCAAAAATATATTAGTATGCCATCCCACGATTCCGGGGATATAAAGAACGTAGAAAACGAGCTTATAACGAAAAAGATACAAGCGTTTGAACTTAGACGATTCTTACAAATTTCCATCAGCTTTTCTATTATTATTTTGCCGTAAAACTGTCTTTGCGAGACACCACTTTCTCGGCTGTTTTTCTTTATGATCGGATCAGTTTGAGTCCGAGCCGTAGTTTTATGAAATCAAGATCTTCCAACAAGCTTTTCAAATCAATTGGCCGTTCGTCGAATAGACTTATAACGAATAAACTACGACCTCATCTATATACCCGATAAACTATATATATTTTGACAGCTTTTACTATAATGAAATTTTAGTAAGTGTTGAACACAATACTTTCAAGTAACAACAATAAGAGTCGATTTTCTCATCGATCGAGACCCGTATCGCCAAAGGTTAAATGACGCGACTTCTAGATATTGTTACAAGGTTTTTAAAACGAGGAATATAACACTAACATTTTTTATACGATATACTACGACAAGTTATATACCTCTATATTTGGACTTATTTTCCTAAGTATGGAAACTATTATACTTTGACAATAACTAGTATTTCCAAAGTTACGAGTGGTATAGGCATCATGTGCATGTACATTCATTTCATCATGTCATGATCTAATGTAGATCGTTATTACTCATATTAGGTTGCGGTTAGAGATCGTGCCTCATTTCAGTGTATCCATTCTTGTCATCGTAGCTATCGCTCCAGGTGAGTCATAGCCCCTACTTTTTCAATTGTTTTGGTAAACTCTTTGGGGGAGAATACATGCTCGTTTTACTTAAAACGCATTACTTGTTTTACCTGGTTGATTTCTCAAATATTCCCAGCTTTATCTAAATATATATTTGGTCACCTGCACTTCATTGGTATGCTTGACTACCGGTATTTCTTTGGTATATTTAATCACCTGCATTCATTTGTATGTTTGATTTCCTGTATTTCATGGGATTGATTATCCTTGTTTATATGACCTCATAGTCCTCAATTGTTCTTATATGTCCATTGTAATACTGTGGTATTCCCCACTTGGCTGTGATGTCAAACGTAATATTGTGGTATTCCCCACTTGGCTGTGATGTCAAACGTATTGTGGTATTCCCCACTTGGCTGTGATGTCAAACGCAATATTGTGGTATTCCCCACTTGGCTGTGATGTCAAACGTAGTATTGCTGTTTCCCTACTTGATTGACCTATATGTTCATTGTAATATTGTGGTATTCCCCACTTGGCTGTGATGTCAAACGTATTGTGGTATTCCCCACTTGGCTGTGATGTCAAACGTAATATTACTGTTTCATTTCTTGACTGAATTGCGATGCCTTTGCATCAACCTTATTACGGGTTTTCCCGCTTGACTGATTTATCATATGATCTCATTGACTGAATTATTTATATAGCCGTTTTGCTATATTTATCTGGGAATTTGAATACTAATATTACTTTTGTTCACGTAGACTTTAATACTTTTGGCAGTGGGTTGTAAACACACAGGTTACAAGTCTCTTATGGCGGGACTTGCGACTGAGTGGATTTACGATGCCTTTGCTGGGCGATCTTTTCTCTATAGGCTTTACTTGTTAAACAAACTCTATGAACTCACCAACCTCGTGTTGACACTTTAGCATGTATTTTCAGGTTTTTAGCGTATGGCACGCTACAGGAGGTTTTGGCAGGGCATGGCATGGTCATAGAAGACTCTGATTATTTATATGGGGACCGTTTTAAACTATTTTAAGGGCCTACTTCCGCACTACTTTTAACGATGTAAATTTAATATTTTTGGTTAAACGATTTTATTCTAAATGATTAAAGTGAAAACCATTTTTGAACTAGTGTTGAAATACCAATTGAGTTACACCCCAGCTACACGTATGCTTCCGCTGGACCCGATTTTGGGGGTGTGACAACAAGAAGTAGGTGACGAAACTGATGATATGGCATTAACGTTTAGTTTCGGGTTCTTGACCGTGTCGCTTGGGAGTGCTCCCATTTCTCGGTCATTGAGAACTTTCAACAATGTGTCGATTTTGGTGGTCATCTCGCTTTGCTTTTGTTTGAAATCGGCTTCAAACTTAGATATGCGAGCTTCTTGAGATGCCATAAAATTGGACATCAATCCTTCAAGATTATTGGTAATACCATAGTTATTGGAAGGATTGTTGTTGAAAGTACGGTTAGAGGGTGGACCGTTTGGTTGGTAACGATTAGGTGGATTGGAAGAATTGTTTTGGGGCATGTTTTGGTTTTGTTTCCACCTAAGGTTCGGGTGATTTTTCCAAGAAGGGTTGTAGGAATCATCGTAAGGGTTTGGCTCGGGTTTGAAAGTGTACCACTTGTCTCCCGCTTCGTCGGTACGCGAGGATGCGTAATCCACAAAAGCTTGTCCGGGGAGTTCCACGCAATCACGAGTGTCATGGGGACCACTACATAATTCGCATGAAGAAGTGATTTTGTTCACTTGGCTTGAAGGCTTAGGAGCTTCATAGGATTTCATGAGAAACTTGACTTGGTCCTCAAGTTCCATGATCCTATGGTCGGGAGTGCTAGAATTGTTCGAAGGCAAAGATATTGCCTTGACCGTTTTGTTCAAATCACGGGGATCATTTGTCACACCCCCAAAATCGGGTCCAGCGGAAGCATACATGTAGCTGGGGTGTAACTCAATTGGTACCACAACACAAGTACAAAAATGGTATTTACTTCAATCATTTAGAATAAAATTGTTTAACCAAAATGTTGAATCTACATTGTTAAAAATAATGCGGAAGTAGGCCCTTTAAAATAGTTTAAAACGGTCCCCAAATGAATAATCAGAGTCTTCTTTTACCATGCCATGCCCTGCCAAAACCTCCTGTAGCGTGCCATTGCTTAAAACCTGAAAATACATGCTAAAGTGTCAACACGAGGTTGGTGAGTTCATAGAGTCTTGTGAAAAAGTATGTAATGCATAAAAATGAAGATTTCCTAGCAAAGGCATCGTAAATCCACTCAGTTCCAAGTCCCGCCATAAGAGACTTGTAACCTGTGTGTTTACAACCCACTGCCAAATATGATTTAGTTTGTGTAAACAAAAGTAATAAGATTGATGCAAAAGCATCGTAATTCAGTAATAAGGCTGATGCAAAAGCATCGTAAATCAGTAGTAAGACTGATGCAAAGGCATCGTAATTCCGTAGTAATAGTGGTGGAAAAGTATCGTAATTCCATAAGTAATTTTCGTATGTACAATAGCCAAAAGTATAAAGTAAGGTGATAATATGTCAAAAATGCTACATTGTCTCTTAAGCTCATGACCCCGAAGCTAGACATAGTAATGGCCCCAACAGAGTGTTTACCAGGCACTCAATTTGATAAGACATGAAATGCATTCGTCCCATTGGAGCAACCCAAACGCGAATGGAGGTGTCACCCTCAATAGATCTATTCACTCACTCTCGCTTAGTACTAAAATTAACGGTCCATGATAATAAAGGGGACTTGTCAAGACGTGGTAATAAGGAAACTTAAGCAATGTATGGAATTTGTAATACTTTGGCATTGTACAAAAATAATTCAAGCAGTGTATTCTTCCTCATAAGTAATTCAAATCGTATAAAGGCATAGAAAAAGTATTGAAGCATGTATCTCCCCCAAAGAGTTTATAAAGTCATTAAACAAGTAAAAGTGGGGCTATGACTCACCTGATATGATGGTACCATGAACATGTAATAAGCTGAAAAACAAGGCGCGCACACTAGCCGCAACCTAATATGAATGATGAACGATCTACTTTAGATCATAAAATGATGTTATGAATGTCCATGCACATGTTTTCTATACCACTCTACTCTTTGGAAAAATACTTGTTGTTATCAAAAATATACATTTTCCAAGACTTAGGAAAAATATGGCTATTAGAAAAATAAAGCTAGTTGCAATATATATACTTATATATATATCGTATGTTTCCATGTTAGTGTTGAAATCCTCGGGTTGAAATCCTTGAAATAACGCCTTGTACTGATAAAAATATACTTGTAATCACTAATACTTCATTAGTTATGAATTTGGGTACTTGGTTAATATTTCTAGAAAATCTAGAATTTAGTACTACGTAGTGTTAATATTATTATTTCTAAAAGCTGTCAATTATAGAGGATTTTTGCCGATATTGAAACGTGAATATCTTTGTCGTTATAAGTCCATTTTACTTGTTCTTTATATCCACGGTTACATCTTAGTATGTAGTAATATATTTTGGAAAGCTTGGCTCCTCCGGGTTACGTCTAAAGCCTCTTTTTGTCTGACGAAAAACATCCAACAGCATGTAATTTTCAGAAAAATATTTTTCGTCAATAAACTTGCAAAAATCATAACTTCTTCGTTATAAACTCTTTTTAATCCGTTCTTTCGCCTACGAATTCGTTTTTGAAAGTATTTTCTAAAAATTTTGCCAAAGTTTCCTTTGTATTTACTGATTTTCCAGAATTTACCAAAATGGGACAGAATGTTTATATAGTTGTTACAAAACCATTTCCAATGTTCAAAACTAGTTTCTACATCAACCAAAACTCTTGCAAACTCCACAAATCTATACTAATCCTACCATACACCTTCTTAGGGTGCCATGGGTTCCTAATGACTAGTAATCAAGTTAATTTAACAAGGGAACACCTAAATCACAATCTAGGGTTTGTATGTTCAAAAAGTATACAAAAATAAAGTGGTATAACTAGTTTGTGCATGAAATTAAGCATGAATACCATAAGATACATATGTTAATTAGATGAAAACATGAAAATAAATTTGAATACTCACTTTGAAATAATAGGTGATGAGATGATGAGAAATCTTGGATTACTTGTGTTTTTGTGTTATGATTCTTGATTAGGATGATGAAATGAACAACTTTGATGCTTTGTACTTTGAAAAATAATGGATTTTGGTTCATGGATGAAGTTGGGTCGTGGTTTTGATGGAAGAGATGAAGAAAAGTGAGCTTTTGATTCATGAAATTATCAAGTGTTATGTTTTGGAGGTTTTTGGTAAATATTATCTAATTTCAATGGCATACTTGTAATTATATGGTCAATGTGAAGACTAATGAGGGGGGGGGGGGGGCTGCACATGTTAGTTAAATGTGTGTGGGAAGCTTGGTAATCTAGTTCACGGAGTCGATTTTGGTTCCGTTAATCGCAAAACGTAAAGTTTTAAACCACGAAACGTAAATTCGGGCATCGTAAAAATATGAAACTTGAAAGAATGACTAAACTTTTCAAAATACTCCATAATAAAATAAAAATGAATGGTAAGTTCCATCGGGTTGCTTGAAAGTTGTTAAAACTGGAAACGCGGGTTAAAAATGCGTAATTCGCGTAAAACGCTGAACTGGAAAACGTAAAATTCCAAAATACTGGGTAAATGAATGTAATAAATTTTATGATGTTATAATGGATATAAAAATATGTCGGGACCATTGTGGGAATATTTAGATATATTCGTCGTGTATAAACCGTGTGTTAACGTTTATTTATAAATAATTATAAGGAAAACGTTAAATGTATCAAATATATAAATTTGAAAATCCTAAGAGTGGTATAACATGTAAATGACCTACTGATGATATGCAGACTATCTCTAGTCCGTATGAAATGTCTTTACTGATAATGCATGAATTCGCACCTGAACCAATACGGTTACGCGAATTTAAATACCCGTAAACTAAATTTACGATGAAATGAATAATGCACGTGAATGATGAAATCTTTTCCGGCAATGAATAGTGTTCAGTGAATAGTAAAATTTCTGAATGCTTCTCGGAATATCCAAACTGACACAAAAAATGATAAATAGTAAACTGATGAATAGTGTTTTGATGAATAGTGTTAGATGAATAGTGTTTTTCCAAAGTTTGGGAAATGACCTGAAATGGTGAGTTGTGACAGTGTTCCCCTCTAAAAGGAACTTCGTCCCGAAGTTCAGTTTATGTTGGTTTCTGAAAACATATTGGTGAAAAGGTGATGATATTCGAGAATTCCAGCGAACTCTAACGATAGGAATTCGACTTTTGTGATTTCTACTTGTTCGCCTGCAAGGT
The DNA here is from genome assembly GCA_030686995.1 of Artemisia argyi. Classification (NCBI taxonomy): domain Eukaryota; kingdom Viridiplantae; phylum Streptophyta; class Magnoliopsida; order Asterales; family Asteraceae; genus Artemisia; species Artemisia argyi. The sequence goes on from CM060694.1 coordinate 37,599,498, forward strand.
TTATGTTTGACTTTGGGGTTGGATTCCTTTCCAAATGGGATTCTGAGTGACTAATCAGAAAAGCTGATAATACATGGTTGTGTAATCCTGTTGCTCTCTGACAATGTTCAAGTCTGACGACCACTATGCCTACTCTGTCTGAAATATTACATGGTCCAGTGTATATCGGGTTTAACTTTCCAAGTTTTCTGAATGATAACATGCCTTTCCTAGGCAGAACTTTCAACATAATTCTGCCTACCAACTTGAAGTTTTAATGGTTTGCAACTTATTGAACTTGTAACTGATTCTTGACTTGTAGGAAATTTCTGGTTATCTCATGAATACTTACTGGACTAGTGAGTTGGGCCTTTTCTGAGTTTGGCCCATCAATAGATGGTCTGCGCTTCTTAATGTTTTAGATGTGATACTGGTAATATATACTGCTGAATTCTACCAGAATTCAAGTTTGTATGCTAGTTGGTCGATTCTAAAATGAATCTTATTTGGTCCAATATGCTAAAGGTTCAACCTCTCTTGTTATCCAATTTGTATCATGCCAATCCAAGGCAATGCTTTTAACTTAATTTGTTCTCCCACTCGAATCTGGATGGTTTGTTGTTCAGGATACCCAATCCAAATGATGTGTGTTATGTACCAATCTAACTTCTGCCAGTTTCTCGCTGTTGGTGTGATAACTATTGTTGTAGATGAATTTGATTTATGTTAAATGATTAGTCCAACCATTTCTAGGGTCAACCACTCATGCTCTGAGCATACTTTCCTATGTTTGAATTGTTTTCCCGCTTTGACCATCGGTCTGAGGATGATAGGTGATATTTACATCTAATTGGGTTTCTGAAGGAAATTCTGAAATGATTGCTTGAAGTCCACGGTGAATTCGGTTTCCTTAACAGGAAATAACTGAAATGGGTACAATAAACCTTTGTGACTAATTCCACAACGTTCGGTCCTTCGAACTTGGCGTTATCTGAAAGGGATAGAATATAGGTAACAATTTGATTCCTTGTGTTTTGTTCATAAACCTTCCCCGACTAAATGAATCTACAAGTTTAAGCAAACGGCTTTCCAAGTAGCATTTTTCTTGATGTTTCAAAATTTAATAGTTATGCAAGATAGGACAGTTTTCAATATAAGGTGGATAATATGGTTTACAAAAGATCGATGTTTAAGATTTCCTAACAATTCAATAGTTTTGTAAAGGATTAACCAAAAGGAATTTGCTTATCAAAATAAGTGCCTCAGAAAAGTATTTCTTACAAGATATATGTTTTGTATAACTGTAGTTTGGAGAAAAATCCATTTAAAAGTGAAAGTATTAAGAGGATAAAATAGTCAGGTATGTATGTCTGCACAAAGGCATAGGTGTCTAACATGTTTGGATAAAGTCTATTGGTGAGGACATGTTCAATCTATAGTCTCGGTTAAGAGGTTGGATTTATCTCTATGGTGTTGCTTAGTGAGCACTCGTATCTAAACGAATCTTGTAATTCAGTCAAGCCAATACTTTCTAGATGATGGAATTTTGGTGACCAGGCCAATGATAGTGGTTCGAATAGTTTTGCGATATCTTGATATTTCTGTTGAGTTTTGAATGGTCTTAATGTACCGAGAGATTCTCCTTATAGATGGTATGGAAAGTCTTTCCTAGGGAGGTCATTGATAATATCCACTTATCACTATAGGGAGTAGTGTGCGATGAGTGGCATAGGAATCCATAAAGTGTCAGCTAATTCTATATATATATGGGGATGGGGAAAGGAAATGATAGTGATGGTGAGAAGGGAAGAGACTGTGACAACTGCGACAAAATTTATATTGTGATAAAAGAAAATACTGTGATGTAAGTGTATTGTGCATAGACGTAAATGTTCATGAAATTAAATGATCAGTTGACGTGCTTCCAAGCGGCGGTTCACGAGGTGATGAAAAGTATGAATGTTCTGACAACGAGGGTATACACACCCATGCATGAAACATTTGGAAAATGAGTAAAGGATTCAATCCAGACAGAATTTTATTATAACCATTCTCAGTGTTACAAAATTCATTTCTGAGTCGGATATAGGTAGTCAGCCTATGTCCCACTATCCCGGGTTGAATATAGATGACTAGTCTATATTCCACCGAGGTTCCATGAATTTTGAAATACTCAGCTCAGCTATACTAAGACTATGTCCTTCACAAATACCAAGACATTCAAAAAGACTAAGGCAGGTGACCAAACTCGAGGTCAAATGATGAAACTATGCAAGGAAAAACATAATGCGGTGACATATACGATACGTGAACATGCTTATATGAAAGACAATTATAGTAAACAACTATAATAAATGAATATAATATATCAGATAATGAGACACAAATCTCATCACACATATCAGCAACAAACCACAAATGAGGCTTCAGCTTGGCAGGCAGGCACGTGACGGTCATAGGGTTAAGTTTTCTTCAAAGTAGCTATAGTCTAGGTTTTAAAAACACTTAGTTCGCTATAGCTAAAGCTCTGATGCCAATCTGTCACACCCCCAAAATCGGGTCCAGCGGAAGCATACATGTAGCTGGGGTGTAACTCAATTGGTACCACAACACAAGCACAAAAATGGTATTTACTTCAATCATTTAGAATAAAATTGTTTAACCAAAATGTTGAATCTACATTGTTAAAAATAATGCGGAAGTAGGCCCTTTAAAATAGTTTAAAACGGTCCCCAAATGAATAATCAGAGTCTTCTTTGACCATGCCATGCCCTGCCAAAACCTCCTGTAGCGTGCCATTGCTTAAAACCTGAAAATACATGCTAAAGTGTCAACACGAGGTTGGTGAGTTCATAGAGTCTTGTGAAAAAGTATGTAATGCATAAAAATGAAGATTTCCCAGCAAAGGCATCGTAAATCCACTCAGTTCCAAGTCCCGCCATAAGAGACTTGTAACCTGTGTGTTTACAACCCACTGCCAAATATGATTTAGTTTGTGTAAACAAAAGTAATAAGATTGATGCAAAAGCATCGTAATTCAGTAATAAGGCTGATGCAAAAGCATCGTAAATCAGTAGTAAGACTGATGCAAAGGCATCGTAATTCCGTAGTATTAGTGGTGGAAAAGTATCGTAATTCCATAAGTAATTTTCGTATGTACAATAGCCAAAAGTATAAAGTAAGGTGATAATATGTCAAAAATGCTACATTGTCTCTTAAGCTCATGACCCCGAAGCTAGACATAGTAATGGCCCCAACAGAGTGTTTACCAGGCACTCAATTTGATAAGACATGAAATGCATTCGTCCCATTGGAGCAACCCAAACGCGAATGGAGGTGTCACCCTCAATAGATCTATTCACTCACTCTCGCTTAGTACTAAAATTAACGGTCCATGATAATAAAGGGGACTTGTCAAGACGTGGTAATAAGGAAACTTAAGCAATGTATGGAATTTGTAATACTTTGGCATTGTACAAAAATAATTCAAGCAGTGTATTCTTCCCATAAGTAATTCAAATCGTATAAAGGCATAGAAAAAGTATTGAAGCATGTATCTCCCCCAAAGAGTTTATAAAGTCATTAAACAAGTAAAAGTGGGGCTATGACTCACCTGATATGATGGTACCATGAACATGTAATGAGCTGAAAAACAAGGCGCGCACACTAGCCGCAACCTAATATGAATGATGAACGATCTACTTTAGATCATGAAATGATGTTATGAATGTCCATGCACATGTTTTCTATACCACTCTACTCTTTGGAAAAATACTTGTTGTTATCAAAAATATACATTTTCCAAGACTTAGGAAAAATATGGCTATTAGAAAAATAAAGCTAGTTGCAATATATATACTTATATATATATCGTATGTTTCCATGTTAGTGTTGAAATCCTCGGGTTGAAATCCTTGAAATAACGCCTTGTAGTGATAAAAATATACTTGTAATCACTAATACTTCATTAGTTATGAATTTGGGTACTTGGTTAATATTTCTAGAAAATATAGAATTTAGTACTACGTAGTGTTAATATTATTATTTCTAAAAGCTGTCAATTATAGAGGATTTTTGCCGATATTGAAACGTGAATATCTTTGTCGTTATAAGTCCATTTTACTTGTTCTTTATATCCACGGTTACATCTTAGTATGTAGTAATATATTTTGGAAAGCTTGGCTCCTCCGGGTTACGTCTAAAGCCTCTTTTTGTCTGACGAAAAACATCCAACAGCATGTAATTTTCAGAAAAATATTTTTCGTCAATAAACTTGCAAAAATCATAACTTCTTCGTTATAAACTCTTTTTAATCCGTTCTTTCGCCTACGAATTCGTTTTTGAAAGTATTTTCTAAAAATTTTGCCAAAGTTTCCTTTGTATTTACTGATTTTCCAGAATTTACCAAAATGGGACAGAATGTTTATATAGTTGTTACAAAACCATTTCCAATGTTCAAAACTAGTTTCTACATCAACCAAAACTCTTGCAAACTCCACAAATCTATACTAATCCTACCATACACCTTCTTAGGGTGCCATGGGTTCCTAATGACTAGTAATCAAGTTAATTTAACAAGGGAACACCTAAATCACAATCTAGGGTTTGTATGTTCAAAAAGTATACAAAAATAAAGTGGTATAACTAGTTTGTGCATGAAATTAAGCATGAATACCATAAGATACATATGTTAATTAGATGAAAACATGAAAATAAATTTGAATACTCACTTTGAAATAATAGGTGATGAGATGATGAGAAATCTTGGATTACTTGTGTTTTTGTGTTATGATTCTTGATTAGGATGATGAAATGAACAACTTTGATGCTTTGTACTTTGAAAAATAATGGATTTTGGTTCATGGATGAAGTTGGGTCGTGGTTTTGATGGAAGAGATGAAGAAAAGTGAGCTTTTGATTCATGAAATTATCAAGTGTTATGTTTTGGAGGTTTTTGGTAAATATTATCTAATTTCAATGGCATACTTGTAATTATATGGTCAATGTGAAGACTAATGAGCGGGGGGGGGGGGGGGGGGGGGGGGGGGGGGGGGCTGCACATGTTAGTTAAATGTGTGTGGGAAGCTTGGTAATCTAGTTCACGGAGTCGATTTTGGTTCCGTTAATCGCAAAACGTAAAGTTTTAAACCGCGAAACGTAAATTCGGGCATCGTAAAAATATGAAACTTGAAAGAATGACTAAACTTATCAAAATACTCCATAATAAAATAAAAATGAATGGTAAGTTCCATCGGGTTGCTTGAAAGTTGTTAAAACTGGAAACACGGGTTAAAAATGCGTAATTCGCGTAAAACGCTGAACTGGAAAACGTAAAATTCCAAAATACTGGGTAAATGAATGTAATAACTTTTATGATGTTATAATGGATATAAAAATATGTCGGGACCATTGTGGGAATATTTAGATATATTCGTCGTGTATAAATCGTGTGTTAACGTTTATTTATAAATAATTATAAGGAAAACGTTAAATGTATCAAATTTATAAATTTGAAAATCCTAAGAGTGGTATAACATGTAAATGACCTACTGATGATATGCAGACTGTCTCTAGTCCGTATGAAATGTCTTTACTGATAATGCATGAAATCGCACCTGAACCAATACGGTTACGCGAATTTAAATACCCGTAAACTAAATTTACGATGAAATGAATAATGCACGTGAATGATGAAATCTTTTCTGGCAATGAATAGTGTTTAGTGAATAGTAAAATTTCTAAATGCTTCTCGGAATGTCAAACTGACACCAAAAATGATGAATAGTGTTTTTGATGAATAGTGTTGGATGAATACTGTTTTTCCAAAGTTTGGGAAATGACCTGAAATGGTGAGTTGTGACATCATTCCAACTTTAGTTGTCATAGAGAGCAAGATCTTCTATGAGTTCCCATGATTCTTCCGCACTTAGATCACGTAGCTTGCCACCGGCTGATTGGTCAATGATTCATCTTTTGGAGAGATCGATATGGTCATAGAAGATTTGGACTTGGAGCCAAAGATCTATGCCATGATGAGGGACTTTTTGGAGTAAGTCCTTGAAACGAGTCCATGCTTCATATAGAGTTTCACCTTGACGTTGTTGGAACATCAAGATATCATTTCCAAGTTTGGTAGTTCTCCCCGGTGGGAAAAATTGAGCAAGGAAACGAGAGGTGAGATCATCCCATGAGGTGATGGATCCCGTGGGTAAACGTTCAAGCCATTGACTAGCTTGATCACGTAGAAAGAATTGGAATAGACGTAATCGGGTCGACTCTCTAGTTACAACATCAAGGTCTATGGAATCTACGATTTTAAGGAAATCCTTGAGATGTTGATTAGGATCTTCGGAACGAAGTCCTTGGAATGCACATCCGCTTTGCACCAACCGGATGGTGTTGGATCGCAAGGGGGACACATTGGCTCCTTGAGTGAGCTCAATGGTGTTTTGATAGCCTTGGTGGCTAGGACGGGAATACTCTCCTAAAGTTCGGGACCTAGGAGGTTGGTTTGCTAGTGATGGGTTTTGTGGGTGGTTTTGTTGCGGTGGGTTGATGGGTTCAAAGTTGTCACCACCTTCCATGATGTCGGATGGTAAAGGTTATGAACAAAGAAACGAAGAAATAAGATAGACTAAGGAAAACCTACAAATAAAAATAAAACCTTACTAGAAAGGAATCTAGCAAGTAGACCTAATAAAAAGAAATCCTAACCTAGACAATAACTATTCCCCGAGCTGCGGCGCCAAAAACTTGATACGTGGGAATTGCACCCTCGCAACAGGTTTTACCTCTCAAGGGATCTCGAGAAGCTTACAACCCCCACCAGGCAGTGTACCTGATCGTTGTAGTATAGTATAGTGACAAGTACCGGGGGATTGATCGTTCAACTCAGGAATAGTGTCGCTAGGATTAGAAAGCCTACTAAACTAGGTCTAGAGGTGAGGGATGATTCTTTTTGTATTTTTATATTTTATGAAAAGCAAGTAAAATCTCGGGTTTTGAAAGAGTGGGCGGAATTAGTTGCTAGCCAACTAACCCAATTAATCTAAAGATGCTATCAAAATAAAATAACAAAAATGAAAATGAAACTAATACACTAATGAGGTGGAAACAATAATGAGAGAAGTTATGTTTACTTAGATTTCATTACTCCCTAGATATCTTTTACAGGTTGATTACCTTGTTACAATTGCATGGATGACGGGTCATATTCCTTAATACTAGTCGTAGGGCCATGTACAATATTCCCTAACTTTATAAGATCCTACTTCACTCCTATGTCGAGCCGTTAGAAGCTCCTAACATGGGATCATTAGAATTCTCTTACGCATTAAATACAACCAAAAATCGTAGTACACCTCCGATCATGTTTCTTAAGATGTTCAAGCAAGTTACCAATGGAAGTCTGCCAGTTTTCTTAAGCCTAACATTGAATACAATCATCCATAACAATTATAAACAATCAACCCATAATCAACATCTAGGTTTCACTACATCTAAGCAAACACAATAAAAATCTAGCCTAGCATGTTAAAGAGAAGACAAGCGTAAGATATAATCACACAACACATAGACATATTGAATGATTTGAATAAGTACTTATCTTCAATTGAACATGGAAGAATCAAGGGGTTGAAACCCTTGAAAGTTGTTAATATATATATATATATATATATATATATATATAGAGAGAGAGAGAGAGAGAGAGAGATGAAAGTATGGAAAAAATGGATATGGATGTGAAATCAATTATATAGTGCATGAATCAGATAGAAAGACAAAAAAGTAGAATCTGAATGGTAGCTCTACTGAGGACGGTCCCGTAAATAGGGGGACGGTCCCTTATTGATGGAGGACCGCCAATCCATTTAAAGGACCGCCAGCAGTAGACGTCCTAGTTGGCAGATGTGTTGTTATTTAAGTAACTTCCCATTTTTAAGGTTTGATATTTTTAGCCCATTTTCATGTTTAACTATGACCAATATCACAACATATTATCCTAATTTAAAACATAATAATTCATTCATTTCATGCATGAAACATACAATAACTACCATAAAAATTCCACGACAAACACATAATAAAAACAACATTAATCATTAACTAAGATAACATGTTATCTCCTATTGCATGTTTAGTCTAAAACACAACTTCCACTTGATTATTCATGACTAGACTTTTGAGAATATCTAGTCGGAGGGTGGAGTGGATGATGGTGAGGATGAAGGTGGAGCCGATGGTGGCATTGAAGCAAGGGGAGTTGGTTGCACATTTTGTTGAGTAATGAGAAACTCAATGTGACCAAACATGATGTGGAGTTCATCTCGAAGAGAATGGATGGGATGAAAGTTATGGTAACAACAAGCACACCCCACAGTGTGATTGTTAGCAAAGTAGTAAGAAACGGGATTGCCAAGGTTTGGAGATGATGGTGGAGTGGTAGGAGTGTTCTCTAAAGGCCCGTTTGGTAATGTGGTAGTATGAGTTTGTTGGAGGAAGATGTTGGTTTCTTGGTGATTAGATAGAGTGAGTGGGAGATGATGGTTGAGTACTCACGAATGGAGTGTAAGCACCTGAGCTAGATTCGGTAAGCAAGGGTGACAAGTTTTTGACAAATGATGAGAAAGGTGATGTGGTTGGCTTTGAGTTAGAGGATGTCTTTGATGAAGAGTGATATGTTCCATTAATGGTGTTATGAGTGGTGCACTTGGTGCTTGAGGTGATGATGGTGGTGACTTAGGAAATGGAGTGGTGTCATAGAGTGTGAGGTCAATGAAATTAGTTTGAGGTCGAATGATTTTGAGCTTAGGCCTTTTGTTTGATGGTTGTGTTATGAGTTCTTTGTTTGTTGTTGGCAAGGAAGTGGAGGATAAGGCCATTGTAAGTGATGAAGTTTAAGTGAAAGGTGATTGTGATGAGGTTGAGGGTGATGAGGAAGGTTTAAATAATCAAGCATGGTTATGGTTTGGGCGAAAGCATGCATTAGGAGATTTTAAGCACTCAAAAATGTTTATCTAAACAAGGTAAGTTGGTGATAATCATGCAATAGGTTTAGGATTGCAGGAAAAAAGAAATACTGCAAAAATCTGTAATCCCACAGGGACGGTCCGTTAAACCACCAACGGTCCCTTATCACTGGAGGACCGCCAGGTCGATAAAGGACCGTCGGCAGTGAGTTTGCAGGATTTTGCCCAGTTTTTAATTTCTGCAACCTACATATATACTATATTCCTAATCATCTCATAACAGCATAAACACAAGTTTAACAGATGAAGGATGTCATGCATGCTCTAAATAAGCCAAAAGCATCATCAATAAACATTCATGTCTAACAATAAGATTAGTTCATACAAATGATAAACATAGCAATTTGAGGAACAACGATAAATAGAAATACTATGAGACATATAAAGTACTAAAACAAATTGGCCAATTCTAATTTAGTGAACACATAACTGTTGTCTTCAGTCTTCTTCGATGCGTCTTATCCCATCAGCAGGAGAGGTTCTCATGTATCTGACAAAACGTGCAACTTGGTATTCCGTTATTGGTTCTAAGACTCCAACAACTAGGTTGTATTGATCATTTTGAAGGTAGGGATAGTTGCTCATGAAAAAAATTGTAGACACGAGTTAGGAGCATCCCATAGGGCATTGACTTTCTGTCATCGTCCTTGAGATGCATAAATCGCATAGGGAAGAGATAGGCAAGATTGTACGGTTGTCTAGTGAGAATGCAATAAAGCATATGTGCAATGCAAGATGGTATGCAATTGCTATCTTTTACTAGACCTAGTGGATTTTCTCGTAGGATGATCGCCATGGGTTGGAGAAACTGGCAGAGTTCACAGACACGGATCTTATCAGGATAGAAAGTGTCGGAAGAGTTGCAAAGTGAGTTGATTAGTTCAGTTTGAGAGGGAATGTAGGTGACATAGGGTCCTTCACATTCACGATTCTCAAGTAGGGAATTTAACTTAGGATCTTCTGAATAGGCGCATTGCCCATGGTATGAAATACCAAGAATCTGAGCGAATTCCTCAAGTGATAGAGCGAAGCCATAGTAACCAATACTGAAGGTAAGATGTATAGAATTGTCTTGAATACGTTTGAACTTTATTTCATGAAAGAATTCTAATATAAAACGTGGCAGATGTGTTCACTGACATTGAGTAAACAGTCAAGACCCATTGGCTGAAAGGCTCTTTCAATATGCTCCTGAGTTACATATGAATGATCGATAATTCGACCTTCATGAATGTAACGAGACTCAACGTCTCTGAAGCTTTGAACGGATTCGGGTGGTAAATAAGGTTCTAAGGATATTTTTGGTATGTATGAATGTGTATGATGAAGGTCATAATCAAATATGTGCAGCATGGTTGTACAATGGAGTGATTAGTGAGTACAGGTGGTTGATGATCTTAACTTTGAAAACCTTGAACTAATTTGATTATGGGTTGGTGAGGATTTGAGTGTTGGGTCGAGTTTTTTTGTCACTTTCTGCACAATAGGGGAGTGTTTGGTTTGTTTTACTGAAACTGTAGTAAGAAAACGGGATTTGGCCTAAAAATGCCAGACGGTCCCTTATCAATATGGGACCGCCGAGAGCTAAGGGACCGTCGGCAGAAGGTTGTGGTTTTTGGATGATTTTTGGTGTTTTAGTCTTAATGAAAAGTCTTTAGTTTTAGATGGTTTTAAAACATAACTCTTTGAATTTTAAGACACGAAAATGACTCAATACGCACGAGTAGGATAAGGAATGGGTACGGAGTGGAATCGAGATAGAAGAAAAGTGAAAGACTCGATACGCTTGAATAAAGAGTGGATTTTGAGTCGAAACAGAAGAAAAGAAAGAATAAAAAATTAAATGAGGTTCAAGGATGAGACTTGCATCGAGGAAGGCTAGAAGTCAATCATGTAAGTTTCAAGAAACGTCATAGACGAGAACTAGAGAGCAAACAAAGAGTGAAGCAAGTGTGTATCATCTATAGTGATTGATTGACGCCAAATTCGTTATAAACAATGGTTGTGGTAAGACCATTATTTTTCAAATAATTTGCTTGTATTCAAAGAAGGATAAGCATTTAGACAAAACGTCTAATGAACATAAAGCATATAGCACATGTGAGCATGTAAGTGTTATATAGCATGCAAGAAAGTAATGATAAATCATATAGTCACGTAAGCATATAGCAGACATTCAAGTAACAACTATAATAGGCAAGATTGTAAGAAAACTTACCTTGGCCTCTAGCTATCCTTAATAACACATTTCATACCATGTGTTATTGGTGATGCAAGACTAGATGATACTCACTTGGCAATTTGTCCTTATGATTAGTTAAGCACATAACATAGTGAGATAACCATTTGATTATCTTCATACATATGACGCGTATTGTCATCTTCGCTAGCTAACCACATTACACATTAAACCGCACATTGTTTTTTTCATTATCATTACTTCAAAACTAGTAGGTTGGTATACCAATTAGGTTGCTTGAGGATTCCTTGTCGGCAACATTACCTACAATGAAGACATTCAAACTAGTAGTATATGATTCCACTTAAAATAAGTATTTTTCTAATACCACATTTTCATCATCTTTGGCTTGAACATTTCCTTGATGTAAGTTTAAACCATTTTACCAAATGCCATTAGCCATTTGACATAAAATTGTTTTATCAAACTCAATTTTCGGCAAAGATTCATAAATCAAAATTTTTGTTTCAAATATTTTGCACAAGTTTCTTATGAAAAATTTATTAGCGAAACTTCCTTTCATTATTATAAATCATCAATTGAAATGACATGCCAAAGACTATGATCTATTGATTTCACATAACTTTCGAATTCATTTTTTCAAATGACAAAATTTTCATTTTCGAAAAATGGTGGCTCATTCAAATGATGCCCTTCTAGATATCATTTTGATTTCATAGATCGATTCAAGTTTTAAAGTAAAGTATACTTTAAAGATCTTGATAAACGAAGCTCTAATACCAATTGTAGAAACTAGAAGGGGGGGGGGTTGAATAGTTTCACCGCTTCTTTTTAATTTTTTAAAGCGTTTAGCCGTTTTAGGTTTGGTTAATTTTCATTTACAAACTTGTTGAATTCTATTAGTTATGTGATATCAATTTGGTTACTAGCATACACAAATAAAACAAGTAAAGTAAAGAGTAAAGAAAGAACACAACCAAGAGACGTGGCGATTTATAGTGGTTCGACACGAAGCTCACTCTCCGTCCTACTCCACTCCCCGAGTACCACACTCGAGAGTTATCAATCACTATATCAACACACTCCTTCAGGTGGAACAATCCATACACATGCTTACACAAGGCTTAACGACACTAAGCATAATGTCGAGTTCTAATCGTAGCTAGAACCAATCTACTCCAAGGCCCACGTGGCCACATGAACAAGCACTCTTGTCCAACTTGAATCTTCACCCGATCCAAGCCTTCACTTAATAGACTTACTTGGTTCTTCACCCGAACCAAGCCTTCACACACTTGACATACTTGGTTCTTCACCCGAACCAAGCCTTCACACATTTGACACACTTGGTTCTTCACCCGAACCAAGCCTTCACACAAGACTCACTTGGATCATCACCCAATCCAAGTCTTTACACAATCACTCTCATCATATCAAATAAATGAACTAATCTAGTTACAAGACTTCTTGGATCTACATCACCATCCAAGTTCACACAAATATCCCCATCCTCAACTCACACACAAGTCGGAAAACAATGACATTATTTACAGAACCTATCTCCGTAACACTTGTTACCTTTGTGTGTGGACACCTATAACATCTCGAGTCTTCATTTATGTCGATAGTTCTTCTCTTACACATGGGCGGTTTTGGGCCGGCGCAACATCAGTAACTGAGCCGGGCCCAACCCATTAAGGGGCACTAAAATTTTTTATACCCATTATATGTACTAGGCCCAACCCATTATAGATGTACTTTTTATACCCATTATATGTACTAGGCCCAACCCTTTATACCCATTATAGAGGCACTTTTTTTTTCCTTTTAGTGCCGGGCCTAATTTTTTTTGACGTTCTCAGCACCGCCCCTGCTCTTACACTTGACGGAATAGGAAATCACTTATAAACATATACCGACATGTTATAGTGATCAAAGATAAAATGAACATAGACCAGAAAGTTTTGTGTGTGAAAATCCATGTTTTCTGAAGTGTAACAGTTCATTATTTATAGGCGACAGGAGGGAGACAGACGGTCTCGTAAATGCCAGACGGTCTTTTATCACTAAGGGACCGTCGACCTATTTAAAGGACCGTCCAGACAAAACGCTCCCATTTTGTCCTGGCGTGGTGAAAACTTATCTGTTGCAGGCTGAACTGATTTGGGAGGAAAACTAGCTGTTATAAGGTTTTAATTTGAATTTATTTTCTTAACAAAACATTCTTTAAAAACACAAAAATACTTTTGTGAAAATGTTTTATCAAACTTAAAAATGTAAGTTTAGGAGAAAATAAAACTTTTTGATCACTTAACTAATGATGGTATAAAGTTTGTTCATACCTGAAGTGATGTTGCAGTAGCTACGTAGAAAAAACGAGTTTCCTCGATTAAACACTAATAAACCGTAACTTTATGTAACATGTCTTTATATTTTATGATTATCAAAACACGAGAAGATCGAATAATGCGAATAACGTTTTTGACCTTATTTGTATTAACATAGTCTTAATCCATAATACATGGATAGACTAACGAGGCTAACAATGTGTACAATTTATAATGAAAAATTTCTTAAAGAAACACAAAATCTAAAAACTCAACCATATACGGCTGGATATCTGTATTCCAGATCCTACTTTATGTGTAAAGTAAAAAAGAAAATAAGACTTCATCTTGTTGCAACCGTTGTCGTTTTGCGTACCAAAATCATAGTTCACTTTTTATCATTTTAAGATGTTTCAAAATAATTGTTCATTTTTCATTTTAATTAAACAAAAAAAGAACTTAGTGGGTAAAATGATATGATTGATTGAAAAATGCAGTGGTTCTATTTTATAAAAATTATTTATTTTTATCTGGAACAATAACTTTAAAATAAGAGGGAGTAGAGGGAGTATCATTTAAGTAGTCCCGGTAATGTTCATTTTCTAAAGAACTAGTCGATTATTCTTAACAGCGGGATTTTATAGTGGAAAACAATTGTAGTTGGGATATCATGGTTATATGTTTCGTGTAACGTTTATACATATGACGTAAAATAATCAAAATATAATTGAAAAAAAGTTGTAGCATGCAATAATTTAACTCAAAAAACAATTCTTAAAATGTATCAAAGAATGTATAAAAACATTTAGTGAAACTGAAAATAAAACGTTACATCCATTTTGAAATACTTAAGGAATACCAGTGCATGGCAACGAGATTTATAACGGCAGATAGTTATAGTGATATTTTAGTTAAGTGTTTTGTATAACGTTTTGTGTAACTATAGTTGTTTGCCGCTAGAAAATCTTGTTGCTATGTACGGGTACTAATCTAGCATATATAATTGGCGCACGAAAATATCAAATATGTTTTTATATAGTTGACAAACCAATTGACAAAACTAAATATTCAAACGTGCATGTATTAAGTTTACATTTGAGTTTTCATTTTGTGCTTTCTAGTTTCTATATGAATAGAGTTGACAAATGTGTGTGTGTTAAGCTCCGTTTAAGTTTCTCTTTTAAAGTACGCGTGTAAACAATATTGGAAAGTATTAAAGCAGATGTAACCACTGTGTATATGCTAAACTATTTTTAAACTTTTATTTTATTGTTTTATTATTTTTTTAGAAAGTTTTTAAAGTTTTCAAAAGTAGAATAAGTATAAAATAAAATTAAAAGATTAAGGGATTAAAGTTTTTATCTATACTTTTGAATAATTAAGATATATTATTATTATTATTATTGTTATTATTATTTAACTTTTTGAAGAGAAAATTGTTAAGTCAACTATTTCATTAAAGGAACATTAAATTTTATTGTGAGAAAGTAAATAAAATATTAAAATTGAAGTTTTGAAAAAGTATCTTAAAATTTTAATATTATTTATATTAAAATTTGTTAAATTTTAAACAAAACTGTCTTGTAGTAGAGAATCTAAGTAGTTTGAATTTATCATAAAACTTAAGAAATGTGAGAAACTTTACTTATTTTTTTCTCTTTTTAATGAAGAGTATCTTTACTTATTTAGCAAAAGTCCAAACATAGTGACACACCAAGACACCACTGGGCCAATTCCAACAACGTGAACAATTTTGATACAATAAAGGGATAAATAATATGACAAAATAAATCATTTTAAATCATTTTTCACCAAATTGACGAAAACAACAAAAGTATTCAGGGACGTGACATAACCAATGACGACAGATGTATTCTCTTGGCAAACAAACTCACCACAATTAAATCACTTTATTCCCTATCAAAGTATCATAACTAATTACCAAACATAGTTATCAGATAAGATATAGAATAAAACCAAAACACTAGTCCTAGTCATATAAGAACCCCAAGTCACACACACTCGAGATATCAATCGCAAACTCACAACCTATGGCGACCGAAACCAAGCCAGTCACAATACCACAAACCAACCAATCTCTAACCCTCCCACTCCAAGACCGTGTCGCGATTGTCACGGGCTCTTCTCGTGGAATCGGTAAAGCCATCGCGATCCATCTCGCATCCCTTGGCGCGAAAGTCGTGATAAACTATAATTCCAATTCTACTCAAGCAGATTTAGTAGTGACACAAATAAATCAGTCACTATCCAAAAATAATTCACCACAAGCAATTGCAATAAAAGGAGACGTATCCGATGCTAATCAAGTCAAGTCACTATTCGACGCAGCTGAGTCAGCATTCAATGCGCCATTATACATTCTCGTTAACGCGGCTGGTGTATTAGACCCGTCTTACGCGACAATTGAAAATTCGTCGCTAGACGAATTTGATAAAACATTTAGTGTCAACACTCGGGGTGCTTACTTGTGTTGCAAGGAAGGTGCTAAAAGGATTAAAAAAGGTGGTGGAGGGAGGATAATATGTTTGACTTCATCTATGGCCGTTGCATTAAGGCCAGGATTTGGTGCTTACGCGGCCTCTAAGGCCGCAGTTGAAGCACTGGTCAAAATCCTGGCTAAGGAGTTAAAAGGGACTAGGATTACTGCAAATTGTGTCGCTCCTGGACCTATAGCGACTGATATGTTTTATGACGGGAAAACTGAGGAAATGGTTAATAAGGCGATTAACGAGAGCCCGTTGGATCGATTGGGATTGCCCGAAGATGTGGCTCCGTTGGTCGGGTTTTTGGCTAGTGATGGTGGTGAGTGGGTTAATGGTCAAGTTGTTCGTGTTAACGGTGGCTACATATGAAATTTTTGGGTTATTCCAGTTTGCCTGAATAAGTAATAGGTATTATGTTCATTCTAATCTATTTGTTTCAAATCGAGAATTGAATATTTTGCCTCATGACACTCGTTACAATGTTTCTTGGGTTATTTTGTTCCATTTTGGTGATAAGAAATTAAGAAGTACTATATATTTTTTTGTTATAAGATTTTTAGTGATGATCAAATTAAAGCATAAAAAGTGAAGTTGTTTTGGATTGAATTGGTGTTTTGTAAACCACAACTTTCTGTGGCGTAGATTTAGTATAGTGGACTTTGTTTAATTTGGCACACTTGGTCAATAATGAACATTATATTCTTACTATAAGTTACTTGAACACAAGAAGTATATATGCTACGAATTTTACATAACCAAACATGCTATATATATACATTAGAAATTTCTAACTGGTGTATTTGTAAGTTGTTTTTGATGATTTACCAATTTGATGGTGCGCATAATATGTTTTACGGAGTATTTGTTTATATCAAGATCCTTAAGTTAAATAGTCAATAGTAAATCATACTGATAAAAAATTTTAGTCATGTAGGATAGCCTTAAACTTACATAACAACTAATTGTCCTAGCCACATTCATCCATCCAAGATCGCCGATCATTGATTAATCTTGTGTTTCAGTATTGGTCATCGATTAGCAAATCATCTTCGTGTTGGATCACTTGAAATGATGGAGTGCTCCACATTGATTAATCTCGAGTCTTGATGCGTCTTTAACTCGCCTCCTAAGACTTATTCGAAAAAGCCAAAAGCAATTTCAATCACAAGATAAAACAGGGTCAAATAACCAAATTGGGCTTTTCTACTTTTCGTTTTGAGGTATGGGCTACAAATAAACGTTAGAGTTATAAATGGGTTATTAAAAATGGCTGGGCCAGTAGGAACTTTAGTTTTATGTCCCATGGTAGTATGGTATGGCACATTGGCACATACATCTTTTTCTGTTCCTTAACTTTTATCTTATGATGAGGAAAACCATCAGTAAATTATTTATGCATGTATGTAAGAATTGTTGGGACTTTAATGAAGGTTGAAAGTTGATTTCGTGAAGCCAAAAGTCCAAGCACTTAATTCAAGATATGAATGTACAACTGTACAAGTAACAAACTATGCAGTTTATGGTATAACAATATAACATGTCAAAGCAGAAACTACTTAGCTTGAATTATGTGTTAATGGCTTACTTGGTTAATACCGAAATGGAGATTTGGGTGATAGGATGTCAATGGATATAGTTATAACCATCACTTGGAAGTTCCTATTTCTTGTGGTGAGATGTATTCATGGCTGATCACCCCTACCATATGTGTATTCTGTGAGAAAAAACATACACAAGTTTTGACATTTTCACTTGTGTCATAAGAAAATGAGGTGAAAATAAGAAAGTACGGTAATCGAAGATTTTCCTTTTCTTCTTAACATGTAACCAGAAATACGACCGACATTAATTATAACTTATGTCATGTAGATTTTGACTAAGTATGCCCATTATTCTAGAGGTGATGCTTCCTCATTCTCTTCTTCCACCAAGGTTGTGTTGGCGATTTTGTTCTAGCTTGTGTCAAAATGAAGGATTCTTGTTTGGATAAGGTCGTTGATTTGAGCATTCATGGATTCCGACTCTTCCAGGGAGAGGTTCCCTTGTTGCTGCCCAACGCCTATTGCATATTGATTCATACCCAAGCCATGTTCAGCCAGTTTTCTTAGGGTGCCATTCGTGTTGGCTGAAGTATGTGATGATATCAAGAATGTTTGCAAATATTTGAACAAGTTGGTTCTTTACCTAGGGTGGGAGGTGCTTGTTCATGATGATTGGGTGTTTCTCTTTGACCATCACCGGTGTTTCTCTTTGACCATCACCTCTTTCTTTCAGTCATTTTCTTTGGGCGTTTCTCTCCACTGCGCTTCTCTGCCTGCTATGCTTTTCCTGCTCCTATCAACTCCTTATCCTCCCCTGGATGATCGCTCTTTAAAATAAATAACATTATCTTTTGAAACAGAAATGCCATAATTCGTAATAGTATGAATATAACCACTGTTAACCAAACTAGAAAATGAAACTACACCCCAAGTAATAGTAGATGCATAATGGCAATTGTCAAGTACAATGATTAAACCACTAGGAATTATTAAATCAAAACTTCCAATAGTTTCCACAGCTACACGCATTCCATTGCTCACATACAGATGTAAAGCTCCATGCTTCAATTTCTTTCTTCCCCTAAACCCTTGCGGAGTATTACAGTTATGAGTACCACAACCCGTATCATACACCCAAGAATTACTAGGAAAAGAATATAGTTCAATTGTGAAGATACTTGAAATACTAGCCATGCTAACATTTTTCTTCTTCTTCTTCATCTTCAAACTCGGCAAGATAAGAAGGACAATTCATCCTCCAGTGGCTTGTCTCCTTACAGTGATGACAGACTGAGTCCTTTGCCAGATTCTCTTTCTTAGGTGGTGGAGGGATCTTTGGTTTATGAGCATAAGCTTTCTTGCCCTTCCCTTTTCCCTTAGCACCTTGTGGTTTGTTCATCTTAATCTTACCTCCTTGTATCACAAGGACAGCAAGAGTACCAGCCTTTTTAGGAATGCCCTTTTCATGTTGCTTGAGCATAGCATGTAGCTCAACAATCGTCTCCCCTAGCAAATTATATTGCTGAACAAATATCTCATAGTCCTTAGAGAGAGAATTCAAAATACGACTCCCACCAAGTTCCAGAGGCATAGCATAGCCTAGCCGTTCCAGATTGTCTAAGTAGCTCTTCATCTTCAAGTGATAGGCGCTAACAGACTGACCATCATCCTGTTTACAAGCGTGAAATGCTTTCTTTGCTTCAAACAATTCCAGTTTAGCTTGGTACAAGGGCGGAGCTTAGTAAGGACCGGGAAGGGTCCCGCCCCCTAAGCCTAAGCCCGTTAGTGTATTTTTTAGCGATCGATTTCATGTGTTATCTAATGTTTTTCTGGAAAAATTTTTATTTCGCCAATCCCCCCCCCCCCTCCCCCCCCCCCCCCCCCACACACACACACACACACACACAAAATTTTTTCTAGCTCCGCCACTGGTTACCGAGCATAATAGTCAGTTCTTGCATCATGTCATAAGCTATATAGTTCTCAAAGGTCTTCTGTAGATCTGGAGACATACAAGCAAGCATGACACAAGCTACTTCATTCTGAGCATTAAACAACTCATAGTATGTGATAGAAGATCGATTTGAGATGATCACTCTCCTAATACATAATTAAACGAAAAACTATGAACAACTAAACTTGAACTACTTTACTTATCTAACTTTTCATTCTTTTCTTCTCTGATTACTACTCATTCCAAGATTAAATTTATATAGTAAAGATGCATGAAAACTACTACGTACTACTCTAACTACTTTACCCACTAGCCTAAGAAATAGTAACTTGCATGAAAATGGAAACGTGAATAACACTAGCCTAAAATAATGGGCACATCATGGCCATAATGCAATACTAAGAAACAACTGTAAACCACTTCTTGTTGGACCATGTCAACTCGTATCAATACTCCTCTCCTTAAAACGAGCCTTGTCCTCAAGGCTCATGATTTTGTACATGTATCACGTGGTTTCCAAGGTGGTTCCGGTTCGGATTGGAGAAAAACAATCTTTGGTGGATGGCTTTGGTGACCGATAAAAAATGTTTTCACGCCACGGAAAATGGCTAACATGTCCTTGACGAGAGTGGCAAGGACGCAAGGTTGATAGAGCTTCGTTGGTTGGAAGATCACTATTTCATTTTGGACTGTTGGCACATTGTGAATCAGTTTGGTAGGCGGAGCGGGCAATACGGAATGGGGTGTCCGTGATTTTGAGGTGACATTGTTTTCAATTTTGGCAATAGATGACGAGGAGGCTGTGTAAAACGGAGTCACAGTTTGGTCTGGTTTCACGGTATTCCTAATGAGAGAGGATAGCCGTGCATTACCAGTTGCAAGTTCTTCATTAAGAAGTTTGAGTTTGGCGTTTAATGCGGCTTGTTGTTCATTATGTAAGGTGTTGACAGCGATAAGTTTCGCGAGGTTCTTGGCCATGAAAGCCATGGACTCTTCAATTGATGGAGGCATAGTACGAAGGAATGAAAGCACCATTGATAGAAGATCGATTTGAGATGATCACTCTCCTAATACTCCCTCCGTCCCATTTTAATTGTCCGCGGGCCCGAATTTGACCGTAAATATTTTTGTTTGTATTATATAACACTTGATGAAATTTATATCATTGAAAAGTTCGTTTAACGAACTTTTCAATGATATAAATTTCATCAAGTGTTATATAATACAAACAAAAATATTTACGGTCAAATTCGGGCCCGCGGACAATTAAAATGGGACGGAGGGAGTACATAATTAAACGAAAAACTATGAACAACTAAACTTGAACTACTTTACTTATCTAACTTTTCATTCTTTTCTTCTCTGATTACTACTCATTCCAAGATTACATTTATATAGTAAAGATGCATGAAAACTACTACGTACTACTCTAACTACTTTACCCACTAGCCTAAGAAATAGTAACTTGCATGAAAATGGAAACGTGAATAACACTAGCCTAAAATAATGGGCACATCATGGCCATAATGCAATACTAAGAAACAACTGTAAACCACTTCTTGTTGGACCATGTCAACTCGTATCAGTATGCATTAACATCCTCAGGAGTAGCAGTTGCTAGATCAAGAGTTGGTGGCATAGGCTGTTCCGAATGAGTTAGCTTTTTCTCATACCTAAGAGCAATTCTCAGGTTGCGATGCCAGCTTGTAAAGTTTGGACCAGTAAGCTTCTCTTTTTCAGGTACGGCCTGATAGTCGAATTGTTCATGTTATATAGGTTAAAGCCATCTACAAAACAACCAAAGTTCAAAAATATTAGTATTTTCTATAAATAATCCTTTAAAAATTAACTACCCATGTCTATGTAAATAAACAATTAATTATTCAAAGGGTCTAAGATCCAACTTGAAATTTCACCATTATTGCAGTTGATTTATTAGAAATGGTAACTCCAAAAGGTAATCAACGAGTGATAATTGCATCATGTACAATTCTTAGTCACATGGGCCCAAGGCACTATTTTTTCATTAATAATAATATCAAGTGAGCATGTTTCACCCCATCGTATGCCACGGGTCGCGAAGGTATGACCAACCATACTCGATTTAAGTAGTCCAATAGAAATCTATAATAATTGATCTCAGATCTGACCATACGATTATTATTACCTTGGGTTGCAATTCACGCCTGTCCTAGAGTAAAGAACAATTGCAAGTGATTTACTACTTGAATGACATTGACTTAGGCTCGTTTGGTTTGTAGATGAGTTTATATTAGGATTTGGATATTGATGTAAAGTTGTAGATTTGAATAGAGAAAATATATTATAAAATTAATAAAATATATTTTATAATAAACTTTATTAAAAAAATATTTCTTAAAAAATTAAATATAAAAAAAAATGTGAGAGCGAAAGTGATAGGTTCCATATCTTTTACCAAAAGATATGTATATATGTGGGATTTAAATATGGTAAAATTCATGAGTTTTCAAAGTATGTGAAGGGATCCAGTAAGAAGTAAATTAAAATAAGAAGTGGTAAGAAGTGACTATAACCATACATTTGAGATGCAACAACTTGAATTAGATGCATTTCTATTCATTTAGATGCAACCCCTTGAGTTTCGAAAGTTATTTTGAAATGAAAATGAAGTAACTTAATTTTTATTATTTGATCACATGTAGACGAATAAAATAAAAGAGACACCGTGAAATGTATCTCATATAAGTATATGCATCTAATTAAAAGTTAGAAAACACATTATGATGCATCTAAGATATTAGGGATGCATCTAATTTAAGTCGGTGCATCTCGGATATGTCGTTATATTACTTCTTATCACTTCTTATTTTAAAATTACTTCTTATTTGATCCTAACTCTTCAAAGTATAATCCAATCTCCAAATACAGTATCATATCAAACAAGTTTTATGTGTAATATCAAATTCTAAACCGCCAAAGCCCAAAAACCAAACACCACCTTAATTATAAAAGGGTAAAACGATTTTGGTGAAACAAGAATACCAAAAAGTGATTGTACAAGTAATCATGCATACGTACTTGTACTAAACTCCTTTTTATAACCCACAGGTGATATGTAATGCAATGCATCAAGTCTTTATAAGCTTTTTTAATCTTACCAACTTATTCATTTATTAACTTTTATACATCTTAAAGCTATTCAGAAAACTAAACCACAATGGTAAAAAGTTTTTCAAACGCTTTTCTTAAATAGACAAACATACTAATGGACGTAGAGAGAAGATGCATGAGTGACTAATAGCTTTTTGCACAAAAGTTTGGAGTTAACCAAGTCTTTCTTAAAAAGCTTTTGTAAAACCTTTTACTACAATGTCAAAAAGCTTTTGAAAAAACTTTATAGTATAGTAAAATTAGACTCAAGGCCCGTCCGATGGGCGGCTAGCTTTAAAATTTCATTAAAAGATGAAAGAAATAGCAAAGTGTTTGATACAACAACGTTAAAACGAATACAATGTTAAAAAGAAAAATGAGGCCATGTTTATAATAACCATAAAAAGTACATATACTTTGTTGTAGACAAAAAGATTAAAAATAAATAAACTTATAATCTATGCAAACTTTGTTTATACACAATGTTGCTCGTAGATTTGATGTGGTTGTCACAACATAACATTTTTAGACCTTTCTTGCATTCCAAAATAGAGTCCCACCTTAGACAAAGTTTGACCTCAACTTTTATTTATTATCATGGCAAAACAAACAGAAACGTGAAAAAAAAACGCAACGACATTAGTAACAAAAAGAATATATTAAAGAAAGTAATATACTACAAAAATATGAAATAAATTATTTTGGTAATATCAAACTTTGTAACGTACTTCTTTGTACACAACATGGTTTGTTTTGTAATATCAAAATGTACAGGGAGAGTTCGACAACATCCATAGCCACGCCCAGTGGCAACTTTAACAACAATACGAAGAAGTGCAAGAGCCACGGCAACTGTTATCGCAAAGCCCGTGGCAGGACTTCTTGAACTTGAGAAGCCAGTTATATAAGCATAACATGCGTCAAAAAATAAGCACTTGTGTTAAATTTGATCGATACAAAAGTAGGACATACATTTAGAATCTTTGTTAGGAATACGATTATTCAGTTAAAGACTCGGTCACCCCAAGTATTGCTAAGCGTTACGTAGCTCGTAGAATTATCCTTATTATAGTTAGTACGTAGTTTATTAGTAGTTAAATATGTAAATAGTATTCGTAGAGTGGGTCGGGTCTTTACCCTCTGTCAGCTCACTCTACAGCTCGTTTCATGGAGCACCAAGTATTATAGTATAAATACCCTCTCCCACTTAAGGGAGAGGGTTGGACCTTTCATACTTTCAATCTAATATTCACCAAGTTTTCTCTCAAGGCTCCCATCTCTTTCTTTCTCTAACTTCTCTCTACATTTCTCATCTCATTTGATCCATACTAAGCAAACCAAGAGTGTTTATCATTATGAGTATCCTAAAATTGGTATCAAGAGCCATGGTTACATCTTAGGGATAGCTTACTCTCGGATTTGGTACTTGGTTTTGCTCTTCTTGTTTGGTTCGAATGGTTTTGGAAGAAAAACCCATGGTTTGATCTCATTAGCGATTTATGTTGTGTTTTTATTGTACCTTAGTGATTCGTTGTGTTAGAGTTACCTTGTTTTACACTTGGTTAAGTTGTTACATCATTTTGGTGATTGTTTGAGTGAATTCGAAGGGTTTTTCATACTAGCGAGTTGATTATTCTTGGTAAAGGGTTGGCAGAATTTTCTAGCGAGTTGGGGTAGTGAGTTGGAAGTTTGCTATTTTGGGTCAAACGGATAAAACACTAGAAAGTCACCTTTCTGTCTTATTAAGCAGCGAGTTGACACGTACTAGCGAGTTGATCAGAATCTGGTAACGAGTTGGTCAGTTTTGGTAGCGAGTTGGTGTTAAAAGGCTAGCGAGTTGCCTATTCTGCTATTTTGGGATATAAAGATAAATCGCTAAGACAACGACATATTTGTCTCATTGGTTTAGCGAGTTGGCAGTCTAGCGAGTTGCCTGACCAGAGATTTGGTTTCCAGCGAGTTGTTCAGATTCCAGTGAGTTGATCAGATTCCAACGAGTTGCTAAGTAGCGAGTTGCTAATTAGCGAGTTGTCAAAAGCAGCGAGTTGTGACTAGCGAGTTGATCTTAGAGAGTTGCCTCCAGCGAGTTGATCTTAGAGAGTTGCCTCCAGCGAGTTGTTTGACTAGCGAGTTGTGACTTTAGTGAGTTGGAATCTAGCGAGTTGCATGTTTAGCGATTTGCTTGTTTAGCTGTTGACCAAAGTTGACTTTTTACGTCATAACTTCAAACAGCCATAACTTTTGAACCGTAACTCCGTTTTCAGCAAATTAGCTGTCAAAACGTCCGGAACAGGCTGAATATTGTGAGGTTTCACCACAAAGTCGTGAAACAAATTTTTCGAGGCCCAAATCACCTCCAGAGTGAAGTTATTAAGGTTTTAAGTTTTCAGACCAAAAAATTTCACCGTAACAACTTGCATCAACCTAACCAAATTACGAATAAACAACATATAACCTTGTCATAACAAACAATCACCACTCTTAACATACAACACTCCTATGGAATCTTCGTGCTCGAATTCTAATGATAATGTGCTTCATCAGCCAATTAAATTGCCCGATAATGCAAAGGATAGTCGCATTGAATGTTTTCGATCACTCCATTCACATCTCAAGGTTCTCTTTGCAAAACCTGGATACTTGGGAGGTTTCAATCGTGCATTCGCAACACTCTTTGGTCAAAATGTTGAGACCTTCACAGTCAAAATGACTCTACACTTAGATCAACTTCAACAATAACTTGAAAAAGGTGAATTTTCTGAAGGTAGATCTATGGCTGCATTCTGTGTGATCAACAACCAACTCCAAGCATTCATTGATTCACGATTCACTGAGGAGTATGATCATGAGTGTCAAATGACGAAAAAGAGCTTTGCTACTCATACGGGAATTGAAGTTGACGTTTTCAGAGTCACACTACTCCAACTCATGGGTAATGTGAAGGAGTACATTATGGAAAGAGCACAACACAAACTCAAGCATGAAGACAAGGTGAAGGCATGTCAGGAGCAATCAAGTGAAAATATTGTGGATTCAGATAAAGCATCGGATGCTGGGTCAGTTGTCACCGAAGGCAGAGGATCAGAGACTGATAAGCTTGACACAACGAACAGTTCAATGACTCTTACACGTTATGTGGATGCATATATCAGACCAGTAAAAGAACATGTGTCATGTGCTAAGGTACTCGAACTGTGTAACATGGTTGATGAACAAAAGATTCCTAACAAAGTACAACCGACAAATGATGTCGATTTAGATGTTGTTGACATGGGAAATAGCAATGTTGACCCATGTGAACAACATATGAAACACAATGAAGTATCTATTGTACAATGTAGTGCATCTTCTGTTTTAAATAATGATTGTGTGTTGCATGAGAACACTGCCTATAACCCTGATGACTCCTTGACCACTAGATTTAATATCCTTAAGGATCAGGTGGCAATGTACGAACAACGTGCTAGATTTGAACTCACTGGACGTGAGCAGAACATGGAATGGCAAATGCGTGCATACATATCTGAAAATAATCTTAAGCGAGAAACATTGAAAAAAGAGTTACAATCTTTGCAAAAACAACTGGATCAAACTGTTAAACAAAAACAAGAGATTCAGAAAGGCTTAAACACACTCAAACATGATTTCAAAGAGAATGAAACAAAACTCCTAAATGATGTCTCTAGTCTTAAAATGCTAAAAAAATAAACTTGAGGATAAGTTATACACGCAAGGCCAAACCATTCAAACTGCTCAAATGATGCATAAACATAGGAAGTTGAGTGATGATCATAGTGAGAAGGATTCTACTAAGCCAAAAACCAATTTCCTTAGAAGCGGTATAGGTGCACAACCGGCATTATATGATGCAAACATTATGCTTGAGCCTAATCATGCCCCTCCTGATGCTACCTCCAATGATGAGGGCAATGAGATAAAAGATAGAACCAGAGAAAAACTAGCTGAGAAATTAAAGGATCCCCTGTGCATAGCTAATAAAATCTTGTACAATTATGATTACTCTAAAGATAATCAATTAGTTGTCTTTGTCCCACAAAAGAAATTTACTCCAGAGCAAGTCTTCTGGAACATAGACATAGAAAAGATGAAAGCAAAAATAATAGTGGGAAAAACACGTACAGTTTTTAGGATAGCTGACCCAACGATATATCCCATTAACACACCAATGCATCTTGTTCCTTTCACCCTCCCCACGCAAAATAATACACTAATTGCCTTATATGTTCTCTGTCAATTGTTCACTGATTTTGAGAAAACATGTAAAAAGAGAATCACACCAACGGGGATTACTGAAGGGGAAAGGGGTTTTGAACAAACAAAACAGTGCTACTTAACTAAGGTCATGCCATTTTTCAACCTTCTCAAAGAACACATTGAGGGTCTTCAAAAAACAATTAATAATGATGTGACTGAAATGAAAAAAGGTATTCAAAGATGTGGAAAATGAGGGAAAACAATTGGCAATTGATCTTAAATACAGTGAAATTGAGAGGAAAAATATTCTCATCATGAATGAGAATTTGATTACTAAATGTGTTGCTCAGGATGTATTTTATACTGCTACTGATTCTACGTTATCTGCCTGCTAATTTCATGAGATGTCTATTGCATTGACCGCTTTCCAGAATCTTGTTGTTGACCTTGAGGGGGAGAATTTAAATTTGCGTGAGAAAATTCAAAACGATGACCATGATAACATGGTCAGGCATTTGTCGAAACTAGAGGTTGATAATCTTAATTTGCAATTAAAGTGTCAACATTTAGAAGAAAGAACTAAAATCTCAAATGCCAAGACATCTTCGGATGCTCCTGAATTTGATGCATATTTTGAATTAGCCAAACGTGATGAAAAGATTCAAGCTCACACTAACACGATTTGGAACCTAAGGGTCCAAATTGCCCAATTGAAGTCAAACAAAAGTGATGTAATTAGCACCCAAAAACCACAGTCTATAGATTCTCAGAATTTTCAATTTCATGATACCATTAATAAATTGCAACATGAAAATGATTGGTTTCGTGCTGAAAATTCAAAAGTTAAACAACATTACAAAGAGTTATATGATTCAATTAAGATCACACGTGATATAAACAATGAAAAGATAACTTCTTTGCTTAAAGAGATTGATAATCTAAAGTCTCAGGTGAAAGGGAAAATGCCAATCATCACTTGTGATAATGTTGTTCAAAAGGTTTCTACTTGTAAGAAGTACACAATTAATGCTGTGAATATTCCTCTTCCCTTTAGGAATAATAAGTTAGTTCATAGAGACTATCTTAAACATCTTAAGGAGTGCCTTGACTTGCTTCGTGAAACCATTGAAGAGGATAGGATAGCAAAACCACTTGATGATGCTATTGTAGGTGCCTGCTTTCTCACTAATAGATCTCAGGAACTCTTAGAATATGCTATTGGTACATGTCCTAAAATTGATAGCAAGCGAGATAGGTCTACTGCATCATCATCTATGACTAAGAACAAGCATGTTACCTTTGAGGTACCCTTGGAAACTTCAGATCCCAACACATCAAAACATGTTCAGCAACCGGAAGTGAAAAAGACTAAAATTCCCATTAGTCCGTCTACAGGAGTAAATAGTAACACTAAAGCTAGAGAGTCTAAACCTAGGATAAATAGAAGGAATTATAGGACTTCTCCTGCTAAAAGTGTTCCTAAAAAGAAAGTAGACGACCACATGAGGAATATTAAGTCCAACTTGAACGAAATGAGTCATAACTCAAAACCTAATTCACGTTGCAAAACATGTATTGAATGTTTAATTTCGAGCAATCATGATAAATGTGTTGAGAAATTTCTCAAGTCATTTAACAAACCCCAAGTTATGAAAGTTTGGAGAGCTAAACGAATTAAGCAAGTTTGGAAAGCAACAGGAAAACTGTTTGCCAATGTTGGTTATCAATAGAAGCCCACTGGAAGGAAATTCACTTTAGGAGAACAGTGCCCTTTAACTAGGATAACTAATTCTAAAGTAGTGCATATTAAGGAATGGAAGCCAACTGGTAGAACTTTCCCTTTGGAGACCCAATGTCCTTTAACTAGGCCTATTGCATCTACTAGTGAAATTTCCACTATTGAAACGAATGCACCTAAGGTCTTAGTGGCTCCAGAACTTGTTTGCACTAACCAACTGGAACCCAACTCAAATTGGGGTTCCGACACTCCAAATATTCTGCTCTCGTCTGTTTTTAAATGTAGGTCGTATATTTCGTCCTTAGGTATTTGGACTCAGGCTGCTCAAAACATATGATTGGGGATCGCTCAGGGCTCGAGAATTTCGTGAATAAGGTTATCGGGACAGTTAGATTCGAGAACTACCATTTTGGGGTAATTATGGGTTATGGAGATTATGTTTCTGGTGACAGCTAATTTCCTTGGTATACTACGTGGAAGGACATAGGCATAATCTGTTCTCTGATTGGTCAATATCTTGATTCCGATCTTGAAGATTGCCTTCAGAAATTACACATGCTTCGTCTGAGAATTGGATGGTATTGATCTTTTTAAAGATAGTCATGGCAAAAATCTATACACCTTTTCTATCGAAGACGTGATGCGGTCCTCTCCTATTTACCTTCTCTCAAAGGTCTCAAAGAACAAATCATGGCTATGGCAACAAAGTTTTAATCACTTGAACTTTGGTACCATCTATGATCTTGCTCACAATGATCTTGTATGAGGTCTACCCAGATTAAAGTTCGAAAAAGAACTTCTTCATTCGGCTTGTTAACTGGGTAAACGAAAGAAACATACTCACAAACCTAAAATTGTCAACACCAACATGGATGTTCTTTACACCCTTCACATGGACCCAGGCAGAGTGAAGAGTATAAATGGGAAGTAATATGTACTCGTTGTTGTCGACGAATACTCTCGGTTTACATGGGTAATGTTTTTGAGAACCAAGGACGTGACTCCAGAAGTTATCATAAAACTATCAAACAACTACTAGTAAGACTCAAAAAAACCGTCAGAATCATCCGAACAAACAATGGAACGGAGTTTATCAACAAACAACTCGTTCTACTTCTCCAAGGCACCGATGTTCCTATGGGCGGAAGCAATTGCTACAGCTTGTTACACCCAAAACCGATACTTGATACATACTCTTCACAACAAAACTCCATATGAGCTGATACATGGCAAGAAACCGGATCTCTCCTTTCTATTTGTGTTTGGTGCTTTATGCTACCCTACAAAATGACAGTCAAGATCTGAGAATGTTATAAGCTAAAACTGGTATTGGATTCTTCGTTGGTTACGCTCCAGATAGTAAGGGATACCTAGTCTACAACAAACGAACCCGATAAATCCTGGAAACCATTCACGTCACATCCGTTGAGCTGACTAAGCATACGGCTCCTGTACATATCAGTGCAGGACCCGCGTCTAAACTTTTGTCTCCTGAACTAATCATTTCAGGTCTTGTACAGCATCCCACTCCTGCAGCACCTTATGTACCAAATACAAATGAGATTTTGAAGATCTTGTTTGACCCAATGATTGATGAATACTTTGAGACACCCACCAATGATACACTAACACCACTAGCTGCCGCTGCTCCTATTCTATGCAACTCAAATGGTCCATCAGTGTCTACTTGAGTTGATCAAGATGCTCAATCTGCAAGTTATTCACCATCATCATCAAATCTTCAATCTCCTTCAGTACATCAAGGCAATGCAGTCGACAATTCTTTTGAAGTAAATTCATTTGGTCCTCCTAATAAGGCTTCATTCGATAACATACTTGCTCCCAAATCTTCATCTGAGGCATCTTCTCCAGGAGATCTTAACATGGCTACATCAGTTCCCTACCCTCAACCACATGAGCATCTCTGATAATGGACCAATTATCATCCAATTGAGAAAGTTATTGGGAATCCTTCTGAACAAGTGTCTACACTAAGGCAACTTGCCACATATGCCTTGTGGTGCTCGTATAATTCCATACTAACCAAAGTCGAACCCAAAGATTTCAAGATTACCGTCTCTAAAGACTGTTGGTTTAATGCTATTCAAGAAGAAGTTCATAAGTTCGATCGACTTCAAGTATGGAATTGTTACTACCTCCAGACTGTTCAATGATTATTGCTCTTAAGTGGATCTTCAAAGTGAAACTTGATGAGCATGATGTCGTTCTGATGAATAAGCAAGGATTATTGCTAAGAGATATCGTCTTAAGGAAAGCATTGATTCCGAGGAATTTTTCACTCTAGTTGTTCGTATTGAAACTATTTGAATATTTCTCACCGATGCTGCAAGTCAGAACATGACGGTCTATCAAATGGATGTGAAAATTGCATTTCTAAATGGCGAGCTGAATAAAGTTCTTTATTTTAGTCAACCGGAAAGAATTTGTATATCTTGATCGTCCTACCCATGTATATCGTTTGAAAAGGGCTCTCTATGGCCTAAAGCAGGCGCCTATGGCATGGTTCGATGCATTATCAAAGTTTCTCCTGGAAACCGAACTCTCCAAAGGTGTGGTGGGACAAGTTGAGAAAGGGGTAGTGGAACTTTACTTCGTGAGGACAGAAGTTCGACTGGCGGATTTCTTCACTAAGGCTCTCTCAAGAGAACGATTTCAATTTATTCTCCAGCACCTTGGAATGAAGAGTATTATGCCAGAATCACTCATACGTCATCAGGAAGTTAATGAGGAGTAATGGGTTTTGCTTCACATATCCTTTGTACATAGTTTTAAAACAAAAAGAACATAGAAAAATATAAAACCTACAAAAACCATAAAAATCATAAAATCATAAAATCCAAAAATATTCTTCTCTCGACATGTCTCTTGTGTAATCAATA
The DNA here is from genome assembly GCA_030686995.1 of Artemisia argyi. Classification (NCBI taxonomy): domain Eukaryota; kingdom Viridiplantae; phylum Streptophyta; class Magnoliopsida; order Asterales; family Asteraceae; genus Artemisia; species Artemisia argyi. The sequence goes on from CM060694.1 coordinate 37,631,017, forward strand.
TTATGTACGTTTCTAGAAATGTCATTCAATAATGACACGGAAACATACATATGCTTGAGCAAGAGTTTTTCTTTTAAATAATGTTTTTCTAAAACATGTCGTTTCTAAAAATATTCTTTCAAAATGGTTTGCTATTACTTCAGATAGCAACCCGGTCTTAGTATTGGGGAAAGTTCATCGCCAAAAAGACGAATGTTCCTAACAAAGGCATGAATTACTTTAGATTCGTACCTTTCCGATCTAATGTACGTTTCAGTGCATTGTTTCTTGTTTAAGAAGAGAAGTCTTCTTTTTATCAAAGCAAATAATTTTCTTTTATGATTCTTTGGAAAATTATTTGAGTGATACATGGGGGTAACGTGTTGCTTGTAAATCAATCAGTCTTAGATACTTCATAAAATTTGTCACTCAATTAATGACAATGGGTCATCAATTGAGGGGGAGAGTGATTTCCAATTTTATATCATCAAATGGATTTCTTGGTTGTCTCATAATGGTTAGAAAAGGTTTTGTAGGTAATGGGGTATTAGTTGAAGAGGAACTTACTAAGCTTTATCTTAAATGGCCAAATGTATTAGTTGTTAGAAAGATTAGGGCATTATGTGCTATTTGCGTATAGTTTCCTAGCTTTGTAACTAAAAGGTCCATTTGTCTCACGTTGGTATCCTCGCTTAATCCCCTAAATACGTTTTAATCCAAAATCTTAATGATGTTAGAAAACCATTGTGTTTGATGCTCTTGTTCTCTCCTCTGGCATTCGTATAATCCGATTGATTGTGTTTCGTTTGTTGTTTGCTGATAATTGTTTGATTGTTGCTGATTATGTGTTCGTGTTCTCAGGATTTGCTTAGGTATGTAGTTACCGGGTTAGAATCTTATTCCTAAGCTTTTGATTTGAATGTTGAAAATATGCGTGAATTGCCATGTTAGTGATTGTTGTTTTTGTCTAATAGAAACTTGCAATGAATGTTCATGATTGCTAGTTTCTCTTCATGCTAGATAGCATTTTGATGAGTTGCTTGAATGTTCTTTGATCATGATATGAATATGGTATTATGAGTAGGCTAGCTGCTACGTGGTAGCAGTTAATTAAGAGTGAATCTGTATGTATGCATATCTTTGTTGATACTCTTATGCAGATTCCATGGCTGATGTGAATGTGCCTGCTCCTGCTCTAACCATTTGATCAGATGTTCAAACTTCATTGACTGGCTTTGATTTCACCACAACAACAACATCGGTAGCAACAACGACAACAACTCTTTCACCACCACCACCACCAGTTATCTTGTGCATCTTAAGTAGTGTGGTTTCAAATGTTATGTGTCAGTACATGATTTTTTATTTTCATGAGTTTCTCGTTAAACTTTAAATCATTTATAAACTCATCATAACTGACACTAACATTCTCCCTCATTGATTGAGGGGGAGTAATGAATTGTCTCAATATCAGAATATCTTTAATCAGACCACATCTTGCTCCCAAACCTTTCTAACTTATTTAAATCACTTGGGATCACAAATCTCAAATGGTTTGAAATTTTTCATCGGGGAAGAAAATGTGATTTAAATATGAAATCTGATATAAAATGTGATTGTTTTGGACTTAAACAAACGCTCCCCTATATGTGCTAAACTCTTTTGTATATCGATGCACATATTGAGGGGGAGCAAATGGTTTGTGTGAAAGGATCTTTAGCATCCCATGTGAGCAAGACTCAGACTTCACCAATGAATTGACGAAACAATAATTGTTGAATCGAAAGGACTAGTCCTGGACGGGTAATAACTTCAAGATGGTCTAACCAGTGATGTAAGCGTGTCTCGAAAAGGACTTGTCTGAGTAGAATGTACCGTTTCGAGAAACCTTTGGTGAATCTGATCAGGCCGGGTAATAACTTCAAGCTAGTCTAACTAATGATGTAAGCTTGTCTCGAATGCCCGCTCATATTCACTTAAGGTGGATCAATTCAAAAAGTGCAACTCTTCCCGACATGTGTAAATTTTCAAATCAAAACTTATGAGCACATGTTAAGGGGGAGCATTTGAAAATGACAAAACTCTCAATGTGTTAACAAAATGTGTTTCTCAATCATAAACACGTTGAGAGAATTTTCAATGATTTGGTAAATGGCAACATAGGATAGTCATGAAGTTATAAGGTGGCTAAGGTTAGGAAAACCGTCCTATGATCCGCCAGAGCCGGAGGGATCTACCCATGGACTATACCAAATAGATATGAAAAAAGGAGAAATGTGAGAATGGAGAAAGAATGGGTTGAAGAATTAAAAAGAAATGAAATGAGAAAGGGTGAAAAGAAACAGCCCTCCAATTATTCAACCTTAGGGCAGAAACCGGGTTCAATTCATAATCTACTGATGGTTACTAAGGCAACTTTGGTATTGAAGACAAGACGTTATGGACCCAGTGACGCACTGCACTAAACCTTCTAGCCACTCAAGTTCTCTTAAAAGAACTTGTTTCATTCTCACGGGGAACATGTGTAATCTATCAACTTATCTTTTAGAGATGGTTGATATTGAAGCAGGAGACCTCTCCCTAATCTCCGCACAAGAAAACCAAATGCACTTATTGAGTCTAGAGCCACGAGATGCATCAAAAGATCTCAATAGGAACACTTGTTACTTTTGCACTGGTAGTCCATAATCAAGGACTCCAGTTGTACACGTGAGAGTCCTTCGTAGATCTTAGCAATCTACCAGAACATTCATGAGAAATTACTAATGTAATTTTCAGTGATTGAATGGAAATTCCTGCCAGGGTCAACATCAAACAGCCCTGAAAGTAGGTCACTTCGGTAATCTCTTGTGGATTACGCTTAGTGGTTGCGGCAGTTACAGGGTCTACAGTCGTGGAGTGATCCCCAACGACTCACCTAATCGTTGATCTACTTAGGTAGATCGTGTAAATCCTTTTGGGGATTACCGATTGGGAACGGTCTTGGCACGGGTTAGAAGGAGTCTTCACACTATGCTGTTGACGATCTCTAATTCCAAACCTGTAAGTACCGGATGTTTTATTGCTAACTGTCTGCTTGCAGGAATATCTGTGCAATGCTGTTGATTGCTGAAAAGATGTTGATCCATCAACACATGCTCACACTACGACATCACAATCTCAGTAATCATGATCATTGATTGGGCCTCATCTCTGCTTCCAAAACTCTGATGCAGAAGATCATGATCCGGAAAAGTGTGAGCATGTCAACACAAACATTATGGATCATTTTACCTTCAATATAATATATGATTATTATTCAAATAGTAATATATGAAATTGCAGGTTATATGCATAGTGTATGAAGGGTGCTATTAATCGACCCACAATTAATCGGATTTGTCTATTTGAGCATCACTTACCTAAATGTATATGCAATATAAACTTCTTCACGATTACCCCTTAAACAATCAAAAAAGACCAATAACCAAATCAAACTCAGTATGCAAACAATGCCTAAATTTCATCATTAGAAAAAGTGTTTTGTGAAAGATTGTTCAATTAAAGCATATTTTTCATGAACTTTGAGGTAAGGGAAGTGTTTTGGCACAAAATTAAACTAATTGTACTAATGTTAGTGTGTTCACTATGATGTAACAAATTAGATGATCATTTATTCTTATAATCAAGGAGATTGAATGCACTTTCAAGCTTGTTTGAACAGTTTCCTTTAGTATACTTTTAACCTGTTGACACATTTTATGACAATATAAAAAGAATAAATTGTATGCATTTTCAACCTACTTAACACGTTTGACACACTTCATGAAGCTTGCATACCTTGTTATAAGACATTAGATTCTTAACCCAGTTGACCCATTTCATGACAATATTTAAGCATCCATACCTCTAGCAATTGAAGTATTTGTATACACTTTCAATCTAATTGACCCGTTTCATTTATTTGATTGCTAAGTGACAACAATAATAAGACTATAGATAAACATTGCCATCTTAAATGAACCAATTTTCATTCTAAATATGCAATCATAATATGTGAGTGACAATTTTTTTAACAAAAAAAAATAAAAATAAAAAATAAGCAACAATTTAGCTCAATGATCATCTTTACATAAATTAATGAGAAAGTTTACTGAAGTTACCTTTGTCCAGTTTTCTTCAATTGAGGTATTAAACCTATCTTTTCCTTAATATCTTTTTCTCTTAGTCCAACAATATAAGCTCCTTTTTTGTAGTATAAGTTTCCTTTTGTCCAGATTTCTCAACATATCTTCATAATAAACTTTAAAAAAATAGACCGATCCTAAAACTGATATAGGAGTATTCAACAATCCTAAAACCCAGAGGGTGCCATTTTGACCCTTAATAAAAAAACAGATAAATTTCAGTATTTAATGCAGGACTTTCTATATCATATCATATAATAACCATACAAATAGGTGGCCATTATACCTTAAGTTGTTCATGAAGTCTCTTTTGAACTTCCATTTGTAACCATAATGCTTCAGTGATCTCCAAACCCCACGCCTGTTACATGCAAATGTAATAATCAAAAACCCACAAATAATTCATTCATGTATCAAAACTAATGATAAAAAAAATCCATAACATTGAATGAGGATCATGACAATAGAGTATCACTTGTTCGACAATCAAATCCACATATTTTACAATAAAATTAAACAAAATTAGAAACACTAACATTTACAACAATGTTTCGTATACGAAATACCTCCGGTAAACAACTCATGATGCTTCATCATTTCCATCCTAAAGACAATCAAGACAATAATTATCTTTTAAAAAAATGTCATCACAATTACATTGAATCAAGATAAAAGCAATAGTATCATATACATCCATCAACTAAATAATTAAACAAACCACAAATCAAAGACTTAATGAAACTGATCTTTGATCATGAAAAAGAATGATCTTTGATCATCAAAACAACTTTTGAATCAATTATAATTTTTTAGGCGATTTTATAAAGAATGATCTTTGATCATCAAAACAACTTTTGAATAAATTATAATTTTTAGGCGATTTTTTAGGGTTTGTGGTGTGTGTTTTTTCAATGTTTTTTTAGGGCTATTATTCAAAATTAATCAAAAAAACAACAAAACTAATCGATTTTATAAATTAACGCAAGTCAAAAAATGATGAAATTGATAGTATACCTGATTGAATCGAAGATTCAGATACATGAATATAAAATCAAATGATTATTCGATTTCATTCAGAAGCTGAAAAAAAGTTATAAATTGAGATCGTGTGTATGTTCTTTGGATCAGCTATAGATTGGTTGTTGATCAAATCATTTTTATGTTGAGTTTTTTTATGGATCTTTGTTTTCGTGTTTTCTGATCTAAATGATTTGGGGGAGTTTTTTGTTTGAAGCGATTAGGCGCTATTGATTGAGGAGAGGATTAATTGTTGACAGGTTTAATTGTTTTTGGTAAATTGAATATGGGCTGTTAGATCAAAATGAATATCCACGTGTAATTATCTGAGGTATTTTGAGAGGAGAGATTATAAGAAAACCTTGTTTTATATAGATAGTAGATATTTTTGATAGCTTGAGCATTTGAAATGCTCTCAAAATCACAGATTAACTCGAATAAAAGTTGAATTGTAATCTTCTCAAGTTTGATTTAAACATGAATGGTATATTAGGTTTACTTAATGAAAATTTCTTTTGAAACAAAACAAAAATCCCACTCAAAAGGCTCTACAATTTTTTTATTTTATTTTATTTATTTATTTTTAATTTTTTTTATCTCACAAATGTTTACAGTGAACATCATAGAATCTTTATACATAAAAGTGTCGAGTTTACTCAATGCTTAAATTTACAAATTCGATGTTTGTTAAAGCATTTTAGTTTTTGTTGCCGAATATTACACACAACTCTTCACATACAAACTTATAACTAAAAATTGTACAATCATAATATTTTTACATAAAAGTCAATTATTATCCTACCGCAACACGTGTTTAGACTGTTCAAGTTTTTGTCGACTGTTCAAGTTTTTGTCGACTTAAATTACATGCAACTCTTCAACTACGATAGTTATTATAGATGAAAACGAATTAAAATTTCGTCGACAACGCGCTCAAGTAGTTTATACGGTTAATATCAAACGGCAAAGCAAAATCGTATGGGCCAATCCCTGACAGATGATATATTCTTATCAAATCAAACCGACAAAATTACTAAATGGAGTAGGACATATATATATATACAGGCTGGCCGACTTTAATTGAGCTAAAAATAAAGAAGGCATACATAAACTCTATATATTTATAAGGCTGTTTTTTATTTTCACCAGGGGTGGAATAGCCCGAGCATATCAGGCTTGAGCTCCTCGTTTCGAGCTTCATATATTAAGCTTAAGTTTGGCTCGTGAAAATTTTCACAAGCTTGAGAGCTCGGCTCGCGCACGACTAATTGATATGACATGTTGAAGGAAATAAAGTTCAAATGAAACTCGGCTCGTTAATCATATTTGGCTCAAGCTTGTTTAATTCTTTTAAGCTCGTTTATACATAGTTATACGTATAAACAATATATATACGCATATATTTCTGGGTATCATTAGGCTCGAGCTTAGTCGATCTTTATATATAAAGCTCAGGTTCGAGTTTGATTATTAAATGAGTGAAAACTTAGGCCCGAGCTCAGATTTGAGCTCATTTAGGCTCGTTTTGTTCGAGCTTTTTACCAATCCGATTACGAGCTTTTCATGAGCAGCTCAGCTCGTTTCCACCTCTAATTTTCACATATCATTGTAAGCATCCGTATTCGTAATATTACTTAAGTATATATGGAGTAATTGTGTACTTGTGTGTAGCATCTAATGACATTGTTTACAAGGACGGAGCCAGAAAGAAATATGACCGGGTGCACAAATTTTTTTAACCGTAATATAATAGAGTTAAAAAGTGAATTAAAACGAAGATTTCATTAAAACGATAAATAACGGAACATATTACTTTCTAACTAGTGATTCTACGATCTCCGATAGCAAAAAAATACTTACTTGCACACTCATTTTTAATATTAATAAGTTCTTCTTTCTCTATAGCACAAGTTAAAGTGCCGTTAAAATAATCATCACTCATCCGATTACACAAATCAGTTTTAATGAGTTTCATTTTAGAAAAACATCTTTCAACCGTAGCGGTAGCAACATGCAAGACTAAAACCAACTTTATTTAAGCACTACTTTTCATATATATCGTAAATACGACAACAATAAAATGCCCCATGACAACACCATTGGGGTGGTATTCATATTCTAATATATTGTTGACTATCACTTAAACTTGTTATCCCTATTTGTCTTAATAGAAATTGCATAATTATTCACTTATTCTTATTGCCGTAAGCCGTTATTGATGATGATAGACTATACGTAACCAACAAATTAGTCAAGATTTCATACAACCAATCAAAACATGAAAACTTTAAAAGACATAATAAACAATGAAAGATATATGTTACGACTTAAAAACCTGTTTCATCTTTGTGGTGTCGGTTCAATTTTGGATTTTGTAAAATATTGTTAGGATGATGAATAAACTTGTTCGATTAAAAAACCTATTTATGGGCTTTTGTGCTTTAATTTATTAAACTTGTTTCATTTTTTAGCTTTTACAAGATTTTATATTTGTAAGTATACGAACTAAATAATACTAGAGACACATGCAAATAATAAAAAAAAAGTAATATACTTGCCACAATTTCATCGAATGGGTAGTGAACTATTTTTTTTTTTTTTTTTTTTTAGGGTAATTTTCTTTCAAAATCATCATCTTTAGGGTATTTTGTAAAAAATTTGGACAATTTTGCACCTCATAGCTAATACAAAAAAAAATTTCCCGAAGGGCAAAATTGTTCAAATTTTTTGCAAAATACCCTAAAGATGATGAATTTGAAAGAAAATTACCTTCAAAATGAAAAAAAAAAAAAAAAATAGTTCACTACCCATTCGATGAATTTGTGGCAAGTATATTACCTTTTAATATCATTTGCCCCATTTTAATGCACCGGGTGCATTTAAGATACTTTTAAGAAAAATCGACAGTTTTTTCAAAAATTAACACTATATCGAAAAAATCCATGGGGTGCACGTGCACCCGCGGGCACCCCTTGGCTCCGTCCCTGATTGTTTAAGCCATTAAGTGTCGTCCAATGTTCTCTAGAATGTAGATGTATTGAAGTTGCATAAATGATCTATACAACATTATAAAAAAATTGTAAATGGAAGAGTAAACTGCAAAAGTCATATTTATGGTTTGTCAAATTTGACACTAAATTTCATGTCAGAAACAATCGACAAATATCCTTTTTTTGGACACCAAATGTCTTGCAAAAATCATCCTCTTTAGGGAATATTTTTGCAAAATGTTTGGCCAAAACTTTTACAAAAATCCTCCCTCAAAAGACGCAAAGTGCTAGACATTTGACACCTTAAAGGTGATACTTGCCAATGGTTTTTAAGAAGGATGATCAGTGCCAAATTTGACAAATCACAAACATGGTTTTTAGAGTTACTATAAACGGTACTTCATTTATCTCTTAAAATTAAGAAGAATCAATCACAAACTTTTACATTACAACGTTCTCATATTTATCGTCATCTTATACAACGGCGGAACCAGGAAATTAAGTTGTGGGGGCAAACAAAATTTTTTATTTATTTATTTTTATTTTTTTTATTATTATTTTTTTTAGCGATAGTATATTACATAAGAAACTACAATAACATGCTGCAAAAAACCAAGTAGTGTTGAGCAAAAATTTTACCAAGAAGAAACCGGAGCAAAATACAACTAATATCTTAGGTGAAAGGAAATAGTTGTAAGTAAATATTGGCAACCAAAAAAAATACAGTTTATGTTGGAGAAAAAACAAATAATTAGCTTAAGTTAACAAATGTATACACAACTGTTCACAATGAGTATCATTATATTTAATTGGCTACATTGCAAACTAACAAAAGTTTATAAAGCTTTATATACCTATAAAAAATAGAAAATAAGTATTGAACTACAAACACTTAATAGTAACATAATACAGAATTAGACAACTTTACTCAAAGTTATGATATTTTTTAGCTAAATAAGTTAGAAAGATAGAAAAAAGTAACGTGGACACAACCACTAAAAACTTTCTTTTGACACAATACCCAAAAAACCATATTCATAATTCATTCATTTAACTGGTACTTCAAATCTTGACACAATACCCAAACGACATATTCTCTCATCTTTGTCATCTTCATTCTTCTACCGAACGAAATTTCAACAAAAACTCTAGAACCCTTCATAAAAACCATTTCTTTCTTCCCTTTTTTTTCTTACCATGTTTTGGGTTGGGGGCATTCTCGGTTTTTAGTTTTTAGTTTTTAGTGGAGGGCACCATGATTAAATTTCATAAATTAACATTAAAAAATGTGATTATAGAGGAAGCCATGGGGGGCAGTTGCCCTACTATCATGCACATGGATCCGCCCCTGATAATAAACATTACAATATATCTATATCATTGCTCTATCTATAAATGCAGACAATGTAATGAGGCCCATCCGTAATCAATGTTATGTTGTGAATAATGAATGAATAATAATACTGAGTTTCGTACAATATATAACGATCGACAAAGAACAGTTAGAGTTATTTTGGAACGGTAGAAAAAGTTAGGGTTTCTATTTTTGGAGAGACATTGATACCATGTTATCTTGTGAATGAAAAATAATACCCACTCCGTCTCAAAATAAGTGTCCGATTTAACTTTTCAGAGTCAAACTGGTTCAACTTTAACCTTAAATATTTATTTTTGTGAATAATGAATGAATAATAGTACTTGATTAAAAATTATACCGTTAAAAAACACACTTAAAAGCCAATCATTTATATATTTTGCATCAAATATTATATAACACCGACAAAAATAGTTAGAGTTGAGTTATATTAAATACCAAATTTTTTTTACATACCAAGGGACTCATCCCCACCATACATCTAAAAAGAAATCAATTGTTAAGATTAAAAACATTTTAATATTTCATACATTTTTTATAATTTAAATATCTCTTAAACCGTTAATCGTTAAGCGAAAATAATTATATCATCGCGACGAGCATTTAATTATCTTTCTATAGACGAGCACTTGGATATACATTCGACAAAAAAAAAAAAAAAAAAAAAAAAAAAAAAAAAAAATCGTTTTTTTCACGTTTTTTTTCATAGCCGAAAAAATCATATGTGGTATATCACATGTGATATTCCATATCACATGTGATATTACTGTAATATCACATTTGATATGTAATATCACACATGATATATCATATGTGATTTTTTCGGCCACGAATAAAAACATGAAAAAAAAACAAAAAAAATTGTCGAAAATATATCAAAGTGTCTATCTATAGAAAGATAATTAAATGCTCGTCATAACGATATATTTTTTTCGCTTAACGATTAACAGTTTGAAAGATATTAATATTTGAAAAAAAATGGATGAAAGTGGGGTTTTTTTTAAATTGTTGGGATTAATCTAATCCATTAGATCAAATAAAAATAGAGGGAAGATGGAAGGTGGAGATTAGTCCCTTGGTATGTAAAAAAAGTTTGATCCTTAAATAATCTTAAATCAAATAGTTAAGGTTAAAGTTGAACCACTTTGACTCTAAAAAGTCAAACTAGACACTTATTTTGGGACGGATGTAGTAATAATAATGAGTTTGGTACAATATAAAGAATACCACGGGCTTGAGCCCAACTAAATAATATGCCGACCAGTATTCTGAAAGGCTCAAGGCGCACTAAGGCGCAAAGGGGGGCAATGAGCCTCGAGTCGAGAAATATTTTAAGGCGCGGGATTCATGAATGCGAGACGCACTAAAAACATTAAGTTTTTTTTATAACATAAAAGACCATTTATGTAGCTTAAATAACAAAAAATAACGTTAAAATACTTAATGCATGACACATATTGCCATTATAAATATTAAAATGGATCAGTTGTCACTTCTAAAATGGATCAACTCTTTGGCTCGATGACTTATATAGAGATTAAAATTTATATCAGACTAAATATGCTTGTGTCCTACACTTGTAGCTTACATCTAACAAAGCTCACAATTTAACCCAAATATCAAGCAAGCAACATATTAATATTCAAGACACAATGCCATATTTTCATGATAATATGTCGTAAAGAAAATACTTAATAAAACAAAGTAACTTCTTAAAGAAAATTCCAACCAATAAAATGAACATAAAATTAATTCACTATCTTATCTTAATATTAAAAAAAAAAAAAAAAAAAAAAAAAAAAAAAAAAAAAAAAAAAGTTACATCTCCTAGGCGCAAAAATCCCCAAGGCACAAAGGCGCAAAAAGCCCTCAAGGCGAGCGCTTTTGTGGGATTCATGCATGTCATGAGGCTCGAGCTGAAAAAAGCCCAAAGGTTAGAGCCTTGCGCCTAGGCGCGCCTTATGTGCGATTTTGACAACAGAGATGCCGACTAACGAGTAACGATTAAACCATGAACGTTCAGTGAACATTTCATGAACCGTTCGGTAAAATGTTCGTTTATTTATTAAATGAATGAACATGAACAATATTTTACGTTCGTATAGTTAAATGAACGAACATGAATAAAGGTCGGGTCCGTTCATTTATGTTCGTGAACTCCGATTATGTGGTGATTAACGTTCATTTATGTTTATTTATATGTTTATATTTGTATATCATATCTCTTAATTATATACTTTGAATATTGGTCTGTTTAAACAAAACAAAACTTATAAAATAAAATAGCGCATAATTTAATAAAGTTTTTGTTTGTTTTTCTACGTTCATTTATGTTCGATCGTTTATATTCGTTTAGGGTCTTAATGAACGAACATAAACGAACATGAACAACTAATTATCTTAATAAACAAACATGAACAAGAAAATTCATCTGTTTAATCGTCCGTATCCGTTTATTTGTCCGGTTAAAATTAAATAAACGAACATTAACAAAGCTCCGTTCGTGTTCCTCCGGTTCGTTTATATCCTAGTCCTATCTAGTATTTAGAAATGGTGCGCATCCCTAGCTAAAAAGTGATAAATGCAATTAAAAACAACAAACAATATATTCAAATTTACTTGAGCGTACATGGGGCATGCATGGCTGTGTATATATATATATATATATATATATATATATATATATTTTGCCATATGTACTTCGTTTTCTTTCAAATACAAGTCACTAACATATTAGAATTTAGCACCTCTGAAATTTTAATTATTTGAAATCCATAAATATACAAAACTGAAATTGCCATTGTAAAATTGGTATGTTATAGGAACAAACTTATTGGAGCTTTGACCTTATGAGAAATAATATAAGTTTGTTGAGTTGATTAAACATGTAATATCATTTAAAAAGAAGCAAATTAAGTTTCCAAAAATCAAAAGCCATTTCAAGTAATTTTTAACCAGTTTTGTCAAACCTAACCATTACACAAATCATTGTGATACTTGATTAACATAAAAATATGTCACGTATGACACACTTAATTATAAACAATAAACCTAAAAGCTATAATTTAAAAGTTACTCCGTATTACTCCTATATATCTCGTGCTTTAGCTCATATACAAACTCGTTCTCCCAATATACATATTCCTCATGGCTGAACCAACCACCATTTCACCATCACTATCCACCCAACAGCCACCACTCCAGGACCGCATAGCAATCGTCACGGGCGGCTTTGGTGGCATCGGCCAAGCAATCGTCCTCCATCTCGCTTCCCTGGGAGCCAAACTCATAATTGCGGACCTCACCACCTCCACACTCCCTTTAACTCTCTCCCCAAGTCGAGCTTTCGCCTTCAAAACCGACATATCTGACCCAAACCAAGTAAAATCCTTATTCGACTTCGCAGAAACCACCTTCAACTCACCACCCCACATCTTGGTAAACTGTGCAGGAGTAGCTGACCCTACATTCTCCACAATATCAACAACTTCCTTAGAAACATTCGACAAGATCATGTCCATAAACACAAGAGGGACATTTTTATGTTGCAAAGAAGGCGCAAATAGATTAAAAAAAGGTGGTGGTGGGAGGATTATTTGTGTTACGTCATCTCAAGTAGCGGCTTTGAAGCCAGGGTATGGGACATACACTGCTTCCAAAGCCGCTGTTGAGGTGATAGTGAAGATTATGGCTAAGGAATTAAAAGGAACTGGGATCACAGCGAACTGTGTGGCCCCAGGTCCTATAGCGACTGAAATGTTTTTTAAAGGCAAAACCGAGGAGATGATTCAAAAGGTTATTGGTGTAAATCCGTCTAGTAGGCTCGGGACAACGGATGATATTGCTCCGCTGGTCGGGTTTTTGGCCAGTAATGCCGGTGACTGGATTAACGGTCAGGTTATTAGGGTTAATGGTGGCTATGTGTAATGTTTCTTTCTTGCATGGCCGTACAAAGACGTTTAGAAAAGATATGTTTTACAAAAGTTTGAAATTTTAATTTATTATGGTTTGTACGAGTTACGTTGCATGTGCTAAAATTCATGCAATATGCGTCAAGTTTTTCTTGAAGTTTATGTTAAATGTGTTTAAATTGTGTTATTTCTTTACTTCTATAAAAATAAACATCATACAATCGATGTGCATTTAAATTTATAAAACGAAGTTGATGCATATCGATGTTTGTTTTCAAGCAATCTATTTAGAGAATTTCAATTCAACTATAATATTTTGACGATATATATTGTATTGTTTTCACAAATCTTTTAATTCGATGTGAACATTTTGTTAATGTCACATTCTTTTTGTATAATCCTGAAATCCTCCCAATAGGGAGATGCCAATATGTATTAAGTATTAACTAATTAACGTTTTTTTCTACATTTCGCTATGTTTCACTAGCACAAAATATATGTATTTAAACATTAAATGTAGTAAGAAATTAAATGACATTTTTCTATCTTACCAAAGGATTGACGGAGTTTTTTAAGTAACTGCAATTTAAAAAAATAATGACTAAAGTATAGCATGTTCGATAATATTGACAATTGTATGGTGTTTTTTCTATTATTTTTTTTTTTTTATTTAAATTTTAACTCCCATTTATTTGATTACATGACGCAGATGGGTCATTATTTAAAAAAAAAAAATGCAATTTGTTAGTAGTAAGAAACTCGTTTCTAACAACCATGATTATTTAATTAATTCTAATTTTTATTCAAAGTCACTATCTTTCATCTTTCATATGAAAAATCATATGTCGTTCTAAATAGATTTACAAATTATAAAAGATACCAAATTACCAAGAGTTCACCATAGGAATCAGAAATGAGAGCTTATTTACTGATATATAAAATGGGTTGTATTCAGAATAAGATGGATCATGGATATATAGATTGGTAACTGTGCAAAACACGACTCAGTGTAGAAAAACTGAATCTAAATGATTCTTAAGTACTTTTATTAATGAAAACCAAAGATTACAAACTCAATCTGTTCTAAAAAAGAATAACAAAAGCTTGATCTCAATCAAGAATACAACAAAGGATATAAGAGAATACAATAATTTCTGGATGGATGCAAAGATTGAGAGAGTAGCTTAATATATAGGAGAAGCATCATCATAGGTCGTTTTCGAGAGAGAAGACAAGGAAAACGGCTCAAGTGAGCACTAATGAAATGGGACAAAGTAAACGGGAGTATATCAATCTTAGATTGCACTATGGCCCTTGAATATTTGCTCAGAAGACCTCTAGCCCTTCAACCATTATGCTCAAGCCTCAAATCTTTGATAACTTGACACAATACACTCTTTAATATCGAGCAATATCACCAAGAGGATCCTCAAAGGACTAAACCTGAAAGGCCAAAGTTACCAAGTTAGTCCTTAAGGTTATAAACAGTATCAGATGAGGTCATTCTCACAACATCCTCCCTTCATCTGATATCTGGTAGATGTCAATTAGCCTCAGTTTCTTAACCAAATATTTGTGCTGTAATGTATCCAACCCATTAGTGAGGATATCTGCAATTTGATTTGCAGAATCCACTTTAACAGTTTTAATCACACCATTCAAAATTTTTTCCCTCACAAAATGTAGATCAATTTCAAGGTGTTTTGTTCTTTCATGAAAAACAGGGTTGGCTGCAATTTTGATTGCAGAATTGCTGTCACAGTGAAGTGAAACAGGAAGAAAATTATCAAGGTTTAAATCCTTTAAGATTTTTAAAATCCAAATTACTTCACTAGTGATTGAGGCAAGAGCTTTATACTCTGCTTCAGTTGAGGATTTAGAAAGAGTAGATTGTTTCTTGTTTTTCCAAGAAACAAGGGTGTTATTCAAGAAAACACAATAACCAACTACAGATCTCCTGGTAACTATACATTTTGCCCAGTCAGCATCAGAATAAGCCTTAAGAGACATACCTGATCCTTTAACAATCTGAATACCCATACTTGGAGATCCTTTGAGATATCTCAATATCTTGAAAGCAATTCTGAGATGAGACTTAAGAGGACAATGCATAAATTGACTTAAACAATGAACCGCATAAGTAATGTCAGGTCTGGTATTAGTCAAGTAAATCAATTTGCCCATACGTTTAGATTGAAGTGGATCTAAACTGGATCATTATCAGTGATGTTATCAAAAGCTGGATCATTATCAGTGGGCTCATTAGTTAAGACAAGTTTAGATTGAAGTGGTGTTTTAGCAGATTTGCAAGCAAGCATACCATACTCAGACAACAAGTCAAGGCAATATTTTCTTTGGTTTAAACAAATACCGCTCTTAATATCATTAACTTCAATTCCAAGAAAATATTTTAACTTTCCTAAGTCCTTGATCATGAATTTGGAAAGAAAAACCTTAAACTTATCAATTTCAGTAACACTATTGCCAGTTATAATAATATCATCAACGTAAACCAGCAAGGTAAGAAAAACACCATTATCAGACTTAGTATAGAGAGAATAGTCAGATTTGGTTTGACTAAACCCATTTTCAATTAAGGCAGAGGTAAGTTTGGCATTCCATTGCCTAGGGGCTTGTTTAAGACCATACAAAGATTTCTTAAGTCTGCACACTCTAGTATCATCGTTAGGAAAATATCCTTCGGGTAATTTCGTATAGAAAGCTTCTTCGAGATCACCATAAAGGAAAGCATTGTTAACATCAAGTTGAAAAACAGGCCAACTATTATGAATAGCAATAACAAGTAAACATCTAATAGTGACCATTTTTACAACAGGAGAGAATGTTTCTTCAAAGTCAACCCCTTCCTTTTGATTAAAGCCTTTGGCAATGAGTCTGGCTTTATATATATCGACTTCTCCACTAGATTTAAACTTAATTTTCCACACCCACTTATTACTTATAGCCTTTCTACCAGGAGGTAATTCACATATTTCATAAGTATCATTCTTATTTAAAGCTTCCATTTCATCATTCATAGCATCAATCCAATAGGGATATTTAGAAACTTCAAAGAAAGACTTTGGTTCACTAATTTTATTAAGTTGAGTGGTAAAACAATAATTTGCAGAATCTAGTTTAGAGTAGTTGACAAATTTCTCAAGACCATATTTGACTTTAGAGTCAACAACGAAATCATTATAATTTCTTGGAAACACGGAAGGTCTAGAAGACCTTCTCAAAGGTACTTCACCCTGAACAGAAGGATTTGAAATTTGATTCAAATTACCCTCAGAGATGTTGTTTTCTTTAAGTGTAGCAACCATCTCATCCTTATCGGCAAAATCATTATCACTGTTTTGATCAGTGACAGGGATTCCGCCAGATAATGGAGAGTAGTCGCCTTCACTTTGTGACAAAGAATCACTATTCAGCTTATGGTCTACTCTCTCTTCATCATCGGGTAGTTCAGGGGTTTCGACATCGAAAAAGTTCAAGTGGTTCAAGCCTTGAAAAACATTTTCAGAAGTATCTTTGTTCGTATTCAAAACAGATTCCTTAAAAGGAAATATAGTTTCAAAGAACTTAACATCCCTTGAAAAAATGAACTGATGTTTATCAAGGCTATATAACTTAATTAGAATACCCCATCATAACACATTTCTCAGATCTACTGCTCATTTTATCATTATTGTTAACAGTAGTAGCAAAGCACAAGCAGCCAAACATTCTTAAATCAGAGAGAGTAGGTTTTTTTTTTTTTTTATTATATATCATTTCGAACGGAGATTTCCCATTAAGGACTGAAGAAGGTAATCTGTTAATAAGAAAGGTAGCAGTAAGAATGCATTCAGTCCAAAATCTAAGAGGAATTCCCCCCTGAAACAAAAGGGATCTAGCCACATTCAATAAGTGCCTATGTTTTCGCTCAGCAATACCATTTTGCTGTGGAGTGTATGCACAAGATCAGGTCTGATGGATAATACCTTTTGTTTCACAAAACTTAGAAAAGGTTTGATTAACAAACTCAGTCCCATTATCACTTCTAAAACTTTTGACCTTTTTTTTCCAATTGAGTTTCAAGTAAATTATAAAAAACAGTGATATAGTGAACAACTTCTTCTTTAGTTTTGATTAGGTATACCAAAACAGCCCTAGTGAAATCATCCACAATAGTCAAGAAGTATCTGTAACCTTCTCTACTAGCAACCTTATAAGGTCCCCAAAGATCTAAATGGATAAGATCACTTAAAGCAGTAGTGGAATGATCACTTAAAGGAAATGGTTCTCTAGTTTGTTTAGCTCTTTGACAGATTTCACAAACAATGTTTTGATTCTTAGATTGAAATTTCAAATCAGGTTTCAAAACATTTAGAACAGGGTCTGCAGGGTGACCAAGCCTGCAGTGCCAGTCAAATTGAGAGAGGTTGGTTAGAAAAGAGGAAGTGCTACTATTACAAGAAATACCTCCAGAGTTGAAATAATATAGGCCACCACATTGATTACCAATCCCCAGAACTTTTCCCATTTTCAAATTCTGATTCAAGAAATAACATTTGTTCTCATCAAAGGCAACCAGAATTTTATTATCCTTGGCAAGTTTATGAACAGAAATCAGAGTAACACAGTATTCTGGGATAACCAGAACATCATATAGTGTTAAGGACTTATTTAGTTTGAGATTTCCAATTTTAGTAATAAAGGCCTCTGATACATTAGGATGACCAACCTTTATTTCAAGATCAGAAATAACAAGGACATTAACTAAGTCCTTATCAGTGTATGTCATGTGTTGGTTAGCACCAGAATCGATGATTTTTCCATCTGAATTAAGTTTAGGTTTTAAACTGCTATTTGTGAAGAAAAACTTATGAAAATTTTGGTTAAAGATTTTACTTGTATTACAATATGTACCTGCCATATTGGCTTGCACATTGTTCCCATTGAGAGAGTTGTATTTCATGAGAGAGAGAGAGAGAGAGAGAGAGAGAG
This sequence comes from Artemisia argyi, assembly GCA_030686995.1. Classification (NCBI taxonomy): domain Eukaryota; kingdom Viridiplantae; phylum Streptophyta; class Magnoliopsida; order Asterales; family Asteraceae; genus Artemisia; species Artemisia argyi. The sequence goes on from CM060694.1 coordinate 37,649,447, forward strand.
AGAGAGAGAGAGAGAGAGAGAGAGAAAGAGAGAGAGATTAGAGTACTGAGTTGTTCATCTGTGAAACCAGATGAAGAACCAGTGCCGTAGGATGGCCCAGAACTAGAAGATGAACCAGGACCAGAAGCAAAAGAGTTGTTGTTAGAATAAAAAATTTTGTTGTTGTTCTAAGATCTATGATTGTTCCCCTTTTTTCCAAAGTTTGGAGGGAACCCAATCAATTTGAAACATCTTTCTTTGGTGTGCCATTATAACCACAATTTTCAAAAATAACAGTAGAACCAGAACCAGTGTTTCTCCTATAATCAGAAACTCTATTAAAGTTGGCAGAGGCATTATTAGTCTGATTAGTAGGAATAGCACTAGGTTGATTTGATTGATTAACAATTCTAAAAGAGAAAGAAGAATTATGGGTTCTGCTAGAACTTCCAGCAACCACATTCTTATGTGATTCCTCACTACAGATGATAGCATAAGCACCTTTGACATCAAGCAAAGGATCTCTAGATAATATGTTGCTTCTAATTTACATGTAAGTATCATCAAGACCCATTAAGAATTGCATTAGTTTCATAAGTTGATTATGCCTTTTAAAATCATCTGCAGCATGACAAGTACACCTAGGCAGTTTAACCATAGCATCAAATTGTTTCCACAAGGTGCTTAACTTGTTAAAGTATTTAGAGACAGTGGTGCCATTTTGAGTTAATGAATTTGTCTTATGATGCAAGTTAAATGTCACAGATCCATCAACCCTATCAAAGGTATCTTTTAATTCATTCCAAACATCACAAGCACTTTTAGAAAAAATTTGCCCAAGAAATAACTATATCCCATTGTTTACCCAAAACCTCATCTGTATGAGACCTCCTACATGTACCATCAATAAATCCAGTTTTATTCTTACCCTCAAGGGCTAAGAGCATAGCACAAGACCACACATTGTAGTTTTCAGTTCCTTTAAGTTTTATAGAGATAACAGTTAAAGCAGCTGAATCATTAGGATGTAAATGTAATGGGTGACTTAAGTCCAGTTTGCTGATTAATGTGACATTATTATCATTATCAGGTTCAAATTCCTCATCATGAACAGACATAATGAATCAAGTAACATGCACAAGCACACAAGATAAGGAAGAGAATGAAGTTCCCAAGCTTTCCTTGCCACTAAACTGGTAGGTCAAGGGCGCATACAAGCACAACAACAACAGAAAGGACAAAGCGGCAGCTAATTACACTAAAGAACAGCATATAAGCAGATAAACAGCATCAACACCACAAACACAACAAAAACAACCTCCAACAACCCAACTCCTACTCCCTATCAATCTAAACAAGAATTAAAAAACTGAAAAATAAAGAGAGAGAGAGAGAGAGAGAGAGAGAGAGAGAGAGAGAGAGAGAGAGAGAGAGAGAGAGAGAGAGAGAGAGAGAGAGAGAGAGAGAGAGAGGTGTTATAGAGCACGCAAAAAACAACAGCAACGGAATAACAGCCCTACTACACCCTAGATTCACTTAGTCTAGGGATATAGCAGAAACACAGCCGGAACCCAGAACCAGTATCCAAGATCACCAAACAATAATTTTGAAATTAGGACAAAACCAAATTACCACCTCCAATAAAAAAATCAGCACCAGATGTGCAGATAAAACCCACTTAATTATCACCAGAAGCCTTAAAATAACAAAAGCCCCAAATAGTACCAAACCTTAATTTTCCAAAAAAAGGTGTTTTACAAAAAAAATTTAGATCTGATCAATCCGCTAATTAAATCTTTCAAATAATAATCAATTCTGAAAACCCCCTAAATTCTTATGAAACCCTAAAAAATTTAAATCGATAATCAGAGCAAGATTTTGCAACCTGTCTCTGATACCATGTAGAAAAACTGAATCTAAATGATTTTTAATTACTTTTATTAATGAAAACCAAAGATTACAAACTCAATATGTTCTCAAACATAATAACAAAAGCTTGATCTCAATCAAGAATACAACAAAAGATATAAGAGAATACAATAATTTCTGGATGGATGCAAAGATTGAGAGAGTAGCTTAATATATAGGAGAAGCTGTTTGAATTATGATATCATGACAATCATATAAAATAAACCAAACACATCAAGTGAGCATAGCGGAAGCAATTATAACAAGATCATATAACATGTAATTAATTAATCAATAATAAATAGTAAACGTACCTTTGTGATTCTAGCCCGAACAAGAATCAATTGCAATCTTCAAACCAAGAACCCTAATTAGGGTTTATGTGGATTATAAGAATTACCCCTTACCTCTTTTGTAATTCAATCCAAGAATCAAACAATAGTGTGTTTGAATCGTGTTCTTGTACACACGTACTAATTCAAGTAAAAGTTTATGCAAGTAAATCAAACACAAAACTTTGTTTAGCAATGAAAATTGAAAACCCTTAAGGGTTTAGGTTTTGGATCGACTAGGGACAAGAGAAGGAGAGAAAACACCAAGATGTGTGTGTACAAGTTATGAGAAACAATGAATCTTGGGTTTGTATTTATACTAGAGTTTACTTGGAGCTCAAGGCACAAAGGAGGTGGAACCTCCTTATGGCCGATCGGTCATGGATCCCCCTAAGGGATTCCAGAACCTTCTCTTGTTTCCAATTAAACACAGGTATTACTTTCTAAATCTTCGTCTAACGGTCGTTAGTCATTTTCCGTTAAATACTAACGGTCGTTGCTAGTTTTGTGTTTATTAACAATTAAATATAACATTTATAAATAATTATTCTTTTACTCTTCATACGTATTGTGTGCAATCCCGTGATCTTGAGTTCGATCCTAACACACAACTATTATTATAATGTCTATAAAACCAACAACTCCCACTTAGACATATCATAATAGTGTGATCACATCGGTTAGCGTCTTGCAACACGCCGATGCCTCTAGTACAACTCGAGTAAGGCTCCTGTAAAACCTTTTAATGATTTCTCATTTTTACTATCCCTTTGTTACTAATACCATGTTAAAAAGGATATGGATCTAGGTTATTCCTTAATTAACCATTCTGTTTCTCGTTGTTAGAAATTGACAAGATTACCAAATCTTCTGAACCTTTCAGGAAAGACCTTGGGCGTGGCCATGCAAACATCTTGACAAACCTACGAGGGGCCCAGTAGTATTAAACTCCAAAAATTAATTTGAAGGAACAAATTCTATATTGATTACAAGCAAAACACACAAACTTTGTAACACTTCTGAAAACAACCCTTATGACTACCAGTTACGTATAGCGTTAAGTTGTTCCACAAAAATGTATTACATTCATGACCGTTATCTTGTATCTCAAGTCTAAGGATAACTTCTTATGATTTACTTAATGACAAGATCCATAAAGTAACATCATATAGTCGGGATAAGTCCTATATTCAGTATCATCGAATATCATCTGAAATGGAATGACTACGCATCAATATACTTCAAGTATATTATACCAACCTTCAGATTTGTCTTAATTTAATAATATTCTCATATTATTAACTGACAACGGACAATTTAAAATAACTTTTATTCATGGATTTAAACATGCAAAAATAGGACAACAATAATTAATAATAGAAATAAACATACCAACATACTTTATTTCATTAAAATAATAATTGTTTACAATATCCTTTATCCAAATACTAATCACAGTTATGAATGAAACTACTAGCTAATTTAAGCTCAATTCCATTGGCTAATTCATTAAGTTTTTCTTTCGCCAAAGCCTTAGTGAATGGATCAGCTAAGTTATCATCTGTGTGAACTTTCAGCAGATTTATTTGACCTTCGTTAACCTTTTTACGAACAAAGTGATACTTCCGTAGAAAATGTCTGGTGCCTCTCATGACTCCAGGTTCATTGGCAAATATGATTGCAGCAGAATTGTCATAATACATATTAATAGGTAATTCAATTGAAGGCATAACACCAAGCCCTGAAACGAATTTCCTAATCCAAACAGCCTCCATAGCAGCTTCTGAAGCAACAATGTATTCAGCTTCTGTTGCAGACATCGCAATTGTACTCTGTTTCTTGCTCTTCCAGTCTACTGCTCCTCCATTAATAACAAAGACATAACCCGTCTGATACTTCGAATAATCTTTATTACTTTGAAAGGACGCATCGCAGAAACCTGTAACACAAAGTTCTGCAGCTGGTTCTCCACCATATACCAAAAACATATCTTTTGTATTTCTCAAATACTTAAGAATATGCTTAACAGCAATCCAATGTAATTCACCTGGATTCTGCTGAAATTGACTGGTGATATTTTGAGCAAACGCCACATCTGGCCTTGTGCATTTTACCGCATACATAATAGATCCTATAGCCGTAGCATAAGGAACTTTACTCATGCGAGCCACCTCAGCAGGTGTTGAAGCACAAAACTCATCACATAAGTCATGTTTTACTTCCATCGACAAATATCCTTTCTTGGAATTTTGCATATTGAACCTTTTCAATATTTTGTCAATGTAAGCACTTTGACTTAATCCGATTAACCGCCTTGATCTATCTCTATAGATTTTGATTCCCAGAATGTATGCAGCTTCTCCTAAATCTTTCATAGAAAAGCACTTTCCAAGATATGCCTTAACTTTTTGCAAACTTGGAATGTCTTTTCCCATGACTAATATGTCATCAACATATAAGATTAGGAAAATTACATTATCACTCCCACTAGCTTTGTGATACACACATGGCTCATCAAGATTCAGAGTAAATCCAAACTTTTTTATTTCAGCATCAAATCTCTTGTTCCATTGTCGTGATGCTTGCTTCAACCCATAAATGGATTTTTGAAGTTTGCATACACGATTTGGAAACTTTGGATTTTCAAACCCTTCTGGTTGTGCCATATAGATGTCTTCATTTAGATGACCATTTAAGAAAGCGGTTTTCACATCCATTTGCCATATCTCATAGTCATAGTACGCTGCTATAGCTATGAGAATCCTTATAGCTCTTATGTCTGCTACAGGAGAAAAAGTCTCCTCGTAATCAATTCCAAAAGTTTGAGTAAAACCTTTAGCAACCAGACGAGCCTTATAAGTGTGTGCATTTCCATCCATGTCAGTCTTAATCTTGTAGAGCCATTTACTCCCAACTACCTTGGCACCAGGAGGAAGGTCTACTTCTGTCCAGACTTCATTATCATGCATGGATTGTATTTCCCCATTCATAGCAGCTTTCCATTTTTCCTTTTCAGGACTATTAATGGCAGCTCTATAACTAGTAGGTTCATTAAGATCCCCTAGTATATTTTCCTCAACCTCTACATTAAGACATATACGGTCAGGAGCTTTCACAGATCTTGAAGATCTGCGAATGGGAACTACTTCAACTTCCGGTGAAGGACCCAGACTTTCAGGTTCTACAGGAAGTGTGCTAGTGTTTTCTGAAGGTAATGCATTATCTTGATCATATTCTAGATCATATACTCTCCCACTGACTTCTTGAGATACAAGATCACTTTCAAGAAAGTCACCATACCTTGCAACAAACACTTTGTTCTCAGGTGGGTAGTAAAAGTAGTAACCCATTGTTTCCTTTGGGTTTCCTACAAAAATGCACTTTACAGATCTTTGTTGGAGTTTATCTTGTGAGTCACGTTTAACATACGCCTCACAACCCCAGACCTTTAATAAGACAAATTCGGAGCTTTTCCAGTCCATATCTCATATGGTGTCTTATCAACCTTCTTTGTGGGAACCATATTCAAAATACGAACAGCTGATTCAAGAGCATAATCCCAAAAAGACAAAGGAAGATTAGTAAGATTATACATTGATCGAACCATGTCCAACAATGTACGATTCCTTCTCTCAGATACACCATTTTGTTTTGGAGTATATGGAGATGTGAGATTCTGGACAATTCCATTCTCAGTTAAGAAATCTTTAAAATCTTGACTAAGGTATTCACCACCTCGATCAGAACGAAGAGATTTAATCTTCTTTCCTAATTGCAATTCTACTTCTGCTTTGAAAACTTTAAATGTTTCAAACACCTCATGTTTATGTTTAAGTAAATAAACATAACCATAACAGCTGAAATCATCTGTAAAAGTTAAGAAGTAAACAACACCTCTCCTTGACACATGTCTAAGTGGTCCACGCACATCAGTATGTATCAAACAAAGTAGATCTGAAGTTCTTTCCATATTGCTATGAAAAGGTTTCTTAGTCATCTTTCCAGAAATACAAGACTCACATTTATCAAATGACTGATCATTGATATTTTTCAAAAGCCCATCTTGTTGCAGCTTTTGCATGCGAGTCTTGCCTATATGGGCAAGTCTACAGTGCCAAATGTAAGAAGAATTCAAGTCATACTTCATTCTCTTACTAATGTTGTACATTGAATTATTATTATTGTTGGACATACAATTGTTCATATCAATTTCAAACGCACCATTCACAACAACAACATTAAAATAAAATACACCATTTAAATAAACAAAAATTTTATTGCCATCAATAGTATGAGTAAAACCAAGATCCAACAAACATGAAAAGGAAACAACACCTCTAATTATAGAAGGTGCATAATGACAATTGTTTAAAATGAGTACTAAACCAGAAGGTAAAACTAAATTAAACACTCCTATGGCTTCAACTGCTGCTTGTGCTCCAATGCCCACATGCAGAAATTGCTCCCCAAAAGCTAGTCTCCTTTCCTCTCTAAACCCCTGTAGTGTATTACAAATGTTAATACCACATCCAGTATCATATACCCAAGAATTTAATTTATGAGATAAAGTAAATAATTCAATGACAAATAAGTTGCCCAGTCTTCTTAACCTTATTGTTTCGCAAGTCATCGAGATAAAGAGGACAATTCCTCTTCCAGTGACCCATCACCTTGCAGTAATGGCATCCTTGATCCTTCTTTGGATTATTCTTCATAGGAGGGTTCTTCTTAGGTTGAGGTGGTTGATAAGCCATAACTTGTTTATTTTTATCAGCCCTACCCTTTCCCTTACCCTTCTTCTTGTTCGCTTTTGGCTTGTTAATTCTATTCCCTTGAATAGCAAGTACCTGGGGTGTAGGAGCCTTTTGTGGTAACCCTTTCTCATAATCAATGAGCAGTGCGTGCAATTCACTTACTGTCTTCCCCACGCAATGCATATTGAAGTTCCTCACAAAACCACTAAATTCCTTGTTAAGGGATCTATTGATTAAGTTCACAGCCATATCATTGTCATATGGTTTCTTAAGTGTTTGTAGTTGATCCATGAAACTCTTCATTTTCAACACATGAGCACGCACAGGTTCACCATCACCCTGCTTACAACCATGTAGAGCCTCCATCAAATCATAAATCTCTACATTTGATGGTTTCTCATATAGTTTCTTGAGTTCATCAATCATGTTCATAGGGAAGTATTCTTCAAACTGCCTTTGAAGAGCTGGTGACATTACCCCTAACATCATTGCGGCCACATCAATATGTTCCTTACAAGTTATTTTCCATTCAGCCTTGGCAGCCTCAGTAGCTTCAGGACCTTCAGGTTTAGCAGGACAAGGCGTTTTCAAGATTTCAAGTTGACCAGTTACTCGCAGGACAATCCTGAGTGAACGATACCAATCAATGAAATTTTCTGAGCCAGTCAATTTTTCTCGTTCAAAGTAAGTTTTGAACACAGAACGAAAGTTGGTGTTATCAGTTTGAGCCATTTCTACAGATAAAGAAAGTTCAAAACATTAGTATTTTTGATAATACAATTTTTCAAGAAAATTAAAATACCCAAGGAAATCACATCCATAGAATAATCTTGAAAACTAGGATCCTCCATAAACATAGTTTCATCACATCAGTTGATCTGCTAGTAATGAAAGTATAATATGAGGTAACTTGTCGTACAATAATTGGCATAACATTTGTCCAATTCCTAGATTTATGGGATTTACAATCACAAAACATTTGTATTGTAAGCATGTTTAATCCCCATCTTAATGCCTTGAGTCTAAGATCTCACTTCCTACTCAATTTAAGTCGTCTAACTTAAAAACTGCAAACTCACAAATCCATCACATCAGTTGATCTGCTAGCAATGAATTTATGAAATTTACCTTTCCATTGCAATCTCGCCAAGTTCTCACATGACGTAAATTACAACTTCAAGTGTTCTTAATTAGATGGCATTTGACTTAATTTTTATAAGGGTATTAATTTTGATGTGATCAAAATAATGTATGAAGAAGCATGCATACAACTTCATAACATTGGTTTTACAAAACATTTTTATTACCAATTTGCTAAGAGTAAAATAGCAAAGTTTTGATTGAGATATCGGGTTCACCAATTAAAGAATTACCAACAATTATCGTCCACTATATCGTACTTTTGCATAAGCCCTAAGGCTTAGTGTTTCGGATAATTATTGTGGAATTGGGGTGAATTCACCCTTAAGATGACAGTGTACATGTAATGGTTGTTCAGTAAGTCTAATTTACACACAAATGAGCGTTAAGATAGAATGTTGTCTATCTAAGGCCACAATTTAATGTGAAGCCAACCTTATACCCATCTTGTAGTGTGTAAACTTCGGTCGGGACTAGTTAACCATTACGTACAAAAACATCAATCAATCAATCATTTGAAATTTAAGCTCTTAAAAACCAAAATAATTTCGCCATTTATTTAGTCTGTATTATTTTTCTATTAAAAAAATTACCCTTTTCGTTTATAAACATGTCTAACATAATAATAAACAAAACAAGTAATATAAAATAAAAAATAAAAAATAAAACAACCAAATAAACATATACATAACATAACAATTAAATATGTATAAAACATGTAGCCACATGCAAATCTTATTCAATAGTCCTATTAATAATCAAGTCTAGGTGTATAATGTATTTATTCAATTAAGGCTTTCTTCTTTTAGGAAAAAGAGTCACATACATCGATAAATCAATTGCGTAAGCCAAAACTAAACAAATACCACATAGCACATAATTGATTACTTAATATTGGAGTCTTCCCCAATTCGACATCTATTAATAAATTTACATGTTTCGATATAACTTAACAATTAATTCATATATCCAATTTAAACCATTTAAATTATCACATAATTAAATCCATGCAAATATGCACTTTTTCATGGATTACGCTTAACAATTAACATATTGCACCAAGATCGTTTACTAAAATGCATAACCAATTACATGACATCCTAGGGTTTCTAATCATATTAAAAATCAAAAGCAAAACCCTAAAACCCTAAAAGGTCTAAATCGACCCAATAAAAAAATTAGAGTTAGGAATCGAAAAACCCTAAAAACATGTAATTAAACGAATCAAGATTCAATTTTTATGCGCTTCGATAATTAATTACACATTATAACGGCTCTAGATGCCACTATTAGAATTATGATATCATGACAATCGTATAAAATAAACCAAACACATCAAGTGAGCATAGCGGAAGCAATTATAACAAGATCATATAGCATGTAATTAATTAATCAATAATAAATAGTAAACGTACCTTTGTGATTCTAGCCCGAACAAGAATCAATTGCAATCTTCAAATCAAGAACCCTAATTAGGGTTTATGTGGATTATAAGAATTACCCCTTACTTCTTTTGTAATTCAATCCAAGAATAAAACAATAGTGTGTTTGAATTGCGTTCTTGTACACACGTACTAATTCAAGTAAAAGTTTATGCAAGTAAATCAAACACAAAACTTTGTTTAGCAATGAAAATCGAAAACCCTTAAGGGTTTAGGTTTTGGATCGACTAGGGACAAGAGAAGGAGAGAAAACACCAAGATGTGTGTATACAAGTTATGAGAAACAATGAATCTTGGGTTTGTATTTATACTAGAGTTTACTTGGAGCTCAAGGCACAAAGGAGGTGGAACCTCCTTATGGCCGATCGGTCATGGATCCCCCCAAGGGATTCCGGAACCTTCTCTTGTTTCTAATTAAACACAATTATTACTTTCCTAATCTTCGTCTAACGGTCGTTAGTCATTCTCCGTTAAATACTAACGGTCGTTACTAGTTTTGTGTTTATTAATAATTAAATATAACATTTATAAATAATTATTCTTTTACTCTTCATACTTATTGTGTGCAAACCCGTGATCTCGAGTTCGATCCTAACACACAACTATTATTATAATGTCTATAAAACCAACAGAAGCATCATCATAGGTCGATTTCCAGAGAGAAGACAAGGAAAACGGCTCAAGTGAGCACTAATGAAATGGGACAAAGTAAACGGGAGTATATCAATCTTAGATTGCACTAAGGCCCTTGTATATTTGCTCAGAAGACCTCCAGCCCTTCAACCATTTTGCAGAAGCCTCAAATCTTTGATAACTTGACACAATACACCCTTTAATATCCAGCAATATCACCAAAAGGATCCTCAAAGGACTAAACCTGAATGGCCAAAGTTACCAAGTTAGTCCTTAAGGTTATAAACAGATATCAGATGAGGTCATTCTCACAACACTCAGTTACTAATCCAAACTAATAACACTCAAAGGTAAAACACAAACATGTATTTCTGTAGCATTCATTAGCATGATTTGGTGAGAAGATTCTAAACTATTTATTCTTCGTCATTGTCTTCATCATCTAATTAATAAGTGCCTGATTTTGATGTTGGTTCTTCATCTTATTCTTTGTCATCCTCATCCTCTTCATCTTCGTCTTTTATTATTTGTTGGGATAAGTCATTTTGATCCTCTTCATGGTCCAAATCCTCGTCTAATTTTTCTAGCTTATCAGGTAAAATAACATCTTCATCATGCATCTTCATCGCAACTCGCAAGGTGATTCGGTATTCTGAGGTGCATGAGCCTTTGTTAATTCTTCAATTGTTGGAGATCCCAATCTTATTTCTTTGGAGGTTTTGTGAACTCTTCCACATGTGCAACATCAACCTAAGTATTTTCATGCAAAATTCTTACAAAATGAATCATAGCTTGAAGTATATTTGCCTACAAAGACAGGTTAACTAGTTTATGATACAGGTTATCAAATAACCATCGATGATGATAGTCGATGTTGATACTAGTATGTCTACCATTGCCTAACATGACAATTATCAATTTTTATTTTTATTATTATTATTTTTTTTTGTGTGTGTGTAAATGATTAGACCTCCCGGGATCCAGTCGGTCGAGAGTGAGACCACCATTAATATGATACTGTACATCGAAAAGATTCTTTTCATACGAATGACTTACCATGAACGAGCAATGACGAGCGAATGAACGGTTGATTAGAGTTACGTAGGATTTTGCTCTCATTGTTTACAAATTGTAATTTCTTTAATAAAGGATATCAAAACATAGACTATATTATTTAATATGGTAAGTCATGCCTTACAATCGATAATACTTTCAAACATGTCATATATTGGTCCTAAAAGTACAATAAAAAAGCATTATACTTGTCAAAAAATCAATTTCAGAGTAGCTAACAAAAAAAAATATTCTTGTGAATATTAATGTTGACACTTTTGTCTCAAAATAAGTAGCATGACCAATTTACCCTTCCAAATAACATAAATGATCCTTGTGAGTTTGCGAAATTGCATCCACCGTCCCTAGGCTAAATTACATAAATGGTCTCTATCGTTTGAAGCAAATTGCATCCATCATCCCTGTTTTTTTGCGAATTTTTTTTTCCAATTTTTTTTCAAAATTCTTTTCAAATTATTTTTTTGTCGAATTTTTTTCTGAAATAATTGTTTTTAGAAATTTTTTTCATGACATGTGAAAAAAAAAAGTTTTTAATTCTTTTTCGTAATAATTTCTACTAAAATTTTTTTCTGATAAAAAAAGTTTCACTTGTGACAAAAAAAAATTAACATGCGACGAAAAAAGTTTTCAAAAAAAATTCGAAAAATATGTTTCACATGCGCTGAAAAAAAAAGGTTGAAAAATTTTTTTGAAAAAAATGAACAAAAACGTAAGAAAAACGAACGAAAATAGGTGAAAACGTATAAAAACGGACTAAAACGTATAAACAACGTATATAAAAATGTAACGGATCCAAAAAATATATATTATGGATTGTGGATGCAATTTTCGCTAAACCACATGGATCATTTATGTAATTACCCTAGGGATGGTGGATAAAATTTTCAAAAATCCACGGGTAAAATGGTTATTATAGATTATTTTTTTATCTTTATTACTCAAATGGAGATAAAAATGTTAATATTAGTGTTAACAAGAGTATTTTCTTTTTTTTTTTAATTCGCTATTCTGATGATAATTTTTTGACAATTATAATTTTTATTGTATTTTCCTTTCTTTCTAAAAGCAATTTGTTAGTAAAAAACTTAGGATTGATGGAGAATTACCGTGACATAAATTGGAAGGGGTTGTTCAATTTGGATTCGTACCGGATGCGTTTTCTAATTATTTCGGACATAAACATGATAAAAAAACTTCAAGTTATAACAAATACATTTAATCGTGAGCGCTTATATCTACGTGATATGCACAAAACAAAAGTGTTGGCACTTTCATCACGAAAAAACTATGTATTCGTACCGGTCACTTCTCATAAACAATACTCGTTTCGTCTCATTTAGAGCAAGGGGTACCCTTGCCTTTTAGCTTCGCGCCATCCCACCAGCCAAGAAAACCCGACGGCGCAAAACACCGCTGGTGGCGCCATCGTTGCTTGCGCCGTGGTGGCCAGCCTGCGCCATGACCTTTTTCTTTTATATATTTATTTATTTTTTTTAATTCCGAACGTTGCTCAACGGATACATAGGATCAAAAATCATATATTTCATTTTCCAACTTTACTAAACTCTATAAAAACCATATTCACTCCTCATTTTTTACACACCTCTTCCAATTTTCATCTTCCTTTCAAACATGAATCCAAATAATCCTAACGACCCTATTTACGACTCTTATTATGATGTTTTTTTTAATGATGATCGAGAGCGATATTTTCAAAGTTATGCGGCGTACCAACAATTTGTAGCTTTGTATGATCAAGAAGCCGGGGGATCAAGTTCGCATGAAAAAAGAACAAGGTCATAGATACCACGCCAACAGGAAGAGGCGGAACAACGTTTAATCGTTGACTATTTTGGCGACGATGAGAATGCTCCTAAATATATCGAAGAAAAATTTAGGCGAATGTATTGTATGATTTCTAGACTTTTTAATAAAATTCTCAACGATATTTTAAGTTATGATGTTCAACCTCTTCCCGAGTACTTTAATTTTTTTAGACAACGTTTAGATGCATGCGGTCGTTTTAGTATTGGTCCTCTTTTGAAGTGCACATCCGCCATCCGCCAATTGGCGTACGGCACTGCTCCTGATACATTAGATGAGTACTTGCAAATTGGTGAACGTTGTTCCCGACAATGTTTAGATAACTTTTGTAAATGCATACATGTTTTATACAACGAAAAATATTTAAGGAAGCCCAATTCAGAAGACGTTGAAAAAATATATGCATTGCATGAAGAAAAACATAAACTCCCGGGAATGTTCGGGAGTATTGATTGTATGCATTAGGATTGGAAAAATTGCCCAAAGGCCTTACAAGCTCAATTCAAAAGACGTGATCATAAATACCCAACTCTTATTTTAGAAGCGGTTGCGGATCAAAAATTATGGATTTGGCATGTATATTTTGGGGTTCTGGGGGGAAATAATGATCTTAATGTGTTATATGGTTCACCGTTATTTGATGCTAAACTTGCTGGTAAAGCTCCAGAATGTCCATTTGAAGTTAACGGCCATACATATAAGAAAGGTTATTATTTAGCCGACGACATTTATCCGACATGATCTGTGTTTGTCAAAACGTTTAGTGTTGCAAGGTCTAAAAAGTATTTTGAACTTCAAAAGGGTTCAAGAAAGTGCAGGAAAAGATATTGAACGAGATTTCGGAGTCTTACAAGGTAGTTGGGGAATTATACGACAACCAGCACATGCTTGGCATATCAACACCTTGAAACTAATCATGTATTGTTGTATAACGTACATAACATGATATTAGAAGATGAAGGATTCGAAGTGAATTTAAGAGAAATATTCGTTGATCCACCTTCGAACATGCCAGATAATTGGGTCGAAAAGTGTGATTTATATGTTAGAAAAAATAAAGAGCTTCGAGATAGAAAGTGCACGACGAGCTTTGACAAGACCTTGTAAATTATTTATGGAACTTTGTTAATTAGGTTTTTATTTTTATGTAATTTTTTTAATTTAATGTTTGTTTTTTTTAATTAATGAAGTTTATTTTAGTTAATATTGTGTATGTTTAATTTTATGTAAAAGAAAAGAAAAGAAAAGAAAAAAAAGGCCGACGGCACCAGAATTTCTGGTGCCAACGGATACGGCCAGAATGTGGTGCCGTGGGATTTCTGATGCCGTGAAGATTTTTTCTAACGTGACAGTACTTTTTGGCCCACGGCACCAAGCCATGGCATCAAGGTTACCAATGCTCTTAATATTTAGTAATTTGTCTCAAAAATGTTATCTATTTATTAAAAACCAATGGTTTATCAGTTTTTTTTATTTTACCTTTAGATACTTGTAGTACAACATAAAAAATCACATTTAATTTGTGTAATAAGTGCAAGACTAAATGTTACATTTTGTTAACAAAAGTGCATATCTATTACACATATTATAAAATGTAGAAATTTATAATATAATGCAGAAGGTTTTATCATGCATGGCCGGCCGGACACTTGAAAATGAGACCGCAGGACTTATTATCATGTGTCATTTTTACGACAATAATCTATCTTATCATCATGTTTCATTTTCACGACTCTGAAATTTATTAAGCGGCACCTCATATTTCTTACTTTATATGTACAGTTGATATGCATATCACTCTTGTCCCCATGCAAAACGTTGCTATCGCGTGATTTATTGCAATTGCAATAATACATCTTTTAATATTTCTAAATTTGTTACCTTTTTAATTTGGAAGAGCTATTTGTTTGATAGGGTATGCCATGGCCATATGTATTTATGTACCGATAACTAGTTATTATAATGTTTGCGCACGTGGGTTTTTTTTTTTTTTCTTTTTTTAAATGATATTTTTTTATTTATTAAAAAGTAAATAATTAATATTTGTTTTGTTTTCTTTGATTTATGATTTATGATTTTTAATTATAGTTTTTATTATTAAAGATAATCATTTGAAAAGTTTAATACTATTGTTAGTTGCTTTTCGATCATCTATATTTTTTATATTTATCTTCTACTTGTGTAGTATATCAACAAAACGAATTTATAAATTTATAAATTAAAAAATAATAATTCAATTATTACCTAATAAAGATTTTTTTTTTTTTGAAATACGAAAGTTCTTATTTGAGGTTTTGTTTTATTATATAAAATGATTGTCTAAAAAACCACTCAAAATATCCATATTGAAATCAGGTATCTTCGTTTTTGATTCAGAACGTTGGTTTACTTGCAAGTATTATCCGTGTTGATTCCATGGATACAAAAACCAACATATTGAAGAAAAAAAATAGAAAAATGATAAATTACTAACATGCACTATAAACAATGTTACACTACACTGTCTTTACAAAAAATGTATTTCACTAATTAGTTTAAAACATATTTTTGTCTAACTGCGCCAGGTAAAAAAAAGATGCGCTTGTAGTCCTTGTTTAGTTAGTCTATTAGGATGTGAAACGAAACTTTAATTTCAATCAAAGCCGTTATACAGGGCGGTGCTGAGAACGTAAAAAAATAAATAAATAAATAAATAAATTAGGCCCGCACAGGAAAAAAAAATAAATACCCCTATATTATAATATTCATATAATAATCAAGTACGAAAAACCAAAAATACAAACAAAAATCATTTTTGCAACAAAAGTATTACTTTTTGAATTAAATGATTAATTGGGTTTATTTTTAAGTGAGTTGGGCCTAGTACATATAATGAGTATAAAAATTTTTAATGGCTCTTAATGGGTTGGGCCCGGCTCGGTTGCTGATGATGCGCCGGCCCAAATATATTTTGAAATATCTCGTGCACCCGTTCTCTTTAGTTATGGTTCCGCCACTGAATAAAAATCACTTGATTATATTGATCAGCTGTTTACTGTTACAAAATAAAAGAAAAAAATATATATATAACCAGAAATATATAAATTTGTCTACGTCAAAAATAATTCATAGATGATTTTTAATACAAACTATTACATATGTATCACATGTCCAGATTATAAAACTTGACGTTTCAAACAAAAGATCCTACAAGATTTGCCTTGTCGCTTTTAACTCATCACAATTAATGGTATGAAATGTAGATGTTAATTTAGTGGTGATTATACCATCTTTTGTTTGTCATTATTTGTGATGTTACAAAGTAACAGGTCATATTTCGATGGAGCTAGTTTTGGAAGAGAAGATACATTTGCACTTATTTAATTTATCAATCTTTTCATACAATAGTTGTTAATTTGATGTTTATATATGTTATCTCTTTTTTATTGCAATAACTTGAAACATGTGAAATAAGCATACAAAGTTTATTTTAGAATCCTCAATAGATTATTAAAGTTACTTAAAGTAATTGTCAATGATTAATGCATAAGGGGAGCTAGAAGAAAAAAACAATTTTTTGTTCACACACCTTGAGCGCTAAAACTGTTTCACTTTATATATTTTTTTAGTTTTATTGTAAGTTCACATACAGTGCCACATCAAGGTTATATTAATATTCTTATTTTTATCACCAACACAAAAAAAAACACTCTTTATCATAACATGTAATAACATATTAATATTTAATACTCACTATTTTTGGGACCCACTACTTTTTTATTTCTATTTTTCAAACAAACTAAATTTTTGTGCATTAAATTAAAATATAAATAACATTTAAAAAATTTACAAAACTAAAATTAAAAAAATAAAATAAATAAACTCGAGTTTTTTGAATTGCCCACTATTTCCGACCACTTAAAAAAAAGGGAAGACATTGTCTTCTTCCTAGACACACACAGCTACACACACTATCATTTACACACAAACAATGCTAAAAAAAAAAAAAAACGCTCTAGCCAACGCTGTTGGCTACACGCTACCACCAGTATGGTAACGGCGGCATCACGGCTGCCACGTCTGACCAATGCCCGTTGCTGCATTACCATACCTAATACCCTAAAAGATCATGACAAATGTATACAAGCAAGATTGTATTTGTTTGCTAATAGTAGAATTAGATCTCTTGATTTAACATATAGTTTTCCTCGCAATACGAAAATTTTCCATTATGAATATTGCCATGTACATTTATATTGTTAGCAAAGTTTAAAATGATAAGAGTATACGATGTTTCTAAATACATCTTTCGTTATAACCAATAGACAAAATGTTGTTTCTATGTTTCTAAATGGATTTGGCATTTCTATGTTTCTCAATCAGGGCTTTGGCTCGAAGTTATCAAAGCTATACATTGTCCTAATGGCTCTCTTGACCAGCTGCTCCTAAATCATATAGGCTGCTCGGTTTGGAATATGGTGAGAAAAGCCATTGGCAACCTTATATCCAAGGGTGTCGACTTTATGGAGTTCTGTAAAAAAGTGATTGGAAATGGTTATAATTCTAGTTTTTTGGCATGATAAATGGCTTGGTGAAGAATGCTTCAAAGTTAGATTTAACAGGTTGTTTAATTTGAAGCTCAATAAAGATGTTTCGGTTGGCTAGAATTCGAATTGGGCTTTATCATTTCGTAGGTGTCTGAGAGGAGTAGAAGATTGTCAATGGCTTAAGTTCTCTCAGTTGCTTTCCTCGGTGATTTTGTATTCCGCTAGTGATCGATGGTCTTGGTCTGTGAATGGGAATGGTGTTTTTATAGTGAAGTCGGCTAGGGAAGTTATCGATAAGCATGTTCTCGCTAATTCTACATCCAACACGAGATGGTCTAAGTTGCTTCTTATTAAAGTTAATGTCTTTGCTTGGCTTCTGTTTCTAGATAAGCTTCCGACAAGACTTTGCTTATCTAACAGAGGTTTAGATATTCCTTGTGTCCTATGTCCGGTTTGTGAGATTGAGGTGGAATCTCGTAACCATCTTCTTTTCTGTTGTTCATGGCGGCTGAGCTCTACCGTTTAATAGGTAGGTGGTGGAATTTACACATTCCTATTTTTCTTGATCCTACTACATGGGAGGTTTGGTTTCTTGGATTGCGGTTTCATAGCTTGCAAAAGTCAGCGTTAGAGGCTTTATTCTTTTCCTTATGGTGGCATATATGGTCGTATAGGAATGCTCTTTTATTTTCGGTGAAGAAGCCAAAGAAAGGGTTCATTTACGACAACATTGTTTCTCAAACATGGTTATGGGTGAATAATAGACAAAAGAAGGGTAATGTTAATTGGCTAGCATGGTTAAAAGATCCGTTAGATTCTATCTCTTCAGCGTAATCTTGGTTTCGCCAGAGCTTGTATGGGCCTACATCAAAAGCATCTCGGAGTGAAAACCGGTGGCTTGGCCTCCGTTGGTGGGGATTTTTCTCTTGTCTCGGCAGGAGTTTTTTCATCCCTTTTGCACTCCTCGCAGTTAAAGCCCTGGGTAGCATCTTGTATTTGTAACATTGGTCTTTTCTTGTTTTGTTGTGTACTCTATGGCTCTAGTGCCTTACTAGATGCTTTTTTTTATTAGATGCTTAGTATGCAATGCATTTTTAAGATTTTTTTTCATCTCTCTCAAAATTCATTCAAATTTTCTTTGCTTTGTTTCATTTTTAGACCAGTGCATCTGCTTACACACACCACATCTATTATTCGACAATCACTCGACAAAGGTGACCATAAGTTCGTTTCTCAAACATGGTGAATTGAAGATTATGAAAAAAAGATCTTCTTGAATCTTGATGAACAACGTTTGTTCAATAAAATAACTTCCTAAAAATTAGATAAATCAAAAAAGTTAAAAACATCATCAAAAATTTAACTTTTTTTCTTTTTGGAAAAAGGGACAATCCCCGGCAAATATATTAAGCTAAAATTTCAATAGACTTATATGGACAAACCCATACAAGTAAGTTCAAATGACATTCCCAACACATGTTTTGGGAATAAAGCTAAAAACAATAGAACACTACAATAACTAGAAATATTACATAACAAATGTCTAGCAAGATAGAACATCATCCAAGAAGTAGCAATCACAGCCCAAAGACCTCTCCAATCAAGCACCAATGGCCCAGTCCAAATCCAGAGACTTCTATGCATCATCATACAAAAACTTAATTCCCATTATCACCAATACACTTCCAGCAACTCCAAATGAGAAACCAATTCATCATGAAACTATTGATGAGGCGAAAAGTGAACCGCTTTTAAGGGGTCATTTAAGCCCGGATTCGTGATTATTTGATCAAATATTGCCCTAAATCGTTCCTTTTGTCATTTTAGGTATTTATGGAGAGAAATCTTGAAAAGGAAGCATTTTGGACGTTTTTGGAGCATAAAAGTGAAGAAAACGGCAAAGTCTCAATTTTCCTTGCTGGGAACAGTACCTGACGGCGTCACAACTTTCTGTATGACGGTGTCAAGAGTTACAAAAGAGGTGGATGTGGAAAATACACGTGACGATCCAGAGAGTTTTTGTGAATAGGAGATGACGGCGTCACCCAAGGCCGTCATGGTCCAAGTATTAGTGACGGCCCAGAAGAAAATCATACATGACGGCGTCACAAGTAGATCTAGGCAATACGATTTCATTATGGCGGCGAGTTGACGGCGTCACAACTTAATACATGACGCCATCACCCTGTAAAATCTATATATAGTTTTCCAAATTTCATTCATTAGGGTGCAACTTTGAGGGAAAAACCCTAGGTCGAATTTTCCAGCTTTTTCAAGGGTTTCAACCCTTTGAATCTTTCATGTTCAATTAGAGATAAGTACTCTTTCAAATCATTCAATATGTCTATGTGTTGTTTAATTATATCTTACGCTTGTCTTCTATTTAACATGCTAGGCTAGATTTCTTTTGTGTTTGCTTAGATGTAGTGAAACCTAGATGTTGATTATGGGTTGATTGTTTGTTTATAATTGTTACGGATAATTATATTCGATGTTAGGCTTAAGAAAACTGGCAGACTTCCATTGGTAACTTGCTTAAACGTCTTAAGAAACATGATCGGAGGTGTACTACGATTTTTGGTTGTATTTAATGCGTAGGAGAATTCTAGTGATCCCATGTTAGGAGCTTCTAACGGCTCGACATAGGAGTGAAGTAGGATCCTATAGAGTTAGGGAATATTGTACATGGCCCTACGACTAGTATTAAGGAATATGACCCGCCATCCATGCAATTGTAACAAGTAATTAACCTGTAAAAGATATCTAGAGAGTAATGAAACCTAAGTAAACACAACTTTCCTCATCATTGTTTACACCACATTAGTATAATAGTTGTATTTTCATTTCTTTTATTTTATTTTAATTGCATTAGTAGTTATTTGGGTTAGTTGGCTAGCAACTAATTCCGCCTACTCAAGACCTAGTTTAGTAGGCTTTTTAATTCTAGCGACACTATTCCTGAGTTGAACGATCAAACCCTCGGTACTTGTCACTATACTATACTACAACGATCAGGTACACTGCTTGGTGGGGGTTGTAAGCTTCTCGAGATCCCTCGAGAGGTAAAACCTGGTGCGATCCCCACGTATCAAGTTTTTGGCACCGCTGCCGGGGAATAGTTATTGTCTAGGTTAGGATTTCTTTTTATTAGGTATACTTGCTAGATTCCTTTCTAGTAAGATTTTATTTTTATTTTTAGGTTTTCTTTAGTCTATCTTTTTCTTTGTGCCCTTGTTACTAAATTAAATTCATTGACTATTCCGTTGGCCAATGTGGAAAACGCGAATCCACCCCTTTCCCCTAGTGAAGTGACTTTGTTGCGTGAACAGATTGAGAATGAGATTAGGGAACTTAGGGAGCTTAATAGGTTAATTAATGTTGAGCTCGATCATGCATTTAGTGACCTAGTGATCACCTTGTATTCTAATAAGGATCTAGGACCTAATGATTTTGAGGATGTTGTTGAGGAACTTGAGGAAGGGGAGATAGATCCGAAACCAGATGACTATTTCAATCTATATCCCACTAATGAGGAGACTGCGTACTATAATAATCTTATTGTTAATCCTCGACCTCCTTTTACTAGAATTGACCCTAAGATAAAGAGAGGCGATCCTAAGAATGCTAAGATACCATGTATGATTGGGTATAAGCACATTGACAACGCTTACATTGATTTGCAATCCCCAATCAACATTATGTCCTCAAGTGTCTATAATGATATAGTGAAAACAAGACTTGGACCTAGAAAAGACCCCAAATACCCCGGTGGAGTTTGTATCTTTGTCGGGAGAATTAAAGGTTTACATGTCTTTGTTGGGAAACTTTACTTATATTGCTGACTTTATGATTGTTGAGGACCTCGCTAGTGTTATTGATTGTCGCTTATCCCATGTTGTGTTCGGTAAGCCATTTGTTGAAGAATCCAAGTTAGAATATGATGAGATAGAAGGGACGATCCGATTTGCTAGTGAAACTGATAGGATCACATATAGGATGCCTAATAGAATGAAAGAATTTTGTTTTGTGCCTCGATTTGATATGGATATGTTAGGAATACGTTTATTCATATGAAAACTCGGTCAACTCGAGTGTAGTTTAGCATATTGTAGCTCGCAGTAGTTATCATATTAGTTAGTATATAGTTTAGTATTAGTTAGTATTTGTGGAGTCGGGTCGGGTCTTTACCCACTGTCAGCTCGCTCCACAGCCCGTTTCAGGGGGCGTTTCTATTGTAACTATAAATACCCTTTCCCACCCAAGGGAAAGGGTTGGACCTTCATTTGCAATCTAACATTTCATCATTTTCTCTCAAGGCTCCCAACCTCATTACTTTCTCTCTCTAACTTCTCACTAGAAATCTCTACATAAAATCAACCTAATCACTAAACCATCCATGTTCTCATATTAGAGTATACTACAATTGGTATCAAGAGCCATGGTTCTATCCTAGGATTCGTGGTATGCTCGGATTTATTGATTGGTTTATGAGTTTAGCTTGGTTTCGAATGGTTTTAGTGGTTTCCTCACTTGATTGATCTCGTTAGGCGTTTTTCGTGGCATTCTTCTTGTACTTTCTTGCTTAGAAGTAGTGTAGACACCTTGTATTGACTTTGGTTTAGTCATTTCATCATTTGTGTGGACATTGGTGGAATTTCGTGGCTCTATTCTTGTTAGCGAGTTGATATTTTCCTTGTAGAGAGTTGACAGCTTCAGTAGCGAGTTGGTGTAGAGGGTTGGCGTTTTGCTATTTTGGGACATACGGACAAATCGCTAGGAAAGTGACACTTTTGTCTCATTACTAGCGAGTTGTCAGGTTCTAGTAATAGCGAGTTGGTAGTAGCGAGTTGAGCAGTTAACGAGTTGTCAGGTTTTGGAACTAGCGAGTTGGTAGTAGCGAGTTGAGCAGTCAGCGTGTTGTCAGATTAGCGATTTGTCTGCCAGCGATTTGTTATACTAGCGAGTTGCTTCCATCCTGCGAGTTGGTGTTTTACGATTTTGTATTAGAGAGTTGCTTCAATTTAGCGAGTTGTCTGCTAGCGAGTTAGGTCCAGTATTCAGCGTGTTGGTATTGTCAGAGGGTTGATACGTTCTAGCGAGTTGTTCAAGTCTAGCGAGTTGTGGGATTCTTAGTGAGTTGGTTTAGGTGCATTAGTGTAAGTTGTGTGTTGTTACGACTTGAGTTGTTACCACCATCTCTACAGTAACTTGACGTTGTGAGGCTAATCTTACGACTTGACTTGTTACTTTAATAGTAACTTGACGTTGTGAGGACTAAACTTACAACTTGACTTGTGTTCTGTGGAGCGGTTGTAATTCGACTTGTTGCAACAAAACACGAAACACACTTGTGTTTACAACGTGACATCTGTACTTACTCACTTTCAATAGCATGGCAAGTACTTCCTCTGATGACATTCAGGCCGCAGGGTCGGATACTCGTCCTCCTATGCTGGACAGAACTGATTATGAATCATGGGCACAAAGGATTCGTCTCTACTGCTTGGGAAAGGAAAACGGTGTTAACATCTTGAAATCCATTGATGAAGGACCTTTTCGAATGGGCACCACTAGAGACACAATCGCAGCCACTGTTGACCAACCTGCTGCAGTCGGTCTAGATAAACCTCGCACCTACAATGAGCTGTCAGATGAAGAAAAGAAACGCTATGATGCCGACATCAGAGCATCGAATATTGTCATTCAAGGGCTTCCTAAAGATGTCTACAAACTCATCAACTTCAACACAGAAGCCAAAGCAGTTTGGGATAATGTGAAGACGCTTCTTGCAGGGTCTGAGTTAACCAAAGAAGATCGGGAGTCTCAGCTATATGATGAATTTGAGCACTTCAAAATGAACCCAGGTGAAAGCATCACTGACTACTACGTCAGATTTCACAAGCTGGTCAATGACATGAGAGCCATCAAGATGACAATGCCCAACATTCAGCTTAACTCAAAATTCGTGAATAACATGGCACCGGAATGGGATAGGTTTGTTATAGCTGTTAAACTCAACAAAGGTCTCAGGCATACTAATCATGAACAACTCTATGCATATCTCCAACAACATGAGAAACATGCAGCTTATGATCGGTTAATGCGAGAAAAGCTCAATCCTTCAACAACAAATGAGTCCCTTGCCTTTGTCTCTAATGTTCAACAACTCACTCAACCTTCAAATGATCAATCTCAATTATCTTCATCCAGGTCTACTCCAACTAATGGTCAATCATCAACTCCCTCACCACCTGCTTTAAACACCCACCTTGATTCTGGGTACTCTCACACTGACATGATGATTGATAATCTCTCCAATCAAGTCTCCTTATTAGTCTAACAGTTCAGAGCTATACTTCCACCAACTAATAACCAACTCAGGACTTTGTCTAACCCACGAAATCAGGCAGTCATAGAAGATGGAAGGGTGGTGGTGCAGAATGTGCAAGGAAGACAAAACCTCAATCCAAGAAATGTTGGTAGAGATAATGGGCAGTATAGAGTCGGGAATGCGCTTCAAGTACAAGCTAGGCAGCCTAAGTGTTATAACTGTGGAGGGTTGGGCCACATAGCTAGGAATTGCACTCACCCAAAGCATTCTCAAAACTCTGAGTACTTCAAGGACAAGATGTTGCTAATGCAGGCACAAGAGAATGGAACTGCTTTGGATGAAGAAGCTCTGCTCTTTTTGGCTGGTGATGACGGGAATACGTTTGATGCTGATGTGGATGATCAACCTGTTCAGGACATGGCACTAAATGATCCGAACATCTTTCAAGTTGAAGATTGTGATGCTTTTGATTCAGATGTTGATGACGAACCCATAGCTCAAACCATCTTCATGGCTAATCTGTCTGCAGCTGCTCCATCCCCACAGCAGTCTGGCTCTTCCATCACATCTGCTATCTCTGAGGTACCAACGTCGCTGAATTCTAATCTGAATTACTCTACCAATCCACAGGGGGCATGTGACTCGGTACAATTCAATAATATTGACAACACAGACACCACTGATATGGGAAATACCAATAATATCCCATATGAACGGTATGTGAATGACAATAAACTATCAGTTGTACCAAGTGACATGCCGTCGGTTGATTCTAGAGAACTTGAGCTGCATGAGCACACTATATACAACCCTGATGACTCCTTGATCACTAGAGTTAACATCCTTAAGGATCAGGTGACCATATACGAGCAGCGTGCTAAATTTAAGCTTAATGAACATGAGCAGAAAATGGAATGGCAAATGCGTGCTTACATATCTGAAAACAATTCCAAACAAGTAACACTGAGAAGGGAGTTAGTATCTTTTAAAAAACAATTGGATCAAACTGTTAAACAAAAACAGGAAATTCAAAAGGGGTTGACCTCTATCAAACTCGAATACAAAGATAAAGAAACTAAACTCCTAAATGATTTCTCAAAACTTAAAATGTTGAAAAACAAATTGGAAGATAAGTTGTACACGCAAGGCCAAACCATTCAATCTGCTCAAATGATGCAAAACCATAGGAAACTAAGTGATGAATTTAGTGAACAAGATGCCTCTAAGACTAAAGCCAAATTTCTTAGAAATGATATAGGTGCTCAACCTGCGTTATATGATGCAAACACTATGCTTGACCCTAACCATGCCCCTCCTGATGTGAGATCCTATGACGAGATTGATGAGGCTGAGGATAGAACTAGGGAAAAGCTTGTTGAGCGACTAAAGGATCCCCTGTGCATAGCAAAAAGTATTGTGTTTCACCATGATTATACTAATGACAATCATTCAGCCATTTTTGTTCCTCAAAAGAAAATCCTCCCTGACAAAGTGTTTTGGAATATTGACATGGAAAAAATGAAAGCTGAAAGAATTGTAGGTAACACACATACCATCTTTAGGATTGCTGACCCAACCATCTATCCTCTGAACACACCCAGGCATCTTGTACCATATACTCTTCCCACACAGTATAATACCCTAATTGGGTTATATGTTCTAGGTCAATTGTTTAAGGACTTTGAAAAAACATGTAAAACAAGAATTACACCAACGGGGATTACAGAAGGGGAAAGGGGTTTTGAGCAAACAAAACAGTGTTACCTAACTGAAGTCATGCCATTTTTCGATCTTCTCAAAGAACATTTTGAGGGCCTTAAAAATACCATTAATAATGATGTGACTCAAATGAAAAAGGTCTTTAAAGAGGTGGAAAGTGAAGGTAACCAATTGGCTATTGATCTCAAATACAATGAAATTGACAAGAAAAACATTCTCATCATGAATGAAAACTTGATTGCTAATTGCATTGCACAGGATGTTTTTTACACTGTCACCGGCTCAGCACTATCTGCTCGCCAATTTCATGAAATGTCTATCACTTTAAATGTATTCCAGAATCGTGTGATTGAGCTTGAGGGGGAGAATTACAAACTAAATAACAAAATTCAAAATGACGACCATGATAACATGGTCAGGAATTTCTCAAAACTAGAAGTTGATAATCTTAACTTGCAACTAAAATATCAACATCTAGAAGAAAGCATTAAAATATCAAATGCCAAGACATCTTCGAATGCTCCTGAGTTTGATGCATGTTTTGAATTAGCCAAAAAGGATGAAGTAATTCAAGCTCACTCAAACACGATTCGGAAGTTGAGGGCCCAAATTGCACAATTAAAGTCGAACAAAGGCGACGTGACCAATACCAATTACCAGATGTCGATAGATTCTCAAGACTGTCAGAAACAAGGCATTGTCAATGAATTACAACATGAAAATGAGTGGCTTCGTGCTGAAATGTCAAACGCTAAACAACGTTACAAAGAGTTATTTAAGTCTATTAAAATAACACATGACCAAAACGATAAAAGAGTCACTTCTTTGTTAAACGAAATTGAGAATCTAAAGACTATGGTGAAGGGTAAAATGCCCGTCGTTTCATGCAATCATGCAATTTCCAATGTACATGCTTGTAAGAAATATGTGTGCGATGCTGTGAATGTCTCTCTTCCCCTTAGGAACAATAAGTTAGTTCATAGCAACTATCTTAGATATCTTAAGGATTGCCTGGTCATACTTAGAGAAACCATTGAAGATGAGAGGATACCTAAACCACAGGATGATGTTATTGTTGGTGCATGCTTCCTCACTAATAGAGCCCAGGAATTATTAGAATATGCTATAGGATCATGCCCCAAGAATGATAACAAGTCGGATAGGTCATTTGCGTCGCACTCTAACAGTGGCAACAAACATGTTACATTTGATTATCCCCAAACCATGTCACAATCCACCATCATGATCACCGGTAAACAAGTAGCAACTAATCATACTAATGTTCCCGTCATTGCTTCTACAGGAGTAAAAGGTGTATCTAAAGCTAGCAAGTCACAGCCTAGGTGCAATACAAAGAATGATAGGACTTTGCCGGATAAGAGTACACTTATGAAGGAAGTAGAAGAATCCTCTAGGAACAATAAAGTTATGCTTAATGAAAGGAATCGAGTTGAATCAAACATTTGTGTTAACAATGATGTAATTAATTCGAATTCTGGTGCTATTTGTAAGACTTGTAACGAATGTTTATTTTTTGGTAATCATGATGCTTGTGTTGTGTCCTTCTTAAAATCCACTATGCAATCTCCGGTCATGAATGTTTCAAGTGCTAAAAGAGTTAAACAAGTCTGGAATAAAACAGGAAAGGTGTTCACTAATGTTGGTTATCAATGGAGACCTACTGGAAGTAAATTCACCTTAGGAGAAAAGTGCCCGTTGACTAGGATCACCAACTCCAAAGTTGTGCCAATTAAGAAATGGAGACCTACTGGTAGCAAGTTCCCAATAGAAGCACTTAGTACCACTCCTAGGTCTAGTGCATCAAAATGTGTAAATTCCAGTGATATATCCGTGACATATGATAATCCAATATTTGTGTGTGCTAACCAAACGGACCCCAACTGTTTTTGGGGCTCCAGCTTTTTCAGTTATCCACCATTGTCTGGTTTCAAATGCAGGTCGTACAAATCGTCCTTTGGTATTTGGACTCAGGCTGCTCAAAACATATGACTGGAGATCACTCGCGGCTCAAGAATTTCGTGGAAAAGTTCATTGGTACGGTCAGATTTGGGAACGACCATTTTGGATCTATAATGGGTTATGGTGATTACGTCTTTGGAGACAGTGTGATATCCAGAGTATACTACGTGGAGGGACTTGGACACAATCTATTCTCTGTTGGTCAATTCTGTGACTCTGATCTTGAAGTTGCCTTCAGAAAGCACACCTGTTTTGTTAGAGAATTAGATGGTGTAAATCTCCTCAAAGAGAGTCGGGGGACTAACCTTTATACCATCTCTATTGAAGACATGTTGTGGTCCTCTCCAATTTGCTTACTCTCAAAAGCTTCTTAGAACAAATCATGGTTGTGGCATTGATGAGGCGAAAAATGATCCATTTTTAGGGGGTCATTTAAGCCCGAATTCGAATTTATTTGATCAAATATTATCCTAAATCGTTCCTTTTGTGATTTTAGGTACTTTGGGAGTGAAATCTGGAAAAGGAAGCAATTCGGATGTTTTTGGAGCATAAAAGTGAAGAAAGCACCAAAGTCTTAATTTTCCATGCTGGGAACAGTAGGTGACGGCGTCAAGAGTAACTCCCTGACGGCGTCAAGAGCAAAATTCCATGACGGTCCAGTAGAGATTTTACGGCGTCATGAAGGTAGGGCATCAAGAGTAAAAGTCATGACGGCCTGGAAATGATTAAGTCTTGATGGCGTCAAATGTAGATCAAGGCAGTCCGAGAATAGTTTTGGCGGCGAGGTGACGGCGTCACCTAATTGGTCTTGACGCCGTCAGACCCCTTTTCCTATATATAGTTTTCTAATTTTTCACATTTAAGAGAGAATGTTTTGGGAGAAACCCTATGTACGATTTTGGTGTAACTTTACAGGTTTTTCAAGGGTTCCAACCCCTTGATACCTTGCATGTGTAATCAAGATAAGTGTTCCTTTAATTCAATCAATATGTCTATGTGTTGGTTGTCTATATCTTGTTCTTGTCTTAATTCCATCATGCTAGGCTAGATCTATCTTGTGTTTGCTTAGATCTAATGAAACCTAGATGTTGATTATGTGTTGATTACTTGTTTATTCTTGTCTTGGATGAATGATTTATATGTTAGGCTTAAGAAAACTGGCAGATCTCCAATTGGTAACATGCTTGAACGTCTTAAGAAACATGAACCGACGCGCACTAGGTCTTTATTGGTTGTATTTAATGCATGAGCCACTGTTTACAATCCCTATAGTTGTGCTGGGCATGGTGTAGGAGGAGATAAGAGCTCATAGAATTGGGGAGTTAAGTGTGCCACCCCATGAATGGTATTAAGGAATACGATCCGTCATCCATGCAATTATAACAAGTAATTAACGTGTAAAAGATGTCTAGGGAGTAATGAAATCTAAGTAAACACATTTTCTCCAATTACTGCTCACAACTTTAGTATAAATTAGTTTATTTTCATTTTTAGTATTTTATTTTGATTGCATCTTAGTATTGGGTTAGTTGAATAGCAACTAATTCCGCCCAAATCCTTCAAACCCGAGATTTTAAATTGCTTTCTAAAAAATATAAAAATACAAAAAATAATCTTCCTTCACCTTTAGAACTAGTATTTAGGTTTTCTAATCCTAGCGACACTATTCCTAGCTGAACGATCAATCCCCCGGTACTTGTCACTATACTATACTACAACGATCAGGTACACTGCCTGGTGGGGGTTGTAAGCTTCTCAAGATCCCTTGAGAGGTAAAGCCTGGTGCGATTCCCACGTATCAGGCATCGTCGTTTAAACCACTTGAACTTCAACACCATCAATGAACTCACACGTAAGGATCTTGTTCGAGGCTTACCCAGACTTAAGTATGAAAAAGATCATCTATGTTCCGCATGTCAACTGGGCAAGAGCAAAAAGCACACTCAAAACCGTCAATTCCATCATGGAAGTCCTGCATACTCTTCACATGGATCTCTGTGGACCAATGAGGATTCAAAGTATCAACGGAAACAAATATGTGCTTGTTATTGTTAATGATCATTCTCGTTTCACGTGGGTAAAGTTTTTACGATCAAAAGATGAAACTCCGGAAATCATCATCAAACTCATTAAGCAATTGCAAGTTTGACTCAAAAAAATAGTTAGGTTTATTCGTACTGATAATGGAACGGAGTTCGTGAACAAACAACTTACTCAATTTTATGAAGGTGTCGGCATTAGTCATCAAAAGAGCATTCTACGTACTCCTCAACAAAATGGTGTTGTTGAAAGATGTAATCGCACCCTGGTTGAAGCTTCAAGGACTATGCTCATCTTCTCTAAAGCTCCTATGTTTCTTTGGGTTGAGGCGATTGCAACAGCATGTTACACACAGAACCGATCCTTGATACATCCTCTCTACTGCAAGACTCCATATGAACTGGTTCATGGCAGAAAACCTGATCTTTCGTTTCTTCGAGTATTTGGTGCATTGTGCTATCCAACAAATGACAGTGAAGACCTTGGGAAACTCAAGGCCAAGGCCGACATTGGTTTCTTTGTTGGCTATGCTCCAGAACGAAAGGGATACCGAATCTACAACAAACGTACCAGAGATATAATGGAAACAATCCACGTTACTTTCGATGAGCTGACTGAGCAACCGGTTCCTGGACAATCAAGTTCTGGACCCGTACCTAACCTTTTGTCTCCTGGACCTATAAGTTCTAGGCTTGTATAGAATCCCACTCCTGCTACTCCTTTTGTACCCCCTACAAGTGAAGATTGGAAGAAGCTGTTTGACCCCATGTTTGATGAATACTTTGAACCTCAAAATGTGGATGCTCCAGAAGCCACAGTCACTCCACAACCAGCTGGGATAGCAAATGTCCAAGATGATAATGCTGGGCCATCCACTTCGTTGTCATGGGATCCTGAAGCCCCCACCATCAGTCATTCAATTACCACATCTAATGGTTAATCTTCATTTGTACAACGAGTAGCGGCTGTGGATAATTCGTTTGAAGTAAATCCTTTCGCTCCACCTGATAATGAGCCGTTTGTTAACATCTTTGCTCCTGAATCGTCAAATGATGCTACATCCTCAGACGAATCTAACACGGCTACCTCAGTTCCCTATCCTCAACCCCATGAACATCTTAGTAAATGGACAAATGATCACCCAATCGACAACATTATTGGAAACCCTTCGCGTCCGGTATTAACCCGTAAGTAACTTGCAACCGACGCATTGTGGTGCTTCTTCAACTCTGTCCTCTCTAAAGTAGATCCAAAAGATTTCAAGGATGCAATGTCTAAACACTCATGGTTCACTGCTATGGTGGACGAGATTCATGAGTTTGATCGACTTGATGTGTGGGAATTAGTACCGCCTCCCGATTGTGCTATGATCATTGCTCTCAAATGGATATTTAAAGTTAAACTTGATGAGCATGGAGATGTATTGAAGAACAAAGCTAGGCTTGTGGCAAAAGGATATCGTCAAGAAGAAGGTATAGACTTTGAAGAATCCTTCGCACCTGTTGCTAGAATTAAAGCCATAAGAATATTTCTGGCAAATGCTGCAAGTCAGAATATGGTGGTTTATCAAATGGATGTTAAGACTGCATTCTTAAATGGCGATCTTAAAGAGGTGGTGTATGTAACCCAACCCGAAGGATTCGTGGATCCAGAACGTCCTAACCATGTGTATCACTTGAAGAAGGCTCTTTATGGACTTAAGCAAGCTCCTAGGGCGTGGTACGACACCTTGTCAAAGTTCCTTTTTGCCCACAAGTTTTCCAAAGGTGCTGTTGATCCTACACTCTTTACCAGAAAAACGGGCAAAACCTTCCTTCATGTACAAATCTACGTAGATGATATCATATTTGCCTCATCTGATCCCAAAGAGTGTGATCGTTTCTCCCAAGAGATGAGTTCTGAGTTCCAGATGTCCATGATGGGTCAAATGTCCTTCTTTCTAGGCTTGCAAATATCTCAGAATCCCAATGGCATCTTCATCAATCAATCCAAGTATGCTAATGAAATTTTGAAGAAATTTGGATTCGATTCCTGTGATGTAGTTGATACTCTTATGATTGAAAGATCAAAACTTGATGAAGATGATGTTGGGATCCCGGTTGAACAAACCAAGTATCGAAGCATGATTGGTTCCTTAATGTATCTTACTGCTAGCAGACCGGATCTTCTATTTGCAGTTTACATGTGTGCTCGGTATCAATCCAAACCTACCAAGAAACACCTGGAAGATGTCAAGAGAGTCTTTCGGTATCTTAAAGGAACAATCCACATGGGCCTATGGTACCCCAAGGACACTTCTATGGCGCTCACAGCCTATTCGGATGCTGACCATGCGGGATGTCAAGATACTCGTCGAAGTACATCTGGGGGTGCTCAGTTTTTGGGTAATAAACTAGTCAGTTGGTCTTCAAAGAAACAAATGAGTACATCAATATCCTCCACAGAGGCTGAATACATTGCCATGTCCTTGTGCTGTGCTCAGATCTTATGGATGAGATCTCAACTTTTGGACTATGGCTTCGTATGCAACAAGATTCCCATGTACTGTGACAACAAAAGTGCAATTGCACTCTGCTGCAACAATGTCCAGCACTCAAGGACTAAGCACATTGACATTCGACATCACTTTATCAGGGAGCAAGTTGAGAAAGGAATTGTGGAACTTTACTTCGTGAGGACTGAGTTCCAGCTAGCTAATATCTTCACCAAAGCACTCTCTAGGGACCGATTTCAATTCATCCTCCCTCGTCTTGGTATGAAGAGTCTCACTCCTGAGGATCTCATAAGTCTTCAGGAAGATCAGGAGGAGTAAAGGGGTTGCTTCACATATCCTTTGTACATAGTATTATAAACAAAAAGAAAACAGAAAAATATAAAACCTTCAAAAAAAACATAAAAATCAGAAAATCATAAAAACCAAAAATATTCTTCTCACGACATGTCTCTTGTGTAATCAATATTATGTACGCTTCTAGAAATGTCATTCAATAATGACACGGAAACATACATATGCTTGAGCAAGAGTTCTTATTATTAAAAATGTCTTCCAAAACATGTCGTCTCTAAAATTATTCTTTCATAATGGCTTGCTATTACTTCAGATAGCATCCCGGTCTTAATATAGGGGAAAGTTCGTCACCAAAAAGACAACTGTTCCTAACAAAGGCATGAATTACTTTATATTCGTGCCTTTCCGATCTGATGTACGCTTATGTGCATCATTTCTGGTAAAAGAAGAGAAGTCTTCTTTACATCTCAAATATTTTTCCTTCAATGATTCTTCGGGAAAATATTTGTTCCAAACTTGGTGGTACCATGGTTTTTGAAGATCAAACAAACTCGAAATGTGGTTTAAAAATTTGCCACTCAATCGAGGCTAAACGAATTAATACTTTATGCAAATTGTTTAATTTTAAACGTGTCATCGATTGAGGGGGAGAACGATTTCAAAAACTATATATCATCAAAACAAGATCTTTGTGCGTAATTATAGTGGATTAAGTGTAATTGTTATGTGTTAGTATATGAATCTTTCATGAGTTTCTCGCTAAACTAAAAATTATTTATAAACTCATCATCTCTAACACATAACATACTCCCTCATGGTTTGAGGGGGAGCTATCATGTCGTCTTAAAATCAGTCGTTCTTAAAAATGTCACATCTTTCTCCAAAAACTTTAAACTTATTTAAATCACTTGGGATCACAAATCTCAATTGGTTTAAAATTTTTGATCGGGGGAGAAGATGTGATTTAAATATGAAAAACTGATTAAAACGTGATGTTTTGAACCCGAAAACAAAAATATGCTCTTCCCTATGTGCCAAACTCTTTTGTATATCAATGCACATATTAAGGGGGAGCAAAATGGTTTGTGAAAAAGGATCCTTGCATCTTTTAGGAGAGCATCTTAGTCTTGACTCATGAATTGACGAAACACAATTGTCCTGAATCGAAAGGACTAGTCCTGGACGGGTAATAAATTCAAGCTGGTTTAACCAGTGATGTAAGCGTGTCTCGAAGAGGACTAGTTTGAGTAGAATGTACCGTTTTGAGAAACCTTGGGTGAATCTGATCGGGCCGGGTAATAACTTCAAGCTAGTTTAACTAGTGATGTAAGCGTGTCTCGAATGCCCGGTCATGTTCACTCAAGGTTGATCAATTCAAAAGTGCAACTCTTCTTGACATGTGCAAATTTTCAAATCAATACTTATGAGCACATGTTAAGGGGGAGCATTTGAAAATGACAAAACTCTCAATGTGTTAACAAATTGTGTTTCTCAATCATAAACACGTTGAGAGAATTTTCAATGATTTGGTATATGGCAACATAGGATAGTCATGAAGTGATAAGGTGGCTAAGGTTAGGAAAACCATCCTATGATCCGCCAGAACCGGAGGGATCTACCCATGGACAATACCAAATAGATAGTATTAGAAAGTCCATAGGTTTGATTATGAAAAAAGGAGAAATGTGAGAATGGAGAAAGAAGGGGTTGAAGAATTAAAAAGAAATGTAATGAGAAAGGGTGAAAAGAAATAGCCCTCCAACTATTCAACCTTAGGGCAGAAACCGGGTTCAATTCATAATCTACTGATGCTTGCTAAGGCGACATCGGTATTGAAGACAAGACGTCATGGACCCAGTGACGCAATGCACTAAACCTTCTCGCCACTCAAGTTCTCTTAAAAGAACTTGTTTCATTCTCACGGGGAACCGGTGTAATCTATCGACATATCTCTTAGAGATTGTTGATATTGAAGCAGGAGATCTCTCCCTAATCTCCGCATAGGAAAACCAAATGCACTTATTGAGTCTAGAGCCTCGAGATGCATCAAAAGATCTCATAGGAACACGTGCTACTTCTACCATGGTTGTTCAACATTAAGGACACCAGTGTTAAACTATGAGTCCTACACAGATCTTAGCAATCTGCCACAACATTTATGAGGGATGTTGCTTTTGTAACTCCTAGTGATTGAATGGAAATTCCTGCCAGGGTCAACATCAAGCAGCTCTGAAAGCAGGTCACTTAGGTAATTCCTTGTGGATTACGCTTAGTGGTCGCGACAGTTACTAACGGTCAACAGTCGTGGAGTGATCTCCAGCGACTCACCCAATCGTTGATCTACTTAGGTAGTTCGTGTAAATCCTTTCAGGGTTTGCCGATTGGGAACGGTCTTGGTAAGGGTTAGAAGGAGTCTCCACACTATGCTGTTGACGATCTCTAATTCCAAACCTATAAGTACCAGATGATTTGTTGCTAACTGTCTACTTGCAGGAATTTCTGACGGTTGCAGTTGATTGCTGAAAAGATGCTGATCCATCAACACATGCTCACACTTCGACTTCACAATCTAAGAAATCATGATCAACGATTGGCCCTCATATATGCTTCCACAACTCTGATGCAGAAGATCATGATCCTGAAAAAGTGTGAGCATGCCAACACAAAGATGTTCATATCACATGGAGACGTTATTGCTCAAAGATGACTCTCAGATACTCATTTGGATGATGAACTTGAAGTTATTTCCAAAGATCATCCATTACATTGAACAAGTCATCTAGAGCCTGCCTCTTAAAGCACAAAGATCTCAACAATGAAGAATCACAAGGGCTACGAGCTACAAAGATGTCTCCAGAGACTTGAATGCTATGATTCAACATTTATTTTCCGGGGTGACCTCCCTTAGGGGGAGATTGTTAGGAATACGTTTATTCATATGAAGACTCGGTCACCCCGAGTGTAGTTTAGCATATTGTAGCTCGCAGTAGTTATCATATTAGTTAGTATGTAGTTTAGTATTAGTTAGTATTTGTGGAGTCGGGTTGGGTCTTTATCCACTGTCAGCTCGCTCCATAACCCGTTTCAGGGGGCATTTCTATTGTAACTATAAATACCCTTTCCCACCTAAGGGAAAGGGTTGGACCTTCATTTGCAATCTAACATTTCACCATTTTCTCTCAAGGCTCCCAACCTCATTACTTTCTCTCTCTAACTTCTCACTAGAAATCTCTACATAAAATCAACCTAATCACTAAACCATCCATGTTCTCATATTAGAGTATACTACAGGATAACATTGGTGCCTTCGAGGACATCAATGAAGAGGATAAAAAGAAGGGCATGGACTATGTATGGGGGAAGAAGAGTCTTTTCTATAAGGATTGCTTGACTCTAGGACCGAAATATAAAGTTGATAGGGAATTTGCCAATAGGATTATTGGAGCAACTGAGAAAAAGGTGGTTGGTCTCTACAAAGAACATTTACAATCGGGTCCGGAAATACAAAACTAAGATTGGAGATGACCTAGAGAATGAGACCAATGATGAGGTCACATAATTGCCCATGACCTTGAGTCTAGCTACAAGACTCGTAAATAAAGAAAAGCGCTTCTTGGGAGGCAACCCATGTTTTGTGTGATTTTTATTTGTTTGATTGTTATTTGCTTCTGTATGCATGCTTTATTTTTATTGTTGGTAGATCATGTTTCAAACTAAAATTGTGAAAATGCTTTATTTTGTTGTTTAACTTCGTCTTAGCTTCATATAAAGGTATTTTGCAAAAGCTAAGTGTAAGGGGAAACCCCAAATTTGTTTATAAGAACGAAAATGATCATGATTCGCCACAATATTAAACGAACATGTATATTAGTAATTGTTAGAGTCAAATGCTTGTATCGAGTCATAATGATGTTTTGCAGGATTTTCCAGGAAGTAGGACATAAGTTTTTCCAGAAACTTAACGTAAAGATTTCTGCAGGTCGCTTCTGACGGCGTCAGGAGTTAACTCCTGACGGCGTCATGTGTAAAATTCTGGAAATTTTGTGAGTTTTGTTTTTCTAACAGAGTCTTAAAGTTTTTGTTAATTCTTTAGTTTTATAAACTCCAGGAAATCTGCAAACATTCATTCCACAAGCATTATATCTTAATTTGCTTTTTAGGACTTGTTAGTATATATAGATTGCCGCCGATTTTAAGTGAGGTTGCCTTGTTTGCTTTCTCAGGTTTAACAGGTTATATATGACAAGAAGATGATTTATTTTCTAGTAGGGAAGCTTTGAATGTTCATTTTCTTGGAGGAAGATCTAACCTTGTTAACACACTATCCACATCAAATGAATCAGGGGAGTATTTGTTTTCAATCTTTTACCTGTTTTACTTTTACATCCTTTAATTGAACATTGGGGACAATGTTCATCCTTAGTGTAAGGGGAGGGTAGATGATGATACCTTATAGGATACAATTGCACTTGAGTTTGTTTGTTCGATGGTAGGTGTGTAATAAAACTAAGAGAAATACTTGTTAGTGTAATTTTAGCGCCAAATTTAAAATTTTTTACAACATTTAGGAGTGAAACTTTAGCCTTAGCAAGCGTCTCATGGATAGGAGTTGTATGACTTTCCACCCAAATATGTGAGGTTCGCCTTTAGATTTGATAGGAAAAGCATTCATTATTAGTGCTTATGAGTGTACCGGTAGCATTTAGATTCTAGAACTTGCGTTAGTGATGCATTCCGAGACCGCTAGTGAGACTACATTCGTGTAGTAGGATTTACTACATGATAAGAGGCATTAGGATCACCCTTGTGTTAAACCCGTATCATAATTACTTGATCATTTAAGTCATGTTACTTGGCTAGTAAAGTCAACTAATTTTCCCACACCTGAGCGTTGTACTCATTATTAGTACACGAAACCCCTAGTACACCCCTCCGAGCCTATCTTTTCGTTTCTAACTTTAAGCATCTTACTTAAAGGAAGAATTTGTTACAACCCACCCAAATGTGGAACCAAATCGCCTTAGCCTTCCGTGTATGCACTCATCTTTAGTGCGTTATTGTTATATGTGTAAACCTTTAGTTAATTATCTAATTGATTACATGGTTGCTAAGTCGAGTCATATCTTGTACATATTGTTTTGGGACGATTGGGACGATTGGGACTCATGGGTAAAGTACTTATGTTATGGAGTAATGGGGAAGAATATCAAATTATTACCCCTATATGTGCGTTAATCTTAAAAAGTACTCCAAGTGTTTTGATTATCTTGATTCGAGTCATTAGATTAGTTTATTGTAAAGTATGTAAAAATTCAAGTGTAAGGAGAATGTACGTTCCCTATGATGTATTATTTTGGATGGTAGGGTAAGAGTGTATGCATGCATGCACAAAAAAAAAAAAAAAAAAAAAAAAAAAAAAAAAAAAAAAAAAAAAACGAACTACCATCCCGTTTAATTCTATGTTTGTTTTTTGTTTTTGTTATTTTTGATTCATTAGCTTAAGTCGAGTCTAGTCTTGGCTTAGCAATGCCATATTGTACATGTAATTAACCAAGATGATTAACTCGCCACCAGTAAATATTGCCTTTATCCAACAAAACCGTGTTTTTCCATATCCCTACACCTAATGTTATAACCCTTTAAAAGACCTCTTTGATAGTTTATCCTAGGTGCTTACGCCAAGTGGTGGAGGTTTGATCCTTTTCCAAGCATATGGTAATCTATTTTGCTATGACAGGTAGTGAGAGATGTTTTCCATTTTCTTATTGTGATATATACTTTATTACACCCGAGAGATGTGAGTATCTAAACACTATTTGTGAGGTGCTAGTGTATGACCTCCGTGCTTGTCTTTGGTCTTTAGTGGAATGATTTTTTGTTGTAATTACTTTTATATTAGTGTTAAATGACCCCTAACTTGTATTTTGATTAGAATAAAAGCGCATTTGCTTGAGAACAATCAAATCTCAAGTGTAAGGGTATTTGATTAGGCGAAAAGTGAACCGCTTTTAAGGGGTCATTTAAGCTCGGATTCGTGATTATTTGATCAAATATTTCCCTAAATCGTTCCTTTTGTCATTTTAGGTACTTTTGGAGAGAAATCTGGAAAAGGAAGCATTTTGGACGTTTTGGAGCATAAAAGTCAAGAAAACGGCAAAGTCTCAATTTTTCTTGCTGGGAACAGTACCTGACGGCGTCACAACTTTCTACATGACGGCATCAAGAGTTACAAAAGAGGTGGATGTGGAAAATACACGTGACGATCCAGAGAGTTTTTGTGCATAGGAGATGACGGCGTCACCCAAGGCCGTCATGGTCCAAGTATTAGTGACGGCCCAGAAGAAAATCACACATGACGGCGTCACAAGTAGATCTAGGCAATACGATTTCATTATTGCGACGAGTTGACGGCGTCACAACTTAATACATGACGCCGTCACCCTGTAAAATCTATATATAGTTTTCTAAATTTCATTCATGAGGGTGCAACTTTGAGGGAAAAACCCTAGGTCGAATTTTCCAGCTTTTTCAAGGGTTTCAACCCTTTGAATATTTCATGTTCAATTAGAGATAAGCACTCTTTCAAATCATTCAATATGTCTGTGTGTTGTTTAATTATATCTTACGCTTGTCTTCTATTTAACATGCTAGGCTAGATTTCTTTTGTGTTTGCTTAGATGTAGTGAAACCTAGATGTTGATTATGGGTTGATTGTTTGTTTATAATTGTTACGGATGATTGTATTCGATGTTAGGCTTAAGAAAACTGGCAGACTTCCATTGGTAACTTGCTTGAACGTTTTAAGAAACATGATTGGAGGTGTACTACGATTTTTGGTTGTATTTAATGCGTAGGAGAATTCTAGTGATCCCATGTTAGGAGCTTCTAACGGCTCGATATAGGAGTGAAGTAGGATCCTATAGAGTTAGGGAATATTGTACACGGCCCTACGACTAGTATTAAGGAATATGACCCGTCATCCATGCAATTGTAACAAGTAATTAACCTGTAAAAGATATCTAGGGAGTAATGAAACCTAAGTAAACACAACTTTCCTCATCATTGTTTACACCACATTAGTATAATAGTTGTATTTTCATTTCTTTTATTTTATTTTAATTGCATTAGTAGTTATTTGGGTTAGTTGGCTAGCAACTAATTCCGCCTACTCCTTCCAAAACCCGAGATTTTATTTGCTTTCTATAAAATATAAAAATATAAAAAGAATCATCCCTCACCTCTAGACCTAGTTTAGGAGGCTTTCTAATCCTAGCGACACTATTCCTGAGTTGAACGATCAATTCCCCGGTACTTGTCACTATACTATACTACAACGATCAGGTACACTGCCTGGTGGGGGTTGTAAGCTTCTCGAGATCTCTCGAGAGGTAAAACCTGGTGCGATCCCCACGTATCAACTATCCATAGACCTGATCACTAAAAAACATATTCACATTCCTCTGCTTCACTTGAAAATTCCAGACCTCAGCAGCTTGCAACACTTGCTTAGATTTTTTAAACTTTAAGCTTAACAGCCTAAGTCTAACCAGATCCTTAACAGTACTGAAAATAACCTCAACACTTCTAGACTTACCTTAGAAAATTCTCTCATTCCTCTCTTGCCAAATAACATAAACCACAGCTCCAATGACTAGCCTATGAATAATACTCCAAATAGACTTATTCATAGGTCTACCAATCATAAGATCCAAAACTTGATAAAGATTATCAGGCACATTATCAAGTCTCATAAAATCTTTAAAGAAAGACCAGACCTGGGAAGCAAATTTGCAGCCAAAGAATAAATGGTCATGGTTGTCCTACACTTCATTACAGAGGGAGCACTTAAGATTAGCCATCTTCAACCACACAGCCATTTTATCCTTAGTCTTCAACTTCTTGTTAATAGCAAGCCAAAGAATAAAAGAGTGCTTAGGAATATTCTGAATATACTAAACAATCTTATACCAAGGAACAATAGGCTTGTTGATAATAAGGGTTGACCATACAGCTTTCACAGAGAAATTAACCGCCTTATCATCATTAGAAAGCCACATCACACTATCTTGTCTATCATGAAACAACAAATGAGGAGGAAGCTGGAATAAGAAAGGAAATTTAAGAGCCCAGCACTCAGGCCAACTCCATTCTCCATTGATAACCATTTTAGATACCTTGCAATCCAAAGATAGACCGGCTTCATAAACATCCCATTTAGAAATAAATTGGTAGAGAGGACCCAAAAAACACCAATTATCAAACCATAGTGAAGTATTACATCCATTACCAATTCTAGTAATAAAATGTCTTCTAAACACATCTCTACATTGCATAATCTTTCTCCACCCCCAGCAGACATCATTTAGAATAGGAGCATCCCAAAAATTTCTAGAATGAGACCTCCTATCAACAAGCCTATAAGAATTGATCCACTTCACCCATAAAGTGTCTTTCTTAGACACTATATTCCACAGATGTTTAGACATTAAAGCCACATTCCAACTATAAAGAGACTTGATCCCAAGACCACCTTGAACTTTCAAATTACAAACATCCTCCCACTTAATCTTAGCTCTACCCTGAGACCAAAGAAAACCCCTCATGATCTTCTCAATCTCTTTGGACACACTTATAGGAAGGATAAAAACAGAGGACCAAAAGCTTTGAATAGAACATAAAACTGACTGGATGAGCTGCAACCTCCCAGCAAATGACAACACCTTATTTTTCCAGTTCATCAATCTCTGCTTCACTTTGTCAATGAGAGGATCACAATACTTCTTATAAAGTTTAGAAGAAAGCAACGGGACACCCAAATACCTAACCGGCAGAGTTCCCTCTGAGAAAGGCATGATACTCAAAATAGCTTTTTTAGTAATATAAAGAACATTACCAAAGAAAGCATGATGAGGCGAAAAATGATCCGTTTTTAGGGGGTCATTTAAGCCCGAATCCGAATTTATTTGATCAAATATTGCCCTAAATCGTTCCTTTTGTGATTTTAGGTGTTTGGAGAGTGAATTCTGGAAAAGAAGCCATTTTGGACGTTTTTGGAGCATAAAAGTGAAGAAAACGGCTAAGTACCAAATTTCCATGCTGAAGATACAAGGTGACGGCGTCAAGACTACCATCTTGACAGCGTCAGACATGAGGAATTAAACACCGTAGGTGGTGACGGCGTCAGAAGGCATCATGACGGCGTCAAAGTGGCAAGAATAAAATACCGTGGTCAGTGACGGCGTCACATAGGCCGTCATAAGTGGATCAAGGCCGTCCGAGGAAGTATATGGCGGCGAGGTGACGGCGTCACAAGTAACTCTTGACGCCGTCAGCCTACTTTTCCTATATATAGTTTTCTAGTTTTTTCATTAAAAAAAGAGAAGTTTTGGTGAAACCCTAAAGACGATTTTGGTGCCTCTTTTACAGGTTTTTCAAGGGTTCCAAACCCTTGAGACCTTGCATTGTAATTGAGATAAGTGTTCTTTCAATTCAATCAATATGTCTATGTGTTGGTTGTTTATCTCTTGTTCTTGTCTCAATTCTACTATGCTAGGCTAGACCTCTTTTGTGTTTGCTTAGATCTAATGAAACCTAGATATTGATTATGTGTTGATTACTTGTCTATTCTTGTTTTGGATGAATGATATTATATGTTAGGCTTAAGAAAACTGGCAGATCTCCAAATGGTAACATGCTTGAACGTCTTAAGAAACATGAACCGAGGCGTACTAGGTCTTTATTGGTTGTATTTAATGCATGAGCCACTGTTTACAATCCCTATAGTTGTGCTGGGTCATGGTGTAGGAGGAGATAAGAGCTCATAGAGTTGGGGAGTTATGTATGCCACCCCACGAATGGTATTAAGGAATACAATCCGTCATCCATACAAGTGTAACAAGTGATTAACGTGTAAAAGATATCTAGGGAGTAGTGAAGTCTAAGTAAACACAATTTCTCCAATTACTGCTCACAACCTTAGTATAATTAGTTTATTTTCATTTTTTATTATTTTATTTTGATTGCATCTTAGCTTTGGGTTAGTTGAATAGCAACTAATTCCGCCCACTCTTCCAAAACCCGAGATTTTACTTGCTTTCAAAAAAATATAAAAACACAAAAATAATCATCTCTCACCTTTAGAACTATTAATTAGGTTTTCTAATCCTAGCGACACTATTCCTAAGCTGAACGATCAATCCCCCGGTACTTGTCACTATACTATACTACAACGATCAGGTACACTGCCTGGTAGGGGTTGTAAGCTTCTCGAGATCCCTCGAGAGGTAAAGCAAGGTGCGATTCCCACGCATCAAAGCAACACTATTGTTCAAATTAGGCACAAGACCAGAAGCTCTGCTAAATTCTTCTAAAGCACTCTTCAGAACAGATACAGAGTTAACATCCCCATTAGAAAAAATCATAAGATCATCAGCGAAGCAAAGGTGAGAAAGCTTGACCTTACTACATTTCCAATGGTATTTAAAATCATTATTCCTCTCAATGTTTCTGCTAATCATCAACGTCAGCACCTCCATAACCAAAGTGAAAAGATAAGGGGATAAAGGGTCCCCTTGTCTTAACCCTCTCTTACCTTTGAAATACCCATAATGGTCACCATTAACACTAACAGTAAAAGAGGGAGAGGAGATACAACTCATGATCCAATTAACCATCTTCCTAGGAAACCCAAAATTACCCAGGCAATACTTTAGAAAACCCCAATCCACAGAGTCATACGCCTTATTAATATCTATTTTGAAAGCAACCTTAGGAGGCCCATTCTTCCTAAGGTAATTTCTCATCAGCTCTTGTGATAACATAATATTATCACTGATTTGTCTAGAAGGAATGAAAGCACATTGACAATCACTAACAATAGAATTAAGAACTCCCTTAAGTCTATTAGCAATAACTTTGCTAATACACTTATATAAGACATTACAGCAAGAAATCGGCCTAAAATCATAAACATTTCTAGGGGTTTTAATTTTAGGCACCAAAGCTATAATAATAGCATTAATCTCTTTTAACAACTTACCATTGGTGAAGAAATCTTGAATGGCTTGATTAACTTCAGACACCACTATAGACCATGAAGTCTTAAAGAACTTTGACGAGAAGCCATCGGGGCCATGTGCCTTGTCATCATCCATACCAAACAATGCAGCTTTGATTTCTTCATTAGAAATAGGCCTCACCATAAAATCAGCATCCAAATCAGAAAGCTTATTAATGAAAAGCTGAGTAGGGTCACTAATAGGCTCAACATCCACTTTCTTACCAAGAACGCCTTCAAAATGTCTCACAAACTGCTCCCCCACATCTTGACCAGAAAACAAATTACCAGCCATGTCTTCCACAAATTCAATCCTATTACAATTTCTTTTTTCCTTAAAAGCTCTATGAAAGTACTTAGTATTATGATCACCTTCACTAAGCCAATTAACCTTGGATTTCTGTTTAAGAAAAAGCTCCTCATCTCTAACAGCATCCTTGTAACTTTTAATACGCAAAGCTTCTATAGCCCTAATTTCAGCATTAAAAGGGTTATTAACCATAGCAGCTTGAATACTACACAACTCTTCTTTGACACAATGAACTTTAGCAGCAAGATCCCCTTGAGAATACTTCAGCTTCCTTAAAGGCTTCTTCAAGAGTTTAAGCTTAGATGCAACTGAAACATAGAGTAACCAGGGATTTCCTTACACCAAACACTCTCCACAGTTGAAAGGAACTCAGGTTTAGAAGATAGAAAATTGGCAAACTTGAAAGGTTTGGGCTTAGCACCAGCAATACTAGGGATATTGAGAACCATGGGGGTATGATCAAAAGCTACAAAAGGTAGAAAAAGAGCATTTGCACCTGGAAACTTATCCATGAAATGCACATTGCTCATAAATCTATCTAATTTCTTCAACAAACCAGAAGGGTTACCAGGACTCTTATTCCAAGTGAATTGAAGACCAAACAAAATCAAATCCATAACTTTAATCTTGTACAAACACTCTCTAAAATCCACCATGCCTGCAGTGACAACAGAAGAACCCATAGATCTTTCACAAGCTTCCATGATGATGTTAAAATCACCCAAAAGGGCCCAAGGAGCATTTTTAACAACCTGACTATGAATAATCAGATCCTTCCAAAGCTCTCTCCTACCACTACTCTTGACATGAGCATAAATAAAAGAGCAGAAAAACTTCTTACTACCATTAACAGCTTCCACAAACACATTCATTAACTGAGAATTTTGGCTATGAAGCATGACCCTAACAGCATTAGGGTCCCAACCAATAACTATCCCAGTACCCCCTTCACACATAGAAGCATTAGAAATCCAGTCCCAATTACCTAATACTTTAGAACAAATTTTACTCAGATTCTTCTTCTTGACTCTTGTTTCTAACAAACCACAAAAACTAAAGCCACCCTCTCTAAGAAGATCAATGACCTGTTTTCGACTAACCTCATTACCAAGGCCTCTCACATTCCAAGCAAAAGCTT
Source organism: Artemisia argyi (assembly GCA_030686995.1). Classification (NCBI taxonomy): domain Eukaryota; kingdom Viridiplantae; phylum Streptophyta; class Magnoliopsida; order Asterales; family Asteraceae; genus Artemisia; species Artemisia argyi. The sequence continues at coordinate 37,694,421 of CM060694.1, forward strand.
TGATATTCATTAAACATCATTAAGCTTAGCCCCAATATCACTTTTACCTGGGCCACAAGTTTCCACCTTCTCAGGTTTCATAGAAGCTGCCATCCCTTCATTGTCAGACTCCACATCCTCCTCATCAATATAAGGTTCCATCCTAAATTTAGAACAATTTTGAAAAAATAGTCTAACTGGGCTAAAGACCAATCAGTTCTGACTCCCAAAGAATGATAGATACCTGATTTCATTACCTCATCCACTTCCAATTTCAGCTTGGGCCACACAATATTAGCGTATTCTTCATCAGTGCCTTTAGTAAACTCATCCTCCTTATCCACCATATCAAGATCATCAAAAACTTGATAAGCATTAGAAACAGGAAGATCCTCAACCATAGCACTCACCCCATCACCCTTTGATCCAGAACCCCTAACCAGAACTTTAGGCTTGAAATTCTCATTAAATTTGGAACTAAGTGGATATTTCTGAACTAGATTACCAACCAACTTATGACTACTGTCATTAGCCTTAGCACCACCTTTATTACCCTGCTTCAACCTACTAGAGCCTTCCTTAACACCCTTGTTCTTCATATTACCCTGTAGCTTTTGATTACCATAATATTTCTGTTGATAAGGACCCACACTGTTCAGCTGAACAGAGCCTTGTTTACTGGAGAAAGGCCTATAATTACTTATAGAAGAGTTTGGAACACTGTTGTTATGGACATAGGAGTTGACATTATTGTTTAGCTTAGAATTACTTTGATTCACCACAGGCTTATTGTTTTTACCCACCTCAACAAAACCATCGTTAACAGAACTTCCATCATTACCCTTAACCGGACCACTATCCTCAGTCTTCAAAGCATCTATGATCACCTTAGCAGCTAATTCCTCTTCAGTTCTTGGCCTAACAATACAAATTAACAGTAGAATGCCCAAAAGACTGACAATGAGTGCACAGGGGAGGCTTCCATTGGTACTTAACATCCAACTTACCAATCATAGCAGGCCTTTCATCAAATTGAGGATATTCGATTTCAAGAAAGCTTGGCAGCTCCTTAACAGCAGAAACTTCAACCAGGACTCTAGCAAAGTCAAGTTTACCTGATTTCTTCAAACACCTCTCCTTAGTAAGCTTATCCATAAGCATAGGTTTACCAATGCCACTAAAAATCTTTCCAATACCATTCCCATTACACAGTTCCATGGGAATACCATACACACAAACCCAAATTGGAATAGTACTAGGTTCCACCTTTTTAAGCCATATACCAGGTTCCCAAACATTAAGAACAAGAGGTATATTATTCACCATCCAAGGGCCACTCTCTAACACAGCTTTCATCCCTTCTTCACTCTTAAACTTGAAATAATAAAGACACGCACTAGTTTTAGTAATAACAGAAATGCCATGAACTCTCCACATTTTGCTCAAATTTGCATTAACAACTCTATAATCCATTGAAGTACCTACAAAGTAACCATAGAGTTGTAACACACATGCCTCGCTACCTTTCTTAATATCATCAACAGAAATGGCTATTCTTCTAGACCCATCACTATTCCTAGATACAGATTATGGAGTAAAATTCATTTGCAACTCTCTATCTTCGACACCCTTTTTCATCTTCTCAGCAAATGACTCTATATTAACAGTACCAACAACATTAAGATTCTTAGCACCATTCTTACCAGAAGACCAAGCAGAATTAGACTTATAGAATAAACTAGGACCAAACTGAACACTAGTTAAACCAACAATTGGCTTCTTAAGAATGCCCTTCCCACTCTGCACATTACTAAAAACAAATGTAGAATTCTCATTACCAACATCACCAACATTCTTATCAGCTTTCCTAGTACTATCATCTTTATCATACTCAACATCAGCCATATTAAACTCAACAGCACCATTACTAACTGAACAATTATCAACACTACCACACACCACATCACTTTTATTCCCCAAACCATTCCTCTGATCAGAACCATTAGCACAAGTTTCAATAGGGTTCTTAATAAAGGATCCATCATTTACAACAATGGAACAGTAACCACTACCTTTAACAACATTACTAGGCTTAGCAACATAATCCTTAACCCCTTCCTTAAACATCATTTGAGTAGCAATACATTTATCATACGCAATCCTATCTAAAACCTTATTAAGAACATCATCAACAGGAAAAGGTTTAGAAGGACGTTTACCTTTACAGACCTCACCAGGAGAAGATACACTACGACTTCTACCATTACCCTCAAGCTTAGAATTGCGAAGCCTTTTAAGGATAGATCCAGCACCAGCAGAAGCAGATCGAGGCGATTTGATCTTAATCTTATTACTCTTAGGACGGTTCTTCACACCTTTCAGCCTTCCTCTAGACTTGGAAAGACTAACATCAGCATTAGGCAAGATGGGTTTATAATGTAAACCCTGAGAACTCATCCCTGTAAGAGTACAAAACTCTTCAAGGATAGGGTCCGGAGGTTTGGGGGAATCAAGTGGCATAACAATTGAAAAGGAAAAGAGAATAAAACAAAGGAATAGCAGTAAAGAAGCACAACAATTGTTCCTAGAATTGCAATGAGATCAAATTGTTATTTTTAGGGTTTATGGGATTTCGCCTAAATCGCCAGAGAGGAGAGAGAAAATTTTATTATTTTAATATCAAAAATTTAACTTGTGAACGTTAAAAGTTAACAAACGACTTACAAAGCTGGAATAAGATGTCTTGATCAAGGGACGTTTCGTCTTATAAAGTTGAAGAAGATTTTAATTTTATAACTTTTTTTTTTTTTTTTTTTTTTTTTTTTTTTTTTTTTTTTTTGTAAAATATTGGTTTAAATAGGGAAAAAAAATGGATGTCTACGTGGCAAGTTAAGAAAAAAATCATCCATGTAGATGCTTACATGGCTACTAAATTCGCATGAAAATCCTTTGTCATCAGGTTGCAAAATACCCGAGTGCCTATTTTAGACAAGATGTTGATGTTTAGTGACTCACTAATAGCAAAAGTAGAGAACTAACGTAGTGAATTTGCCCATGTTTAATAAACTCATGTCGAGCGTTGCTCCATTACTGTGTCTATATTTAAATCAAGATCCTCTCAAGTTTGAGTCAGACATAATTGACTATGTTAATTTATTGTGAGAGTAAACGAATAAGTGTGTTCATAATTTTTATTAAAAGAAAAAGTGTTATATGCTTAACTTGTTTGTGATTGGTGATCAACATGATCAATCATGTTTGAAACAACTTGTTTGTGAGAGTAAACGGCAACAATAGACAGTGAAGATACAAGAGAATTTTCATAAACATTTTTAACAGACCTTATGAAAGCCCTCATAAGGACCAAAAAAAAAAAAAGATAACCCAAAAAACCGCACCGGGAAAGAGACACCTATTGCCTTCCTGCAAAGATATGTATAAATTGTAAATGATAACCCAAATATAACCAATTAGCAAACTTTATGGGTCGGTCAAGCAACACAGGCATTTGATAATAAGGACATGTCTTATACATTAACTTACCCAAATACCGAACAAATATGTTTGCTTCAGGAGACAAACCTGCAGCATATAGTTTGCATCTGGGTTACTGGGTACCGAGAGTTCCACAACTACTTCACCAATATCTCCCGTACGTGATGCTGAATAAAACCGAGAGATAAAGTTCCACTACTACTTCGCCACATACTCTTTTTCCGCCAACACACAAACCCTTATAAATTATAATAGACATGTAGATCATACTGTTTAGTGCACAACAAGATTGGTACAATTAAAGCCTACAAGAACAAACATAAACTTACTCCATGCATAATCTTAGCTCAATACACTGAAGTACTAGAGGTTCTAAAAATAAATAATATAGAATTAAAATAAGGTACATCTTTCAATATTAAGCAAATAAGCAAAATTTTCAAACACTAAATTACATTGATAAAGTTAAAAAAAAAAAAAAAAAAAAAAAAAAAAAAAAAAAAAAAAAAAAAAAATCTCATATCAATATCGCACTTACATATTCATAAGGAATCATTCATGATCACTTGAGATTTTTTGAGAAGTCGTATTCATGTTCTTGACGGTATATATAAAGAGCAATTTACAGATACATGTTTGCTGGTCACTTAAACTGTGCAACTCACGAATTAAACGCAACGTTTGACCTGCTTTTTTACTATTGTTTGCGGTTATAACCTTTAGTTCCATATGGGCATGTGAACCAGGTAATTCGGTATTTCAGATTCGGCAACATATATTAGTAGTTGATAGAAACCACATTTTCCGCATAAGATAATTTAAAGCTCTAACATTTGTTTAGTTGATTACAAATAGACCATGTGACCGAGGCATTTTAATGCCATAAAATGAGTTTTATATAGTAAAACCTCAAGTTACAAAACTGAATCCAAATAATAAAAAGTTTAACTAATTTGTGAATAAAAAGGCTTAAGCTGTGTAGCCACCCATAAAGGTAATTAACATCAAACTTGAAAACATTGTCCAGATATTCTCTAGTTTTGCTACTGATAGCATACTAGAATTCACATCTTGGTGCGTCCTTTCACATTTCGACTCAGAGAAATTTTTATACTTCTTTTATTACCATTGCAAAGCAGCTCACCTGAGACATTGAGAATACCATTGGAATCTATGCTAAAACAAACAATCGCCGGATGCGCACATGCAGGGGCTGGTGGAACACCTTCAAGTTTAAACGAGTCAAGGAAGATGTTGTCCTTGGTTAATTTGCCTTCACCTTGATATACATTCACTGGTATAAATACTTGGTTGTCATACAATGTACCATAAGACCTCCTCATGGTGGTGGGTATTGGTGTGTTCCTCGGGATTACAACATTCATTTCCACTTCTCTGATCTCAATGCCAAGTGAGAGCGGAGTAACATCTGAAAGTACCAAGTCCTGAACAATTTTACTACCATTGCCATTTAAGTTAGCAGCCAACACTGCTGCTCCATAAGCAACCGCTTCATTTGCGTGAATGCTCTTGCAGAGTGACTTCCCATTAAAAAAGTCCATAAGCATTTGTTGTATTTTAGGAATCCGAGTTGACCCACCAACAATTACTATATCATCCACATTATTTTTCTTCATGTTCCCATCTTTCAAACAATTATCCACATGCTCAATGCACTTTTTAAAGAAACCAGCATTTAGCTCCTCAAATTTTGCACGAGATAATTTCATTACAAAATCAGTTCCTTGGTGCAAGGATTCAATTTCAATTGATGTTTGTGTTGTTGATGACAAATCTCTCTTTGCCTTCTCACATGCGACTTTCAACCTACCCATTGCTCTTGCATTTTTACTCACGTCGATCATTTTTCTTTTCTTAAACTCTTGTACACAATGATTTACCATCGCCATGTCAAAATCCTCCCCGCCCAAATGAGTGTCACCGCCTACTGCTTTAACACTAATCTTTCCTTCCTTGCTGATATTCAGAAGAGACACATCAAACGTCCCACCACCCAAATCAAATACGAATACAGTTTTCTCTTTTCTACCTTTTGTGTCAGCACTCTTTTGTAGACCATATGCAATTGCAGCTGCTGTTGGCTCGCTAATCAAGCGCATAACATTGAGTCCAGCAAGTGTACCAGCATCCTTTGTTGCCTGTCTTTGTTTGTCACTGAAATATGCAGGAACAGTAATTACTGCATCAGTGACTTTTGTTGCAAGAAATGCTTCAGCAGCCTCTTTCAAATACTTTAGGATCATGCAAGATATTTCTTCCGGTGAATATTCCTCATATTTTCCCTTGTGCTCAACCACTATCATTGGTTTCTTCATGGACCCTTTTATTACCTTAAAAGGCCATAATTTCATATCGGTCTGCACTGTGCTATCACTGAATCTGTTTCCGATTAACCTCTTATTATCTGAAATTTTTAAAAACAGAGCTTTTAATTTAATAAGCTATAACTCTATTAACATGAAATGGAAAATTATAGGATGAGAAAGTTATCTCCTTAAAGAGTAGGTTTTGATGTATATCAATGATGGGCATTACTAGAACAAACATACATATATTATTTATTTTTTTATTCTCTCTATGCTAAGAGCCTAGTTAATGAAATCTTAAATCTTAAACTTAGCCGATATATATTTAGAGAAAAATAAAAAATGCCGAGTATGTATACACTCCGGATCCAGTAACTGCACATATATATTTTTCTAAAAACTAATTTCTCACTCTTGAGGCGTCGAGTATGTATACACTCCGGATCCAGTAACTGCAAAGATAAACCACACTTAATAATTGATGGAAATATATAATGAACTTGATGCATTAATTCGAAGGGTTATTTAAGCTTACTATGTTAACTTTTTTATCTTGGACAAAAACTAAATCAATTTCTGCATGCTCCAAGATAAAGTTTACCGCCCTGCCACTATTCAGAAGAAAAAAAATAATCGATCTTTGAATCAAGATTTATATATGGTTGAGTAATAAATATAAAAAAAATGATGATAAAAATGAAGTTACCAACGGTATCATAGAGAGGTGCACAAATCAAACTTTGTGCATTGCAAGCCTACTAATAGAATAAACCACGAAAATGATCATATTGTGTATATATACACAGTAATAAACATGGACTGACTAATCGAGTTAAAATTGAAATCGACATCCATTGCTACAATCCACTGAGGGCACAACACAAAACTTACACCTATACGGCTATACATTCAACAACATGTATTTCTCTTCTAATCGGCTACTCATATACAATGACTAAAATGAGATAGAGGAGATGAGTTTGACCGTGTAAGAACCTACCAATGGCATGCGTGCAACCATCCATTCCATGTTTGAAAGCATGCCCAACTCACATTCCCACACAACTCTTTATATAATGGTTTAGTATGATTTGCTTGTAAGTTGTAACTCATGGGAGGCAAAGAGATTGATGGTTTAAAATCTTTTGGTTTTCTTATATTAATGACATTCCCATAACTCCAACAACACTACAACTTCAATAGTCACTCTTCATATTCTTACATTCAATTCGCCCATCTTGAGTCTTGCATATGGTACCATCAATTCATGAAATATTTTTTGTGAACACTTTGCATTTATAAGACTACTTAAGATTTTAGTATATAAGATTTCACATAAGTAAACATAAGCCCATCACAACGTGAATAAAGTACGAAATGTAGTTCAGTTTCATTTTAATGAAAATTGTGTATAGGATGAAGATTGTAAAGCCATTGTAAAACCCCTTATTAGAACATGTTCTTCTTTTAACCCTATAATTTACACTTAATAGCCAGTTTAATATTTTGTAGCCAACCATGCTATGCATCAACCATAACCCAAAAGTAAATGAACTGTAAAAAGAAATTTTAAAATTTATCATACAGAGATTAAGCCATTAAGGCAATCAGTTTCCAATGTTTAAGAATCAAGATTTCAGTCTAATTTTTTTCACTCTCATCAGTTTCATGGGTCACAATTTATAAAACTGATTATAGTGAGTATTATGGGGTTAAAAGAAGACCACCAAACGTAAGTGTATCGTACTAATTCGAAAACTAAGTGATGCCAAAAGCATAAGTTCTTAGTTCTAACTGATAAAAGACGTGTGATAGAAGAGTCTATCATACGTGTACTTATATGCACTAAGTGAGCGTTATATTTTCCAATCGATTATAAGGCGCAGCTTCATATTCTAAACATATTTTGAGTCTATCAAAAAACTTACATCAACACACTCTTGTTTCTCATTGATTCTATCCACCTTTATTGGATCAGCAGCAAAGCATCACCATCACGGTTTCAAGAGCTATTGAAAGAACGCCATCACCAAACAAAACCAAAGACAACTTCCCCCTTCCACAAACAATCAATTAAGTGATATCTTTATCTAAGACCTGTAACATAACAATAAAAATCACCAACATTTTGCAACATAAAAACTACACATATTAAGTATGAAATATGGTGGTGGTGTCCGCATGGAAAGTGAGAAACGAATATGGTGGTGTTTGCATGAAATATCTTGTTTCCTATCGCATGACCATTCAAACCCAACCTAATTTAAAAAACATGCTTACAGTTCAAGCTTATTTAGGAGATTGTATGCAATAAAATGCACTTATTATGTAGCTTTGAGTTCGACCAATTTGACAAATTTTTTTTTCGTTTCTAGCCCAAATGCCCTATTTGTGACATGTTTGGATTTAATATATAACATGCAACTCCTCATTCACTTGAAAGCATGTAAGTTTGGTTTAGAGAAACAAATAATAACCTGAGCAAGTTGAGCGTGTGTAACCCAACACTATAACTTCTGTCAAATCACTCGTTACCTTTCATCCAATGAACTTTGTTTCGTTTTCATTTGGACTCAATAGGACACTGCCTCTTGCAGAATCACAAATAACCTGAAATCATTACACATAATCGTTGAGTAAATGAGTAAAAAAGTAATTTAGTAACCTAAAATGTTGTAGATATGTCACATTGCTCAATGAAGCAGTAAGCCAAAGGGTACCTTAAGTTATACACCATATTTCTAATGACAAAAAATAATATGTACATATCATTGGACAAAGTACACACACAAAATAAATTCATCAAAAAGTATACTACACCAACTGTATTCGTATTAGTTATCCTTATAACAAACAATAGACATAATGATAAAGTTTATTTGCTCACCCTGAGTTTCTTTTAACTGACCGTAAATGGTAGCGAACATTATGGTTGCCATTTAAATGCCCATTATAAATGATCCACCTAAAAAAATCTTGTTATTAAGAAAAAAAATGCTTGAAATTAGAAATATACTCCATCTGTAAAGTCAGTAAATCTTTATGCCTCTCGAAAGGTTACACTGATTTTCTAATATGATGAAAAAATTGATACAAATGCATTCCTTATAATTGTTCAATGGAAGCGTAAAATATTGCAATAAAAATTAAATGAGACTTTTTATCACACACCTTGCTTCCTTATAATTGTTCACAAACTTTTTATCAAACACCTTGCACCCAGTCACCAAAATCCCATACGAATCTTTTTAAAATGCCTATCTTAGACTAGCTAAACACATAACATAAGAGAATTATAACATGAAATAAGTCTACACTTACAAATTGTATACAAAAACTAAACAAATTACATGATTGAAAAACTTACGAATCAGTTCTTGTTTACTGTGATTAAGGATGATAATCCTCCAAACTTTTTCTAAGGGTCTGGTAAAACAAAATTAAATTGAACATAATGAATGGAAAATATCTTATAACTGAATGAATACAAATCATTGTAATATGGGAATAATAATTGTAAACCATAAATAATTTGAATAAAAACAATTGCAATTGAATCGGTACTCACCAAATGTTCCATGTTGACAGTGGCACATTGATGTAACCAAAGCGTTTACTTGATTTACTTTGAATCCATATGCCATAGAACCATTTTGGAAAGGATTTGGCTGTGTGAGGAGGTTTTGTAAAGACGTTGCTGGAATGAATAATGAGTAGGGGATGTACTTAACAAAAATAGTGTCCAATGTGGTGCAAGACACATCACTCAATTAATTGAGTAGGGAATGAGTAAAGAAGAAGCATATGGAAGAATTTTTGCGTGAATGGCTGTCAACAACTCAACATTAATTGCTCAAATGAAAGTATGAAACTGGAGATTCGGTTACAAAACCGTATTAAAAGTGAATTGATTTAGTTGACTGAAGAATTGATCGATTTAATTAGTTACCAAATTTGCTTCCTCTCAAATTTGACTAAATGTGATGCATAATAGGGGTTGTACGCATTAAAATCCCAGCCAATAGGAAGCGTGACACATCATGTAATTAAATGCAAAGTGTGCTTTAGGGGGCTTGTACAGTATTCACGTTTATTAGATAGTATAGATAGCTAGTAATTTGAAATGACATAAAGTTGGTAGTTTAAATTATATATGTTATATAACTAGATAATTATCCACGCATAATGGCGATAGTGTATTGTAGAGTTAGGGGTTGTTTGGTAAAAAATATAATTAACCACTGAATGAATCAAATATGGTGAATAATTCCAAGATACTGAATGAACTTAATTTTGAGTGAAAATGAGTTTTAGATAATTGTTTCAAATAAGCAACCTGAGTTGCTTGAAATTACCAATTTAACTTTCTGTTTGATTTTGTACAGAACAAAATATATTGTTTCATTAAAAAAAAAAAAAAAAAAAAAAAAAAAAAAAAAAAAAAACCCTATTACTAGGAACGAAATACGTAACCAAATACTTTCAAATTTTGAACAATATACGCAATATTGACCGGAAGGTGACCTGTTTTCAAATTTTGAACAATATACGCAATATTGACCGGAAGGTGACCTGTTTGACTGGTTATCACTTGGAAAGTTACAATAATGGTCCTTGTGATTTGCGTTGACTTTCATCGATCGTCCATTGACTTGTTTTTCCAGTTATAAAAGTTACAGTAATGGTCCTTTTGGTCTGCGTTGACTTTCACATTTAGTCCATTGACATTTTGTTCATGTTTTTTTTTTTTTTTTTAATTTTTTTATTTATTTATACATTATTTTTTTAACACTTAATATACTTCTTTTTACCACTTTTTCATACACTATTTTTTTTTTACACTATTACACTTTTTCTACACTTATTCACACACTATCTTTTTTACACTTATCACACCTATTATACTTCTTTTTACAACTTATTCATACATTATTTTTTTACACTTATTACATTTTTTTAACACTTATTCACACAATATTTTTTTTACAGTTATCACACTTATTTTTACCCTTTTTTTTTTTTTTTTTTTTTTACTTTTTTCATTTATTCATACACTAATTTTTTCACCACTTACAAAAATAACACTGATTTTTTTACACTTATTGTACTTACATTTTAACGCAACTTTTAGAAAAAACTTTCCTTTTTTTTTCAAAAATCGTTTAGAGAAAAATTGTTTGTTTTTTAAGTGATAATTTTATTTCTTCACTTTTACAATTTTTATACTTTATACTTAACGCAACGTTTAGAAAAAATATATATATTTTTTTAAGAAATATAAATCACATGAAGGTGTAAAGTATAAGTATAAGAATAACACGACTTTTAGAGAAAAAATCTGAAAAGAAATTTTTTTCTAAAGTTACGTTAAAGTATAAGTATAACAAGTGTCAAAAGAACTTATCTGTATATATATAAAGAATGAGTTCCCCCTATTGACTATGAGCATTAATGTCATTAGTCAAGAAACTCTATTATTATGTAAGAAACTCTATTATGCAAAAAACAACTAATGCATAAGCCAAGTAGTAATTTCGTAAAGCTTCTTTTAGCACTTATTATGATTAAATTAAACTTAGTATATTAACCAACCATGTGAATGTCTAAAGTCTCGGTTATTGAAAGCTTCTAATGGTGTAAAATCTCATCTTTTTAGTTGCTCACAAATAATTAACAACAAGTCAATAAATGTGACTTTTCATATGAGTTTTGATGAGTATAAATAACAACCTATCTCAGTCCATCTCCATCTCCATTTCCGTTCAACCTTAGTCAACACCCAAACAATAAGCCACAAACAAACTGACGGTGACATAACCCATTAACCCACCCATCATCAGTCAAAAGCACAAATGAAATAAAACAAATAAACAAGACTCGACTTATGTGTATTGAATCAACCACTGCCACGAAATTAGTCCAAAAACCTTAACCAAATTCTAACCTAGGCACAACCAAGACCCTCACCTTCACTCCCCAACACTTAATAAAAACTGAAAAGCAATAATTAAAGATCTATGTTTTTCTTTCGTGTCTACAACATAAATATCAGACCTTGAAGGTCCAGTTAACGAAAGAATAAAATCATCATCGATCACTTTTGAAGCTTTGCTTCTTTAAATACCCGAAAATATAAAAAGAAATATTGAAACGAATTTCTTTCATCTCCTTTTTCTTTCAATTAAACAAAACATGAAACACAACATACACTACAAAGCTTATAATAAGTTTTCACTTTGAGCCCAAAAATGTGAATCCCATTATAGGAACTACTAGATCTAAAAGAACATCGGTTCAATCAATCAAGATGGAGTGCAAATCAAATGCATGAGAACCGTTAAGTAAGCAAATCAAACGTGCACTACTACTTACAACCATATGTACTAATGCTCAAACATATCTTTGAGTATATTTCATATGAAACATTTCTATTTGTAAAAGCTTAATAAAGCGAGTTTTTTAGTTTAACACTTTAAGTTTCTCGACTAATATTAACATACCTAATTAACCGTTGTTAGACTAATGATATTTCATGGTAATCGAAGCCCGTGCATCGCACGGGCCATGCTGTCTTGTTACACTAATTTTTACCATTTATTCATACACTAATTTTTTTTCACTTATTACATTTTTTTTACACTTCTTCAGATACTATGGGTTTTACATTTATTATACTTCTTTTTACCTCTTATTCATAGACTATTTATTTATTTATTTTTATCTTATTCACACACTATTTTTTTAACACTTATTATTCTTCTTTTTACCACTTATTCATACAAAAAAAATTTTACACTTGTTACACTTTTTTTTACACTTATTCGCACACTATTTTTTTACACTAATATTTGTCTTCAGATTTGTCTTCTTCGGCATTCCAATCACACTCTTTATCAACACACGTATATTGAGAGGATACCACATTTTTTACACCTCTTTGCTTGTAATTGTGTGGAAGCCCATTTTCCAACAACATAAGCTCCAACTAGCAATGCTGAACAAGTGCCAGAAAGAGTTGCAATGTCCTCCATGATTTTCCAAACATGAACACCACCAATTACATTGCCTTCGGTATTAAAAAAAAAAAAAAACAATATCATAATACTGAATCTTATTTTTGAGTGAAAAGGACCAATATACAACATAAAACTTTCTCCTTCTTCGTATAAAAACTAAACTTTAGGATATCAAATTAATAAGTAAAATACTCTTATAAATGCTAAGTTTATAGTAAGCGGTTTATATGTTCAAATATAAGAACCATATTGTCCTTTTTCATATAAAAACTAAACTTTATCCTTCTTCATATAAAAACTAAATTTTTTGAGTTAAAAGGAAAAAAATAAGAACAATGACATTGTGCTAGTTTTAACCAACCTTTACTTACTACTTTAAATCGTAAAAAGTAAGTAAAATACTCTTATAAATGCTAAGATTATAATAAGTTGTTTATCTGTTCAAATATAAGAACCATATTCTCCTCTAGAAAAATGAAATTAATAATAAAAGCATCAAGATAACGCATAAATTATACGATAATCTTTATTTGCTTATTAGAAAACCAAGTAAAAATTATGAGACATTAATGAAAAGATTCAAAGAAGTTTGGATAGACGAAGTCCTTGTTTTAAAACTAGTTTAACATCCACTTAATGGAGGGAGTCGTGGAAGAAACTTTTTTCATGTGGTATCCTCTCAAAATGTTCTTTTTTTGAACCGTGGTATCCTTATCCAAACTCTTTTTATTTTTATTTATTTTTATTATTTTTTTAGCTTGTTTTTTACACCTCTTTGTTTTAAAACCTAAGTTCATCCTTTTTCATTTGCATTCCCGTAACATGAAGAACACCGCCCTTGTCAATCCACGAATGTGCAATTCCCTCCAAGGCTACCTCAATTTTAAAGATATAAAGAACATTTTGGGAGGATACCACATGTTTTTTTTTTTTTTTTTTTTTTTTTTTTTTTTTTTTTTTTTTTTCTCTTCTTCTTCTTCTCTCTCACATAGTCTGACATTCTATTAATTCAGGTAGTCGAAAAGCTAAAACTATGCGAAGGAAAAAAAATCATAAAAGCCCCAAATTAATTCGCCGTAGCCTCCAAAAGCGCGAGCCACTTATTATTACAAGTCAATGAAAAATCAATATTTATGAATGTAAATATTTAAAGGTATCATGGTGTAATCAGGTTCCAAATATTAACAATAGTCAGGTGAGATTGGAAGTTATCGGGTTGACAACATGTTGGATGTTATGGAGGTACAGAAATTCAGTGACCTTTGATTTCGGTAGAATGTTCGAACGCAATTTAGTAGATAATATTATTTTCTATTCGTTTTTTTGGTTAAAGCATCGAAACTCAAAGAGTACTCTTGGGTTGAATGGCTTAAACCTCCATTGTATTGTTGTTTAGTCTAGCGATTTGCTAGACTTTTCTCTCGTTTTTTTAATCTAATGTTGTTCAAAAAAACAAAAGAAGGCTTTTGATGTGTTAATACTTCAATTTTGACCGCATCTAGTTATATACCGACATTTGTTTTTTATAAACATTCTATTGTGTTACACATATAATCTTTTACTAATCTTATAGAATGTTTCATGGATTGTAATTGTAATGCTCTAGATATAACATACCACAAACATTTATAAACTACAATTTGAGTTCTATTCTTTTACTCAATAAAGGGGTAAAGAGATGAACTTTTTTGTACCTACATATATGTACTAAGTGAAGTTTGAGCTCTATTAAAAAGACATTGATAATTAAGTTATTAAACAAAATATCTGTTAGATTTCATTGTCATTTTCAATTCATTACGAATAAAACTTTTCTTAAATACATAATGTTAATACGTATAGGTAAGTGAGTTATAATGTGTACTAATATCACGTGACTTAATCTTTGAAAATATTTTTAAATATAGATAGTAAACTTAATATTAGCAAAATCCTTATTTTTAAGATTATCTAATATTTTGTTAGATGTTTGTGAGAGAATATACCCTTGCAGATATAAGCCATGACTCGTTATTTATTTTGGTGTGAATGTTATAGAATTCAGAAGGCTAAAAATGTACCTTAATTTATCGTTTACACCAAACTAACTTACTTAATTCAACGTTAATCACCCAAAAATATTCAATGATCAAAGGCTTAAATGTGGTCTCATATGCACAAGCTTGATCCTACAATATATTGTTTTAGTCATACCCTATGATCAAGACTTCTCATTACACCGTGCAACTACTTTAATCACAGTATTATAGGTATCGGGTTTAACAAAGGCCTATTAGCCTAGCGGTATGTGAGTGGCCCATCAACCTAGAGGTTGTGGGTTCAAGTCTCGTTGGTGACATGTGAGATAGAGAATTTGTGAAATAGGTGGTGTAGGTTGTAAAATTTGTCGTTCTAAAACAAAATAAAAAATAACATTAAAAAAGGGAGTATCGGGTTTAGTACAATAATTCATATAGCTACACTCACACAATTTTCACAAAAATAAATTCACACACATGTGTCAATTAATTATAATGAGTGAGTAAAAAAAGAGTTAATATAATTCAATTGGTACGACACACTTGGTGTGGATTTTATTTTGTGATCAAATTGCGAGACTGATATTTGTGGTTGAGTAGTCCGTCATGGCATATTGACATCCACGTTCTAATTTTTGTATAAGTTGGCACCCTAAATATGTTTTTTTTGTTTTCCTTGTATTGTTGGTTTTACTTAATTTTGGTTTGATTATTATCAAAGTTCTAAATGATCACGCGTTTAGTGGAGCCGGAAAGATTTCCATTTTTTTTGGTGATCGACCCTGGAAAAATATACTAACCAAAAACAAACGTTTAAATACAACGGATGAGAGTGAATCTCTCATCTCGGCCCGTTACATGGGCAAAAGACACGCACCTAAAGTGCAACAACCAAAATACTACATAAGAAAGTCATGCCAATCTTATGACCTACCAAACAATAAAATTATTTTCTACCACGACCTAGGAGATTAATATCATACATGTCACAGAATTCATCCAAGTGTCCTGGTAAATTGTAAACATGAGCCGTATAATCATCAGATAAGGAATCTTATAGCTCATAACCGCCGCCTCCTGATGCAAGATACTTAGCAACAGGGTGCCACGATACCACTAAATTTAGTGGTACCGTGTGACAATTAGTGGTGCCGTCTCTTTAAAATGGTCAGATTTTCAGCTTTTATAAATACTGCTTCATTTCCCAGATTTTGGCCATCGTTTTTCACACAAAACTTTCTGAGTTCTACACTCCTTAGTCCTTACATACTAAAATTCCTTTGATCATTAGTTAGTTTTTCTTTTGTTTAAAGAGTGATTCTTTCATCTAACCAAGAATCATCTACATACCTTTACTAGTCAAGAGAAGAACGCAAAGTATCGAGAAGATACAAGGTGTTGGTGTCATAGAGTAGTGCACTTGCATTACAAGTTGTCTACTTGATTGTATATTGATATACATCAAGTGTATTAGTATTTCTTAGTCATTGTGTTGATTATTGTGATCTTGTTGAGATCTTGGGGAACTCTTGAGTGTTGAGTGATATAGTATTGATCAAGTGGATCAAGAGTAGATTGTAAGGATTGTGTGGATCTTGTGAGGATCATGTAGATTGTGTGAGGATCGTGTTGATCATGTGATAAGTAAGGATCGTTTAGATCGTGTAAAAAGTTAGGATCAAGTGGATCGTGGTAGATTGTTACTAGCTAAGATTAGTACTCGACTTTTAGCTTAGTATCGGAAAATAACGTATGTGACGTTGTATGGTTTTCTCCGCCTGAAGGGAGCTTTGTTGACATAGTGCTTAGAACTCTCGAGTGTGGTACTCGAGGAGTGGAGTAGGGCGAAGAAGAGCTTCGTGACCGAACCACTATAAATCTCGTTGTCTCGCTTTGATCTTTCCATCTCTTTTACTTACATACTTATTGTTTGATTGTATTAACATAGTGTTGTGTTGATGTACGTGGGAATCGCACCAGGCTTTACCTCTCAAGGGATCCTGAGAAGCTTCAACCCCCACCATGCAGTGTACCTGATCATTGTAGTATAGTATAGTGACAAGTACCGGGGGATTGATCGTTCAGCTAGGAATAGTGTCGCTAAGATTAGAAAACCTAAATACTAGTTCTAAAGGTGAAGGAAGATTATTTTTGTGTTTTTATATTTTTTAGAAAGCAATTTAAAATCTCGGGTTTGAAGGATTTGGGCGGAATTAGTTGCTATTCAACTAACCCAATACTAAGATGCAATCAAAATAAAATATTAAAATGAAAATAAACTAAATTATACTAAAGTTGTGAGCAGTAATTGGAGAAAATGTGTTTACTTAGATTTCATTACTCCCTAGACATTTTTTATACGTTAATTACTTGTTATAATTGCATGGATGACGGATCGTATTCCTTAATACCATTCATGGGGTGGCACACTTAACTCCCCAATTCTATGAGCTCTTATCTCCTCCTACACCATGCCCAGCACAACTATAGGGATTGTAAACAGTGGCTCATGCATTAAATACAACCAATAAAGACCTAGTGCGCGTCGGTTCATGTTTCTTAAAACGTTCAAGCATGTTACCAATTGGAGATCTGCCAGTTTTCTTAAGCCTAACATATAAATCATTCATCCAAGACAAGAATAAACAAGTAATCAACACATAATCAACATCTAGGTTTCATTAGATCTAAGCAAACACAAGATAGATCTAACCTAGCATGATGGAATTAAGACAAGAACAAGATATAGACAACCAACACATAGACATATTGATTGAATTAAAAGAACACTTATCTTGATTAAACATGCAAGGTATCAAGGGGTTGGAACCCTTGAAAAACCTATAAAGTTACACCAAAATCGTACTTAGGGTTTCTCCCAAAACTTCTCTCCTTAAATGTGAAAAATTAGAAAACTATATATAGAAAAAGGGGTCTGACGGCGTCAAGACCAATTAGGTGACGCCGTCACCTCGCCGCCAAAACTAATTTCGGACTGCCTTGATCTACATTTGACGCCGTCAAGTATTAATCATTTCCAGGCCGTCATGACTTTTACTCTTGACGCCCTACCTTCATGACGCCGTCAAATCTCTACTGGACCGTCATGGAATTTTGCTCTTGACGCCGTCAAGGAGTTGCTCTTGACGCCGTCACCTACTGTTCCCAGCATGGAAAATTAAGACTTTGACATTTTCTTCACTTTTATGCTCCAAAAATGTCTGAATTGCTTCCTTTTCCAGATTTCACTCCCAAAGTACCTAAAATCACAAAAGGAACGATTTAGGGCAATATTTGATCAAATAAATTCGAATTCGGGCTTAAATGACCCCCTAAAAATGGATCATTTTTCGCCTCATCATATACCCTTACACTTGAGATTTGCTTGTCCTCAAGCAAATGCACTTTTATTCTAGTCAAAATACAAGTTAGGGGTCATTTAACACTAATATAAAAGTAATTACAACAAATAATCGTTCCACTAAAGACCAATAGACAAGCACGGAGGTCATACACAAGCACCTCACAAATAGTGTTTAGACACTCACATCTCTCGGGTGTAATAAAGTGTAAATTACAAAATGGAAACGGAAGATATCTCTCACTACCTGTCATAGCAAAATAGATTACCATAGGCTTGGGAAAAGATCAAACCTCCACCACATGGCGTAAGCACCTAGGATAAACTATCAAAGAGGTCTTTTAAAGGGTTATAACATTAGGTGTAGGGATATGAAATACACGGTTTTGTTGGATAAAGAAAGTTTTACTGGTGGCGAGTTAACAATCTTGGTTAATTACATGTACAATATGGCGTTGCTAAGCCAAGACTAGACTCGACTTAAGCTAATAAATGAAAAATAACAAAAACATAAAATAAACATAGAATGAAACGGGATGGTAGTCCGTATGTTTTTTCTTTTATATATATATATATATATATATATATATATATATATATATATATATATATATATATATATATATATATATATTTTGCATACACTCTTACCCTACCATCCAAAATAGTACATCATAGGGAATGGGAATTCCCCTTACACTTGAATCTTTACATATTTACAATAAACTAAACTAATGACTCGAATTAAGAAAATCAAAACACTTGGAGCACTTTTAAGATTAACGCACATATGGGGGTAATAATATTATGTTCTTCCCCATTACTCCATAAATAAGTACTTTACCCATGAGTCTCAATCGTCCCAAAACAATATGTACAAGGATATGACTCGACTTAGCAACCATGTAATCAATTAGAGAGTTAACTTAGGGTTTAACAAATAACAATAATGCACTAAAAATGAGCGCATACACGGAAGGCTAAGGCGATTTGGTTGTACACTTAAGTGGGGTGTAACAAATTCTTCCTTTAAGTAAGATGCTTAAAGTTAGAAATGAAAAGATAGGCTCGGAGGGGTGTACTAGGGGTTTCGTGTACTAAAAATGAGTACAACGCTAAGGGTGTGGGAAAAATTAGTTGACTTAACTAGCCAAGTAATATGACTTAAATGGTCAAGTAATTATAATACGGGTTTAACACAAGGGTGATCCTAATGCCTCTTATCATGTAGTAAATCCTACCACACGAATGTAGTCTCACTAGCGGTCTCGGGATGCATCACTAACGCAAGTTCTAGAATCTAAATGCTACCGGTACACTCATAAGCACTAATAGTAAATGCTTTTCCTATCAAATCTAAAGGCGAACCTCACATATTTGGGTGGAAAATTTTTCTGAATATACGGTTATGTGCTAGTCATACAATCTCCTATCCATGAGACGCTTGCTATGGCTAAAGTTTCACTCCTAATTTTAAATTTGGCGCTAAAATTGCACTAACAAGTATTTCTCATAGTTTTATTACACATCTACCATTAAACAAAACAAACTCAAGCGAAAGTGCATATGTAAGGTATCATCTTTTTACCCTCCCCTTACACTTAAGATGAACATTGTCCCCAATGTTCAAGTAAAGAATGTAAAAGTGAAAAAGTTAAAAAGAATGAAATCAAATACTCCCCTGATTCGCTCGGTATGGATAATAGGTAGCCAGGTTAAATCTTCCTCCAAGAAAATGAACAATCAAAGCTTCCCTTCCAGAATATAAATCATCTTCTTGTCATACCTAACCTGTAAAACCTGATAAAATAGACAAGACAACCTCGCGTAAAATCGGCGGCATCCTATATAAGTTACTAAATCCTAGAAAACAAGATAAGATATAATGCTTGTGGAATGAAGTTTGCAGATCTCCTGGAGATTATAAAACTTAATAATTCACAAAAACTATAAGACTCCGTTAGAAAAACAAAACTGGTAAAATTTCCAGATTTTTACACTTGACGCCGTCAAGAGTAAACTCCTGACGCCGTCAGAATTGACCTGCAGAAATTCTTATGTTAAGTTTCCGGAAAATTTCTGGAAAAACTTGGTCCTACTTCCTGGAAAATCCTGCGAAACTTCATTATGACTCAATACAAGCATTTGACTCTAACAAATACGAATATACATGTTCATTTAATATTGTGGAGAATCATGATCGGTTTGTTTCTTAAAAACATATTTGGGGTTTCCCCTTACACTTATCTTTTGCAAAAATACTTTTAGGTGGAGTTAAGACTATGCCAAAACAACAAAGTAAAGTATTTCCACTTTTTTAATTGAGAAACATGATCTACCAACAATAAAAATTAAGCATGCATACGGAAGCAAATAACAATCAAACAAATAAAATCACACAAACATGGGTTGCCTCCCAAGAAGCGTTTTTCTTTATTTACGAGTCTTGTAGCTAGACTCAAGGTCATGGGTTACTACGTTTTCCTATCCCGCAAAATAAATGCGGTCTCAAACATCTTAACCAGTCTCTTATCCTTCCTATATTCGGGGCCTATAGCCAAACATTTCGAGTAATAGATCTCTTTCTTTTTGTAACCTCCCATGTTTCTCTCTTCCTCACCCTCAACCTTAATCACGGGGATGTTGTCAACATCGAGATCCTCAACCTCTCTAAACTTTTTTTCTTTATGGGGCATCCTATATCTAATGTTCTTCTCTTTGGTTGCGAATGTGATAATGCCCTCATCATGGTTGTAAGTCATTTTAGAAGTTTTGACAAAAGGTTCTCCTAAAACAATCTGACACAAAGATTGATCAATAATTCCCCTAACATCTTCTAAGATCATAAAGTCACACCTATAGACAAAATTCCCAACGAAAACATGTAACCCTCTAACCCGCTCAACAAAATTGCTCATGCGATTAGGGTTGTAAGGGTCCCGCCTAGGTTTCAACTTTTTGTTCATGATCCAATTATAATAAAGCCTAGACATGATGTTCATTGGTGCCTTTAAATCGATATAAGTGTGTTCTCTAAACATATGACCAATCATGCATGGAACCTTAAGATTCATAGAATTATGTTTCCTAATCCCTGGGTGTTTTCGGTACTTTGCGGGGCAAGGGCATTTTAGAAGGAACTTATGGTACCTCAATTCCTCAAGGGTTGGTGTGGAGCTCCTAATTATTCTATCATCATCCCATGGCCCTTCCCTACAAGTGTTAGTCCCTAGCTTGATTTCACATTCATTCATCTCATTGACCTTCATTATTTCATCATTTTCCGTTTTAAGTTGGTTATGTTGCAAAATAACTTCCTTGGGCAAGGTGAATCTAGTTAAGAAGTAGGAAGCAAGATCGTCCCAAGAGGAGACGGACCTTTCAGGGAGTTGGAATAACCATTGAAGAGCCCGACCATGTAAAGAGAATTGAAAGAGGGCTAAAAGTCCCCCTTCTTGATTATCAACACCTAATCCTATAGAATTGGTAATTTTTAGGTAGTTCTCAAGGTGTCGGGTCGGGTTCTCAAAAAAGTATCCATAGAATGCACACCCGACTTGCACCAATCGAATGGCGCTGGATTGCAAACGGATGGACCTTATAAGTGGGTGGATTGGTTGTGGTAGGTTTTGTGGGTGGTTTTGTTGCGATGGGTTGATGGGTTCAAGGATGTTACCACCTTCCATGATGTCGGATGGTAGAGAGTTACGAACAAAAGCACAAAGAACTAAGATAGACTAAGGATATCCTAAAAATAAAAATAAAATCTTACTAGAAAGGAATCTAGCAAGTAGACCTAATAAAAAGAAATTCTAACCTAGACAATAACTATTCCCCAGGCTGCGGCGCCAAAAACTTGATGTACGTGGGAATCGCACCAGGCTTTACCTCTCAAGGGATCCTGAGAAGCTTACAACCCCCACCAGGTAGTGTACCTGATCGTTGTAGTATAGTATAGTGACAAGTACCGGGGGATTGATCATTCAGCTAGGAATAGTGTCGCTAGGATTAGAAAACCTAAATACTAGTTCTAAAGGTGAAGGAAGATTATTTTTGTGTTTTTATATTTTTTAGAAAGCAATTTAAAATCTCGGGTTTGAAGGATTTGGGCGGAATTAGTTGCTATTCAACTAACCCAATACTAAGATGCAATCAAAATAAAATACTAAAATAAAAATAAACTAAATTATACTAAAGTTGTGAGCAGTAATTGGAGAAAATGTGTTTACTTAGATTTCATTACTCCCTAGACATCTTTTACACGTTAATTACTTGTTATAATTGCATGGATGACGGATCGTATTCCTTAATACCATTCATGGGGTGGCACACTTAACTCCCCAATTCTATGAGCTCTTATCTCCTCCTACACCATGCCCAGCACAACTATAGGGATTGTAAACAGTGGCTCATGCATTAAATACAACCAATAAAGACCTAGTGCGCGTCGGTTCATGTTTCTTAAGACGTTCAAGCATGTTACCAATTGGAGATCTGCCAGTTTTCTTAAGCCTAACATATAAATCATTCATCCAAGACAAGAATAAACAAGTAATCAACACATAATCAACATCTAGGTTTCATTAGATCTAAGCAAACACAAGATAGATCTAACCTAGCATGATGGAATTAAGACAAGAACAAGATATAGACAACCAACACATAGACATATTGATTGAATTAAAAGAACACTTATCTTGATTAAACATGCAAGGTATCAAGGGGTTGGAACCCTTGAAAAACCTATAAAGTTACACCAAAATCGTACTTAGGGTTTCTCCCAAAACTTCTCTCCTTAAATGTGAAAAATTAGAAAACTATATATAGAAAAAGGGGTCTGACGGCGTCAAGACCAATTAGGTGACGCCGTCACCTCGCCGCCAAAACTAATCTCGGACTGCCTTGATCTACATTTGACGCCGTCAAGTATTAATCATTTCCAGGCCGTCATGACTTTTACTCTTGACGCCCTACCTTCATGACGCCGTCAAATCTCTACTGGACCGTCATGGAATTTTGCTCTTGACGCCGTCAGGGAGTTGCTCTTGACGCCGTCACCTACTGTTCCCAGCATGGAAAATTAAGACTTTGGCGTTTTCTTCACTTTTATGCTCCAAAAACGTCCGAATTGCTTCCTTTTCCAGATTTCACTCCCAAAGTACCTAAAATCACAAAAGGAACGATTTAGGGCAATATTTGATCAAATAAATTCGAATTCGGGCTTAAATGACCCCCTAAAAACGGATCATTTTTCGCCTCATCATGTGTTCATATTGGTATTGATTGATTTCATCTACAATTGAATCTAAGTTTTTCACAAAGTAATTTTTATATCTAAAGAAAACGAGTCGGTAAACTATTCAACCCCCCTTCTAGTTTCCACATAAATGATCACGCGATTAGTAGAGCCGGAAAGATTTCCGTTTTTTTTGGTAAAAGGGCTTCACCCTGGCAAAATATATTAACCAAAAACAAACGTTTAAGTACAACGGATGAGAGTGAATCTCTCATCTCGGCCCGTTGCATGGGCAAAAGACACGCACCTAAAGTGCAACAACCAAAATACTACATAAGAAAGTCATGCCAATCTTATGACCTACCAAACAATAAAATTACTTTCTACCACGACCTAGGAGATTAATATCATACATGTCACAAAATTCATCCAAGTGTCCTGGTAAATCGTAAACTTGAGCCGCATAATCATCAGATAAGGAATCTTCTAGCTAGTATATATATATATATATATATATATATATATATATATATATATATATATATATATATATATATATATATATATATATATATATTAGATTGAAACTTGAAAAGAAACTTTTGAAGTTAGAACAAGTGTTTAACTCACACTCACTAAAGCTATTGATTAGCTTGTGAGTTAGAGTTGTATGGCAGAAAAGCTTGTAAATAAATTTTTTGCAATAAATTAAAAACTAGAAAAGAAACTTAAACTTCAAATTTCATTAAACTTTAAAGGAAAGACTACAATAAAAACTTAGAAAATAAAATGAAAACTACAACTAGAAGACTTCAACTATAAAAACCTAACTGCCCAAACGTGGCTTACAAACTAATCTATTTATACTTAGAAAAGTCTAGGGTTTCTTTTGACTTGTTGTCCTCTTCTGTTTGTGTTTGTTATGTGAGAGGAGAGGGCTTTGAGTCCACTTTTTGCTTCCTCTTGATTAACACAGCTATTGATACAAAACTTGGTCCCCAATCCTTTTAATCTTAGCCAATAGATGCAATTGGGGGGGGGGGGGGGGGGGGGAGGGGTCTTGGATTGATGAGATGGCATGTGGGAGATGGGACATCATATGAAGTATGCTTGGCTTGGGGTGAGCTGGAAAAGAAAACAAGGACAGGGGAAAGGCTTGGGTTTTTGGCGGGTAAAGGGAAAGGGCTAGGATTTGGTTTAATTTTGGTTTAGGATTAGTAAATTGGATTTATATTAAAAAAAATAATAATAAAAATAAAAGTTTAGGGATTTTTTAGAAAAAAAGATTTTAGTAAAAGTTTTATTAAAAGGTAAAAGTGTTTTTGTAAATAATATATATATATATATATATATATATATATATATATATATATATATATATATATATATATATATATATATAACTTAACTAAAAATTAAAAATTAACAAAAGAAATTTTAACAAAATAATTTTAGTTTAAATAAAAAGGTTTTAACTAAAATGTTTTTAGGATTTTTATTTTGAAAATAGAAATAGGATTGATTTTGAAATTAGGTTTTAGGTTTAGGGGTAAAAAGGTCATTTTGGTTTTGGGTTTGTTTTTCCAAGCTCATCCCCATACCACTTCCCGGGATTGACTTTGACTTTGATTTTCTTCATTAAATGCTCAAATGGTGTCGAGTCGATCCGGTAATGTCCGTTTTTATCCTTTCTCCCATCCAAGCTTGATTTTGTCCACTTTTGCCTTGTTTTCAATCCATTTGTACCTAAAACACATAAAAATACATTCCAAGGATATTTGCAATATATTATGGTCAATTTGGGTGTTTTTTGGTCATTTTTGTGGGTTTTTCGGGTATAAAATGATGAGTAAAAGGCCACTCATCAATGGTACAAAGTCACCAAGTATAAAGAATGACCTATATATGAGTCGTTTTAAAATTACATCATTGATTCGTTAAAACAACATACAGTTTTTAATACAAAGTTCTCAAGCTCCACAATAACATAAATATAGTTTTTGGTAAATCATAGTCAAATGATATAAGTCTATGCAGAAAAATCTTCGTGAATGTAACCACCAACGGCGACTCTATAAATGGACTCCATGTATGTCAAGCAACTGAAAGTAATAACCTGAGAAATACATGCTAAAATGTCAACATAACGTTGGTGAGTTCATAAATTAAAGTATGTAAAAGCAGTGTGTACCCCAAGATTTCTGCGACATTTATATTCCAAATATGTTCATGAAAAGTATTACTGTTGCACTAAACTCATGACACCGAAGCCTTGACTTTATGTATTCACCCCAAATAAGTGCCTTGCCAAGCACCTGTAGGACAATGCATCCGTTTGACCAATTGGAGCGACCAACCCGGACGGGGGAGTTTACCCCCAATAGATCTATTAAGAATATTCGCACTTGCAAAGTAATTAACGTTTTATGATTATGGGTGCTTCAATGGCAAATGTGGTAACTTAGTCAATTTGTAAATGTTTTATGTACTTGTATCCATATGTAAAAGCAAGCAACGTATTCTCACCTCGAGCATTTCAAAGTAAGTATAAACAATGTAAAAGCAGGGCTATGAAACTCACTTCAAGTACTGAATATACGTGGAAAAGTGTAAAGTAATGAAATCAACCGGGAATCTTAACGCGACCTAGAAATATAAGTCATCTTAGGAAAATATTCAACACGTGTCTTATGATGTTTAACACCTTTATATACTTATAGTGAGGTTTTAACAAGTCGCGTAAGTCAGTCGTTTAAGAAATATATCCAAACCGTGTTTCCGTTACTTTGAAACCCTAGAAAGTTTAAGTTATATTAGTTATGTTTAACCCGTCTTGGAAATCATGTATTTAATTCATTTTAAGTCATTTTTCCTTGTTAAAATCTCTAAATGTAGATGAACGTGTCTACTTTCATTATTTCAAAGTTCCGGTTTGATAAAATAAGCTTTAGGTGTTGGTTTTCATTAAAATAAAATTTAGGACAACGGTGACTTATTTTCAAAAAAACTTTCTCTTAATCAGGTTATTGCTCGCTCGTTTTCTAAAAAAAGACAATTGTTTAAAAGGGCCTAGGTTCATCGTTTTCAAGTCTACTTTCCACATATGATAGCCTCTCGGCTCAGTTCTTCACTGATTATCTTTTAAAGTAAAAAACCAACTAACTTATTCCAACGTTTTACAACACTATAGGAGTATATAATTGCTACAATGGCTATGACATGCATATATAAGTATTTATAAGTATTAAAAAGAGTATTTGAAGCTTACAAAAAGATGGTGGAAGATTGGTGGTTTGAATGAACAACAAAACCCAAGTAAACCAACTATAACCCAATTATGAGCACCCTTACTGAGCCTTAACTAAACAAGCACTCCAACAAGCTAAAGACCAAAGTTTTGAGACCCCTTAACTCCTGCGTTTTCTGGTCAAAATTTGAGAGCGCAAGAGAGTGGTGTTTAAGTTTGAAATGTGAGTGATATCAAGTGTTAGGTGTATTCTATGTACACTACAAGAAAAAGAGGCTTTAGTGACCAAACTTCAGTGACGACATTTTATTTTGGTCACTATTTTGATGAAAATAGTGACGATATAATTTTTCGTCATTATTTTTGGTCATCGGTAGAAAGTCAGTGACAAAAGTTATAAGTGGTCACTAGTTAGTCACTAAATTACATAAATAGTGACGAGAAATTTCGTCATTAAGTATTAGTGACGAAATTTTGGTCACCATTTCACATATTGCTAATTCTATTAAATGATTAAGAATAAAGGGCATTTAGATATGTACTTTATTAAATGATTAAGAATAATGCCGTATAATATTATTATTTTTTGAGCTTTTTCGCTGGGCTACGGGAATCCATGGCCTTCTAGCCCGTTTAGGTTCCCAGATTCCTTTGGAAAATATTAAAATGCGCCATACCCAAACTTTCAGTTGGTATCATTTCTTCATATAAGTAGATTTATTTGTTAAATTGACCAACCAAAAATAAAATAAAAAATAATTCATTTAATATACTTTCGGTTAAAATGTACAAACATACTTCTTAAAAAAAGGCACACACTTAAACAAAACTAAATTATAATTAAATCTCTCGCTCGAAGATGATCCAACAAAAAAATGGACACTAAAACAAAATTTAAAAAACGCAGTGCCCCTTACGCAGCAAATAAATCGCACACTAATCCCTCGCAAAACAAACAAAAATTACCCGCTGCAACGCAATGGGCGCCCCCAACTTGTTCAATAAATAGTAACACATATATTATCAAATTTTCCTTTTTTATAACTAGAGCAATAAAAAGAAAAATCTTGTTAAAAAAAGCGGAACAAATAAATACTCCGTGATAATTTGCTTTAACCGGTCATCCACAAACTTCCCCTTTTCAAAAATAAAAAAACAACCATAGCAGACAATCGCCGGTATCTCCATCACCATCACCATCTTCGTCCCGTTACCATCACCACCATTACACAACCATCATCACCGTCGTAGGACCGTCACCATCACCGGCATCGCGACGTCGAGATCCCCGTAATCACTTCACTATCGCCGTCGTCACACCGTCACCTTCACAATCACCGCCGTCGGTCTCATTTTATTACTTCAAATCAGCTCAAATTACGGTTCGGATTTTATTACTTCACTTTTTGTTATGCTTTTACAATTTACCTAAATTAGGGTTTGTAAAATGTTTCAGTAGATTTTGAGTAAATTAGATGAATTAGGTGAAATTTGATAAGTTTGATATGATTTGCGGACTGGTAAGTTAAACCATTAGTAGTTGTAGCGTGAGTGTTTGATGAAATGCCTCAATGAAAACTTTAGTAGCTAGTTGACTGCATTGATTTGGTTTTAGGCGGAATTAGGTCGTAGTTTTGTTTATATTGTTAGTGGTTTTATATTTATGACTCTGCAACGAATATAAGTTTTTAATAACGGGTAATAGTTGTCTAGATCAAGGTAGTTTTAGGTGGAATTAGGTCGAAGTTTCATTGGGACTTAACGTCATCGCTAAGTGATTCTGTATGGTTAATGGTTTTAGACATTGGTTGAGGTAATTTTTAGTTATTTAATCGATGTTGAATTATAACTACTTTATTTGTTCAGATAACTATCAAAGTTGTTACGAGTTTATAGATTGAAATGATCAATAATAATATTGTATGGTTTGCTTCACAAATGATGATTCATAGTAGCTGACTTAGTTAAAGAAATTGAGAATATTGATATAGTAGGACTTGGACATGTGAAATTTTATATAATTAGTGAATGCTTTAAACTAAATGTGTTGTATCATGTGTAATTCAATTTAAAGCTTCATGTTGTATAATGTTTATGATTGCATGTTTTATGCATATTTATCAATTGCATCACTTCCTAATATACTTTTTTTCATCTTTATCGAACAAAGCTACTGTTTGACATAATCCTTTTTATGTTTTAGTAATTTTTTATTTGTTAGATTATACACTTATGAACAAATTATGCATGACTTTGATCATTTATAGTCTTCATATTCAAACGTTTGGATATAATACTATAACGCATGTGGTTATGACTTGGTACACTTGAATCAATTATAGAGAACAAATGAAATATGTAAGTTAGGGGTTGAGGCTTGAACTAATTTTGATTATGCATTTATATGGTAGGAATGGTAACAAGTAACTGGATATGTTTGCTAATGGCGAAAAGACACCAAAGCAAATAACTTGGTTGAAACTTGAAGTTTGTTGATGCTTAATTTATTCTATCTGTATTAAAATTGGATCAGAATAATAACTTGGTTGAATTACACACATTCTATAACATATGTTATCAAAGATAAATAAGCATACGATGAGTCGATGATAGATTCTTAAGAGATTATAGATGTACAAATTGATACATAAAAGCTCAGTTTGGGTGATGCGAGAAATAGTTAAGTTACCGATTATATAATTTTCGGTTATATAATTTTCGTTATAATATTTAACATATATCATTAAAGTTGGTTGAAAATTATATGATATGATTTTGTGATCATCAAAAAACTCAGTTTGGGTGATGCGAGAAATAGTTACGGAGTTGTTATAGGAATGTTAGTTATTGTCTTATTGAGTTAAATGCAAAAGTTACTTAACTGCCAATAACATAAAGCACCTGATTCTGATTCTTTAAGCCACATGTATTACTCTGAAAATGCATATATTCATTCATGACGTGTGTAAAAATTCCTTATGAGTTGGACTACAAAACGTGTTTTCTTCTTTGTTTGATATACGGTTGTTTGTACCAATTATGCTTGTTGCCGGTTTCTCAAAAAATTTATTGTTTTTCATTTGCTAGGAATTAAGAAATTTCTAATAAACGCATTCCCTGTCAGTGTCAACGTTTTGTACTGACTTGATAACAACTTTGTTGTACAGACTTGGACTTTCTGTTTCACATGTTCTTTTTGGCTCGATACTGCAAACTGCTTGAAGAAAATTTCTTCAGGGGAAGGACTGCTGATTTCTTTTACATGCTCTTATTTGGAGCAACTGTCTTGACCAGTATTGTACTTGTTGGAGGGATGATACCTTATGTGTCCGAATCGTTTGCTAAGATCATTTTCCTTAGCAATTCACTAACTTTTATGATGGAAATTACTAAGTCCTGTTTTATATTTCATTATACAGTATACCTCTTAGAACATTCTAATAAGTTAACTTGAGCTAAATTTTGGTTCTCTTTGCTTCACAGGTTTATGTTTGGAGCAAGCAAAACCCGTTTATTCATATGAGCTTCTTGGGCCTCTTTACTTTTACAGCGGCTTACTTACCATGGGTGAGTTCTTGTTGATATGTACATCTATACTCTCTTAAGAATCTATCATCGACTCATCGTATGCTTATTTATCTTTGATAATACAGTAGTCAACGATAGAAACCCCTGTATTAGATGGATATTGTAGTTAACATTTATTTCTCTCGTACAATGCTTTAGATTCAATAGGTTCATAGCATATCATCTTTACTACGAAACAGTGAATCTAATTACTAAGAAACAGTATGTTCTCAACTAGCTGAAAGCCTAAAACGCCAACAAAGCTGCTTACATGAGCTTCTCATAGTTCGCATTCTTTAGAAAGATTGTTTCCAAACTAATGAAGTATCAAATGCCTTTCCTGTTATGAAATAATATCCACAATACAGCACATTAAATAGATAAGACATATAATTAGACCTGTTGTTGTAGCCTGTTGCAATTAGCAAGCTGCAGCATTGACCCTCTCGTACAAATCCACGTAGGTTTATAAAGCTTGTTGATTTCGTAGCAGCCAACTAACTTGGTTAAACTAATTGAAAATGCTTAGTTAGGTGGTGGAAAATTTAGTGATACTAAGTATTCTATGTGGTAATCATTTGTTTAAAAGGCTTTATAGGATGTACACATTTGTTTAAAAAAACTTTGTTTATCGGTAATCATTTAAGTGGTTTTTTAATGCGGGCGAGATTGCACGAGTCACCCATTTCTGCAAGGTTTGTTTTCTTATAATTCTTAACCAAACTGGCTATCAGATTTCTTAGAATAGGTAGTTTTGGATATGCAATTTGACAAGAAAATATGGTGTAGTAACGGGACCTTTAGAAGATCCTGTACTGGTGTACAAGACTCCAATTATAAAGAAGGAAGTTCATGGAGACGGTAGAGAGTGGATTATCCTTCTGCTTGTGTATCTTTCTTTTTAAGACTTGTACATGAAGCTATACTTTTGCATTATGTTTGATGAACAGGAAATGTAGAGATTGAGGATGATTACGAGAGTCTAAGGGAAGCTGCAAAGGAGCACTAGACAACTATGAAACAATACTATAGAGCTGTAAGTAGGAATTTCCATCCTTTGATTTTAGGCTTGTAATATTGTGAATGGAAATGTTCCAGTTATGATCTTTAATTTTTTTTATATGTGGCAGGCTGCTGATGCATATGTCAAAGGTAAACAGGATGTTGCAGTCAAGCTTATCAATGAGGTAGCTTTGTCCCTGCTTGCTTTTTTGTTTTCTGATTATTTTAGAGCTTCTGTGATTCTCTCTCACATTTATTCGTCGGTTCATCTCATATTTTGTTAGAGATCTTACAAGTTTTCTGAAGGTTTATAATGTTGGCAGATACATAAGGAGAGGTCAACCAGACGTAGGATTTGCTCTGTTTGAATCAGAATCTTTGAAATGGCCCAGCTTTGTAGAGTTTGATGATGTAAATGGGAAGGTACTCACGTTTTCAGCAACAGACAGGTAAGTTCAACTATGATGATCCATGATGTTTTCATAATTTTGATGAATCTTTATGCTGTTGTTATTTCATTGTTGTGTGATTTTTTTTCAGATGCTGAAACATACTAGTATTGTGCCGATAAAGGAAGGTGTACCCTAGGGTCCCTTAAACGAGTTCTCATTGGAATAAGTACGTGTTTTACGTTTCACATAGGTCAAGCTAAAGCAAGGACTGAAAGCTGCAACGGATATCTCTCACGAGGGAAATGGATATTTACAAGTAAGTCTACAGTTTTATAGACGAAATTACACCACGATGACCGTCCTTCTGTCTTTGCTTAAGAATTAACGGATGTGTTAATTGCATGTAGGAAACTAAATTCTGGAACCTTTACAAGGAAGACCTACCTTCGTGTTCCATAGTCATGAAAACTTTTGGTGGGATTAGTTTATCTTCTTGCTTGCTTGTTAGAGCCTTTTATGCCATCATTTTTTGTTAAGGTAAGTAATTTGCAGTTGTCATATAAATTTGCAATCATGTCCTAATTGAACTTTAACTTCCAGATTCTAGCGATGAAGCTGTTGAGACTGCAAAGAAATTGGCACCTTAAGAAGGCTTGTTAGTAACATTGCAAGTGTTAAAAGACATGTTTGTGATGATTAGTGAAGAAATCACACGCCGGATGAATTTGATAGGTTATGGGTTGTGTTTGTGTTGAATTTCGACCACGCATTTGGGTTTTGTGAACGAAGTTAGTAAAATTTGCGTTGCTACAGATATTTAGATTTTAGTTCATTTGTATACTGAAAATTGGTACATATTTTTTTGGTTATATGCTCAGTTTAGTGACCACTTATTTGGTCTCTAACACTTGGCATCTGTGACGAATTTTTGGTCACTAATAGCAAAAAACAGTGACGATTTTTTCGTCACTATAAGCACTGTGACGATTTTTTTCGTCACTAACAGGGTTGAAGAGTGACCACTTATCTCGTCACAGATTAGTGACGACGTAAAGTCTCGTCTCTAATTGACTTAGTGACGGAGCTATAGTGACGACTGGTGACGACTCGAGTTTGGTCACTAAACAACTTTGTGACCATTTTTTACACTGTTAGTGACGAAACTGATTTCGTCACTATAGGCCAATTTTCTTGTAGTGGTAATAGAACAGTTTGGCAAGCATCAAATGTGTTTTCAAGTGTATAGTAGGAATATCACTAAAAATTGGTTTTGCTTCTCTTGGTTCTTGGTATGGCTGGTTATAAGGAATAAAGGGGAGGTCAAGATGCTTCTTGAGACGCGATTATATTAAATATATGGAAAATGGCTAAAAAAGAACTACTAAAAGGTTTTGAAAATTTAAATACTAGTGTAAACTTAATAACCGATGTTTGGTCGGCTCCTCATGGTTTGCCCGGTTCGTACCTTTGTGTTACAACACATTGGGTTGATCCCGTAACGTGGCAAACGATGAAGCGTACGATTGATTTTGAAAACTTTGAGTATCCTCACACAGGTCAAAATGTATTTCATATGTTAAAAGATGTAATAAAAGAGTATAAATTAGAAGATTTTTTTTTTTTTCAATCTTATTTGATAACGCGAGTAATAATACAAACGCCGTCAAAAAGTTAATACTAAAATACCAACCACCTTTGAACGTTTTTTATTTTATTTTATTTATTTATTTTTTTAATCATAGTCGATGTGTTGCACACGTCATAAACTTGGTTGTGCAGGACGACTAGCGGCACAAGAAATAAGTTGGATAAAAACCGCTTTTAAAACTATGTTACAAGATATATTTTGTTCGGGTAAAATTAAATATAAAAATTATATAAGATTGTGTAAGGAGACGGATTCCATTTGTTTAACCCCTAATTGGGATGTTCCTACAAGATGGAATTCGACTTATAAAATGTTTTTATGTGATTTACGTCAAAAAAATACTTTACGATGTTTTCATGATGAACTTGCCGATTCGGGTTAGGTTACACAATTTTCATCCGAATATTGGATTACTATTCAAAAAATAACCGAATTACTCGAAGTTTTTAATAACGCAACTATCGGGTGTTATCATTCGACGAGTCATTTGGTACTCAACCAAATTTATTTAATGTGTGCAAAATTAGGCGAATAGGATTTAAATGGTCAACTATATGAAAAAAATGGTTGAACCCATGAAAGAAAAATTTAGAAAAATATTTCAAAGAAATTCTACCGGTAATTACTTGTGCTGCCGCATTGAACCCATGCTTGAACATTAGGGGGTGGAACTAGTTATCGATAAGATTTCTATTGATTTGGATTTGCATGAGGACAACATTTTCTTTGTAAGAGATGCAAAAAATTATTTTAACAAATGTTTTAAAGAATTATTTGGAGTTTATTTTAATAAATATGGTTCAAAGAGTTCGGTTCCTTGATCGTTTTCTATTAATAGTAGCATGTCACCGACGAATAGCTTATATCATAGTTTTAAGACAAGAAAACAAATAACGGGCTATGGGTGACCAACCATCGACTAACGAAAACCGCCATGGCTCGAGATTTACTAACCGTACAAGATCGATACTATCTTTGGAGATGTGTATTTGCTTGAAGGATCACTTAGACGCGACCGAACGTATACAGCACATTTCAAGTCTTGAAGACGACCTACACATCGAACAAGAATTACACGATGTCGAGGTGGAGGCGGGATTTGCAATGTCACTTTTCGATGAAGAAATCGCTCTAGATGAAGCTGCTAGCGAGGCTAAGTCCGAGAATCTGAAGAAGAACTCACTCTCGAAGAAGCTCTAAATTAAGTTTTCAAATGTTTGAATATTAGCTTTGTGTTTCAACTTTATGTTTGATGTATAATGAGTGTATTAAATAAAAGTTGAAGTTTATCGGGGTTTTTTTTACGGTTTTGGATTTTTTTCGTTGAACGACACATGATCAAGCTTCGATTAAAAAAAGAAAAAAAGAAACCGGGTTTTCCAACCCGAACCGGTTACAAACTGACCCAAACCGGTTACTATAGGTTCGAGGTTAAAAAAAAAGAAAAAAAAAGGGTCTGGTTTTCAAACCCGAACTAGATTTTGATCAAATCCGATTTTCTAACATAAATAAATTACTACTAACTCCGTCCCAAAATAATTTAAGTTCAGGTTGACTTTTTAAATACAACTTTGAACATACATATTTTTATTTTTATTATATAATACTTGATAAAAATTATATCATATGAAAATATATTTAAAATCCAATCCATTTATATATTTTGCATCTAATACAAACAAAAATATTTAAAGTAAAAGTTAGATTCAAAAAGTCAAACTGGACTTAAATTTTGGAATTTTGGGGAAAACATGGTAAAAAATACAAGTTTATAGATAATAATCAATCACGACCTTATAATTGATTGATGTCTAATGAAGAAATCAAATCGGAAATACAACACCACCGGCGTTGGCTTTGGAGCAAACACTTGACACGTTTTCACCTTGCAATCTCTTAATTGCAAGGTATCATTTTTAGATCCAGCTTTTATTTGATTAATTGTTTAATTCTCCTTCTAGCATTGATTGCATCATATATTAAGTATTATTAATTAAGGTGGTAGTTTTCGATTGTTACACCCAAACATGATTTTGTTTTTGAGACTTGTGGTGAGCTTATATTACTATTTTGTTTCCTTTATGTTTAAGGAGGGAGGGTATACAGATGGATAAGAACGATGTGGATGTATTCTAGTTATGTTAAAACACATTCAGTAATGTATTTTTCCAAATTAAGTGTTAAGTCTGCTTGTAGATCTTCTATCAATATAAAGAATCTGGGGATGCTCAGGCGCTGTTCAATGCCTAATACTGTCATATTGGTTGGGAAGTCGCTTTAATTTGAGAAAGTCAGCCGTTGAACTGTCATCAACTCCGCACCAGTAATGAGCTTTCTTCAACTTTCTAGTTATTATTTGCATTTTTTTAAGTCCTTGCTCCATAATTGTACTGCAATAATGTGTTCCAGGGTCATTGGGTCACAATTACGAGTGCATAAATCAAGAATGGAGAAATGGTTACAAGGTCCAAGACTCTAGAACTGGAACTCGCTCGACTATCCTGAGTGATTGTTTTCTCCATTTCCAGATTACCAGGTGGTCATTTGTTTTGGCGTATTCATGTGTCGTTTTCTCCATTTCCAGAGGTTATAATAATAATGATTACCAGGAGGGAGTAGAGATTCAATTTTGAACCAATATACTACTAGCAGGCTTGATTGGTTAAGGTGAACATTCTGCAGTGGATGGCCAGATACTCGAAGAACACACAGAATATGTTTTATATGCCATTGACAGGGTATCAACTTTAATATCTTATTTCTGTCAGGATTGATGCCACGTCATTTTAGTTATGTCAAGTCCATTCAGAAGTTACCTGGATTTTTTTTTTTTTTTTTTTTTTTAAATGATGTGCTAAGTGTGTGTTTCTGCTTATAGATCTTGGATCAATATAAAGAATCTCGGGATGCTCGAGCGGAAGAAGGTGCTGTTGAATCTGGTCCCTGCCTTATACTGTCATACTGGTTGGGCACTCTATGTGTGGCTTTGTTGCTAGAGCTGCAGTCGTGCACCCTAATTTGAGAAAGTCAGCTGTTGAGACTGGCATTACGCTATCAACTCCACATCAGTGAGTTCTGTGGACTGACTAAATAAAAGCGCATCTGAGACCTTACCTTATAATCGTAATGTAATTTTTCTATATAATGTTGTTCCAGGTCACCTCCGGTGGCTCTGCAGCCATCATTGGGTCACTATTACGAGTACATAGATCAGCAATGGAGAAAGAGCTATGAGGTCCAAGCTTCTAAAACAGGAACTCACTCGTCCAGTCATCCTGAGTGATTGTTATCTCCATTTCCGGTGGTGTTAATGATTACCAGGTGATGATTTGTTTTGGCCTCTTCTTTTCTTTGTTTTGATACCATCAGTATCAGTTTTGAACTTCATTATGAACTTAGTTTCCAGTATTGGTTGTTGAACAGCTATGAGGTGAATAGTGGTGTAGGTTTCAAAGCTAATATTTTCCATGTCTTTTGGTGTGTGAGTGTGTCTACCTTAAAATTTTTGGTTTATGCATAAAAATTTGATATTGACGACCGGACTTGCAGCATGACTGACTCCTTAGGTTTATTACTGTAGGTAAGGTCAAACCTAGAATCGATTGATGGTATCGTCCCGTCTACCCCATGGGTTTAATGATTAGTAGCATGGGCATGAAGAATGTGTGGCTCTCCATGAGTGTTACTTCGTTGTAACTTTTTAAAATTTTATACTGTAGATGTGTCTGATCTGCTAACCGTGTTCCAGGTTTCACATACTCTTCTTAGTTTGGTAGACCCTGAAACTTGTCATCCCATTTCCAGCGCAAGGAAAAGGCTAGCAGTACTTACACGAATGCTTCGTAGTGGAATGCCTGGAAGTTTGTCGAGGCAATTGGATTCACATCAGCAGTCACCACGTCTTCCTTTGCAGAAAGAGAGAAAATTTACTGGTACATTTATCAACACTTCTCTCTTTAAATAAACAAACTAATGCTAATAAGTTGGAAAAAGTTGCTGAGAAATCAGTTTTTTGGCTATCCAGGGTCGCATTTGAAATCCATGACTGCATGTCCGAGTAAACTTCGTTGGAGCGATGAGGGGCTTGAAAGGGATCTTGACATCAAGACGCCAACTGTTACTACTTTAGCAATGGATGGCAGAAGAAGGTGGTTGGACATAAAAGAGCTGGTTAGGCATTACTTTTTTGTTTTCCTAACTTATCTGTTGGTATCGTTTGATTTTATGCCATTCCAACCCTTAGTAGTCTGTCCAGTATTATTCTTCTACTGGCTGTTCTTTACTCAGCATGCTAAACAAATTCCCAAGATAAATCTATTCCTATTTGTACTATTCTGTTTTCGATTTTGAGTTCCAACAAGAAAGATATTACAGACTCTTCTGTGTGCTTCCATGTTGCTAGATAGGCCAGCATTACTTAAAATTTGTTTGCTGATAAAAATAAATTTGGTACAAGGATCTAGATAAACACATGTAAGTTGTAACACGCTATAAGCTAGGTGGATCCTAGCATCGATGAATTAGATACCAGAGCTTCACTCAAACTCTAAGGAACGAAGCAGAATATGTAATGCTAATAGAATTTAGGGAATATCCTTATCAACTATACTGTAGGTGCTTGGCATATTTCAATGTTTGTTGACATTTTTTTGTAGTGTGTTTACATTTAGGCAAGTGCCTACTTCAATATTTCAATAGGGTAGTATATCTTATGGTGGCTAAAAATCTTTAGTTACGTCAAATATTTGCATAAATTATGTTGTTTTGTTGGTTTATCATATAGTCTGCTATCTTAAATTTCTCCTAAAATATAAACCTTTTCAATTATCAGGGGTCAAATGGAAGAAACAACTTTGTTCTAGTGACAAATCTGCTTCCCTGTTATGGGTTTAGACTTCATCTTTGGCCTGAAAAAGGAACCTGTGAGTCAGATTTACCTCTTAACAAAAGGGTTGTAAAAGTCACATCAAAGATTGCTCACATTCCTTCAGGACCAGCACCAAGGCAGGTACGAAAACTTATACCTGACATCTTTTGAATGTTTCTGGTTTTGTCCTTTTTGTTGCTTTTGTTTATAAATTGAAGGTGACCCACAGTTAAAATGATTATTAGAGGCAACAATTTCAACTCTTTTCCTTATGAATGGATTGATTTCGGTTGTGTTTTTATCTCAAATGGGTAAACTAAAAATAGCTTTAAGTGGAGGTGGGGAACTGTATAAACGAGTCAAATCCGATTGAAAGAATCCAAAAGTTCTTATTTTAGTGCATACAACCTTTCAGTTCATTATATTTAACAAATTTATAAAGATATAAAATTTGCTTAAGTAGGAAAGTAGATAAACTTAAATCATTATCTCAACAATAATCCTTTGTAATAATTATTAACGAATTCATTAATTTAAAAAAGCCTAAAAAATGAACAAGAAATTGTTGAGGTAAACCCAACCTGACCTTCAACCAGTACTAAGAATGACATGTTTCAACCCGAACCTGTTTTGATCAGTTACGTAAACTGCCCAGCCCACCTGGTGTGCCACCTCGGCATATTATGTTTATCTGGTCTAGGCAATTGCCATGTGTTTTCAAATTTATAAATTTTGTTTGCCCTGGGTGGGAAGTATCATCATACATTAGTCATGAGCTGATTCAGTGATAATGTATCTTAACGTACTGTCATGTCTGTAGATTGAACCAGGAAGTCAGACAGGACAACCACCGCCATCGGCTGTGTTTTGGTTGGAACCAAAGGATATGCATGCCTTCAGATTTTTAACAATCTTAGTTGCGCCAAGCCCGGTAGTGTTTCTTTACCATTCCAGTTTACCATGTATATTAGTTGACTTTGTTAAAGCCTGAGTTGATATCATTATGAAATGATTCTTGAAATTGAATCGGATCGCGTATCCATCTTATTTGCACTGGTAATTAATCGTTTTTCAGCACTTTAAATCTTCGTGTGTCCCGTTAAGCACAACTGATAATTTTCATTCAAGTTCTCTTGACTTGTAACTAGAGATGAGCAACTGATAGTTATTGTGTATACACAGACCATTTCAGGGAGACCTCCACCAGCAGCCTCAATGGCGGTCGGGCAGTTCTTCAACCCAGAGGAAGGGCATAAAGAGTTTTCTCCTCAATCGTTGCTTCTCTCTATGCATTCTCAAAAGGTTAGTACTTTCTAAGTGTAACCACCCTGCTCAAATAGTGGTGATTTAAGCTTTATCCTTGTTTACCTCCTTTGTTATTTTTCATCTTTTTCATCAGCTAAACATAGGCACACAACTGTCTGTTGTTTTATCTGTCTGGTTGTGCTTGTGCACTACTCTATATAGATGTTTATGAGCCATCCATGCATTCTCAACTTTTAAAGGGTAGATGTGCACTCATATAAACAAATTTGTTATCATTGATGATACCCTTCTAGCCCTTTGACCACTCAGAGTTGTTTGCAAAGAATATTGTCTTAAACCTCTTAAACTGTTAGTTGTTCCGTATATTTTTGCTTTTATATTTCTCTGGTGATTTTTATAGATCTTATTTAGTTGTATCATATATTTGACTTAGTTTTATGACTGCCGGAAATTTCCTCTTCTAGTAAATTAGTAATCTTGGTTCCAGACTTCTGGTACATATCTTTACTTCCTTGTCCAGCACTAAGCTTCACCTTAAATATTGCCTTTCTTCCTCAAATATCTACTAATGATTACAGTAGTAATAAAATTCATGGCAACATTAAAGACATAGTGGAAGATGTTTTATCTGATAATGTTTGATGCATTAGCTATAAAAAGAGCAGAAAAACAAGATGATACTTTTGGGTCTAACACACATAATTGCCCTTTTTGTCCTTGTCGTGCCTATCTTTTGTCAATGCGTTCAAGAAAAAGGAGGAAAATAAAAATTCGGCTTTGTGTCACAGTTCCTTGGCATTTTGATCACTCCTTCTCTTCAGCTTCCTTCTCTTCAGCTTCCTTCTCATCAGCTTCCTTCTCTTCAGCTTCCTTCTTATCAGCTTCTTTCTCATGAATTACCTTCTCAACAACTTCTCTAAAGCTCCCTATTTCCCTTAATTCTTCACCAACAACATCAACATCAACGTTGATTTGTTGGTTTTGATTGAAGTTTACATTTACCGCAACCACTTCAAGTTTTGCGTAATGGGTAGCACGAGCCAATGCATACCCATTACGCAATTGGTAGTGAAGTCCCTTGAACTTGAGCTTATCTTTTTTCCTCTGCATCCCCGTTACACGAAGAACCCCACCTTCGTCAACCCATGTATGCACAGTTCCCCCGACAACTTTCTCCATTTTAAACACATAAAGCACATTATGAGGAGATAACACATGTTTCTTTATGCCTCTGTGGTTGTACTTTTGTACGACCCATCTTCCGGCAAAATAAGCTGAAATGATCACTGGTGAACAAGCCGCAAGAGTTGCGACGTCCTCTAAGATTCTCCATAGAAGAGCACCACCAGTTGTGTTGCCTTCAGTAAACAAACAAACAAATAATATTATGTAAGTGAGATATTTCTGTTTTAATGGTTAATTAGCTGATTATGTGGCACATGTGTATGATGTTACATCAGTTTCATGAGTTTGGAAAATGGATATTTGTTTTTTGAAAGGCATGAAAGTGTATAAATGTTATCAAGTAATTATAGCTTAGTTTTCTTTACATATATGTTTACATAACACGTCGCATGCTCTTATCTTATCTTCTTGTGAGCCTTGGAAGTTCTAAACTATAGACTGGCTAATGCATGATGTACCTTCGTATAGGTTTATCCAAAGTAGCAATAGTAATAGTTTCCTTTCCTCTCTGCATACCAAGTAATATTATATAGGCTGGATTATAATAAATATGTTTTTTGAATTTATAGGTTCACTTTTGACATATGCTTGAAATCTTAAATTTAATGGTTACTAGACAAAACAATATTGTCACTTTCTTTTATGGCTCATCAAGTCTCTGCTGATTTTGGATCCACACTAATATTGGGAAGGATAGATTATTGGAACTACCATACTGAGACCTTGCTAATTGATGCATTTTCACTTGCTATACCACTGTCATCAATGTAAAGACCTTAACATTTCATTATTGTTAGATGGTAATAACAAATGATAATTTATGTTTCATCATTGAGTACTGATGGCCATGCCTAATTCATATGCCTAACAAGGATCTTGAAGCACGTGGCAAGGTCGATGGTAAGTAGAAGGAACGAGAAAGAGTGTAATCCATGTGTCACTTATTCAATGGATTAGATTCATGTTTAGGATTATGAGTTAGACACATCAATCATTCTCTTTTTCAGTTTTATAGTTCTAGTGTAGAAAGTGATGGCTTGTATATATTGCAACTCCATATGCTTTTTATTCACAATCCTCTTCAAAGAATAGAACTGTTCATTGAAGCATCTTGCATTGTAGTTAGGTTATAAACCTTTTAGAATTTGATTTTTATCAAATTGCTTTAGTTAAGTATGTTAAATGTGTTAAATAGGGTTGTAAAAAGTACATAGATCCATATGTGCTACATAAATCATAATTTCGAGGTTTGATATTATATATGTTACCGCCAAAACATCCATCGATGATCAATGGATTGGATGTAGCAATAATAACAGACTTGTCCAATAGTTGATTGGTATAGTTGCAACGGGACTCTAGGCTCCGTTGCAAATATAGGACACCGGTCTGGTCTTTGCCTGATATATGGTCAGGCCTGGTATAGTGGTATCGTATTCTTTTGGCCAAGGCACAATTTTTACCTACCAAAAAAGCTTAAATGAGTTTGACTTTTCTTTACACTGATGGGTTTGCAACCCAATCCTAGTCCCAGATGCGTTCTGATTAACTTTGAAAAATTCTAAATTTTTTACTGAAAGTAAAAGGGATTCGAGAGGAGTCAAGTTCTACATGCTTCTGATAATCTTAGCTTCTATGAATCCTTCTTGAGTTCCCTAGCCCTAAGGAGGCAAGGCATGCGACAACTGAATGGCTGGTCTCAGGTTTGAATATGAGCCCCCTTGCTTTCCTTGCTTAAGGGGACAGGCATGATAACCTCCATCATGTTGGCTGCCCAGGATTGGCGCTCAACCTCTTTATGTATTCAGGTCTCTATAGGCAAAATTTTATGATTAGGCTGTGTGATCTCTTCGAGTCACTATTTGGGTGCGTAAGACTAAAGGATGCTAATTCCTGGTGGAAGTAATGACAGTTAGAAGGAAAATTGGGAAGCAAATAAAATATGAATTACACTAAGTATAAAATCACACCACCCCTATCACAAGGTATTACATGCTCTAGTCCGCTAGAAACTGTATTTCTTTTGATTATTGATAGATCATAACCTTGTACGTCAGCCAATTTTATGTCCTTACGACAGCGGCTCAATAATACTTGTGCAATAAATTCACATCCATGTGGCATGCCACTTACATTCTGTAACCAAACCATAACTGTCTGTTATGATTTTCAGGTAGAATTTCCATTTTTATTAGGAAAAAACTTGTCGATAGATTTGCTTTTTGTCTTAAGCAGAAGAAAAGATGAATAATTCTTTGTAGTTGTACAGGCGGGAATTTTTTACAAATATCCTGAACCTAGAAAGCCTGCACAATATGTTTATCCGTCAGATAGGGATGTTTCAGTTTCTTCTCTGGATGATATTGCGCAGATTGATGTCTAATAATCTATCATTCCATCAGGCCTAGTTAAATCACCTTACGCCATATGATTTATGCGTGATATTCTACATTTGTAGCACAACTTTTTTAAGTTACAATGGCAGCCATAGACCGTGTTTGGTTTGCAAAATTGAGATTCAAGATTCCTTCCATAGTGTATTTGGTCGCACAACTGGATTCTTATTTATTTTATTTTATTTATTTATTTATTTATTTATTTTTTATTATCAGGATCTCTATATCCATCAAGCGAAGGATTTTCCCATTCCTTCACAAATGTGAAGGAATATCTTCAGTTCCATTTGAGTTTAAATAGTTTTAACGAAGCACCCTCCAAACAACAAAACATTAGAACACCCTATCCGCATTATTTAGTTGGTATCATAGCATATTACTGGAGCTATTAAGGATTGATTAGCGTTGCATCTGTTGTCTACTTTTCTTTACATGTTCATAATGCCTAACTAAGGTTTCCTTTTCCTTTATTAGTTACCTTAGTTTCCAATTGGATAAAAAGAGCTCTCATTTATAACTACATGCACTAAATCGTGTTCCTCGCTACATGCCATTTACAGGTTGGTTACCATCCAGATTTTGAAAGCTCAAGATGTTTGTTCATTGTCCGGACAGATGGAGAAATGGTCGATTTTTCCTATTGGAAATACAATTAAGCTTGCTGCAATTTCACATTTTTGAGAAAATGTAAAGATGAACTGTGACTTTGTATGCAGTAGAATTATCTTCTGCTTATGTACTTTCAAGAATTTTTATTTTTATTATTATTATTATTATTATTATTTTTTCCCCTGTTCAATCTATGTTCAGGATTCTTAATCTTAGCATTTCCTTATGTTGCTTTTGCAAGTAGTCGTTAGTCTTGGGTGATGTTTGTTTGTGACTTAATGAGGTTAATGGGTTGAGGGCTTGAAGGGCTTCTTGGCTATAGGTTGTAAAACTAATTTGTTACTATAATGTTCAATTATATGACATATCAGATTATGCCTTCAGTTTTGGGAATCTATGGCCAGCACCATACCATCCAATTTTATATTTACTTGCATGTAGAGGTGCACAAATCGGTTAAACTTCAAAACCGAACCGGTTTTCAAACCGGTTTTCAAACCGGTTTCGGTTTGAGTCAAACGGTTAAAAACCGGTTTTGACTCGAACCGGTTTGGTTTGAACCGGTTTTGGAGATGGAAAAGCGGTTCCATGAACCTGAACCGGTTTGGTTTAAACCGGTTGACATGTAAATATGCAAACCGGTTTTCAAACCGCCGGTTCGGTTATACTTCCTAAAACCGGT
The DNA here is from genome assembly GCA_030686995.1 of Artemisia argyi. Lineage (NCBI taxonomy): Eukaryota > Viridiplantae > Streptophyta > Magnoliopsida > Asterales > Asteraceae > Artemisia > Artemisia argyi. Next base: position 37,738,714 of record CM060694.1, read on the forward strand.
TTTTGTGTCATCTCCTATAAATTCAAAGTTTATCTGTTAACATTTACTACTTAAAATCTATATTAATTAAATTGACAAACCAAGTTACAAAATACTACTCCATAAAAGAACTTTAGTTACTGATGATATTCGTTCAGAAGTATTATTGTTATGTTTAATATAATCAAGATAGCATCAGTAATACAATGACTAAAAATAAACTTTTACCCATTATGGTTTTTATGTATATACCTATTGCAGCATCCATGAGCTCTTTTAAGAACATAATGCTTGCGTCGCTTAGTTTCCCCACGTCCACGGTCCATCCAGTAGCGACCACTTCACTAACCGGGTCACTCAAACCACCATCTTTCAGCACCCCACTCTCCGCAATAGTATCAACAGGGCCATCTTTCACCAGTTCACTAACCACATCACTCAAACCACCATCTTTCAGCATCCCACTCTCCGCAACAGTACCATCTTTCACCAGTTCACTAACCGCGTCACTCAAAACACCATCTTTCAGCATCCCACTCTCCGCAACAGTACCATCTTTCACCAGTTCACTAACCGAGTCACTCAAACCACCATCTTTCAGCATCCCACTCTCCTCAACATTATCAACAATGCCATCTTTCACCAGTTCACTGACCGCGTCACTCAAAGCACCATCTTTCACCACCCCACTCTGCACAACAGAATCCAAAGTGCCATCTTTCACCAGTTCACTTGAAGCCACAGCACTACTCACACCGACATCTGCATTATCTTTTACGTATTCTTTCTCGTCAATCAAGAGTTCCCGAAACACTTTACGGATCTTGTCTTCATTGGTACACAACCCCTTTATCTTGTTGTCAATAGTACCATTCGTTGAGAAGCTACGAAGCATTAACGTCATCGCTGCTGGCGGACGACCAGTTGTCGTATTTGATTCATACAAAGATCGAGCGAAACTAGCTATTCTTCTCATCTTGACTTTAGTATAATGTGTTTAACTTTTGTGTACGTGTGTGTGAAAAAAAGAGAGACGATTAATGAATTTGTTACGCTGGTGATATGATGATCAGTTAGTTATTTTAGTTAACAGGCCGTTAGAGAATGGTTTAAATTCAAGAGGGAAGGAAAAGTTTTGTGTTATAATTATGCATGTATGGAGTTTATATTTTTATATACCGTACGTAAAAACAAGTGCTGCATGCATGGCTAGTCTTAAAATTAAAGCGTTAGCTTATAATTGAACTTTTATGTTTAATTTTATTAAGGATAAGTTAATACGAGTAATTAATTTCAAACTTGTCCACTAAAGCGGAAATATTTGAATGCAAACGTTTATTTTTAGACCCCATACATGCAAATAAAACTTTAACCCATCTAGAAACTTTTGATTTTTGACATTACATATGTGTAATTAAACAACACCCTGTACAGCATTGCAATCAAACCGACTAAATTCGATCTCCAGACTAGCTTGTACTTGGCATAGAAAAACATTCAAGTATAACAGAGACGGAGCCAGAAATTTGTGTTAAGGGGGCCGTAAATAATTTGGATAATAACATACATTTCATGGAGAGGTTATCTTAGCGGGTTCAATGGTTCCTGACCGACTTACAACACATATGAAATTACAAATTAGCTAGGTCTTTAAATAATTATATATACTCCGTAACTTTAAATCATCAATAAAATACTATCTTATTGTCAAATCAACAAACAATTTAAATCATCAATAAAATTATATATTGGACTAACTTTGTACTTGGCTCGATGCCTTAACTAACTTTTATGTATATGTCTTTGCTTGGTGAAAATTCTTAGCTTGAAAATATACATCAAAATTGTCATAGATAAAATATGTTTGATATAATAGAACTCAAATACCTTAGTAATATCTATTAAAGCTCAAGCCAATCTTTAACACATGATATTAGATTCTTACTGCTAATCTCATCATTCAAAAATAGGAACTCTAACATGGCCTAAAAAACGAAAGAACTTTTAAGAATACAAAAATATCTGTAGAACAATTAAGAAGTGTTATGTCATGCTACAATTGTTTACATATTAGACAAAACAAATAAAATAGTTGTGAGGAAAATATTTGGTATAAACTACGAGTAAACATGAAAAGTCAAACAAGCTAGTTCTCACTATACACTTGTATTTTTTTTATCTATACTCTCTCACTCTCTCACATTTATATATTCTTCGTCGTCTATTGAACCTGCAACATATCTATCATTTTTAACCTTCAATCATCATCTAGTAAATACTTGTCAATCCTAGCGGAAAACTAAACAAACATTGGATCAAGCAAGGCCAGTTGGGGGTGGCTGAGCACCCGCTAGCCACCCTACTGGCTCTGCCTCTGAAGTATAAGGTGTACGTACGTCTTGTTGTTATGAATATCCGAAAGGAGAAATGTACGTACGATGACATGTGGAAACAATAACTTAGAGCAAAAAGAAGTAACACAAAATAAGAGCACAATTAACTACCTTTTTTTTTTTTTTTTTTTTTTTTTTTTTTTTTTTTTTTTTTTTTTTTAACTCATATTATATATACAATAAATCAATCTCACATTTGAGAACATTCTCACATATGAGGTATCATTGGAACACAAGCTCTTCGGTACAACCACAAATTTATTAAGGGTAGAATATAATGTTACATGATTTAATTTGCTAGGCTAAATGCAAATTCTCAATTAGATCGATACGTACTTGAGTAGGGGTGTCAAATGGGTCGACCGACCTGACTCGAACCCAACCTGATAAGGCCTTATAGGGTCGGGTTTATTCGGGTCCAACTTAGCTTATCGGGTCAACCCGATTAACCCGATACCATTACAGGGGTCGGGTTAGGTTTTTAATTAGTTTGTTATCAGGTTGACCTGATATACCTGATAAGCTATAAATGACATATTTAAAAATCTATAAATTTTGAACTAAACACGTTTATCTCAATTCATTAGTGGCAATGTTTAATAAGTAAGCCAACTTTAGAGATAATCTAAATATGTATGCCAGTATGTGCACTACTATGTTGATCTACATCATTTATTTATATACCCTTCCCAGTCCAAATTTGAATCGCTATATTTTACTTCAATAATTGTCAATCAAGAAAAGGTATTTATTTCATGTTTAGTAATACTTGTATATAGAGGTGGCCATTGTCACCCGTTTCTGAACCGGAACCGAAAAAGTAACCGGAACTGAATCCGGTCAACACCGGTTCCGGCAAGATCCGGTTCCGGTACCAAGAATATCCGGCTGATCCTACCCGGTTCCATGTTTTCGCTCCTAGATCCGGTTCCAAACCGGATAATTCCTCACCGGATCGCGAACCGGTTCTTGGGAACCGGATCCGAACCGGTTCCAACGGATAGTTTTTTTTTTCCTGCATTTTCTGGACAGTAGCATCATGCAGCAGCAGCGGAACGGTAATATTACCGTTTTTCTGCATTTTCCAAACGGTTTTGTCCCTCATTTGTCCCATTTTAACATCCTAAATATTCCTATAAATACCATCCATGATTTTGGTCGAATCACAACAATCAAACACACTAAAAACACTCAAAAATTGCTCACAAATTGATCAAAAATGTCTAGAAGAAACCAAGCTTCTCAATCTCATCCAACATCATCAAATAATGACGCTTCTCAAGGTCAAGGTTCTACAAACCAACCGTTTGAAGTTGGGAATATACCAACAACCCGAAACCAAGAAATTTGGTGTAATTTCGACTTGGTTAAGTTTTCGGATAATTCAACAAAGGCTCGTTGTAAAGCTTGTAACACTTATATCTCTTCATCGGGGAATTCAACGTTGAGGAAGCACACGAAAAATCATTGTAAAGCAACAAAAGGCATTCCGGCATCGTCACAAAATGTTATTGGACCGGATGGGAATATTTTTGTATATGACGAGAGGGTGCTTCGTCAAGATTTAGCTCACTTTGTGATTCAAGAGGGTTTGCCGTTCAACCACTTCGACAACCCTCGGTTAACGAGGTTGATTCAACAAAGGCTTCAACCACGCTATACTCATGTAAGCCGTCAAACTCTTAAACGTGATTGTATTAAATCTTGGACAAAGGTTAAAAAGGAATTAATACTTGGTTTTGATGCTTTAAAAACTAGTGTAAACTTAACAACCGATGTTTGGTCGGCGGGTCATGGTTTGCCGGGTTCGTACTTGTGTGTTACCGCACATTGGATTGACCCCGCTACTTGGCAAATGATGAAACGTACTATTGGTTTTGAAATATTTCCAAATCCGCACACGGGTGAAAATTTAAGTATAATGTTGAGATATGTTATGAAAATGTTTAATTTAGAAGAAAATGTTTTTTCAATATCATTCGATAATGCTTCTAATAATACAAATGCGGTAGGATTACTAAAACTAAGATACCGACCGATTGTTGATGGCATTTTTTATCATAGTCGATGTCTTGCACACATCATTAACTTGGTTGTGCAAAGCGGACTAGCGACCCAACAAATGTTTAATTTAAGAGAATCTTTTAGAAAAAATGTGACAAGATATTTTTCAAGTTGGATCGACAAGATATTTGGATTATATAAAATTGTGTCATGAATCGAATTCCATTTTTTTATCACCAAATTGGGACGTTCCTACAAGATGAAATTCGACGTATGACATGTTTGTTAGTGCTTTACGTCAAAAAAACACGTTACAACATTTTCATGATGAGCTTTGTGCTAGACAAAGGCGTGGGGAAAATATGGTACCATTTTCGGTTGAAAATTGGAGTCTTATTAAAAAAATAACCGATTTACTCAAAGTTTTTAAAACCGCAACAACTATGTTATCGGGTGTTTATTATCCCACGAGTCATTCGGTCCTCAACCAACTTTTTGTGATGTGTAGAAAATTAGGAGCATACGAATATGATGGTCCACTTTTTGCTAATATGGTTGCACCGATGAAAGAAAAGCTTAAAAAATATTTTCAAGAAATTCCACCGGTAATTACTTGCGCCGCCGCAATTAACCCATGTTATAACATTAGCGGGGTGGAATTTCTTATCAAAAAGATTGGTGAAGACTTGGATTTGGACCAAATAGACCCTTTTTATGTAATTAACAATGTTGCAAAAATCGTGAATCGGTACTGAGGCGGTCTGGGGCCGATTAGCGATTTTTTACCGATTAATTGGCCGATTTTCTTGACTCGGCCGATTAATCGGCCGATTTCCGTGAAATTCTCTCCAAGGTCCTGGTCCGATTACCAATTAATCGCTGATTAATCGGCCGATTCGGCCGATTTTTGCAACACTGGTAATTAATGCACAAGCATCGTTTAAAAATAATTTCAAACGTTTATATGATGTTTATTTTGAGAAATATGGTGCAACAAATGTGGGAACGAGTTCGGTGCAAAATATGTGGGCTTCGTCTTCATCCGTGGATCCGGATTTGGACTTATTTTCAAGTTTAAGACAAGAAAGTGGTAAACGGGCTAAGAGTGACAATTTAACGAGCAACGAATATGGGAGATATACGGGAACCGATTGGTTAAACACTATCACACCCGAAGAGTTCAAGAAATTTGATGTTTTGAATTGGTGGAAACAAAGGGAATCTCAATTTCCCGTTCTAGCCGCAATGGCCCGGGATTTACTAAGCGTCCAAGCTTCAACCGTTGCTTCGGAATCCGCTTTTTCTACTAGTGGAAGGGTATTGTCGGTAAGAAGAACAAAACTCACACCTTTATCTTTGGAGATGTGCATTTGCTTGAAGGATTATTTGGATGGGAATGAACGTATACAAGACGTTTCAATACTTGAAGAACCGATGGACTACGAAAAACAATTACAAGAGGTCGAAGTGCAAGAAGGTTATGTAATCAATCTTGCCGAAGAAGAAATTGCTTACGATGAAGCTACAAGCGCCGCAAGGGCCGCCGTTCAAGTTGAAATTGAAAATGAAGATGAAACCTATGAAGAATAAATAGTCGAAATGTATTAAATTTGTATTTCAAGTACTTTAAGTGTGATGTCTATTAGTTTTTTTAATAAAAGTCGAAGTTTATTAAGTTTATTGTGTGGAAAACGCGAACGAAAAAAAAAATCCCGAAAACGAATTTTTTGCAAAGCTACTGTTAAGGAAATAACACCGGTTCTTTGGAACCGGTTCGACCGGATCCAATTGTGGAACCGGATTTGGAACCGAACCGGAACCGGTCATACCGGTTCCGGATTTTTTGACCCAAGATCCGAAATTATCCGATCCGGTTTGGAACCGGATCCGGTTCTTTGACTTTGACTATTATCTGGTCCGGTTTGGAACCGGTTCCGGTTCTTGGCCGAACCGGCTTTTGGCCACCTCTACTTGTATAGTTGTATATTATATTTTGCATGTTCAAACTTGATATGAATGAACACATGGGCACTGTACTGATGTCTTATTACATAATTTACTAATTTAGCATTCCATCGATCGTCAAATAATTTAATTTCTTTTTTTTTTTTTTTTTTTTGAACAGAGATTTCTCATTGTAATAATCTGTTCAAAAAAAAAAATAATAAAAAAAAAAATAATTTAATTTCTCATTGTAACATAATTTATTTTGAAATTCTAGTGTCTTAAATTTGTAAGTTTTTCATGCTGGGAGGTAACTTTAAGGAATGAAGCAAATTGTGGCATGAGATTAGCATACAACCCAATATCCCGATAACCCGCAACCCAATAGACCCGATACCTTATAGGGCCGGGTTGCGGGTTAGTTTTTATTTTCTCAAAACCCGATAGACCCGACCCGATAACCCGATAGACACCCCTATACTTGAGGGATAACAATAACTCAATAAGGTTTAAAGTTACAAAATTAATATGTGTATATGAAATCGGTCTCATACCAATTAATCTATTTCCTTAATTGTACGTCTTTCCAAGCCGACACCTAAAAAGAAAGACCAATCTGTATTTTAACATACATAGGTAATATATATGATATGATCATGAGTAACATCTAAAGACAAACTAGTGTTGTGTTCAGTGTTCTCCTTCGAATCCCCAACAATTTGAAAGAAAATTGTCGCAACAAATGTAATATATATAATGGACTAAGATTTGAAAAGAAAAACTCATTCCATCATTTCGTTTCTACCTCCACGACATACCGAAGTGGCCCATAGTGAGTAAATTAGGATCGTTTTTCGAGCTACTAGTACCAAGCATAAGGCTAGCTTTGGTGACATCACCAGAGCCGGTTCTGATTTGAAGTAATAACCCATGCCATTAACAATGGGACTAGCAGAACGAACCTCCAAGCTTGGTTGGTAGAGCATTATCGATCAAAATATATAGGATTATATATGTCGATGGCTATGAACTACGTGTTCTTAGTTGAAGGGAAATACAATGGTAGCACCGGGACCGTTCCTGACTTTCTTGCTGCCCCGGGCGAGATTGGTTTTTGATGCCCTAAACAAGCCGATCGAATATTACTACAAAATATTGTACGTTCTATGTAATGTTTTACCATTTCGGCTTTGTTTGATATATTTTCATGTTCAAAAGAAAGAAAAAAACACTTCAGTAAGACCTCTATCAATTAATACTAAATAAATTAATAACTTCAATAAAATTAATAATTTATTCACTCCCAACTTGTGGACCTCAATCAATAAAATAATAAAAAAATAATTTTTTAAAACAACAGTATATATATATATTAATTCCAACGAAATTATAAATTAATAATTATTAAAAAATTTCACAATTTCTGGATTGCCTTGAACCTCGTAACATTCATTAGTATACATTTATTAATTTTTCAATGCCTTAAATTCATAAAATGTTAATTGGAACTTGTTTTCTAATTTATTTTTCATTTTCTAACCAGTATACACTGTAACTAGTATACTGGTATACAGTGTAATAATTACATTAGACTTGAAAATTTAATGTCATACATAAAACCTTTTTAAATTAATGAATTATTAATTTATCGATATAATATAATAATATATCTTTAAATTAATAAAATAACTAGTCTCAACCTTTTTAATTTATAAAGGTTTTACTATATTTTATAAAAATTTAGCCTCCAAACAAAACTGCATATCAACTTAATAAAATTTGGACAACTCATTATTTTATTTTACTTTACCTAATGAGTTATTGATTTTTTTCAACCAATTTTTGGATATAATTAAAAAAAAATATTATGCACAAACCAATACAAGTAACGAGTTATCACATGTATGTATGACCAACTTTTAGAATAAAATTTTCAAACAGCTTTAGAAAATTAAAATAAAAGTCCAAGTATTTCAAAAATAGGAACTAAAATTGAAAGGAAAAAAAAAATGAAACTAAAAAGAAAGAAAAAAATGTAACAAATGGATGTCAAACATGAAAGAAAGAATAAGTTAGAAAACAAATCACAAAATTAAATTTAAGGAAAATCAAAATATGAATTTAAAACTAAAAATAGGCAAAGCCAATAAGTTAGTACAGTATATTGGAAACAGTGATAGGACCATTCCCTTTTCTCTCTGTTTTAATTAGTCCTCTTCTTCCTCACTTTTTTCCTCCATGGATGAGAAAAAAAAACTCGGTCAATGATTCACGATACCATGGAATAAAACCTATAAACGGCACCATCAAAATGATGCCCCCAATTCGTTAGATGCCCTGAGCCGTCGCCCGCACCGCCCATAGCCAGGGCCCGCACTGGTTAGCACTATGACTATTTTGGGCTGAAGCCAGGGGTTCCCGCGGGGTCCTGGGATTTTTTCGTTAATCTTTATAAAAAACATCAATTTTTCCTAAATGCATCTTTAAATGCACCCAGTCCATCGAAATGTGTTCAAAAAATGTTGTGCACCCGGTCATATATATTTGATCCTGATTGCCGAAATCACGTGATGTCGATCAGCGGTGAGAGAGACAATGCCAATCATTGGAGGAGGAAGATGTGGTCTTTTCCGTGGATATGCAGAAGCAAAGAACTCATTCTTTTAATATGGACAATTATGATGCTCTTAAGGGGAGAGGGAGTGCATGCGGGGAAGGAGCGGGGAAGGTGAACTCCCGCACGGGAACACCGCCGCCTCGCGGGGAACCCCGCACGGGGAGGTGAAAATCGGGGAATGTTCACGCATGCGGGGAAGGAAAAAGTGAGGAAAAAGAGACGTTGGGGAAGGAAAAAGTGAGTGAAGGGTGAGTGAAGGTGCCGCCCCCGAAAATGAAGTGAGTGAAGGAAAAAGTGGGAGATGATGTGGCGGAATGGGATTGGTTGTGAGTGAGTGAAGGGAATGGGATTGAGTGGAGCACTCCCCCCACCCTTATATATGGACTTTAATCTTTACGTACTAAGGGTGGGGGGAGTGCTCCACTCAACCCCTTTCCCTTCACTCACTCACAACCAATCCCATTCCGCCACATCATCTCCCACTTTTTCCTTCACTCACTCTTCACTCACTTCATTTTTGGGGGCGGCACCTTCACTCACCCTTCACTCACTTTTTTCCTCCTCCCCAACGTTCCTTTTCCTCCTCCAACGTTCCTTTTCCTCCTCCCCGCATGCGTGAACATTCCACTCATTTCACCTCCCCGTGCGGGGTTCCCCGCGAGGCGGCGGTGTTCCCGTGCGGGGGTTCACCTTCCCCGCTATCTCCCCGCATGCACTCCCTCTCCTCTAACTAGTAATTACATGTACTTTTGTGAAGTTTTGCTTTGTTTTTATGCCAATAAAGTTGTGACTTTTGTTATCCGCATAATACAATAATTAAGATTTAGTTCTCAGTTTTTGTTTCAACTCAGATTGTTGTCGCGAAAAAAAAATAATAATAATAATAATAATAATAAAAAAAAATAGAAAAAGAAAAAGCTACCAATAATGATCTTTCATCATAATCACATGTTACCAAAATCGTAATTAGTATATATTACATTTATTGGGCTTCTTATGAATAGTACACTTATGAACAGTACTGTAGCATGAACAGTGCTACAGTACATGCTACAGTTTTTTTGTTTTTTTTTTGTTTTTTTTTTTTTTGCGTGTCGCTACAGTACTCGGTAATTTTTTTTTTTACATAAATTTCCGTATGAAAATTTGTTTTTTTTTTAAAAAAAATTAATAACAAAAAATAATACACTTACAAAAATTTCTTATACAAATTTGTTTCTTTTAAAATACCCAAACAACCAAAAAAAATTTCAAACGCAACGCCAAAAAAAAAAAAAAATATATATATATATATATATATATATATATATATATATATATATATATATATATATATATATATATATATCCGTAAACATAAACAAATTATGCTTCAAAGTAAACATATGCATACTTCAAATAACAAAATTATTAATTACACCGTACAGCCGACAAAATACAAAACACAAAACGCACCCGCCGCAATGCGCGGGCAACCCCGCTAGTAACTCCCTAAACATACCCAAGAACGGAATTCGTATTAACATTGATATTCTTAAGGTAGTATTAGGGGTAAAGCTAAAGATACGCAACATATTTCTACAAATAAACACAAGTGTCAAACGTACGCAAGGTGACCTGGTAACTTTTAAAGTTAGGTGACCTGGTAACCTGCTGCGATTGACGATTTTTTGAAAATATGTTGCGTACGTTTGACACTTTACTAAGTATGTTGCGTACTTGTATTTATTTGTAGAAATATATTGCGTATATTTAGCTTTACCCCTAGTATTAGTATTAGGTACAATACTAACAGCACCCACGAGGCCACACTGGCATCAAATTGCTCGTTTGCTACTGTGAGACCAGATCGTGTCCAGTTTAACCTCATTCGACTAGCTTCCAAACTAGTCCCGGCTTAATTTATTTCGTTTAAAATATATTATTGTATAGATGTATATAATTATATACATGTATGAGATAAATGTGTGATTTTGAGCTAGCTCTAACTTATTTAAAGGATGTTTAAAGGTCTCTTAACATTTCTTGAGGCTAACCGTAATGCAACTCAACTAAGGACCGAGGACACTGCCGCGTCAGCTTTCTCTCTCTATAACAACTTTATTGCCAACTTAGTGTAATGGGGAAGATGCGTCTACCGAAGGTGAAGACATACGCATTATGGCCCACCTGATTACCTATCATGATTCTTGACACCTTATATTCATGAGAATTGAGAGCATATATGAAACTGAATGCAAACAAACCAGCTAATTCCTTGTGTATAACTCAAAGGGGTAAATTTGAGAGCGGCCCAGTCGCTCAGAGGTGTGGGTTTTTCTAGACCCACTTTGGTTGGTTTCTTGAAATGACCCGAAGTGATTAGCGACCTTAACAAAAATGGCAAGTGCCTAATCATTGTGTGTAAGGCACAAGTAGGGCTTCTTTTGAGCTACTTATCACTAACGAATTTTAAAAGTTTGAGCGACTTCTATTAAAATTATTTTAATCTTTTTTCCCCTTCCCATCACCACCACCCTCCACCTCCACCTCTACCACCACTCATATTATTAAATTGGTTAGTGAGTTTTGTTAATACATCTATGCTTAACATGTTTCTAACAAACAATCATACCCAGAAATATGATTGAATGATTTTCGAATTATAAGTGCTTATAAGTCGATTTGGGTTTTGTCATGATGATTGTTTGACTTCAATTAACCATAAGGGTTTTGTTTAGATGGATTAGTAGAACACCCGCTCTAAATTAATTGAACTAACATGAAATGCTGATTGATCTTCGAATTTTAGGGTTCTTGGTTTGAATTTGGGTATTTATTTTATTATGATTGCTTGAATCTAATTAACCAAAGGGGTTTTGCTTAGAATGTATCATAGTTCTACATAATCCAATTACTATCAAAATTAGTGTATGTTCTACATAATCCAATTAATAATAAAGTATTAAAAAACAGCTAAACATGTTAGAACACAGGTTGGATATACGTAAACATGTAATGGTATTTGTTTAGTTTATAAATTACAAATTCAGTTACAAATTGTTTTCATAAAAAGATAAGACCAACTCCTCCAAACTACGGGAAAACACGACCCCGAATAAGCTAGCCACGGTACCGTGGTGGCGCCGTCCGGTTATGTTTTCTGGGACCATTTGGGCTGGTCACGACGGCTTAGGACTCAAAAACGCGAGCCACGTTACCCTCTTGGCGCCATCCGGTTGCGTTTTTCGGGAACACACCAGCGAAAACGCTGGGTACTGAGAGCTCTATGCAACGAAGGTCATTGGTACTGCTGCTATAATTCTGCTGCTACAAAATTCATTCTACTGCTAAAGTGCTGCTCGTTAAATGTTTCTGCTGCTCATACTACTGCTCGAATAATTTTAATGCCACTGCTCGTTTGACACGTACTACTGCTGTGATTTTTAATGCTACTACTGTTTGTTAGATATTGAGTTTAGATTCGTTGTTCAATCTAACGGACATTTCATTGGCTTGATCTCAATTTTTTTTTTTTATAAATCATTCATTCCCAACCTCTTAATGAAGGCTCTTCCTCAATATATTTAACAAATAAAATCAATGCTGCATCAATTCCTTTGCAGTGATACTCGAGGTCAAGCAATGACCGGAATGCTTCAGTTCGAACTTACCACTGTGGCTTAGAAGAACAAAACGGTTTTATCAAATCAATGACACGATCCTGCAAAAAAAAAAAAAAAAAAAAAAAAAAAAAAAAAAAAAAAAAAAAAAAAAAACAATAAATAAATAGATTAAGGAAATATAGTTACTAGAGAGATGAATTCTGAAAGCTTCAATGCAATTTGTGTCAGGGTTCGGATGCAGCTAACTGTTAAGATCCCATTGTAGCTTGACATCAACCTGGTGAAATCCATCCAATGAAATGGGTTAAAGATATGATTTGGCAGGTTAAGATATACAACATAAATGAGAGTAATAATGCACCTGTCAAACTGCATAGCCGATCGATGCGTTTCACAAGAGGTGATAGAAAAGAAACACTCTGCCAATAATTTGACAACAACAGTTCGTCAAATATGATTATAAACAAATTATAAAACCTTAGATATATTTTTACGCTGTGTTAACAAACCTGTTGGCCAAATTCAAGTTCACCAACTGATTGGACTAAAGCAGTAAGCTAGAATACATCAGAGTAGGTATTCCCATTGTTTTCATTGTACTGCAAAATTAAGAGAACCATAACTACATACATGTAACAATACGACAGTGTATGTTAAAAAGATGAACAAACATCTACCTTCAAAAGTTGTAAAATGAACTCAACAGCTTCCCTAGGGCTCTTCATATCTGAGCCTCTAACCAAAGCAACAGCATGCGGAATAGCCTGGGGAAACATCGTAATACTCAATAATTAGTAAACTTTTTTACCACCTCTATCTTTCATAACCTGTAGAAAGTCAGTATACTTCTTAAACGGCAAATCAAGCACATTGAACTCAATTTACTTATATATATAGAAACACTGTACATACAACCACGCTGCAAAAAGATTTACACTAGAAAATCAACACCACGAGCCCAGGACCAGCACCAGATTTAATAAAATTATAATTTATTGATATGACTAGAAGAAGTCGTTTGCACCAAGTGAATATATTCTACAGCATTATACAAAAAAAAACATGCTCAATCACATAAATAAATTTCTTAACAAGCTTTCAGGCGAAATTTGAGAAACCACCTTTATTGGAAAAATTTTGACTTGAAAATTCCAAACATTGAAAAAATAAAGATACTCAAAAAAATAAAAAAATAAATAAATAAATAAAAATGACCCAAGTAATCCAATTACCATCTATACATAATTTCATGCCAATTAGTATATCCGCGTCCACTAAATTTAGGCTCATTTAATAAAACATTTACACAATAATCCAGTTTGAGCAATTATTATCATATTCATATACTCATGGCGAACACACTGTCTTCCCAATGGCAAAATTCACCAGCAACTTCATCTGGTCAGCTATTCTTCACTATTTGAAGCTCGAATTTTTTGCTATGGAGTTACTGCTGATGGAGGTTCAAATGAGTCTTACCTTCTCTCGACAGCCTCTAGGCTTCATATGTCATTTTGTGTGAGTGATATATGTATGTCTTTTGTACCATATTGGTATCATGATATGAATTAAACAACTTATCAGGTCAGCAGTGGCAATTGGTTTCTGTGTCTCATTCTTAGGAAATATTGCATCTTAAAGGCATAATCTTTCTCGAGTGCATTCTATGATTATGAAGTCACGAGGCATACAATATTAGAGAATGTGCATGCCTCTGATGCTAAATGCAAGAGTTACCGCTGCTTAGTTTTTGGTTTGATAGATATACTTTTAAACTACCAGATCTTTCCCAGTGTTACTTAATCCGTTCATTCTCATTATGCCAGTTTCGATTCTGTCAGGCCATTATATTATGGTAGATTTATCTTGTATCCTGACTAATCCCCTTTGATTTTTAGCTACAGCACCACATATATACTCTATCTATGGTCTTTAGACCTTTGGCTCACTAGCACTATTTTTTGGTCATTAGAAAGCAGGCATCAGGTCATTATATGTTGAGCATGCTCTACATGAGAATAACATGCTTTAGAATGAACTGTATTATTAAAACTGATGGTAAAATGCTCACTACTTGCAGTTCAATCCACATGTTTAACTTTGTCATATGTCCAAGATATTTGCTGAAATAAGTAGAATCTTTCAAATCAAAACTAGTACTATCAATAACTTGTGATGTAACTGACATAATGCAAGCAACAATTTTGGGAAATTAAATCTATGTTCTAGGTGGTGTTTGGCATTACCACTTAAAAGTCATTACAATAAGGAATGTTCAAAATTTGATGAGCAGTTGTAAGTTGTGACAAAAGTGTGTCCAGGAGTCGATGACATTGCATTTAAACTTTAAACTTAAACATGGTACTAGAAATGTATGCTTCAACATCTATAACACCACATCCAGGATCACAAAAATCATCATATTTTTTATGGAACATAGGATTAGCTGCTGTATCGAGAGAAATGGAGGAATTTTGCACTTTTCTGGGAACTAAAGTTTTGTACCATACCACGGAAGGGGAACATATACTGCAAGGAAACAAGAGTCACTAAGCAAACACTTCGCCGGAAAATTTTTCGACGCCGGAAACTGCTGGTGTTGGACGGATTTTAGGGAGCCGGTGGTGAGGTGATAGAGAGAGAGAAATGAGTGAGTGTGTGTGCTTATTATGAGTGAAGAGGGAAAATCTTGGGTTATATTATAAATGGGTTTTGATTATAAATGGTGGTGGTGGTGGTGGTGGTGGTGATTGGAAGTGTTGGGAAGGGGAAAAAAGATTAAAATAATTTTATTAGAAGTCGCTAAAACTTTTAAAATTCGCTAGTGATAAGTAGCTTAAAAGGAGCCCTACTTGTGCCTTACACACAATGATTAGGCACTTGCCATTTTTGTTAAGGTCGCTAGTCGCTCGGGCCATTTCAAGAAACCAAGTGACTAAGGTACAAAAAAGCCCGCACACCTGAGCGACTGGGCCATTTGTAGAATTGTCCCAAGTTCAAAACCACGTTCATGAGAAACAAAAATCAATTGAAACCCAAAACTAATGTGGATCTGTTTAGTCGATCATGTTTAAGATTAGATGGCAATTGTGTTTTCATAAGTATTTGTTGATTTAAGACAAGAAAAAATATGTAAAAATCATTTATCAACATTTTCACTTTTGCAAAAATCTTACTTTATACATTATCTGTCTACCATTTATTTATCTAAAAAAAATAAATAAAAAGAAAAAAAACAATAAAAAAAAGAAAAAAATTGTCAGATTAAAGTATTTCTGAGCAAAACCGACCGAAACCGATTAGTCCCGACAAACCGACCGAACCGTTTAGTCCCAAAACCGAACCGACTGGTATCGGGTCGGTAGTCGGTTTTACAAAATACCATATATCGGTATCGGGACGGGATCGGGATAAAACCGACATAAGCCCGAATTAAACCCGACAGCCCGACAGAAATACAGCCAACACCAAGTCCTAAACCAACATCAAAATTTGATGATCAAATCCTAATATTAATCACAACCAATAATACCCTCACCGGCACTCCCCAACTCACATCAAACAAACAATAATCAACAAACTACAAAATGATCTTTGCTTCGTTTATCATCATCATCATCAAAACTTATATCATCATCGACTACAAAATGATCTTTGCTTTGTTTATCATCATCATCAAAACTTGTATCATCATCGACCCGTCTTCTTGATGCCTCGTCTGTGACTCTGTGAGTTCTCTTTCGAACTTAAATGAAATGAAATAGAAGGATTTGAATATTTGATGAGATTTTATTTGATAGTTTTTGTTGAGATCTCAATTTTTGGAGAGAGAGAAAAGTATAGATCTGTTATCCATTCTAGTAGATATTTGTCCATCTCTATCTAATAGAAAAGTATTTATTACTCCTTCCGTCCCCTATTAAATGTCCACTTTTAATTTTTGGAGTCTTTTTTCTTCAACTTTGACCGTAAATATTTTTGTTTGTATTATATAAAACTTGATAAAAATTATATTTAACGAAAATACATTTAAAACTCAATTCATTCATATATTTTACGTCAAGTATTATATAACATACATAAAAATATTTAAAGTCAAACTTTATAACAAAAGACTTTGAAAAGTGAAAGTGGACATTTAATATGGGACGGAGGGAGTAGTTGAGAAAGTATTGTTTGTCGGGCTGGGTTGCTTATACCCGACAACCGACCGACTAAAACCGAACCGACCCGACTTCTGTCGGTTTCGGTATCGGGATGGGTTTTTTTGCTTTGTCGGTATCGATACTTATCAGTTCGGGTCGGGTCGGGTCGGGATCCGGCCCGATGCTCAGCCCTAGATTAAAGGGCTTATTGGCCTGTATATATGCCTAGAAATGGGGGCTAATGGGATAGTGAGCCATTCTAAAAGATATTGTTTTAAGAATAGGTCTAAGAAGTGTTTATTATCATTTATGTTGGAATAAATTATAAACATTAAAAGCTTTATCCATAGTGGGAATGAGTTTATAATATGAAAAGTTTTAGGGCCCGTTTGGTATGTGGGATTTGCTTGGGTTTTGGATTTAATAAATGCAAATCATGTGTTTGGTTGTGTTTATGGGGTTTAAAATTGGGACTCAATCCCAATGGTCTCACACTTTTCAAAAGTAGAGGGAGGGGGTGGGGTAAATATTTATATTTTTGTGAGCCCACTTACAACTCTACTCTCATTTATCTCTATATATATTTCTAATAATAATATTTTTTATTACAAAAATATTATATAAAATAATTAATACTATTAAATATTATTTTCTCTCACTTACATCAAACACAAATCCAAATCTTAATCTACAACTTTTCATTCAAATCCAAATCCTAATCTAAACCCATCCACAAACCAAACGGGCCCTTAAGAATTAATGATAACGTAAGAGGTGTCAATTTTATAAACTTTTTAAAAGGTTCACAATAGTGGATGCCCTAAATGAGCTAATCCAAACACCCCCGAGTTAATAGACTAATTAATTACTAACAGGGTACCCGCGCGTTGCAGCGGCGGGTACCATGAAATAAAATTTTTCGATGAATAATGTATTTTAATTTATTATGTTCTTTTTGACAATAAATTTACGGATATCAAGAATTTCGTATAACCCGTGCGCGTTCGGGCTCGAACCCGTTGGCCTGTGCCTATTTGGCTTGAGCCCGTTTGGTCCACGCGCCCGTTCGGGCTCAAGCCCATTTGGCCCGTTGCCCGTTCGGGCTTGAATATTTGTATATTGTGTTTTATTATTTGTAGTAGTGAAATTTAATGCAGGAATTGTGTTTAATTTGATTATACAATATGCTTGATAATTTGTATTTGTTATGTAAGATGTGTTTTAATAACTGTATTAATTGTATTTATTGACTAGTTAAATAATTGACTACATTAAATAGCATTAATGTGATTTTTTATTGTACACTATGCTTCTTGTCTTGTACATCTGAAAATTATGTCCATTAAAGTATTGTACATTATGTTTCTTTTCTTGTAAGTAGTAGTCATTATAGTCATTAGTAATATTGACCACTTTAATAATATTAATGTTGTAAGTCTGAAAATTACATCATGCTTATTTTGTTGTACATTATACTTATTTTGTTGTAAATCTGAAAATTGGTTGCAGCTATTGTACATTGTGCTTAAATGGTTGTAATTTTTGGCGAAGGGGTGTTTTTTAATAGCGTTAATGTTGTTTGATAGAATTTTGATCTTAAAATGACATCACGCTTTATTTTGTTGTATAATATACTTACTTTGTTGTAATTCTGAAAATTAAGTGTATTAAAATGTTGTAAACCATGCTTAATTTCTTGTAAGTTTTAAAATTTTGGAGAGAAAGTAATTCATGATTTATATGTAGTATAGATGTGTCGATGTAGTATAGATGTGATGCGACTAACTATGTAAGTTTCAAGGCAATATGAAAGTAAGATAGGAGAAGTGTTTGTCATTGAAAAATGATCTTTTTGAAAAAAGCTCTAGTAACGTACTTTGTCAGTGTTTCAGTTTAGTAATTAAACTTTTAAGTTACGGTTTTAAAATTAAGGTCAACATTACTATTTCGGATGTCCTAAAATAAATTTTCACTTTCAGTAACAATATATTACATTCGTCTCAAAATTATTGTCCATATTTCTTCTTTGGGATGTCTCAAAATAATTGTCCACTTTCATTTTTAAGTAAAAACTAGAGAGTATATTGAAGGAATATTCTTATTAAGTGGTTGAGATTTATAAGGGTCTCATTTTTATTAAACTTTGCAACTTCTCTCTCATGACAATTAATTTGAGACGGAGGGAGTATCAAATTGCTTCAAAGACGGTGAGTATGAAATTCTATTGGGACGGAGTGAGCATTTATGTTTTCACTTTATGCTCATCCACTATGATAAACTTTTCTAAATGTTATATATATATATATATATATATATATATATATATATATATATATATATATATATATATATATATATATATATATATATATATATATATAGTTAGGATCAAATAAGAAAAATAATAAAAATAAGAAGGATAAGAAGTAATAATAACCACACATTATAGATGCACCTACAAAAATGGATGCATCTCCATTCAAATTTTCCCTCCCAAATTAAAATGTGTAGCTAGAATTACTTCTTACCCTTCTTATTTTAATTATTCTTCTTATTAGATCCCTTCCCTATATATATATATATATATATATATATATAGGGTAGGGATCAAATAAGAAGAATAATTAAAATAAGAAGGGTAAGAAGTAATTCTAGCCACACATTTCAAATTAGAAGGGAAATTTGAAGGAAGATGCATCCACTTTTGTAGGTGCATCTGAAATGTGTGGTTGTGGTTACTTCCTATCCTTCTTATTTTAATTATTCTTCCTATTTGATCCTAACTATATATATATATATATATATATATATATATATATATATATATATATATATATATATATATTGACACAGTATGTTTATAACACAAATTTCTTTGACTCATATGCAATGACACACAAATTTTTTAAATACGTTTTTAGTGACACATTAATTATTATGACATATTTTTAGTGACAAATTAAATGTTTTGATACATTTAGTTTCATAATTAAATGACATATTTTTAAAAAGGATGTGTCACCTTGAACCATTATGTATATATAAGTTAATATGTGACGCCCAAATGAGCCTTCAACATAAGTAATAGCCAATCGTCTTTTCATGTACTAAAATCGTATACAATAGAATCATAGCAGTGAAAAACTCGGTAACAACAAATGATGTCGGGTATAAATAAATAGATCTAAAGCTCATTTAATGTAACAAAGTCTGCACATATCAAAAGATGTCAGGTTTACGAAGTTTTTCTAGAAGAGAAAACAACTCAAATGACGGTTACGAGTTAACCAAAAAGATAGGACAACTAAAATTTCTTGATACATGTATTGTGACATACTAAATTTTTTTTTATACGTTTGTAGTAACACACTAATTTTTATGTCATATTTTTAATGACAAATTAAGTTTTTACGATACACTAACTTATGCACTAGATTGAAATTACATATGATTTGAAGCAAATATGTCTTGCCATGGTTCCACTAGCCATCCACTAGACGTCTAGACGTGAATCAATTGAATATGAAAACACCATTCTCATTAACAAAAAGGACATATATGAATGTTTAACAGTTGGGGAAAAAAAGGAACCCAAATAAAAAGGACATGTGTGTATGATCAACAGTTAGGCACGAATTAAATGAAATTAATATATAACTAAGCCATCAAAGTGACATACCAAGAGATGGATGGAATCAATATTATAAAGAACATGAACAAATGAGATAATCTAGACTGGATAAATCAAAAACTCAAGAGTGCGTTTTAACAAAACAAAAGCATATAATTTCTATTTAGATTAACCAAGCAAGCAACAACAAAATGGCCGCATAAAAAAAAAAGTGGTTATTCATTTGTGTGATAAATGTCTGATGAAGAATTCATTATTCGATTGTATGGAATGAAAACGAATATGTATAATTTGTTTCTCAGGTGGGTGATTATGGTGATGTAGGATGAAAATGATGTAACGTACTTTTACTACTGTAATAATATGGATTAGTGGCTAATATTATGGGATATACATGAGAATGAAATTATGTGAAAGAAAGATTACTATAATACCCTTATATATATATATATATATATATATATATATATATATATATATATATATATATATATATAATATATATATATTAATTAGTTTACATTTTCTTTTAAATAAAAAGGACACTTGTCAATTCTTTATTGGTGCCTATTGTTCACCACTTTAAAAGTGTTCACCACTTGAACATATATATATATATATATATATATATATATATATATATATATAAAGAACATGAACAAATGAGATGGATGGAATCAATATTATAAAGAACATGAACAAATGAGATAATCTAGACTGGATAAATCAAAAACTCAAGAGTGCGTTTTAACAAAACAAAAGCATATAATTTCTATTTAGATTAACCAAGCAAGCAACAACAAAATGGCCGCATAAAAAAAAAAGTGGTTATTCATTTGTGTGATAAATGTCTGATGAAGAATTCATTATTCGATTGTATGGAATGAAAACGAATATGTATAATTTGTTTCTCAGGTGGGTGATTATGGTGATGTAGGATGAAAATGATGTAACGTACTTTTACTACTGTAATAATATGGATTAGTGGCTAATATTATGGGATATACATGAGAATGAAATTATGTGAAAGAAAGATTACTATAATACCCTTATATATATATATATATATATATATATATATATATATATATATATATATATATATATATATTAATTAGTTTACATTTTCTTTTAAATAAAAAGGACACTTGTCAATTCTTTATTGGTGCCTATTGTTCACCACTTTAAAAGTGTTCACCACTTGAACATATATATATATATATATATATATATATATATATACTACTTATAATGCATTTAGGCACTTCCCTCTTATTAAATTTTTAAGACTTTCTAAAATAGATTTTTAAGTAAATACAAGTAAAAAAGCATCATTTACAAGTATTTAAAACACAAATGAAACTAAAAAAATACTATTGAACAAATACAATTAATACACTATTTAAATCACCCCTTCAATAAAATATACAACAATTTAAATACAATTTACAATCTAATCAAGCACTAAAAGATAAATCTCTAAAAACTAAAAAGATCTCAGAAAACATAAATCCATCGGTCCAAATCGAAAACGTAAATCTGAAAGAAAAAAAAGAAAGAAAAAAAAAGAAGAGAAAACTTAGTCACATGTTTTTATCGTCAAGCATATGGTATGGTTACATTAGTGATTCTCTCCGTTGTAAAATTTCCTCATCAATGATGTTCTGCTAACACCAGAAAATCCCAATCGTGTCAATGATTTTTTTTTTTTTTTTTTTTTTTTTTTTTTTTTTTTTTTTTTGGAAAATAACAAAGTTGAATACATAATAAACTGGATTACATTAAAAAGAAACATAGGAAAAAGAAACATACTACATTTTTTTGTCAAAACACATTCAATGACAAAGAAGCTTAATCAAACAACAAACAAAGCATTTTATGGCTCTTAAAATTTGACCAGACTAACCCTCGAAAACCATCACAGTCTCCGAAGTGTTGAGTGTTGAATCTTATTTTGGGAGACATACGGTAGGTTGGAGAAGATGAGAAGTTAGTGGTTATTGTATTCGGTTATCATAAGAGATGAAAGGGATTTTGCTTAGGCTGCCCGTTGGAGAATGGGATGTGTGTGAAAGCTGCGTTTGGTTGGTAGATGAAAATGAGATGAGATGTTATCTTGTGGCTACGTATTTTTTTGTGGGTGTATTTTAGGGTGAGGATAATTAGGAGGGGAGCTTTATACTTAATAATAAGAGTAATATGGATTAGGGTAATAGATTTTTGGATTTGGGCTTTATCTATATGTCTTGGACTCATATTGGTTATATCCTTTTACGTTTATTTTTTAGCTATGTTATTCTAATCCGAAATTTTGGTGGATAATATGTGTTTGGGCTGAGTTTGTTAGTTGGTGTTAAATCCTAATTTGTGGTATACTTATTGAACATGCTTATATTTGGGGCATTCTAATTTTTACGAGGTTGATTATTTCACATGGTTAAATTTGTACGTTAGCAAAAATGTGACTACAGGGATTAGTATCTCAAAGTCTAGGGTTGGTTGTATGCACGTCTTTGGAAAACGTGGTTTCCTTTTAGAGTGGGTGGCAAATGAAAAATTAGGGTTGTAGTAAATGAGAACAATTAAAGTTATGTGACCCATTTATACCACATTGGTTAGGTTAATTGTATGGTTCGGTTATTATCTATACTACATATAATGCATGAAGCACTATCTCTCCAAAATTTTCAGATTTACAAAAAATAATGCATGATTTACAACACTTTAATGCACCTAATTTTCAGAATTACAACAAAGTAAGCATATTGTACTACAAAAAACACCGTGGTGTCATTTTAAGACTAAAATTTTACCAAACAACATTAATGCTATTAAAAACACCCCTTCACCAAAAATTACAACCATTTAAGCACAATGTACAATAGCTTTAAAGTAAATATAAGTCATAAAACACAAAGCACAAGTATGTAAAGCACAATAATTTTAAGTTCAAAAATCTATTCAACACATATAATTAATACACTAATTAATTCACCCCTTCACCAAAATATACAACCATTTAACCATAATGTACAAGCTAATCAAGCTACTAAGTCAAATACTTAAAAATAAAGCCATCAGGCCGGGCAAAGTGGTCAGACGACCGGACCGGTCGCCCCTACGCTGACCGATTCGCCGCCACTGCAACCACAAGATCGATGAAGGTCGGATGGCTGCAAAATTCACAAACCAGTCACCGCCTCGACCAATTAATGCATTCCACAAAAGAAGAAAAAAATGTACCGTTACTGTGACAACTGGCAATTTAGGGAAACAATTTACAAACCCACATTACTTTAAAATTTATGATTTTTGGAATATTTGAAAAGTTTATTCGTGATGAGATTTGTAAACGTTGGAATGTGATTTTTTAAACTTTGTGATATTTATGGAAGTTGATTGTTAATTATTGGTTTGGTTTGGTATATTCGTGATGATTTATTTTGAGATATTTATTTGGCACTACATTGACTCCGGCACTAGGATAACCTAACAATTTTTATAAATTTTAAACGTTTGGTTCGGTTATTTTATATTTCTGGAACGTATCGCGAGATTTTGGATATTTGGAATGAGCTCGGTTTGGGAGAGTCGTTTTACTTTAAACGAGTTTCGGGTTTGGTCCGTGTATTCTACACCTAGTTAACTCACCCACTTTACCACTATTATTATTATTATTATTATTATTATTATTATTATTATTATTATTATTATTATTATTATTATTATTATTATTATTATTATTATTATTATTATTATTATTTATTTTTTTTATTTATTTTTATATAATCATCACTTTATTGAAAACAAATAGGGTTTTACAAGAAATTAGTGGGGAGCCGAGATACTAACTGAGCCCCCATACCTCTAGCTACAGCAAAACCAATCCTACTAGAAATATGTGGAGCAGCACGTGCTCCAATGTCTTGGGTCATAGAGAATCGTCTAATGCGCTTTAATAAGGTCACTGCATCCTTTTCAAGTTCTCCAAAAGAAGATAATGAAAAGGGGAGGAACCCATATCCGATATCAGCGCATTTAGCTGCGTACTTGACACGTTTACGTTGTGCGGCTTCAATAACCGCCCGACCGGGCATAAAATCAACCACACACGAACGCGTCAAAGGTGACGATCCTGTAAGATCAACACAAACATCAAGGCCACCATCCCAAGAGTAAAGTAACATATCGGCCGGACGTAAGGTTTTGTCCCTCTCTCCACGAAGCCCAATATCCACCTAATGATGATCTATAAATATCAGACTTATTCTTAGTTTCAGAATTCATATATTTATATGAGAAAAGATCATATCTATAGTTTTTTTGAAAATTCTCCTCTTTATTTGGTAATAAATATACTTTCAAATTTTGTTTTTTTTGTAATCCAATAATGGGTCTTTTTCATAGGAATACCTTTTCTTTAAATCATCATTTTGAGACATTTGAGACCTATGGCATTGATTTATTTAATTTCGCCATTTTTGTGGGACTAATGTAGACCATGTAATCTGAGATAAATCATATTGATAATGACTTCTTAACCAGTTTTTCCATGGATTCCATTTACTATAAACGCTCCCAGAGAAGTCATTAGAGGTATCTTTCCTATCAAAATTGTTTGTTCTTGGATATACCTACGCCTATCGTTTTTCCAAATGAGTCTAGCGGATACATATAATTCAGAAGAATATGTGAGTGATTCATACACAACATCTCTTTCCTTTATCAGGGGTTCTACCAATTGATATCTTTCCAAAAATAATTCAAAGTCAATTTCTTGATTTGTATCTTCAATTTTAGGAAACTTGCCTTACGAGCTGAAACTCCAGACCGAGAACATATATCAACAAGAACATCACGCACAACATTGTGCCGATGTTTAATACCAACTAAGCCTGCGCACGATACAGCATGATCTCCAAAAATATCTATAGGAAAAACCTTAGAACAAGCTGAACATGACATCTGGACAGTAAAAAGAGGAACACCCTTATTATTATTATTATTATTATTATTATTATTATTATTATTATTATTATTATTATTATTATTATTATTATTATTATTATTATTATTATTATTATTATTATTATTATTATTATTATTATTATTATTTATTTAGAGTAATACGAAAATCGTCCTTGTGATAACCTGGACACACAAACACACCAACACCCTCACCATATTCATCTCTCTCTCTCTTTTGAAATACAACACGACCGCCACCCTAAAACACCACCACAGCCGCCACCGCCCCTCTCCTAAACAAAATAACACCACCATCATCACCACCTCGTTCCGATCTATCTTTTGACATAAAGCACGCGTCCTAAAACCTATTTTATCACCACGTACGAATCACCACTACCACTTAAATATCACCATTTTCATTTAATCTTGTTGGGTTTTTAGTGAAAACACGTTTTGAAGCCGATTGGAAGGTGAGTGGCTATGATATTCATATCGTGTGCCTCGATTCATGCTTAAATCCGTGTCTACACGGGTTGTTTTTGTTGGGTTTGAAATTTTATAAATGGGAAATGAAGTTTTATTAATGTTTGATGGTTTGGTAAACGGGTTAATGCCTCACCGTGAGGGTCGATGGAACCGTGAGCCTAGGCTCACGGCTTGATGTGGGTACGAGCCTTGTGGCTCGTCATTTTCATGATTTTTGATCTTGTGTTCTTGATTAGCGAGGTGTCGATGCTATGGAGTATGATTTAGACTCGATTTGATTTGTATTTTGGCCCTTGTTGTTGTTGGTTGTATGTTGCGACCCAAGGGGTCCCTTGGCATATTTTTGGTTGCTCACTTGAGCGTGTAACGAGACCTCATGGTCTTGATTTCGAGTCCTTGCGACTCATGTGTTCAGCCGAGACCCAAGTGGGTTACATGGCTCGGGTTTGGCTTGGTAAACCAACCCAAAACTAGTTTATTTTAATGTTTTCCTTGTTGTGGTTCATATTGTTATTAGTATTGTTGTGGTACTTTGATTTGGCCGAATACTTTGGTTGGGTCGAGACCATTGTGGTCTCGACAATGGATTTATTGTGATGATTGAGGAGTTGTTGTCGAATGGGAAATATGGGGACCGATTGTGAGACGGTCGAATTAGATGACGGAGATAGGTTAGTCGGGTGCCGTAGTCGGACCCTATTGTTGTAGCACATGATTTGGGATTGATTGGACGGAGTTGGATTGCTTGCTTATGACTTGGTTATTTTATTTTTGGACTTGGACAATGAGCCGAGAGTGATGACTCGGACATGTGACCAACTCATATAACTCGATAAATAATTATAATCAAACGTTAATAATAAAACTCGTAATAATATTATTGGTAATATAACCGTTTATATAAGTATATAGACGTGAAGAACGTATATATATATATATATATATATATATATATATATATATATATATATATATATATATATATATATATATATAATGCATATATTAATAATAAAACGATCATGAGAAAAACATTATAATAACGTGACGATAATTATTATACTATGTGAATAGTGTAATAAATGTCGGGAGCGTTACTATAAATAAATAACTATAAATAATGACGAAATCTAATACATTCGGTGAATATTAAATAAAACATGTCTTTTAATAAACGAGGAAAACTATCGAGTTATATGGAGTTGTGGCCACTTGAGTCCAAGTGGACTTTATTTTTATTATGTGACTTTCGTGTTGGTCACGGATATGTGACGATTAATATATTCATTTTCTATAACTACGTAACTTATTTAATCGACGGGTTAAATAGGGCCTATTTAGCTATATAAAATGAATATATTAATGGGCATCGTATCCTACGACGCCCATAGGTTGTGGTACGTGTATTGGAATAATGAATTACTAAATATCTCGTGGAGTTGGCTAAATTGATGAATTTGGCAAATTTGACGATATATATAGGGAATTTATTGGACTACGATACTTACCATATAGTATTCTTTGTGCTATGTGATTTAGGTTTGGGTATAATCTTAGAGTGATATATTACATAAATAAATATGGGGGATTAACAAATCGACGGATTTGATAAACTTTGATGATTTATTTAAATAATATATTGGGCTAATATTAGACCTATAGATTGTTTTATTATTCTTTTTCGTTGTGGCTGCTTGGTTTGAGTTGTGCCGACCCTCCACCCGCATGGATACCAAACATCAAACTTCAAACTAATACGAGGATAATACGAGAAATTGATTTTTGGAAAGTAAAATGGAATACGTTCGGGATTGGGAATATTTGATTTTGAGGAAAAGATTCTGAAAGCGTTTATATTGTTAGGAAGTGCCGAGTCTGTAGTTGCCATTATTTGAGTTGCTTACGTCTTTCATCTATCGATTTCTTTTGCTGATTGCTGGACTTGAGGTGAGTCATAGCCCCACTTTTACTCTTGAACTTTGTTTTCAATACTTGGGGTGAGAAACGTGCAAATTGTTTTATGTGGACTATTATCGCTTTGTTTATTTTAAAACTTGCTATGCTTATAGAACTTGGTAGGTTATAGAGCGAGACCTAGTCCTGAACTAGGTGAGCTATTGATTTGGTTATGGAGCGAGGCCTAGTCCCAAACTAGGTAAGCTATTGATTGGTAGTTGAGCGAGGCCTAGTCCCGAACTAGGTAAGCTATTGGATTGGTTATGGAGCAAGGACTAGTCATGAACTAGGTAAGCTATTGATTTGACTGATTTGAGCTATAGTGTGCACATATAGGGTTGGTTAGTTTTGGTTGGTTCGTTTTGGTTGGATGATTGAGGCCTAGTCTAGCTAGCAAGCATTTTTGTGTGTATGTCCACTCTATTTAGTTATGAATTTAAACCTATGATCTCACCAGCGAAAGCTGACTTTTAGCGCGTTTTCTCAGGTAATTAAGTGATGCCCTTGGATGCTTGGATTGGAGGCTTGGCTATGGCACCTGGTTTATGGATCTATTTTCTAAAACTCTGATATATAATTGTGGACCTATGTTTATTTCTTTTGGGCCTGACTTTGGATGAATTTGGGACAAATGTAAAATTTAAAACCCCGTTTTGGTTGTGTTGTTCTTATGTTTACTTTATCTCGTTCTTTTATGTCTTGTGTTGGATACCAATCCCCGTAATACCCCGAAAGCTTGTTGAGTCTTCCGCTGTACCAAATTTTGGGGGTTTTACAGTTACATATCAAAACAAAAACGAAGATGAAATGAAAGAAGAAAAGAACACTCATCAATCAAGCCAAAACAAACATCAAACTTATTCCATCTATGGTCCACGAACAAAAAGTATACAACAACAATAAAACCCAACATCTACATCTACCTCAGTTCTAACCCCATCTCAAAACCACCATCACGGTCAACACAACATAAAACCTTAGAAAGAGTTTTCGTTTGATATTCAAGAAAAGGGTCTGATTTTCTTGCAAACATAGATTGTTGGTTATGTTCGGTTATCAAGATAAGAAAGAAAGGAAGAGTACGTGATGTTTGTGTGGCTGCAAATCATGGCTACTTAATTTTTGTGAGGTAAATTAGGGCAGGAATGAGGTAATTTAGGTTTTGTAAACGTATTTATAAATCTTAACATTTGGGTTATATAATGGTTTTGTTGTTAATTGGGCTGGCCAAATGATATCACAAATTGTTTGATAGTTTTATCATGGGCCTTAATAGATATTGATGATTAAAGTTTGTTTAGGCTGTCAATGGTTTTAACTAATGTACGGATCAATTAGTAATTAGTTAAAACCATTTACAGCCTAAACAAACTTTAATCATCAATATCTATTAAGGCCCATGATAAAACTATCAAACAATTTGTGATATCATTTGGCCAGCCCAATTAATAACCAAACCATTATATAACCCAAATGTTATATATATATATATATATATATATATATATATATATATATATATATATAGTTTATCTTTATTTTCAGAACTCTGTTAAGTGCGAGAACTCTAATTTTGCATTGGAAAACATGCATGTTCATATAAAACATGTGTGTTTTCTTACATACACCTTAATACACATACATGCGTAACGTACATGTTCGTATAAAACCTTGTTAAGTGCAACATATCAATGCAAAATGGTTTTATATGAACATGTATGTTACGCAGGTATTTGTATTAAGGTGTATGTAAGAAAACATACATGTTTTATATGAACATGCATGTTTTCTAATGCAAAATTGGAGTTCTCGCAGTTCCCGCACTTAACAGGGTTCTGAAAATAAAGCCCCCTCTTTCCGTTCGCTCTTCCCGAAGTGAGCGAATTGCAAGTAGAGATCCGTAGGGGCTTATAGTTTAATTGGTTGAAACGTACCGCTCATAATGGTGATATTGTAGGTTCGAGCCCTACTAAGCCTATCACCCCCTGCTCTTCTCTTTCAGCCCTTGCTGGTGAAGTCTTAGAATGAATGTTAGCCTAGATAGAGGAATAAAAACTAGCTCGACCGGAAGGGAGAGGATAGGCGAATCAGTAACTGAAATGAAAGCTGGAGTAAGACAGTCAGTTGGAGAGCTAGCATGAAGAACACTTAGCCTACGAACTCCGGCTCACTTCCAGCTTGGATCACTTCTGGCTCGCTTAGCCTTAGCTCGAAACAGCCAACTCACTTCGCCTACGCAACGAAGAGAAGTAGTTTACTTGCTTAGCTCGAACATGCCAACAGCATTCCGTTCACTTACGCAAGATTCACTCGTTTACTTGTTAGCTAGCGCTATTCCACATCTTAGCTTTCAGGGAAGCCCACGGAGCGGTATATATATATATATATATATATATATATATATATATATATATATATATATATATATATATATATATATATATATATATGTGTTTTATAAACTCATCCTCATTATGTATAAACCTTTTCAACCTCACATAATTCAAATGCATTAAATTATGAAAAATGTTTAATATCCTCAACCTCTTCATGTCACACAAGCTTTTAAACCTCTTCATAATTTTATAAACCACCATAGTGGATGCCCTAACTAAGGTATAAATATGATTTTTGTGCTGATGTGGCATAGGTCGAAAACATTATCGTACTAGCATCTTAAAATGTAGGAACCATTTTTATTTTATTTTTATTA
Source organism: Artemisia argyi (assembly GCA_030686995.1). NCBI lineage: Eukaryota > Viridiplantae > Streptophyta > Magnoliopsida > Asterales > Asteraceae > Artemisia > Artemisia argyi. The sequence goes on from CM060694.1 coordinate 37,769,158, forward strand.
TTTATTTTAATTTATTATTATTATTTTTTTCTGCATTTACTAATTAAGACATTGGAAACTTCAAAAATCAAGCACTACAACAAATAAAGCACAAGCTATAAACCAATTAAGCAAAATCCACCAACACCTTTGTTCACTAACTTTTCAATTAATGTCATTTTTAAAACACTTATTCAATTAATATAATTTTCAAAACACCTCTCAAAGAAGAAAAAAATACATGTTATTATACATATTGTACTAACTAATGAAACACATAAAAATACATATTGTTTATATGCAAAGAGCTGATGGTACACTATTATTTGGAAAACCGGACGGATCGCCCGGTTCATCCGGGAACTGGAGCAGCCACCGGTCCGACCAACTACTAAAAAACGTTCAAAATCAAACCGCGGAGGACCGATGAAACTAGGTAGCGGACCGGTTTCGTTTCTTTCATGTTTTTTTTCTCCGATCAGATGACTTTTCATCATCATTTACTAAAGTTTGGTCAAATTAAATTAAACATGAAAAGATAGATGGATGTGAAGTACAATATTAGAAAGAACAAGGAGTAAGAGTAGATTCTATAATTTTACAATTGTTGCTTTCTTTATATATAGTAGAGATAAAAATTCAACGGCATATTCATTTTGAAATTAAAAAACATTGCACGAAATAAACATTATTGCAATATATATATATATATATATATATATATATATATATATATATATATATATATATAGAGGTGTATATATATATGTATGTATATATATATATATATATATATATATATATATATATATATATATATATATATATATATATATATATATATATATATAGAGGTGGGCTCATGAAAAAAGTCCATTTTGGTAGAAAAGTAAGAAAAGTGTACAAATCATCCCCTCATTCCCCTCCTTTTTTTACACCAAACTACAGGGACCTAATTGTATTTTCCTTCATTCTTTAAGGAGGTTTTGTAAATTCGCACCCTACCCCCCCACCCCTATCCCTAACCTACCCCCCACCCCCACTCCCCGAAGAAAAAAAATTTCCCGCCAAAAAATTTTTTTTTTGGGCCAAAAATTTTCCCGCCAAAAATTTATAACCCTGATGCACATTTTTTTTAGTGCATCCCAGTTTTTAAAAATTAGTGCATCATAGTTATAACTGAGATGCACCAATTTTTATAACTGGGATGCACTAAAAAAAAATGTGCATCTGCGTTATAAATTTTTGGCGGGAAAATTTTTGGCAAAAAAAAAAATTCTTTTTTTGCCCCCAAAAATTTTTTTTTGGCGGGAAAAAAAAAATTTTCGGGGGGGGGGGGGTGGGGTGGGGGTATGTTTCAAAACATACCCATGAAGTTTGAGATGTTTCAAATTAAACCCTATATATATATATATATATATATATATATATATATATATATATATTAAAGTTACGTATAAATATTAATATGTAAATGACTAGTATCGAACCCGAGACCTCGGGATTGCACACAATACAAACGAGAGTCAAAGATTAATAAATATTAATTGTTAGTTATATTTATTAATAACACAAGTTCAAGGATTAATGATCGTTAGTTATTAAATGTATGGACTAATTATCGTTAAATAAGAAGGAAAAGGACTAGAATGTAATTTGGATGACAAGAAGGTTCTGGAACACCCTTTGGGTGTGCATGGCCGGTCGACCCAAGCCCAAGGGGATTGACCCATGCCTTTGCCTTGATCACCAAGTTACATCCACTATATATACAAACCCAAGGGTCATTTGTTTCTCACCTTTTGTGCACACACAATACCCTAAGTTTGGTTTTTCCTCTCTTGTTTCTTTCTGCCGATCGTACACTATAACCCTTAGGGTTTAGGGTCGATTTTTTCATAAGCAAAATATTACTTGTGTTTAATCTTGCAATTAATTTGATTCGGTATTAGTTTGTGTGTACAAAAATGAGGTAACAACTCACTATAGTTGTTATCAAGGAATCGATCAATAAAACGGTTAGGGATTGATCATTGATTCATAAACCCTAATTATGGTTCATCAATTAATTGAAGATTTGCATATTTGATTCTTGTTCGGGCTAGAATCACCACGGTACGTTCTTATTATATTTTAGTTAATATTTACGTGTTATACTTGATCTTAGCTTCCGCATATACGTGTACTTTGATTGTCAAACTCTAATAGTGGCATCACGAGCCATGTATAACATGTAATTGATTACTAAAACGTAATAAAAATCGGATCTTTAATTGTTTTAGATACATGTTTTTGATCTAGGGTTTTTTCTTAAATTTTTTTTTTTATAAAATTTGAAACCTTAACCCTAATTTATGGGGGGGGGGGGGGTCGATTTTCCACATAAAACCCTAATTAGGGTTTGTGGTTTACTTGATTAATTTGTAATCACTAGAAACCCTAGGTCATTAACCGGTTATGTGAACGTATCTTGTGACCTATGTGCTAATTGTTAGGTTATATCCGTGGCAAAACATGCATGTTAGTCATGGATCTTGTTGCTTTTATTTTATTTTATTTTATTTTTATTTGTCATATGTTTTAGATAGATCTAAAATTGGGGAAGACTCCAATACATATATATTAAAATCAATTTATATGCTATGTGGTGTGTATATTAGCTTTGGCCTACGCAATTGATTCGTCAATGTATGTGACTCTCTTCCATTAAGAGGAGAAGGCCATAGTTGATTACATGCATGATTCTACCTAGACTTGATTTTATTAGGATCTTTTCTAATAAGTATTGCATGTGGCTAATTGTTTCACTTTATTATTATTAGTGGTTTGTTTTTCTTTAAATTACTTGTTTTATTGTTTCTTAATTGTTCGACTTGTTGTAAGCAATAAAAAGGGTGATTTTCTATAAAGAAAATAATACGGACTAATAATGGTGAAACCGTAAGTGATAAAGATTGAATTTTGCGGAGTCTTATGTGCCAACAACGGTTCGCTTCGCACGGTAATTCGCTCCAAGGCGAGACTAGCAAGATTCATACTTTATTACATGTTTTGAGATTGAATCCATAAACTTTTGCTTGATTGATGTTTTGTACAACATGCTTTTAAAAGTAACTCTTTTAAGACAAATTCATAATGGTGATATGAAGGCTTAGAAAAGAGCCTTAGAGTCTGCCTTGGTTATCACAATCTTGAAAATGTCTTAAACGAATTTCTTTTAAAATCATTCTTGTAGAAAGTCATCTTAGGGTTTGTTAAACCTCAAGTAAAACTTTGTGTATTAATTTCACGAATTGGTAATAAAAAGTTTTTATGAAAACTTATGCTATAAAGATGAGTGCATGCATCTTTATACATATTTTGATTGACATATCAAAATTGAATACCCTTATAAATTTAAGTTACATGCCATCTATCTATAAGGAACACTTGGAATTTTAATTTAGTAAACGTGAGACCTAGGTTAAATTATTATAACAAGGTAAAATTCTGTTAATGCGTGAGACCATAGATAGTAATTTTACAGTTTCTAAGGTAGACGACTTAATTAAGTTGTGCGTGAGACCTAGAACTTAAGGCATGAGATGGGATGAAACATGCTTACAAGTCAAATTGATGAATCAATTTGATGTAAATCCCATAATGATCTAGGAATTGGAAATTTTGTTTGCCAATTATTATTCGACAGATTACCATCTTTTGTACTTTCACCACTTGCAGATCAACTGATGTGGTGGAACTATGTAAAGTTGGATCCTAGATTTTCAAGAAAATTTTGGTGGTTATATGAATATAGCCTATGGGTAATTTATTTTCTTGAAGATATTTATTATCAAAAATACTAATGTTTGAACTTTTATCTGTAGATATGGCTCAACCCGATAACCTAACTGTGATTTTTGCTTTCAAGAGTCATCTTGAGAGAGAAAAATTGACTGGAAAGAATTTCAATGATTGGCACCGTTCGCTCAGAATTGTCTTGAGGGCGACCGGTAAGCTCAATTACTTGACCGAAGAATGTCTAGCTGAGTCTGCTGCTAGTGCATCAGAAGCAGTTAAGGCGGAGTGGAGGGAGAAACATGCTAAGTTTAATGAGGTTGCTTGTTTAATGCTCACTAGCATGAGTGCTCAGTTACAAAGAAGTTTGAGTACTTTTTCCCAAAAGATATGCTTGAAGTGCTTCAGCAGTCTTATGAGAAATCTCCCGCAGTTGAATTGTATGATGAACTTGACAAGCTACACAACTGCAAGCATGGTGATGGTAAACCAGTTGAAGATTATGTGACTGAGATGAAGGAATCTTTTGATCAGCTTCACATAATTGGATTTGGTTACCCCGAAAATGTGCAAGTGCACTTGATCAACAAGGCCCTTAACAAGGACTTTGCTGGTTTTGTGCAGAATTTCAACATGCACTGCTCGGGGAAGACAGTCTCAGAATTACTCGCACTGCTTGTTGATTATGAGAAAAGTCTACCAGCCAAGGTCAAGGCCCCTACCCCGCAAGTTTTGGAGATTCATGGGGGGAGAATCCAAAAGAAATCGCATGTGAACAAAGGCAAAGGGAAAGGTGATAAAGGCAAGCAGGTCATGGCCTATCAACCTCAACCAAAGATGCCCAAGATGAAGCAGCATCAGCCTAAGCAGAACAAGGTGAATCCGCCAAACAAGAAGGATCAGACTTGTCACCATTGTCATGAAAATGGCCATTGGAAGCGCAATTGCCCTATCTACATTCATGACTTGCAACTCAAGAAGCAGGGTAATGAAGCTGGTAACCCCAGTTCATCAGGTGCGTTCTTTATGATTGAATTATTCACTCTTACTCCTAAATTGAATTCATGGGTATATGATACGGGATGTGGCATTCATATTTGCAATACATTGCAGGGGTTTAGCGTTGAGAGAAAGCTGGCCTATGGACAACAATTCTTGCACGTGGGTAACGGAGCGCATGCAGGAGTTGAAGCTATAGGAGTTTTTAATTTAGTGTTGCCTTCGGGCCTAGTACTATCTTTAAATAATTGTCATTATGCACCGTCAATTGTTAGAGGTGTAATTTCATTTTCATGTTTGTTGAACATTGGTTTTGAGCATACTATTTCTAGCAATGGAATTTCAGTTTCTTTAAATGGTGTTTTTTATTTTAATACTATTGCTGTGAATTGTGTCTTTGAAATTGATATGAATGATAATGATAAAGCTTTTGCTAAAAATAATTCAATGTATAGCATCAATAATAAGAGAATCAAGAAAGGTCTGGATTTGTCTTATCTTAGGCATTGTCGACTTGCTCACATTGGCAAGGCTCGCATAAAAAAGCTGCAACATGATGGGCTTTTAGATAAGATCAATGATGAATCATTTGATAAGTGCGAATCTTGCATTGCTGGGAAGATGACAAAGAAACCCTTTAAAAATAGGATTGAAAGGGCTAATGATCTACTTGGTATTATTCACACAGATGTGTGTGGACCACTTAGACATGTGTCAAGGAGGGGTGTTAGCTACTTCTTAACATTTACGGATGATTACAGCCGTTATGGTTATGTTTATTTACTTAAACATAAACATGAGGTGTTTGAAACATTCAAAGTGTTTAAAGCAGAAGTAGAGTTGCAACTTGGAAAGAAGATTAAAGCTCTTCGATCCGATAGAGGTGGGGAATACTTGAGTCAGGAGTTCATAGATTACTTAGCAAAGGAGGGAATTGTCCAGCACCTTACTTCTCCATATACTCCACAACAAAATGGTGTATCTGAAAGAAGGAATCGTACATTGCAAGACATGATACGATCTTTGTTTAATCTAACAACTCTTCCTTACTCGTTTTGGGATTATGCTTTAGAATCTGCGGTTCACATTCTTAATATGGTTCCAACAAAGAAGGCTGATAAGACTCCATATGAGTTATGGACTGGAAAAGCTCCTAACTTATCTTATCTTAAGGTCTGGGGTTATGAGGCGTATGTTAAACGTGACTCGGTAGACAAACTCCAACAAAGATCTGTGAAGTGCATCTTCGTAGGATACCCTAAGGAAACTATGGGTTACTACTTTTATTATCCAACTGAAAACAAAGTTTTTTGTTGCAAGGTATGGAGACTTCTTGGAAAAGGAGCTCATATCTCAAGAATTCAGTGGGAAAGTATATGATCTAGAAGACGATCATGAAGATGTAGCACCTTCTGAAAACACTAGCCAACTTCCTGTGGAACCGAAAGTTTAGGTCCTCCACCTGAAGTTGAAGTGATTCCCATTCGTAGGTCATCTAGACCTGTGAAAGCTCCTACACGTCTATGTCTTAATGTAGAGTGTAATGAAAACTTGATAGGAGATCTTGATGAACCTACAAGTTACAAAGCTGCCATGAATAGTCCTGAAAAGGAAAAATGGCAGGTTGCTATGTATGGGAAATGCAATCCATGGAAGACAATGAAGTCTGGGAAGAAGTAGACCTACCTTCGGGTGCCAAGTTAGTTCGGAGTAAATGGCTCTACAAGAAAAAGACTGATGTGGATGGCATTGTACACACCTATAAGGCCCGTTTGGTAGCTAAAGGCTATACTCAAACTTTTGGTGTTGACTATGAGTAGACTTTTTCTCCTGTAGCTGACATTAGGGCTATTAGGATTCTTATAGCCATAGCTGCTTACTATGACTATGAGATTTGGCAAATGGATGTCAAAACCACCTTCTTAAATGGTCGCCTAGATGAGGACATCTATATGGCGCAGCCTGAGGGGTTTGTGAATCCATAATTCCCAAATCGTGTATGCAATCTTAAAAGATCCATTTATGGATTGATGCAAGCATCACGGCAATGGAATAAGAGGTTTGACAGTGAGATTAAAAAGTATGGATTCACTCAAAATCTTGATGAGCCATGTGTATATCACAAAGCTAGTGGGAGTAATGTAATTTTCCTTATATTATGTGTTGATGACATATTGATCATGGGAAACGATATTCCAAGTTTGCAAAAGGTTAAGGTGTATCTTGGAAGTTGTTTTTCTATGAAAGATTTAGGGGAAGCTGCATTTATTCTAGGAATCAATATATATAGAGATAGATCTTAGTGATTAATTGGATTAAGCCAAAGTGCTTACGTTGATAAAATATTGAAGAGATTCAATATGCAAAATTTCAAGAAGGGATATTTGCCGATGCAAGAACTGTTGAAATTATGATATCATGACAATCATATAAAATAAACCAAACACATCAAGAGAGCATATACGGAAGCGTTATAACAAGATCAAATAACATGTAATTAATTAATCAATAATAAATAGTAAACATACCTTTGTGATTCTAGCCCGAACAAGAATCAATTAAAGCAATCTTCAACTTATGAACCCTAATTAGGGTTTATGTGGATTGTAAGAATTACCCCTTACCTCTTTTGTAATTCAATCCAAGATATAACCAATAGTGTGGATATATCACGTTCTTGTACACACGTACTATTAACAAATTAAAGTAAATGCTAGTTTTAAATATTACACAAAACAATTTACAAACAAATCACCAAAAGAAAAAACCCTTTTGTGATGTTGTTGTTTGTCGATCACAGAAACCAAAGAAAAGTGAAACATTAAGTTGACTATATATGTACATGCATGACATACGCATGCATGTATGTATCTGTGATACAAGTCGACAAAAGAGAAAAGCAAATATCAATTGTTAAGGTTTTATTTTAACGTGCACAAGAGATGCACAAATAAATCCTTAACTTTGCTTTTATAGGATACAAAACTTAGGGAACAAGTTAGGGCTTGGGTTCTAGATCTTTCTTGTTCTCTATTTTTTATCCATAGTCCTTATCTTTGTACGTTAGTTAATTTTCGCCAATTACTAACATTCTTTATTTGTTTTGTGTAATTAATAATTAAATATAACTTTTTATATTAAATTATTAAACTTTAATTCTTATACGTAAAGTGTGCAATCCCGTGATCTCGAGTTCGATCCTAACATACGACTGCTAAAATAATGTCCATAAACTAACAGCTCCCACTTGGACATATTTTAATAGTGTAATCACATCAGTTAGCGTCTAGCAACACTTCGATGCCTCTAGTACGATCTCGAGTAAGGCTCATGGAAAAACCTTAATTAACCATTCTGTTTCTCGTTGTTTATGATTGATCAAGATTACCAAATCTTCTGAACATATTCAGGGAAGATCTTGGGTGTGGCCACACATACATCTTACCAACCCTACGAGGGGCCCAGCAGTATTAAACTCCAAAAATAAATTTGAAGGAACAAATTCTATCTTGACTACAAGCAAAACCCACAAACTTTGTAACACTTTCGAAAACAACCCATATGACTACTAGTTACGTATAGCGTTAAGTTGTTCCACAAAAATGTACTACATTCATGACACTTATCTTGCATCTCAAGTCTGAGGATAACTTCTCATGATTTACTTAATAACAAAATCCATAAAGTAACATCATGTAGTTGGGATAAGTCATATATTCGGTATCATTGAATATCATCTGAAATGGCATGACTACGCATCAATATACTTTAAGTATATTATACCAACCTTCAGATTTGTCTTGATTTAAAAATATTCCCATATTACAATTTAGAATAACATTTATTCATGGATTAAACATACAAATATAGGATACAATTTATTATAAATTAAACCTACCATGTATTTAAATTTATTATAATAATTGTTTAACATCCCTTATCCAAATACTAAATAGATCAATGCATGATAACTCTTGTTGATGAATTATGTCTCAAGTAATGACATTCATACTTGTTGTCAAGACATAAATCATCCAACGTTGATCTATCAGAATTTTGAGAATACTTATTTTAAGAATTCAGCTAGTGAAGTTCTTATATGTAAATACTCAACTATTTTGATAATGCCATATATTAGTTCATAAAATGTGTGACATCCTTAACCACCAATTTATGATAATCAAACTTCTAAACATTTTAAAGTTTAAGTATTCTTATTCTCTTAATGTATAATACAACTATGCTTTTAATAAGCATAACTAGTAATAGCCAAGGATGAAATCCTTACCATAACTAGTATTGAGTGTTATCTCAATTTCATTAGCATCATTGTATGCAACAACAATATGCTCTTAAAAACTTCCCGTAAACATTAATATCTATTGTGTAATGTTTGATGCCTTTCAAACTTTCAAGTTTTGTTGGCTATAACAATTTTCACAACAATTGAAAAATTGTTCATTTATAGAATTTGGAAGTTTTTCCAGATTTAGGATGTAATTCTATAATCAAACATATTCTTTTTAGAATATTACACAAGTTATCTAATAACTTTTAATTAGATATTAATATTGCCAAATCATCTTGTAATCAAGTATGATACAACAAAACATGATGTACATGAAAAAATCTTTTAGTCATACTTAGATTTTATTCATGTCATACATATCTATTTAGACTTTCTAAATAATATATCATGTTATATTAGATTTATTTACCGCACATGTTTCAACTATAAACATTGATTCCAAGGTTTTATGTCTTATTTTCTAAATCTTTCAAGTAAAGTTTCATTCCGAACTAAGACTTAACTTTTAACTTATATGGAATGTTACTTTTATATGTTCCACAACATATATGATTTAAGAAATTAAACATAATACTCCCACTAGCTTTTAGGAATACTTAGAAATTATCTTATTTCAATTATAAATCAAAACATGAATTTAATAATTAAACATAAGAGTAATCTTCTAGATGCATGCATTTATCCATCCATGGATTATTGCACTTTGTACACTTCCAAAGATTTATTTGAATTCATAAACTCCTTTTGATTACTTATCGTCCTCGCTCAAGTAATCACTCAAAAAAGAGTTTTGATATTCTATTGTCAATTTCATAAATATGACAATCATAATCTTTATATATATTTAATGTATTTAGAAAAGAATATTCAATCACAGTTAATCGCTTAAATATGATTAATAATCTTGTCATAAAACATGCATTAAATACGTGCACAATATTGTCCATATGATTTTTATACAAAGATTTAAACCACAAGGTTACCTTATCTTTGAAGAAACTCATCTTCATTTTCTTGTCTAACTATTAAGATAAACCACATTTCTAAAATTGATTATCTTTATGGACAACATCTTAATCATTCATATCATGTATACTTTACCCAATTACATATTTGATAATGTATCATAATGATTATCAGGTTTACAATAATCCTGTAAATCATAGCCCTCAGCATATTAATCAAATATCTGAGATATATTACTATTCTATGAATGATAATTCCATCATTTTGAGATTTAACATTTAACATTTAAATGTCAAACTTTATTATCATGTTGAGATTTAACATTCAAATGTCAAACTTCATCATGATATTTACTAGTGTATTTTAGAAGATTATGTATCTTGTAATTTTATCTTTTAAAGATCAAAACTCCAACTTGCTTTTAGCAATTTAAAGACTATCTTTAAATACTTAGCAAATAAAGCAAGAATACAATATTTTTTTTGGGATATTACAAATACATATTGACAGTTTCTGACTATACTTTGTTAATAACCCCTTCATAAGCAGTTGAACAAATTTAGAACTTCAATTTAAGACTTAATGTGATTCATCACATTCCATCATATGATAATGTCTTTATTAATCTTCTATGTTGGAGTTTTATTAAATATGTCCAAGTCATACTCAACATTATAACCTTGATAACTTTTGGAAGAAAAGAAGTCATAGTTATCTTTAATCAAACAATATAACAAGAGTTTGATTTTCCTAACTGAACATACCATAAATATTTGGTATTTCATTAGTATTAATATTGTAAGACAATCTAACAATATTTAAGATAACCATATTTCCTTTTGACTTGTCTATTTACCAACTAATGCATTTTAATGGTATAATAATTTTCAAGTCAATTACATGCTTTATAACACAAGTACTTTTTACAAAGTCACTTCATGTCCATGTCTTTACAAGAAAACATAAACTGTTATAATCCCACTATATGTTATAAGTCATTTAACAATTTAATGACTTCATGTATATGTCTTAATTAAAACACATAACAAGATAACGTCTTACTTTATTATAAGTCATGTAACAATTAAAAGACTTTAGGTTTACATCTTTACAATGAAACATAAACATGTTTAACTAAAGTAATTATGAACACCATCTTTTGGTTTCAATAGTAATTTAAAGTTAATTTATTACTTCACAATAATGTAAATAACATTATTTCTTCATTTATTTATGTCATTCCAAGAACACATAAATATTCAGATTGAAGCAACATTAGATTACTTTATTAATTTATGTCATTCCATGAATTCATAAATACAGAGTATACAAATTAAAGTAGCATATTGACACATGTTCTAATAGGTATCTAATTTAAAAACTGCAAATTCTCATAGTTCAATTACATCAGTTGATCTGCTAGTAATGAAAATATGAAATTCACCTTGTTGTTGCAATCTTGCTAAGCTCTCACATAATATAAATTGTAACACCAAGTGTTTCTTGAATTAGATTAGTATAATTTATATTAGAACGTAATTCTCTTACCTTGCAGTCAAGAGAATCCATTAAATCATATCTTTATGAGTTGTTTCTTGCACACATTTAAAGATAACATTTCTCCCACTTGTGCATGGAACAACCTCATATAGTTGATAAACAACATGCCATGCATTTGTTTATGTGATCAATATGATTGTGTCATAGATTTTAGCATAACAAGTATTATAGAACAACAATGTCTAGTAAGGAAACGTACAAGACTATCCTTAAAAGTATGAGTGTCTACACTTGGAAAGTAATTATCTTTAGCTACCAAGATGTCAAAGCTTGTAACTCTCACTGAATTAAAGATCATTACAATAATTCCTTATTCATTAATAAGTACACAATACTCCCACTGAATTTGACAACATTCTAAATGTTTCATATCTAGTTAAAGAAAAAATAGTGTGCTTTTAACTTTCCTACACCTTTGAATGTCCATACGTAACAATTACTTATGCACTAAAGAGTGTATTCTACTACTTAAATGATGGACTATCCACTAAATGCTATTAACGTGAAAAATTGGGCATGCAATTTCTTCCTTAATAGGTCTACCATCCTACAATGTATGTAGCACCTTTTAAATAGCCAAAACAACTAGATGAATAAACTAGTTTGTCTTTTACCATTTTGCGGTAATTAGTCTAGCTTCTAATTATAATAACTCATAAAATGTCATACATAATTTTCTGTTAACCAAATATCATATTTGTTACTAAGAATTTAATCACCAAATGAGGATGATGAAATCCCTATAGAAAATATTCGCAATTTTCTTAACTATTAAAAATTTGCTATGAGTTATATTAGGATTTAGACATATCTAATATTCCTATTATCGTTTCTCATTCATGAAAAGGAATAGGATTGTGTCTCACTCTTCCTTAATAGAAAGGAGACTTCTTTTGTCTTTCAAGTAAATATTTCTTAATCAAACATTTGTTTAAAAACAGAACTAGATCAATTTATCAAAGCCCAAAGTGCGTTTACGGTTTGAATGTTGCATTAATACATTAAACCGAATTACAAAATTCAATTTCAGTATTTTCGATAATTAGATCTTTAAGAAAATAAAATACCCATTGGTAAATATTCATATAAACCATAGTATTTTCTTAAAGCTAGGATCCTAATTGACATAGTACCATTACATCAGTTGATCTGCTAGTAATGATAGTATTCAACAAGGTAATTGTCGAACAATAATTGCCAATATGATATTGCAATTCCTAGATTTATGGGATTTACAATCACAAAACTTTTGTAATGTAAGCATGTTTGATCCCCATCTTAATGCCTTGAGTCCAAGATCTCACTTCCTACTCAATTTAAGTCGTCTAACTTAAAGACTGCAAACTCATAAATCCATCACATCAGTTGATCTGCTAGCAATGTAATTACGAAATTTACCTCTCCATTGCAATCTCGCCAAGTTCTCACATGACGTAAATTACAACTTCAAGTGTTCTTAATTAGATGGCATTCGACTTAATTTTATAAGGGTATTAAATTTTGACGTGTAATCAAAATAATGTATGAAGAAGCATGCATACAACTTCATAACATTGGTTTTACAAAACATTTTTATTACCAATTTTCTAAGAGTAAAATAACAAAGTTTTGATTGAGGTATCGGGTTCACCAATTAAAGAATTACCATCAATTATCGTCCACTATATCGTACTTTTGCATAAGCCCGAAAGCTTAGTGTTTCGGATAATCATTGTTGAATTGTGGTTAATTCACCCTTAAGATGACAGTGTACGTAATATAGTGATATAGGTAAGTCTAGGGTCGGGAACCAGGCAGTTGTAGAGAACCGGTAGGTGCATGAGCTTTAAAAACCCCTCTCTACAAGTACATTCGATGGCAACCTTCGGTCCGCCTTTCGCACACTATGTACAAAAACATCAATCAACCAATCCTTTGAAATTTACTCTTAAAACCAAAACAATTTCGCCATTTATTTAGTCCGTATTATTTTTCTATTCAAAAAATTACCCTTTTCGTTTATAAACATGTCTAACATTATAATAAACAAAAACAAGTAATATAAAATAAAAAATAAAACAAGTAAATAAACATATATACATAATCATAACAATTAAATATGTATAAAACATGTAGCCACATGCAAATCTTATTCAATAGTCCTATTAATAATCAAATCTAGGTGTATTACGTATTTATTCAATTAAGGCTTTCTTCTTCTAGGAAAAGAGCCACATACATCGATAAATCGATTGCATAAGCCAAAACTAAATAAATACCACATAGCACATAATTGATTACTTAATATTGGAGTCTTCCCTAATTCGACATCTATTAATAAATTTACATGTTTCGATATAACTTAACCATTAATTCATATATACAATTTAAACCATTTAAATTATCACACAATATAAAATCCATGCAAATATGCACTTTTTCATGGATTTAGCTTAACAATTAACTTATTGCACCAAGATCGTTTACTAAAACGCATAACAAATTACATGACATCCTAGGGTTTTTAATCATATTAAAAATTAAAAACCATAAACCCTAAAACCCTTTTAAGGTCAATCGACCCATAAAAAAAATTAGGGTTAGGAATCTAACAAAAAACCCTAAAAACATGTAACTAAATGAATCAAGATCCAATTTTTATGCGTTTCGATAATTAATTGCACATTATAACGGCTCTAGATGCTACTGTTGAAATTATGATATCATGACAATCGTATAAAATAAACCAAACACATCAAGAGAGCATATACGGAAGCGTTATAACAAGATCAAATAACATGTAATTAATTAATCAATACCTTTGTGATTCTAGCCCGAACAAGAATCAATTAAAGCAATCTTCAACTTATGAACCCTAATTAGGGTTTATGTGGATTGTAAAAATTACCCCTTAGCTCTTTTGTAATTCAATCCAAGATATAACCAATAGTGTGGTTATATCACGTTCTTGTACACACGTACTATTAACGAATTAAAGTAAATGATAGTTTTAAATATTACACAAAACAATTTACAAACAAATCACCAAAAGAAAAAACCCTTTTGTGATGTTGTTGTTTGTCGATCACAGAAACCAAAGAAAAGTGAAACATTAAGTTGACTATATATGTACATGCATGACATACGCATGCATGTATGTATCTGTGATACAAGTCGACAAAAGAGAAAAGCAAATATCAATTGTTAAGGTTTTATTTTAACGTGTACAAGAGATGCACAAATAAATCCTTAACTTTGTTTTTATAGGATACAAAACTTAGGGAACAAGTTAGGGCTTGGGTTCTAGATCTTTCTTGTTCTCTATTTTTTTATCCATAGTCCTTATCTTTGTACGTTAGTCAATTTTCGCCAATTACTAACATTCTTTATTTGTTTTGTGTAATTAATAATTAAATATAACTTTTATATTAAATTATTAAAATTTAATTCTCATACGTAAAGTGTGCAATCCCGTGATCTCGAGTTCGATCCTAACATACGACTACTAAAATAATGTCCATAAACTAACAAGAACAACATGGCTTGAGCGAGAAAGTTTGTGCTTCAACACCTGAAGAGGTGCAACACATGAAGAGAGTCCCTTATGCTCTGGCTGTGGGATCTATTATGTATGCGGTGAAAAGCACAAGGCCTGATGTGGCGTTTGCTCAGAACTTAACCAGTCGATATCAGCAGAATCTAGGTGAAAAACACTGGACTGCTGTTAAGAATATTCTTAAGTACCTAAGGGCTACTAAAGAGATGTTCTTAGTTTATGGGGGTACTCCATCTGCAGAACTTGATGTTACAGGTTACTGCGATGCTTCTTGGAAAGGTGATAAGGATGATACGAAGTCTCAGACGGGTTATGTCTTTGTCATTAATGGAGGAGCTGTGGATTGGAGGAGCAGAAAGCAAAGTGTACTAGCGATGTCTGCTACAGAAAGTGAGTATATAGCTGCTTCAGAAGCTGCAATGGAAGCTGTTTGGATTAGGAAGTTTGTTTCAGGGCTTGGGGCTATGCCTTCGATTCGACGACCTATAAAAATGTATTGCGACAATTCAGCTGCAATTACATTTGCCAATGAACCTGGAATCATGAGAGGCACCAGACATTTCCCGATTAAGCATCACTATGTTCGAGAACAAGTCAAAATAGGTGAAATCGAAATGCTCAAAGTTCACACAAATGAAAACTTAGCAGATTAGTTTACAAAGCCTTTACCTGGCACCAAACTTTACAAGCATGCTGAAGGAATATGACTTAAATTAGCTAAAAGTTTCATGCTCATTTGTGATTAGTATTTGGATAAGGGATGTAATATACAATTATTATTTTAATGAAATAAAATATTGTTTATGTTTATTTATTCATTGTCTTAATAATATATCCTATATTTGCATGTTTAAATCCATGAATAAATTATTATTCTAAATTGTCCGTTGTCGATTAATGATATGGGAATATCATTAAACTAAGACAATTTTGAGTATTGGTTCAGGATATACTTGAAAGTATATTGATGCGTAGTCATACCAATTTCACATGATACTCAATGAATTGAGTATTGGACTTATCCCAACAATATGATATAATATTTAATGTGAGAATCATATTTAAAGTTATCCTCAGACTTGAGATACCAGATAAGTGTCATGGATGTAGTGCATTTTTGTGAAACAATCTACCGCTTACCGTAATTGGGAGTCATAAGGGTTGTTTTCAGAAGTGTTGCAAACTTCATGGGTTATTCTTGTAGTCAAGAGAGAATTTGTTCCTTCTGATTTGTTCAGAAGTTTAATACTGCTGGGCCCCTCGTAGGGTTGACAAAATGTTTGCATGACCACGCCCAAAGTCTATCTGGAATACGTTCAGATGTTTTGGTAATTTTGTTCAATCATAAAGAGACGAGAACCTCACATCTTTATTAATGTGGTATTAGAACAAAAGGATAATTATAATGATGAATCATTAAAGGTTTTCCAGGAAACCTAGCTCGAGTCATGCTAGGGGCATTGGAGTGTTGCAAGACGCCAACCAATGACATTTTACTATTAATAGATATACGAGTGGGAGTTGTTAAAAGTTACGTATAAATATTAATATGTAAATGACTAGTATCGAACCCGAGACCTCGGGATTGCACACAATACAGATGAACCGCCAAATTGACATCTGAAATCGCCAACAAACATTAGCTCAGCGGGTGACGAATCAGAGAGGTATAGTGTGCACAACCGTCTGAGTCGATGCTAACGAGAGTAAAAGATTAATAAATATTAATTGTTAGTTATATTTATTAATAACACAAGTTCAAGGATTAATGATCGTTAGTTATTAAATGTATGGACTAATTATCGTTAAATAAGAAGGAAAAGGACTAGAATGTAATTTGGATGACAAGAAGGTTCTGGAACACCCTTTGGGTGTGCATGGCCGGTCGACCCAAGCCCAAGGGGATCGACCCATTCCTTTGCCTTGATCACCAAGTTACATCCACTATATATACAAACCCAAGGGTCATTTGTTTCTCACCTTTTGTGCACACACAATACCCTAAGTTTGGTTTTTCCTCTCTTGTTTCTTCCTGCCGATGGTACACTATAACCCTTAGGGTTTAGGGTCGATTTTTTCAAAAGCAAAATATTACTTGTGTTTAATCTTGCAATTAATTTGATTCGGTATTAGTTTGTGTGTACAAGAACGAGGTAACAACTCACTATAGTTGTTATCAAGGAATCGATCAATAAAACGGTAAGGGATTGATCATTGATTCATAAACCTTAATTAGGGTTCATCAATTAATTGAAGATTTGCATATTTGATTCTTGTTCGGGCTAGAATCACCATGGTACGTTCTTATTATGTTTTAGTTAATATTTACGTGTTATACTTGATCCTAGCTTCCGCATATACGTGTACTTTGATTGTCAAACTCTATATATATATATATATATATATATATATATATATATATATATATATATATATATATATATATATATATATATATATATATATATATATATATAGGGTAAGGTTCTAGAGAAAAGTGTATTTGGATAGAAAAGTGAGAAAAAAAGTTATAGGGTAGATTTTGAAAACACCTGAAAGTTTAGGGTAAAAATTAAAAATAAATAAACATATGAAGCAGATCATTGTTTTCACTTCATTCACAACAGAGATGAGCTACTCCATCTCCACCTTATGTACTGTTACCACCACCGCCACCGTCGCCACCATCTCCACCACCACCATCGTCGCCATCGTCTGCACCATTGAAACCACCACCATTAAAACCGATAAAAAAACACCAATCGGATCAGACTCTGATTAGAAACACACTCAATCGGATCAAAGACATACACACTCCGATCAAAAAAAGCACACACTCCGATCATCAGATACTCATAAATTTAGGAATAACAAGTGACCTAATTCCGATCATCAAAAAAACAAAAGTAAGTGTTTAATTATAGGTTTTGTTAATTTATATGTAATTTTAGTGCATCATTGTGTGAATTATAAAATAATTGTTGTTATTGCTAAATGAAATTACATATTAAAGCATTTGTATGTATTAAATTACAATTTAGTGCATCTGCCTTAATAAAATGTTACAACATTAGTTTTTCTGAATAAGTGCACCAGGCTTCATGTTATTGCATCTCTTAGTATGGTAAGAGCATCATCTTATAAGTTAGGGCATCTGTTTGTTTGATTAGTGCATCAAAAGTTAGGGCATCTGTTTGTTTGATTAGTACATCAAAAAATGTGTTGCAGCATGTGTTAGTATGATAAGATCATCATGTTATTAGTTAAGGTACCTGTTTGTTTGATAATTGCATCTAAAATAAGCATTAGCACATCTGTTAGTATGATTAGGGCATCAATCGACTTGTTACAACACTTGCTTGTATAATTGGTACATCAAAAAAATGTGTTACAGCATCTCTTAGTATGATAAGAGCCTAATGTTAAATTAGGGCATTTGTTTGTTTGATTAGTGCATCAAAAAATTGTATTAGGACATCTCTTAGTATGATAAGAGCATCATGTTATAAGTTAGGGCATCTGTTTGTATGTTTAGTGCATCGTTGGTCATAGTAGGGCATCCATTTATGAGTTTGGTGCATCACTGGACATATTAGGGCATCAACGAGTATATTTAATACATCTGTTTGGGCATTTGTTTGTATGTTTGTATGTTTAGCCGTTTTGGAGATTAAAACATAACCCTAATTGAACGGAGACCACTTTGCTTATATTTGTTCGATTGTGTTCTGAAACACTTTTTTAACTAGTATAATTTTGTTGTGTAATAGGCTGCTCGCAAGTCTGCTCCGATAATTGTTGGTGTGATTAAGCCTCGTAGATATAGACATGGAATGGTTGCCCTTCGGTTTGTGACTCACTCTTCGCATTTTGTTAGTGCCTTTTTTAAGTTTCTTTATGCATAATTTTCATCAGTCGTGATGTTAAATTATCATTAAGGCGTCAAAGAACTACAGTTTTGAATGAAAATTTAAGCAACAGTGATTTCAATTTAACTTGTGTAAGTTTTGTGTGCATGGTGTTATAAGTATGTATATCTATATTTTTTTTAAATTCGAGTTTAGTTTGTATATGTTTTGTGTGAATGGTGTTATAAGTACATATATCACTTTTATTAGGTATATGTACTTATAACACCATTCACTCAAAACAGAAGATAGAGTTTCATTAACATTACTATTAGTCTTTCTGGAAGTTTGATTGGACCTATAGTTAAAAGATACGTTGATATGAATTACTCAACTAGATAGTGAGATACTACATATACTTTTGAAAACTAATATGGACTAGAACACACTTTACGCTATACTGGAAGTGGTATAATGGACAGGCGGGGAAATAGGTCAAAATGGGTTATCTTAAGCGCAACCCAAAATTAGTTTGCCAGGGCGTTAGGCTGATTTACCAACAATCTTTGTCCATTTGTTTAGATGTAAAAAAAGCTTATTAAGCATGGCTTTAAAACAATCTGAGAGATTGTGAGCATTTGAATATACTCTCGTTGACTTTTGACCCGTTACCGTTAAATCTATTATTATAGCATTGTTTATTCCTTTTATCAGTAAAACATAACCCAAAATTGTCCTATTTTTCTGTTAGTGGGTTATAATTGAAGCCTCTAAGGTATATCCTTGGTGTGGCAAGCTGGTTTTTGCTTACTTAATAATAAGTTCCTGGAAACTAAGATACCACTTGATCAACGCAGAAAACCAGTTAGGTAAGTCAAATCCTAAAAGCTTTTGAGGTACTTTAGTGCATCCGTTTGAGGACCTTTAGTGCATCCGTTTGAGTTACTTTAGTGCATCCCATTATTTATAACTTGAGTCTACTAATTCATCAAGTAAATCATAAAAAACTCATCACATAATAATACTAGTTGTGTCTTGCAGAAGCTACAGGGCAATGGTGTAAGTTTACAGATTTACTCAACCTTTATGAACAAGTTACTAATACATGTTCAATATACAAATGTACAGATGGTGCCTAAACATGTTAATACCAGGTATATTAGAGACTATGGGCAACCATGGAATTAAAAATCAAGATAGTTTTGGAAGATGGATACACCATGACTAACTCTCTTGAGATAGCTGATCTAAATTTAATATCTGGATCCTTGGTTTTGGCAGGCTGAGAAAATGCTAGGACTCTGAGTGGTTATAATCATTAGTCGCATTCCTTGCAACAAATTTTCACTATAAATGAAGCCTCACCTTTATGGGCGTCATCTACTGAAGATACAAAAGTTAGTGCTACTTAGTTTTCACCAATTCTTTATATTGAAATATGAACATGATTTGTGTTTCATCTTTCAACTGTGCATCTTGTCTCACATTTTTTTTTTGTTAATGAGACTTGCCTTTATATATGAGTATTCAAATGAAAAGGTACAAATTTGATATTTTCTCTTAGGGCAATTTTTTCCAACATGAAATATGTTCATTTAAGCTTTTGTGATACCTTAAATCCTACAAATGTAGCAGGTAGAGTTACAAATGAATGGTGTTTAAAATCAAAATTTAGTTTAAAAGGAAATGCGTCAAATTTTTACCTGGGATACTTTGTCTAATGATTATTATTTTTGGCGGTCAAATTGTTCTTGTAGTTTAAATGTTGCCCAAACTGTTTTAAATGTATAACAAAAGATAGAAAAACAAAAACATTTTGATTGAATCCACTTGTTTCTACTTATTCAGTAAATGACCAATTTGGACCCGAACAAGGCCCAACCCCGCCACTCCCCTACGTCTAGTAGCAGGAGTGAAGACTTTCTAACGCAGAAAACGAGTTAGGTAAGTCAAAATCCTAAAAGCTTTTGAGGTACTTTAGTGCATTCGTTCGAGGTACTTTAATGCATTTGTTTGAGGACCTTTAGTCAAAATGAGATCTGTAATAGTTCAAACTGGGGAAATTATGTCAAACCGATTTGGGTCAAAATGGGGAAATTCTGTAATGGGTCAAACGGATTAGCTTATTTGCCTGCTTATGAGCTTATTTGAATATGGAAAAGCTCTTAAGACTGGTTGTTTTGGCTTATGAGAAGCTCATTAAGGCATCATGTTTGCATGTTTAGTGCATCCATTTGTATGTTTAGAGAATCCGTTTGGACATATTAGTGCATCCATTTGCATGTTTATAGCGGCCCTTAGCAACATGCTACATGCTACAGTTACCACTTTATAGAAGTTAAAATAATAATAACGATCACTAAAAAAATTATGATATTCAGCCACTTTGTATCATGTAAGTTTTGTATGTCTTATTTCGTATGTATATCCACTAATAAAAGTGTGTACTTCTTTGCCTCAGATAGATGAAGGCATGCTGCGTTCGGCTGAGGATTTGTGTTTATTTCTGTACAAGATTAGATTTGAGAGTTGACTTTCCTATTTTGGTTTGAGGTTTGACATGTTTGAAAGTTATTAATCAAAGAATAATCATCAGACCAACTATTGCAAGAACGGTCTCGGGATGCTCCAATCACAATATATAGACATTGAAGTTGGGAAAGTCTTATTTTGCACAAGCATAAATTAAATATTTTTGGTGGTTCTGCATGTGTCATGGCATGGTACATATATTGGGTTAATTATCCCTACACATTTTTGTAACATAGTTGCTAGAATTTCAACCTTCAAATGTATATACAATCCTTTTTTTTTTGTTGAAATCACATATCACAATTAAGTACATTGTATTTGTTAATGCTCCACATGATTGGACTACAAGGAATCTTAGTAAGTTTCGACATGGCATGATTCCTACTTTATATGCATTCTTTTAAGATGATACTTTTCCAGATCTGCATCAAGCTATTCAGGTGATACTTTTTGTGGACGAGCACTACTCCTCCCAGATCCACGCTAAGCATTATTACCAGGTCTGCGTTGAGCATTAACAAAACTTCGTTCTTGCCCTCGTCCAACAATTCTACCTTGTGTGCTGTTCAATCACAAACTCAATCAGGTTTATGAATAGCGTAGAGTCATAACACTAGTATACGAAATACAAAAGGACACACAAATTATTTTTTAGGATCAAATATAAGAGGTTAAGTTGACACATGAATTTTATATGCATGACAAAAGCTGAAGAGGATAGAGATCTGATGCTCATCTTTTATTTTAAGTTGTGATAATCAGATGTATTGGTGTTTGGCACTACCTAATTATTTATAAAGTAGCGGTTAGAATGACCAAAAAGGATATTTTGTGAAAAAATGAGCGATGTTTTGTGATATGACGGTACATTTTTTTATCCATTTAGGTAAAAAGGAAGTGATAACTGATTTATTTTAGTTGACCATTCAGTAATAAGTTCTCTTGTAGTTGATATTGAACTTGTTGTCCATAACCAGTTATTTGGCTCGTATGCATAGGTGTAAATAACATAAGCTATTGAAGCCATTATCATATAAATATGTTCCAATCAACTTAGATGTAAATGGATGTGTAAATGTCTAAAGAAATCTATACAAAGCCATAACACGTACCGTACCTCCAATGTGGCAACGACTTTCGATACAATTTCAATCATCCTAATCCTAACCGTAAACCTAACATTTATAAATACTATTTCAACATTAAAACTACCGCTGAAACCATGTATTGGAAACTATTAGTGCATCACAGCTATAAAATTTCGTTGAGACATTTTATCAAACACCTTGTGTGATGCCTTCCTAAACATGATTTGTATATATTTTTCCTCAACTTTTTTTTTAGATTCAAAAGTCAACTCCAAAATATAACATATTTAGACAAAAAAAAAAAAAAAAAAAAAAATATACAAAATACGATCAATAAAATTCATATATGATCATATTAATCGACGGTAACAATAAAAAAACCTTACTTTCAAACTTGAATGATGAATCTGATTACATTTTGGGTACGAAATGGTGGGGAACGATGGTGAACGGTGGGGAATGGACGTGAACGGTGGGGACTGGAGGTGAACGGTGGGGAAAGATGGGGAATGGTGGTGAGCGACGGGGAACGGCTGTGAAAGTTGGTGGATGAGAAGGGTCAGTAACCGAGATGAGAGAAAAATGAAATAAATGAGAAAAAAAATAGGCATTACATATAATAAGGAAGAAAGGGGGTGTATTTACAAAAAAAAGCCCCTTGAAAATTAAGAAAGTGACAAAGTGGCCCCTATAGTTAGCAGGAAAAAAGAAGAAGGTAGAGGAGGAGGAGATTTGTACACTTTTCCCATTTTTCTACCAAAGTGTACTTTTTTCATGATCCCACCTATATATATATATATATATATATATATATATATATATATATATATAGGGGTGAGTTAAAATAAAAAGATGATTTATCATAAAAAGGATAAGAAGAATTTTTGACCATTGATTTAAAAATCAATGAATGAGATTAATCTATAATCTTAATTAACTCTAGATGGGTAAAAAAGTCTTTTTTCATTATACATAAACATTATCAGGAACAACTTTCATAACATATATTTTACTTTCTCTCTCTTCCAACTACTCTCTCTTTCTAAATAACTTTACCTTCTACTCTAATCTTCAAAAATCATCGATGCTAACATGATCTAAAGAAAATTCATCAAGAAATACATCAAAATTTTGCAATTTCAAGATGTGAATACTGATTTAATCCCAATAGGAATCGGATCTACAATCGGTGATTTTATGAACAAAAATGGTGTTGAGTGGCAACAAAAGTATATGCGATGATGGGGAATGAAGATAAACAATATTTGTTCATCAAAAAATTCAAATTCCATAGGTAATGATTTTATCAACCTAAAATTTTTTTGTTTATAGATATTCTGATAAAAGTGTTCTCAAATTTAGTTGTACATATTTTGTGCATAATAATGGATATATGTGCGTCAATTATCACAGTTTTTTGTGAAAAATATGATCTGTTTGGGTAATTGTGAGTTATGTGAAATAAAAATGTTTTGTATATTAAAAATTGGACTAAATGTGCATTAATATTTGTAAGAAGTTAGTCAAAGTGTGATACGTTTGGGTAATCGTGTGTTATGTGAAATGACACTGCTTTATGCATTAAAATAAGACTAAATGTGCACTGATTTTGTAAGTAATTAGTAAACGTGTGATAAATTTGTATAATTGTGAGCTGTGTGGAATAACACTATTTTGCACATTAAAAATGGGCTAAATGTGCATTAATTTTTGTAGGGAATTAGCAAAAGTGCAATACGTTTTGATAATCATGTATTATGTAGAATAACACTACTTTGTGCATTAAAAATGGGCTAAATGTGCATAATTTTTTACGTAGTTAGTAAAAGTGTGATACGTGTTATGTTAAACAACATGTTTTGCGCATTAAAAACTGGGCTAAATGTGCATTAATTTTAGTAGGAAGTTAATGGAAGTGCGATGTGTTTGTGCAATAGTGTGTTATATGATATAGCATTGTTTCGTGCATTAAAATTGACATGCTTAGGCATGTCGTTGTTTAAAAGAATACTACTTTTTGCATTAAATATGGGCTTGATGTTCATTACTTTTCATTTGGAGTTAGTAAAAGTGATATGCTAGGGAAATAACTATAAATTTATATTTAAGTTGAATTATGTTTTGTTGCAGAAAGTAAATTTTCGTTGATTACTTGGCATGTGAAGAATATTCGAAATTTTGCTCGCCGAATAAGAAGTTTTGTAAAAGATTAGTCATGAGCTTGAGAACAGAGATCAACCATATACATGGTGGTGTTTATATATTGTGTCACTTGAAGACATATCTAAGGTGTGAAAAAAGAATTGGAACTGCGAATTGGAGAATATGGGGGGAGAACAACTAACTACATTGATGACCTAAGATAGAAGTATTTGTGTTTACGGTTGTTTATTTTTTTTTTTATCATTTTGTGAGTATTCTGTTATGGGCTTCGATTGTTATATGTTAAATATGGATATTCCATCATTTAATAACTAATGTGATGTTAGGTTTCTATAGAATCTTTATTTTGCTTAAGTTGATTCGGTTTAACCTGTATCAATTGTAAATGTGGGTTATTTTTTATGCAGTTTGTTATGTCTGCCCTGAGTTGGGTTTGTGGTTGTTAGTTTTTGACTGCTCTTGTGAGTAGCCTGTGTGGAAAACTAGAAGGGGGGGGGGGGGGGTTGAATAGTTTTATGTCATTTTAAATTTATTTCTAAAAAATATTTTGTTGGTTATAAAAACTTTCGATTCGATCTTAAGTGAATTCAAGCAACAACCAATATAAGCAAGTCTAAACTAATATTGAAAGTATTGAAATATAATGAAGAAGAGATAGAGTTAGAAAGATCAAACCACAACACGTGAATTTATAGTGGTTCGGCTACAAGGACACCTTCCTTGCCCTACTCCACTCCCCGAGTACCACACTCGAGAGTTTTCTTCACTATGTCAACAAACTCCTTATGGTGGAGAAACCTTACACACCTTGGCTTACACAAGTTAATGACACTAAGCTAAATGTCGAGTTCTAATCGTAGCAAGAACCAATCTCACACCAAATATCACACCACGTGATCTTCACACCTTAATCACACCTTCACACCTTCTTCAAGACTTCACACCGTCTTCACACCTAGTCAATCTTCACACCTTCTTCTATGCACAACTAAGTCACAACTACTAAACTAGTTTACAACACACCAAGATTCTACAATCAACAAATATACACAACACCTTATCAATTAGCTATCACTAGTACTATATGAAACTAGCAATACACAACACCACTACAATAAGATGGATGTAGAGAAGTGTTCTTCTTCTTGCACTTGAATGGATGAAGCTTTGGATCACTTGGAAACAAAGACTTATAAAATATATGATCAAAGGATTTTAGATCTAGAGAAGAGGATTGGATCAGAAAGTTTATAGTGCAAAAAGGTGAGGAAAATGTGCAAAATGATCCAGTATTTAAAGGGCCAGATTTTACTGTTCGGGAGCGTGCCGGTCCCCTTAATTATAGGCCGGTCCCCTTAATGATTAAGGGGGCCGCCTAGTAAAATTAAGGGGGCCGCCCTCCTGAACGTTTGAAAAGATTCTCTGGATAAAATTTGCCCTTTTTGGTTGGAAATTTGAAATCATATTTTTGTGGTTTAATAAAGCTTTACCAAAAATGATTTACAAATATATATAAAATGTTAAAATCATTTTATATAATGTTATGTATTAATATAAAATTTCCTTTGATCATGTAATGCATAAGTTACTAAGTTTATGCATACCTTAAGTGATATAAGATGTAGAAGTAAATATTTGTCACCAAATACTTGTTTATGTCTTATTCTTGACTTAATTTGATTTAAGTTTTGTGATTATCAAAACATAGGTTTATTGAGAAATATTAATAACATTCACAAACATTATTTATATCAACAGCCTGTTATGGGTTATAAATGTTATAGGTCGCAGTATCTTTATGTTGCGTCATATGGAGACAGATCTAGCATATCTGACAAAGAATTGGAAATGTGGATTGAAGAACGTGGGAAAGAGCAGCAAAACCAGATTGGTGACATGAGGAAGAAATATATTTCAAATAATTAAAAATGGATATAAACATTAGAACTTTTGTACTAAATGAATTTGAGGAATATCGCGAATTGCCAAATAAAGCTATTTTGTGCATAAAAATTGGCCTAATGTGCAGCAGTTCTTGTATGATGTTGCTAAGTGTTTTTTGTGATCGGTGTGAGTTGTTTAAAAGAAAGTTGTTTTGTGCATGAAAATTGAGTGACATGTGCATTAGGTTTCGTATGACCTTGGTAAAAGTGTTATGTTTCTCTGATCTGCATAAGTTGTTTGAAATAAAGTTATTTTATACTAGAAGATTGGTGAAATGTGCATCAGTTCTCATATGATGTTTGTAAAAGTGTTATGTATTGTTGATCGACATGAGTTGTTTAAAATAAAGCTATTTTGTGCATGAAAATTGGAAAAATGTGCATTAGTTTTCTTATGATCTTGGTAAAAGTGTCATGTTTCTTTGATCGGCGTGAAGTCTTTTAAGTAAGTATGTACAATGCATGAAAATTGGCCAATGGGCATCAGTTTTCGTATGATGTTTGAAAAAGTGTTATGTTTCTCTGATCGACCTTAGTTGTTTGAAAGAAAGATGTTTTTTGCATGAAAATTAAGCGAAATGTGCATTAAAATTCTCAGAATGACACACACTAAAATTCATAGTTGCAAGATAGAAAAATATTTTTGTATACATACAATTTTACTACAGATACAAATGTATATCAAGTACACTAATAACACAAAGTTTTGTATCAAATTCATAAATTTGCCCATCAAATCCCACTAAAAAGGTAAATCTGCATCAGGTGACACCAATAACACAAAGTTATGTACTGAATACACTAATTACATAAATAAAAAGCTATATTGAAGGCGACCCATTTGTTGTTGAAATTGGGGAGGGGGTGGTAGCCGCTGTCATACTGCTCATACTTCCCTTGATTATTATTATACATATCGGGGTCTTCAGTGGCTTATTTATGATACACCAATACCTGTTATTTGTGCATCAAATTCCAGAAAAAATTAAGTTTTGAACAAATCACACTTATAAAGCAAAAAATATGTACTGAATATTATTTAATACTAATTTGTGCATTAATTTTACGAAAAAAAAAAAATCAAATTTCCTTAAAAAACACTAATAGCAAAATTTTGTGTCACAAATACACTAATTTGTACATCAGCTTCTACTACACATACAAACTTATTTTCAAATTACACTAATTTGTACATCAGATTCTACTATGAACAAATTTATCTGTCAATTTACACTAATAACACTAATCTTGCTCAAATTCCAACACACTACATAATTGCAGCAAATTACACTAAAAACACTAATTTACATATCAAATTACAATAATAGCATAAATTTATTATCAAATACACTAAATTAGAACAACAAAGCTTTATTTGTTGATACTTCCCGAAAGCTTACCCTTTCTATTTGCAACATCAATGAATCCATATTGTCTGATTCTCCTCAAGTAATCTTGACCCAAACGACCCTCGATGCCTCTTCATTTTAAGTAATCCATATTGTCTAGAACTAATAACACTAATTTGTGCATTGATTTCTACCACAAATATAAATTTGCATCAAATGCAACAATAACACTAATTTGTGCATCAAATTCCACTACATATACAAGTTTTCATCAAGTTACAGTAATAACACACATTTTTATATCATATACAATGAAAACACTAATTTGGGCATAAAACTTAACTAAAAACATAGATGTATATCCAGTACACTAATGACACAAATTCATATATCAAAATCACTA
Source organism: Artemisia argyi (assembly GCA_030686995.1). Taxonomy (NCBI): domain Eukaryota; kingdom Viridiplantae; phylum Streptophyta; class Magnoliopsida; order Asterales; family Asteraceae; genus Artemisia; species Artemisia argyi. The sequence continues at coordinate 37,797,609 of CM060694.1, forward strand.
ATTTGCACATCAAATTCCATTAGAAATACAAATATGCATCAGGTTATACTAATAACACATAATTATTTAACAAATACACTAATTACAAAAGATTAAGCTATGACTAATGTACCATATCAAAACAAAATCAACTAAATCAATGTTCATTTCAGTTTAGTTTTTCAATTGAGAATTATACATACTAATCACTAATTTATGCATCAGATTCTACTACAAATACAAACTTTCAAAAAGTAACACTAATAACACTAATCTATATACCAAATTACACTAATAGCACTAATCTATGACATAAAATCCACCAAAATTCCATAATTGCAGCAACTTACACTAAAAACACTAATTTACAATTTATTATTAAATACACTAAATTAAAAAAATTACATACCTTGATTATCACTATTATGAATCGATAACATTTGGGAAAAACTCGAATTTAAGATTAGCATCCACGATTGTGATTATGTTAATAACCGATTGACGATATCAATAAAAGTTTTACAACCCCTAATTTGATTGATATTGAATCGGAGTGAAGATTACAATTCAGTGAAAGGTTTCCTTGTCAAATAGAAATTGACTAAAGATTTTATGTGCATGATCATTTAAAGGATTGCATAAGATGTGTTTGAAGATTTTGTGTGAATAGTTGTGTGAGAAGCTGGGTTTGAAGATTTGTGTGAATTGTTGTGTGAGAAGCTGGGTTTTGTTAGATAGGTTAGTTTTGATTGAGTTTTGTTAGATAGGTTAGTTTTGATTATAATTAGATTGTGAAATTACTTTCATACCTTTAATATTTAGTTAAGATTGTAGTTAATCTCAACCGTTGATTTTAAATCAATGATCAAAAATTCTTCTTATTCTTTTTATCAAAAATCTTCTTTTTATTTGATCTCACCCTTATATATATATATATATATATATATATATATATATATATATATATATATATATATATATATATATATAGGGTAAAGATCAAATAAAAAGACAAATTTCCGTAAAAAGAATAAAAAGAAAATTTTTTTAAAAAAAGTTCTCGAAAAATTCCAAAAAAATTCCACAAGATCGGGTATGTTGGTGCATGAAAAAATTGTAAAGAAAGTTTATCTAAAAGTGGATACTTTATCCGAAAAAAATAATATATAAAAATACGTTTGTGCATTAAATCGCTTTTTTGTGCATCAAAAAATCGTTTTTGGACCCAACTTCTTTTGACTTTTTTCATCAAAATAACATTGCGCATCTAACTAAAACAACTTGAAAATTTTGTGCATTAAAATTTTTTTTGTGCATTAAAATTTTTTTTGCGCATTAAAATTCGTTTTTTGTGCATTAAAAAAAACGTATAAAAACTCAAAATTATAAAAACTTCTTTCACAAAAGTTTTATGCACCAACATACCCGATCTTGTGGAATTTTTTTGGAACTTTTCGAGAACTTTTTAAAAAAAAAATTCTTTTTATTCTTTTTACGAATATTTGTCTTTTTATTTTAACTTTACCCTATATATATATATATAATTCATAATTCGATTGTAAGAAATGTTAATCACATGGTACCTGCCGCTGCAAGGCGCAAATACCTAGTATCTAAATCTATTTACAAACCAAACGCCCCTTAAATGCTTCAGCCAATTCCTATTGATTAGACATAAAAGTTGTCTCAAAACAAAACATAAAGCTGAAATATTACAAGCGAGAGTGATTTTCATAGATGACTCATGCAATAAGTTATATCCAAACATACTATCGATTATTACCAAACTCATACATCAGTTTTAACAACGACCGCATACCACAAAAGTATATACTCCCTTGTCGAATAAAAGCTAATATTATCAAAAGCTTAGCAACGCCATTTCCTTAATCGTGCCCCAGCTATAACAGGTGCCCCAACTATGACACCAACAGCAACACCACCCATGTTGGCAAATACCATACTTAAAGTGATATTTTTTTCTCTATGTTTCTGGGTCTGCAAACAAAAGTAATTGCAATTATATACATTCTAAAAAAGTCACACGTTTCAAGTTCAAAGAAACAAAAATCCAACTTCAAAATAAACAAAAGAAAAAAGTATACTATATCAATCGACACTTTTGGCATACAGCGTTAGAACAATTTCTCGACTATTTTTACTGTATAGAGTATGAAATAAAAATATATTTGCTTAAAATATTTCAAAGTGAGAAAAATCTACCTCTACTCCCTATATATATTTCATGCACGAGACACTTAACCACAATTTTACAACAATAAATATTTTCCTTTTTAAATTTTCGACGTTATGCACGAGCGTTTTCCTAGTTAATTAAATGTCTAAAACTATCTGCTAATTACTTTTCCTTTTTCGTAAAAAACGAAAGGTATAATGTGTGCCACCTATAATTGTTTTCGTAAAAAACGACGTTATGCACGAGTATTGAATAAGCTTTCATTGACGAATGAATCTGCTCAAACTATACAAAATATATGTATTGCCTAAACAAAACTTATTCTTAAACCTCAATAAATGAGTACTACCCGTTTATTAAACATGTCGTGTTCAGGTTTGGTGGATTAAATGGTCGACCCGTCAACTCATTTATTTTTTAAGTTTAATCTAAAACGATATTTATGATTGATTAAATGGGTCAACATCCCAACCCATTTAACCAGTGTAACAAGTTTAACCCGCCAAGCTATTTAGATAAACGGGTTAAATGGGTCGTATTTGGGTTGGTTGATACGGCTAACCCGAATGCTAAACACGCCGTGGTCGTGTTTGGGGGTTGGGGTTTTATGACCCGCTAACCGGAACTAGACACCAATTAAGTGCCACCATCTTCCGGGACAATATTTATATTAGTTTTCATGTCGAAAAAGAGAATGTTAGAAAACTAAGGGAATTTAGATCATACCTCGATTTCTAGAATTTCATCTAGAACTATGCATATCCCCTGAAATGATCACATGAAACAAAAATGTCATAATTAAGATACTTATACACTTCCAATCTATGATTGTTGATAGTTTACTTACCAATATCGTAGCACGAGCAAACTTATTATGTATCTTTTCTCTTAGAAATATGATCAGACGAAACATCATGACAGCTTTAAGTGCAGCAACGGCTCCCTAAAATGGAAAAACTTCAAGCTTATATTTGTATGTATTAGAAAGATTTTGAGATAAAAATGAATGTTTACATACCCTGCCTGCAACTTTTGAAGGGTCACGTTCACTCATTTCTTCGTTCTGTAGTTATCAAACAAATAATTTATTGTATCAAGGAAATTAGCTAGAAGTCATTTGAACATGCAATATGGGTAATTACATGATAATCAAGATGTATTTATCTTATCAGGAATTAATATTTATGAGCCACTATTAAAAAGACCACCTTTGATGATAAGGCCAGAAAAGCTTTGTGCGCCAAGAAGAAAGCCGAACCAGCAAAAGCCCCGGCCAAGTACAACTTCAGTAGAATTTTAGGTCCAAACTTGTCTCCAATCTGTTGATGAATAATGAATTGGAAAGGATATTAAATTTTTTGTTAAACAAATATATGGAAAGAGAAGACATTTGTCAAACATACTAACTTTCTTACCATGCCAAATGTGTTTTGGTTTTGTTAATAAACAAAAGTTCAAAATTTGCAACTATGTTTTGATTACAAAAGACTAAAAAAATATAAAAATATCAATATTCAGTATGATACTAGAAGTTTTAAGGTTTACACATATATATGTGGAGAAACAAACATATTCATAAAAAGAAAAAATGACGTCTTAGTAACAATATTATGAACAAACATCATCAATTGTAGGATCACTTAACTTATGTCATCAAGAACCTTCAGATTCTATCAAACATTACTAAAGCTAACTACTAGTTCCTATAGAAAATCTGACGATGCAACGCGAGCATGGAAATAACAAGGCATGTGAACTTACACCCTTCCCGAATAAGCAAAGGCAGGACGCACAAGTGAGAAGTTCATAACCATCAATATGACTGAAAGCATAAGTTATCATAGTATGGAACCTTCCACTTTTAAAGTCGTCCAATTTAAGCTGTGCACAGAAGAAATAATATGAGAAAAATAGTAACAAATAAGATGCCGATCTATACATAGAAGGGAAAAAATGGGCGGGTCACAGTTGTTGGGTAATGAGTCAAAATACGTGTGCAATTTTTAATTTTAGGTCGAAAGAGGCCAGGTAATTATATTGACTGGCGAACATTTTCCATTTCGTAATGAAGAGATGTAGGACGTTCGTGGCATCAAAATACACTTGCAGGACTTTCAATTGATTCTATAAATAACTAAAGTGTTTCATACATATATGAGTTAATATTTCCACCTCTCAAAAAAAATTAGATAATGATGTTTGATAGACAAATAGCATAACCATGTAGAACTCACCAAAAAGTTTTGGCACATGAACTTGTTGTCAACAACTTTCCAAAGCAGATGCACACCAACATTTGCCACAATCAAGCCTATTAACACATGATGAGTTTCTGCTATCCTTTTAACATGCGACTCCCTATAAATGAATATATGATATCATAAGTGATCAGCAAGGTTTAGAAACTACGTACCCAGGGACAGACCCACATGGGAGCCGGGTGTAGCACGGGCCACACCCAATTTTAGGTCACGAAGTGTAAATTTTTAAGAAAATATGTCTTTTCGGGCTCGTGCAACACCCAATTTTACCTAATAAATTCTTTATCGGACAACTTTAGTACTCATGGTTATAAAAAAAAATTGTGCAACACCCTCTCAAAAATCCTGGGTCCGTCCCTGTACGTACCAGCACGCCAACACAAAGTTGTGACAAGTTTCTCAACTTAGCAGTTGAGGGTTTAAGTCTCTTATAATTCGTTTACTCCAATCATTATGAAATTAAAGTTGATTAAGACGATTCAAACGTACATTATTCTTTTTCAAAAACTTAAGTTATTGTATTACTCTAAGTGGCAGTCATATATTTATGATAAGGTAAAGGACTTACGTGTAGTTAAACAGTTGCTCGAAAGAAAACATGTTTTTGTTAGAGATGTATCGTCGGAATTGAAACCTAAAATATCCCTGGTCATTGCTTGAAGGTTTTGGCTTCAAATATGTTGCATTATGCAATAGTCGCCGAAAAGGAAGTGGGATTTTCGTCAGACACTTGTGCGATGGTTGCTCGAATTGTGGTCGAGAAGTATGGTAACGATGTGTGGCACGGCCAACATAGAGTGGGTTTGATAATAAAGTTTCTGAAACAATTTTTCTAGGGTTTTGGCATATTCTTGAGAGGGAAAATAGCTTTTGCATGATTGCAATCGACATCTTTAAAAGTTGAATACCAGCTGTTATCTGAGATCGATCGGTATAACCAAAAATAAAAGGTAAACTTCAGTTTAGTAGATATTTAATAACAATCAAAGTTCAATTGTAGTTATCCATCTAAAAAAGAAATTAATGGTTGAAATTAAAAGCATTTTATTATTTCACCAATTTTTTATATTTTAAATAAATCTTAAACCGTTAATCGTTAAGCGAAAATAATTACACCATCGCGACAGGCATTTAATTATCTTTCTATAGACGGACACTTTGATATACTTTCGAAAAGAAAAAAAAATCGTTTTTTCACGTTTTTTTTTCGTGGCCGAAAAAAATCATGTATAATATTAAAAATCATGTATGATATTGCATATCATATATGATATGTAATATCATATATGATATTACATATAATATCATATATGATATGATATGTAATATCATATATGATTTTTTCGGTCACGAAAAAAAATGTGAAAAAAACGAAAAAAAAAATGTGTCGAAAATATATCAATTAGCCTATCTATAGAAAGATAATTAAGTGCTCGTCGTAACGGTATACTTTTTTTCGCTTAACGATTAACGGTTTGAAAGATATTAATATTTGAAGAAAAAAAAAGATGAAAGTGGGTTTTTTAAATTGTTGAGATTAATCTCATCCATTAGATCAAATAAAGATGAATATACATTTTACCCCCGATCTTATAGGGATACGCTGGCCCCCCTTTCTTCTATATTGAGATATGATGCTACTATGCTAGCTTATCATATAAATCTCTCCCTCTAAATTAATTAAAGGGTAAATTACACCGTTGGTCCCTGAACTTCACCCTGTTTTCATGAATGGTCCCCTGTTTCGATTTTGTGGCCTACGGAGTACCTGAACTTGCAGAACGGTGCGCATTTGGTCCCTCGAGCCCCGTTATGGCTAATCCTTGGTAAGTTTGCTGGTTAAGTGCCTTGTGAAGTTACTAAAATGCCCATTCTTTTTCTCTTATTTTACAAACACATATAACAAAAACACCCAATTAAAAAAAAAAAAAAAAAAAAAAAAAAAAAAAGAAACATGCCAATCCAAAATCCTTTAAAAGAACACACATCAACATCAAACTCAAATCCTAAAAGTAGCACATTAGTGTTGTTGAAATATTAGAAGGTGAAGAAGGTACAGAGTATACATGAGATTCAACGAGTAAGATTTTGCTTGTTAAGAGACCAGAAGAAGGTTTACTTGCTGGGCATTGGGAGTTTTCATGTGTTCCCATGGATGGAGAAGCCAATGTTGTTACATAGAGATGAGCTATTGATAAATTTTTGAATGATTCATTCGGTTTAAACCTTACTAAGTCGTCTAACATTCAAAAATTTAGTAAGGTTTAAACCGAACTTCTTCTCTTTCAACTTCTTCACTCATATTCCCCAACTTCTTCTCTTTCAACAATGTTAGACGACTTAGTAAGGCTTAAACCGAATGAATCATTCAAAAATTTATCAATAGCTCGTCTCCTTGTAACCAAATTGGCTTCTCCATCCATGGAACAGATGGAAACTCCCAATGCCCAGCAAGTAAGCCTTCTTCTGGTCTCTTAACAAGCAAAATCTTACTCGTTGAATCCGATGTATACTCTGTACCTTCTTCACCTTCTAATATTCCAGGAACACTAATGTGCTACTTTTAGGATTTGGGTTTGATGTTGACGTGTGTTATTTTAAAGGATTTTGGATTGGCACATGTGTGTGTGTGTGTTTTTTTAATTGGGTGTGTTTGTTATATGTGTTTGTAAAATAAGAGAAAAAGAAAAAGCATTTTAGTAACTTCACATGGCACTTAACCAACAAACTTACCAAGGGTTAGCCATAACTAGGCTCGAGGGACAAAATGCGCACCGTTCTGCAAGTTCAGGTACTCTGTATGCCACAAAATTGAAACGGAGGACCATTCATGAAAACGAGGTGAAGTTCATGGACCAACGGTGTAATTTATACATATAATAATAAGAGAAATGAGTTTATTATATGAGAGATGATTTGCACACTCTAAAATGTTATTAGGACATATGTCCAAATAGTTGAAGCAGAGTATTAATATTTTACAATTATTTAATGCACAAATAAAATATTTCAATCAATTTTAAAAGTGAGCAAATCAATTCCTTTATTATATGTAACCGTACAATTATAATATAGAGTACCAAACGAATGAGTTTATTATTTGGTATTAATCAGATTGCCCCCCGGGGGGGGGGGGGGGGGGGGGTCGGCTCCGAATTTTGAACATGGTGATGGAGGCAGAGATTAGGGTATGAGAGAAAAATTTGAAAACCAAAAGTTTTGACAAGATAAGAACATTAGCAAAGAAGAGAACGTAAATTATCAAACAGCGTTTAACACTTAATAACAAGAGAATCATGGCCTAGTAATTCAGGACCACAATTCAACAACCTTACTAGCCACAAAATAGTTTTACAATTCGCCAGCGTCATCCAGAATCTCCACATTCGAAATCATTAGTAGTAACGAATAATGAGAATTTAGAACACACCAACAATGTACATCTAAATGTGAATTAGTGCCAACAACCAATTAATCTCATCATCTCCAGCACCACAGTCAAGCAATTAATCTCCACTCTAGACTCTCTATCAGACAAATCATTTAGCTCCAATGCCTCTCCATTAGAGTATAAATGTGAAGTCACATCAACAACCTTAATGTTTGATGGAGAGATAAAACCTTTAGCCTTCAAACAAGAGAAAACCTACACACACAGAAATAGCAATTGATATGTATCAAAGCAGAAACGCTAAATGCTAAGCGCGCATGAGTACACATGAGTACACGTGCAATAGTATCAATTCTGATGGATTTTGTCAAATAAGCCTTTCTAAGAAAAAAAAAATCGGGTCAAATAAACATGTGAAATGCTTTTACAGAAAACTGATTACATCGACTAATCTAAAAATGATCTACCCTAACACTTCAAATAAACATGTGAATCCCATTGTAAATGCATACTTCAACTTTGATACATAAAGTTTGGCTGACCCTAATGATCAATAAATTTACCGTTGAACAGTCACTTCCAATTGTAAGCTTCTTAACATGGTGAAGGTTTGATATAAATCTTTTAAGCATTTCTTCTTCCTCATGTTCAGGGGTTGTCTCATCATACCAATCATGTTGCCCCTCCTTGGTATAATCTAAGTTGGCTTCAACTAAAGAAGATACGTTTCGCAACAAAAGATTCCACACAAACAATTCATATTGGATTGTTAGTGACCAAATATATGGTGCATTGATTTCAATAACTATTGCAGTCTCATCAGCATCATAGTATCCAGAAAACAACAAGTTTTTAACAGTCTTTGAAGTAATATCTATCCGCCTATAACCATAGCAATACTGCAAGTTGAGAGTTTCCAATAGAGGACTTCCGGATAAAATATTTTCAATCATATCTTCATCTAATTTTCCTCCTACAATACACAAACTCCTAAGTGCATTCCAACTAATCTCAACAGATGGGTTGATTATGCATCCTCCCAATTTGAGATCAGTAAAACATGGATTGATGAAAATGTACTCATCCAAAAGAAATTCAGCTTCAAAGTTCAAACCCGTTAACTCTAAATCAAGCTCTCGAACATGACAATCAATTGCATAACGAATAAAATTGTTGACTTGCAATTCAAACTCAACATAGTAAGTGGAATGAAGTTAGAATTTGTGGAGGTTCAGGTGGCGACATTGGGTTAGGGTCTTGTCAACGAACGAAAAGAATTTTTTGTCCAAAGGATAATCCACACCATGATTAATAAAAATGAGAGTAGTAACGTAAGGCCAAAGATGTTGCGATCGTTTAGAGAGAATACCGGTTCTAATTTCTTCTTTTGTTGAGGGTAAACGAGACACGATTTCAACAAGAAATCTGGTAACACACTCTTTCGATCTTCTTCTTCCATCATTTTGATTCTTTTTGGGGCACTTGAATGTTGATTTTGACCTTGTTCCACCATTTCCATGGCAGTAATAATAGAGCTTCCGTTCCTTTCCCCCACTAAAAACTGTAATGAAATGGTGATATTAAATTCTGCTTTCGCTAACCCTTTTAAAGGGATGTTTGGGATTGTTATCTGCTTACACACTGCAATTTTCAACTTCTGAAAGTGGAAGTGCAGAACACATAAGAAATAACGTGAAATACTAAAAGAATGGTTCTTCTTCTTGTCTATTGAAGCTTCAATTCTGTACTCATTCACATTTTTATTTTATTTTTTTGGATTTTTGCAATAATTATATCGAAATAGCAATATATACATATCTCCCTCCAAGCCGGCCATTTTTCGTCATTATACTATTATTAGTTTTTAATTGCAAAAGTCTGATCCAAACACTATTTCATATTTTCATGTATTATATTTTGCTAGTGTATAATTTAGTTAACTAGTTGCATACTAATAAGGTTAAGCCTGATCAAAATGAGCCTGCCCAGAGACCCTTTCGAAGTTTGAATTGACTATGACTCGGTGGTACTACTTGAATTATTGTAAGGTTGACGCGTTTGATTGTTCCAATAACCAAATTGAACATTAAAACTTCAAACACTCATATCATTGACTAGGAGAACCAATAAAGCTTATGTAACATCAAAATCACTTGGAAATATCAGACTAATATGCATTTGAAATACACCAAAAATGTTTAATAACCAGTTAACCTCATCAGTCGTCACCCTTCAGGACCATCATCAAACTCTGACTCTCCACTTTCACCTGAATCACTATCAGACATATGACTATCGGAAATATCACCTACCTCCAGTGAATCACTATCAGATTGTATAGGTGAGGTAACATCAACAACCTTCAAGTTCGATGGAATAGTGAAACCTTTAGCTTCCAAACGAAATAAAGCCTACCAACATAAACCTTACAATACTAAGAGAGCAATATTAGAACGTTACAATGCCTGGATGTATAATATTATGATAAGTGTGAAAAAAAATACATTCATAATATGTGGATGAATTCTAAGAAGCCAGTTCAGGAAACACAGACAGTATAAAGACACACACTTGTGATTGTTACCAAGAATGCTCCAGATGGGTTCAGAGTTTCTTCTGCAATGTACATGTATGGTTTGAAGATCTTCACAAAAGTTTGCATTGTGAGTTTAAAAGGAGCAATTGGATGTGTGATTAAACTAATTATTGTCACTTGAAATTGCAAAAAATTAAATCAGTTTTGAGTTTTGAGTATTCAGGTAAAGTGACTATTATTACTTAATGGGATCAAAATAATCAGGTGACAAGTTGTAAGAAAATAGATTGTAGTGGTACAGGTATATTACGTATAGATGTCTGTCACAACTCACGATGTCCACTGTATCCCAAATACAGAAACCGGATAGTGCTGTATTTATGTTTTGTATCTCAAGAATGAGGCACATATGAGAGCTTTAGCAAATCACAAGGTTTCAAAATGTCGAGAGTTTAAAGAATGTAGGCTCAAGTTGCTCAAACACATGCAACTAAAGAGTCCAATGGTTGTCTCCTAACTTTCCTAATGTTGAAGAGAAATCACCAATGGACTCCATAATGTCAAATGCGTTCACACTCGATTGAGATAGTTTCTCCAGCAAACTTATATTGGAGGCAGATTTCAGTGATAGATTATGTACTGTTGAAGAATTAAAGTGTTGTTTACTCATTTATTTTTAGAACATCTACACTAAATTGTTTTTTCACAACATTACAAAACTTAACTTCTCTATTATTTTGGGATTTAGTTATTTCCTAAATACCTAATTGGTTAAAGGTTCATAACCATATATATAACATAAATTATATTTACTATATCTCAATAGTTCATCCTCCTAATGATAAAATAAGACCCATGGAATCCACTCTTTTTGTTCTCTATATATTTTTCATTGATTTGGACACATGTTATAAGGTTTTAATCATCTAGTTAGGAGGATATGTAGGAATAAGTTTTAGGATAATATATCAATGCTCTTTTCTTTTTTTGGCTGGCTTATAAATGTACCGAAGACACGCATGCCTGCACATATCTGATTAGTTTTGCTGCATGTTTCTTGATACCTACTTTAGCCGCTCACATAGGCACATAGCACTAGGCCAAGAAGCCTTTGCTACGAAGAAAATTACAAAAGTTGAAGTGTCACTGGCCATTTTAGGTAGTTTGTTAAAAAAATGTGTGTGTGTGTGTGTGGGTGGGGGGGGGGGGACAGTTTGGTTTATCATTCTTGCAGTATCGGTTAGTAAGTTCTTTGGTCACAAATTTACCGATAAATATATGATAACTGCAGCCATACAATGATTTGACATGTAATATAAATATCACACTTTACGCGTTTCTTGTATTAACATAACCAGAATTACATATAATGTACAATAATTACAGTTGGTCTTCCTCAAATTACGCTGTTGGGTAGGAAGCCTGCATGGCAATGCCACAAATGCCTTCTTTGGCATCAACATCTCTTTCCATCATTATATACCCCTCTTGACCCCAACTTGTTCCCCATGAGTTCTTCACCAGCCAATACTTAGTCCCATCATCACTCGTTCCATAACCAACTGCAGTAACACCATGGTCAAGTTCTGTCCCACACTCTCCTGTAAACACACCGCTAGAGTAGAACTGGAAGTCGGACCCACTTGCATCAATGGCAACAGAAACGGGCTGATTTGCTACAGCTTTCAACAGTGCACTTTCACTATTAGCAGGAACATCTTCATGACCCGTAATGGTTGCAGCATTGTTAGATTCCTCGTTGCTGTTGCAGGTGCCATCAACTCCTTTGTATGGATAGTTGCTCTCGGTAGTGAGACCTTTGTTGCTTACGATGAAGTCAAAGGCATTGTCCATAAGACCACCCTCACATCCCTGATCTATACCACTGGTGTCACAGTCCACGAGCTCTTGTTCAGATAGAGAGATCAGTTTACCTGTTTTGAGTTGAGTTATTCCTTCCATTGCTGCCACAGCCGAAAAGGCCCAGCAACACCCTACATATATGATCATGAATATTGTTATCTTATTGAATATTTTTTAGTCTTTGACTATGTTTGATACATGAAATTCCAAAAATACTTGAGGCTTACCACATTGGCCTTGGTCTTTGATCGGTGTTACTGCACCTTTCTTTCTCCAATCCATTGATGATGGAACTGCTGTAACATTTTCATACCTGAAAGCAGAAGTCGATGGTGAGCATTCATGTGCCAAGAACCGGTTCCTTGTTCTGAACTCTTCATTTGTAAGGTCTGCAAACTCATTGACTGCTAGTTTGTAACTTTTGTTCATGGCATTGTTAAATGACTGAATGTACTGAACATTCTCTTGGTAAATTTTAGAACGTTGTTCTTTCTCGTAAATGTCCTTGTACACACGTCCATAACGAGCCATCCATTGCTCATGGCTCTCGTAGCTTGAAGTTTCAGGGAGCAACCTGGATGCAGTATTTGAAAGCAATGTAGCTGAGAAAAAGAGTAAAACCAAACAAATGAGTGAGGTGTTGTTTGCGGAAGACATAGTGCTGTTCGGTATAAAAAACAAGGGGAATGAATTAATGTGTTGGAGTGTGGTCTTTAACCAGAGATTGGGTATATATAGAGTAATGAGTTCGCCCTTATATGCAAAAGTAAAAATAATTTTGTTCAACTTCGTGGAAGATAAGATATTCTGTGTATAATGTATTTAATTAACGTGGGCTAATAACGTATTGTATATGCTGTTTAGATTAATGGTCTTTCAATATTTGGATTTTCCTGCTGGAGTCTCCTGCAAAAGAGGAAAACTATTTTGTACTTGTATATTGTTGGAACTTACACATGCTTCCAAATTAGAGGGACATTTAATTAGATTTTGGTTTTGATCCATATCCGAGAAATTTTGAAGGGCTCAGCTAAAACATAATTTGGTTTTGGTACCAGTAAGACTAAGAAAGTTTTTAGGCCGTGGTATCATTATATATGTCTCACAACTCACAATGTCCACTGTAACCCGAATACAGAAATCTGGAAAGAGCTGGAACCTGTGAAATATTAAGCAAAATAGAACATAAATGAAACAATACAAGCAAGACTCAAGAACGCATAAAGACATTTCCAGCTAAGCCTGAGGGCATACTGCCTCAGTTCTCAAATAACATCTTAAAACATATAAAAACCAATTTATATGAAGAGTGTTAAAAAAATATATATCTTTATATGAAGAGGGGAATAAGAAATCAACAGACGAAACTGTACTTGGATAATATTTCACCAATTAATTTCAGCTATCTCCCATAGTATAGATGAGTTTCATCATATGAATCGTGAACGAGTATGTTATATGCAACACTAAACCAGCTTGGCTTAAACACAATTCTAGTTTAAAATAGAGTATAAATGTTCTCACCTCAAATCGGTTCCAAAAGTAGAGGATGAGGTGTTGACTTGCTTTAACGAACTGATTTATATAAGTCCTACAAGCCCCAATATTTACAAGACATATATAATTCTGTAAAGACAAACATATGACTTATAACTAAAAAAGTAGTCCTAAAGCTAAAGATCAGTAACTCATACAAAGGCACAAATTGCCTAAAAAAGAAGAACATGTTACCTTTGAACCCAAAATCCCAACCGTAACCTCTTTGACATGGCGAAGGCTTAGTATAAAACCTCTAGGCATCTCTTCTTCTCCTTCTTCGTCTGTTGTCCCATAATCAACTTCGTCCTTGCTAAATTTTAAGAATCTAAGTTAGCTTCAACAAAAGAAGACACATTCACCAACAAAAGCTTCCATAGCAACAATTCATCTTGGATTGTAAGTGACAGTATATTAGGTGCATTGATTTTTATAATAACTCCACAATCAACAAATTCACCTTCACGATTCACATATCCTGATAACATCAACTTCTTAACACTTTTGGAAAAAATATCGAGCCATGTATAACCATAGCAACATTCCAACTCCATTGTTTCCAGAAGACGACTTCCGGATAATATGTTTTGTATCAAATCATCATTCAGTTTCCCATTTGGAATATGCAAACTCATAAGTTTATTCCCCAACTAATGGAACCACTTGGATTATAACTGAAACTCAAATGATGGAACAAAGCCCAAAACTAACATTTTCGATCAATATAAGATACGTGTATGGGTTGAACATCTCGACACGACTTGAGACCGACATGAAAATAAATGGGTTAAGGTTGGAGAGGTCGTCTTGAGGTGTATCCACTAAACACGTTTGTGAAACAAATTGTCTTCGGGTTGAGGTGGATTAAACGGGTGAACCCACTACCCCGTAAAAGTTTTTTTCAAATAAAAAAATAGAACATATACTTGATTAAATGGCTAATACGGGTCAAATGTGGTAAAAAAGTTCGATATGTCAACCCATTTAGCCGGTTGAACCCGTGTAATACTTTTAACCCGCCTACCCATTAAGATAAGCAAGTTACATGGGTTATGTTCTTCTCATTATGTGTAAATAGGTTAGGGTTGCCAAAGTTGACAAATTGCTTAAAGCGGTTGTGTTCAAGTTGACCCGTTAACCACGGTGGATACGGGAGATGATTTACGAGTTTTAAGCTGAAATTAAAAGTTATACAAGCTATCGTACATTAACAATCTAACACATGCATGTTGATTATTTTATCAATTTTTATATACTCGTACACTCTTAAGTGACGGACAGTTTGTCAAAATGGTCTCCAATCCAAAACGAGTCGACATAAGGTTGACCTGGAACTCTTTTTCGTGTCTTTTTAGGTACAAATGATGTTATGGGAGTGAAAATTTACAAACAAGAAGTTTAGATAAAATAAAAACGCAAATGAAGAAGACGACGTTGAACATCAAAATATCAAACTACCTTTTTTACTGAATAAGATCATCGATTACAGACATAGTACCAAATACCTAATAGGCTTACTACAGAATCTGCTCAATCAAAAACACTTGGGAGTAACAAATTCATATGCAGCTGCTCAAAATGCCACCAATTCAATTTTACTCGTCAGCTTCAGAATCATCATCAAGCAATGGTTCCTCCCAATCTCCACTTTCATCTGAATCACTATCAAACGACTCATCAACTTCAAAATCATCAAGTAACGGTTCCTCAAAATCACCGCTTTCTGATGACTCACTGTCAGACGGCTCAAGTATCTCTAAATCACCATCAAGAATCTTCAAGTTCGTTGGACGATTGAAACCTTTAGCTTCCAAACAAGATAAGGTCTACCAACATAATAATAACAATACAAAAAGAGAGTTAGAACACTGCAAGGCCTGTATACGTTAATAACGATCAGGGAGAACTGAAAATAAAACTTCTCATCACATCCGATAAGATAGTCATTCATAAAACACAGATGAACTCTAATCAGCCAATTAAGGAAACACCTACAGCAAAGTTAAACTACACAAAAACACACACTTGTGTTTGTCACCAAAAAAAAAAAAAAAAAAAAAAAAAAAAAAAAAAAAGAAAGAAAAAAAAAAGGTATATACGGGTTCATAGCTTATTTTGCAATGTATATGTATGGTTTGATGATCTTCACAACTAGTGAATTTTTTGTTGTGAGCTCAAGTGACCGCTTGGTGTGCGATTAAACAATTGATTTTACTACTCGCATACTTTTTTACGTGAAAGGGTGAACTTTATTAACTAATCAATCACAAATAACAACTAAGCTTCCAAAGACATGCCTGTGAAAAGCTATTATCAAATACTGAAACACATCTTAAAGGCCTAGCAAAATATACCGAGTACTAAACAAATGAGAACAACATTCACTAACTGTATGATATCACTAAGTGATACTCACCTACTTGAAATAGCAAATAAATCGATTTTGAGTGTTTATGCAAAGTGATCAGATGACAAGTTGTTGTAGCAATATGTGCTTTAATGGTGAACTAAGGAGAAAAAAGAGGAGCGAGTGTGTTTGTAATTTATCTCATTAACCTGTTGAGTAAGGAATGCCCAAAGTATGAGTATCTATATATGGGTAAAAGTCAACATTGACTTTAAAAGTCAGACTACTAACTAAGAAATTGATTACTGTATAAAAAACTACGAGTATTAATTAACTGTCTGTCATGCTAATGTTACACGCTATGACAGTAGTTAAGACTTAGGAGAATCTATATGCCTTAAGTTCTTTTCTGAAGTTGCTTCAGTCAACTGATTATCTAATTATGGTAATTCAAGCTCCAATAGGCCAATAATCAGTTCGAAAAGTACATCCAAGCGTCCCTAAACTAGATGCAACTCGATTAAGAAATACGAGTAACAATCAACAAAGTGCAACTCAAGCTAATGATCAGTAGATCATACAAAGATGGAATTGTCAGAAAGAAAGAAAAAAGGAAATATTACCCTAACACAGTCAATCCCAATTGTAAGCTCTTTGACATGGCAAAGTTTTTGTATAAATCCTTTAAGCATTTCTTCTTTCGCTTCTTTAGGCGTTGTATTGTAATGCCCGTCTTCGGAATAATCTAGGAATGCCTTAACTAAAGAAGACACATCAAGCAACGATAGTTTGCTTAAGTAGAACTCGTCTTCAATAGTTAAAGACAGAATATTAGGAGCATTTATTTCAACAATATCTGCCATGCGTTGAAAAACATCTTCACGATTCACATATCCTGAGAGCACCAAGTTTTTAACACTTTTGGAAGCAATATCAAGCCGCCTAAAACCATAGCAATGTTCCAGCTTTAAAGTTTCCAAATTAGGACTTCCGGATAATATATTTTCAATCAATTCTCCATCTATTTTCACAAATTCAATACACAAACTAGTAAGCTTATTCCAACTAATCGCACCAGTTGGATTAAATACACAGCCTCCTAATCTGAGATGAGTGAAACTTGAAGTCGTGAAAAACAACTGATCCAATACAAACCCATTTAGTACCGTACTCGCTAATATCATATCAAGCTCCTGGACGTTACAGCTTATAGCATAACGGATCCAATTGTTGAACTGCGATTGAAACTGAATATTGTATCGGGTATACAGTACGAATTTGTTGAGGTAAAGTTGGCGACACTGGCTTAGCGTTTTGTCGACCAACGAACAGAATTCGTTGAGAGGACGATTATCATTTCCAAAACGATAAAAAATGAGACTAGGAACACAAGGCCAAAGATGTTGCCATCGTTTGGAGAGTGTACCTGTTCTAATAGCTTGTTTTGTGTCAGGTAAACGAGATAAGATATCGAGAATTAAGCAATCTGGTAACAAACTTATTCTATCTTCTTCTTCTTTGCCGTCAGTAACTTTAAATCGTTTTGGGATGACTTTGGATCGATTTTGAACTTGTTCTGCATCCATCATGTAATTCTTCTAGCTGATTTTTTCAGTGTTTCACCATTTCATCATTACCAACAATGGATAAAAGAACTCCGGTCATTTTCTGAAATATAAACAATATTAACAATGTTAAAAAAAATAATAAACAATAGTGAACGATAAACCTCATTAAAATGGCCTACACAAGAATACCAGAACCTGCCACAGGCCAGCATACGGGCGTATAAGTCAAATCCATATGCTGCATGGTTACTATACGTCGTATGCGGTGTAGACAAAGCGAGAAAAAGCAAGCGCTTAAGCTAAGAAGCGAGGCGTTTTGCCATAAAGCGCTTTGATTCCAAAGAAGCGAGGCGTTTTACTAGAACAAGAAAAAGCGTTGTTAAGCGACCGAGAAGCGCTCGCTTTTTTGTATAACGGCTAGTTTATACGAAATGAGAACTTAAACGATTATTTCGAATAAAAATAGTAGACTTTATGCTTTAAGTATTTGAATAAACTTATCTTTTTTGGGGTTTTTATTAAAAATAAAGATTTTAAGAAAATTCGAAAGGCATGTCGCTTTCGCCTGTAACTACCTTGGCCGTATGGCTGTGAAAATAAGCAAGGCAAAGCATAAAGCCATACATTCTCAAACACTAGTCTAAAACATCCACAAATAATAAAAAAAACCGATGTTAAAACCCCCCAAATTGCAATTCTTAAAATCAATTAAGTAAACTAAGAAAAACAAATTTAAATTGGATCCGTGATTCGTACCTTTTGATGAAGAAACTATGAAGGAATTAAACTAACAACCTCGCCAAAAGTTTTGCCCAAATTCGGGGTTGTGGAAGTTAGGAGCGGTTTTTTTTTTTTTTTTTTTTTTTTTTTTTTTTAATGACAGAAATACTTATTTTTACCAACATACTTGGCAAAATACACAAATTATCAAAAAAAATTCAAAATACCCACAAAATCCGCAAAATTTGTGAAATCTTTTTAAAAATTCAGAAAGTTTGACTTTGCGAGGTCAAACCTTGCAAAATTTTCTTCGGCATTCACACTCAACTCAAAATATGAAAGTTGTAGATCTCTTTTTTTATAGTCAAGTGGCTTTCTGAATCAAGCAAAAAGAAATTTGTATGAGTAAGTGACAGCCAAAATAACACAGCAAGTCAACAACTAAACGAGAAAAAGTTGTTGTGGTATTTTGGCAATAACTTTTTCATACGAACATCTTTTTTGATGAAATTTAAAAAACCACTGAATGAGAAAAGAGAGATCTACAACTTTCGTTTTTTAAACTAAACGTGAAAACCATAGCGAAAGGGTGCAATTTACAAAAATTCGCAAGTTTTGACTTTGCGAGGTCAAACCTTGTGATTAAAATAAAATTAGAAAAAAAAAATTAAAAAATAAATAAAAAAACTCAACCTTGTGGATTTTGAAAATTTTCTCCCTGTTCCTTCGATTTTCACGTTTAGCTCAATATATAAAAGTTGTAGATTTCTCTTTTCTCATCAAATGCCTTTTTGAATCACGCAAAAAAGAAGTTCATATGAGAAAGTTATAGCTAATATACCACATCGACTAAACAAGCAAAAGTTGTTGTGGTATTTTGGCTATAACTTTCTCATATTAACATCTTTTTTTAGGTGATACATAAGTCATTAAAGGAGAAAAGAGGTTTCATGTTTTGAGCTAAGCGTGAAAAACACAAAAAGAGGTAATTTTTTTTAAGTTCAAAGATTTAACTTTGCGAGGTCAAACCTTGCGAATTTTTCAAAAAAAGTCGCAAACGTTGCGAATTTTGTGGGTATTTCTGCTCTTTTGATAAAAATGGGTTTTTGTCATTTTCTATTTTTCGTATACATCGTATGTTTTTTTTATATATATATTTAATCACTTCGTACGCTGTATTCAAAAATCTATTAAAGCATCACTCGCAGACCCCATACGCCGTATGGCTAAAAAAACAAAAAAATGTATGTAAACAAATTTGGCAATTTCACTTACCTCTACCTTTGATTTATCTAATCCGTTGATAAACCGTATCTTGAGCATTCTTAATATGGATATTCAAGAATAATCCATGAGAATTCTAGAATAATCCATGGATCCTATAAATAAATTTAGGTTTTTAACTTAATTAGTGATAATTGATTTATGAAAACCTAATCCTAAACCGCCTCCTCCCACCTCCTACATTCAATCGAACCACACGCGTTGTGTACGTGTGTGTCTCTGTGCAACTTGATTTGATCAACACCTCTTTATGATGAGGTCTGTAATCAGCACTAAGAAGTCATTTGAGTGTTAGTGTGCAAAATTTTGTAGGCTTTCCGCTTTTTTTTTTTTTTTTTTTTTTTTTTTTTTTTTTTTAATCATTTTGCCCTTTTTCTATATATTGTATGGTTTTTTCATATATATATTTAATCACTTCGTACGTTGTATTAAAAAGATCTGATAAAGCATCACATGCAAACACATATGACGTATGGGTTAATGTATACATTGTATGATGTGATTAATTCATCATTATAAGTTCATGAATATTCTTCGTGGTTTGTGTGAAGATAATAATCAAGATCTACAAGTGTTCATGTTTGATGGTTTGCATAAGGTATTGATGAGGCGAAAAATGATCCGTTTTTAGGGGGTCATTTAAGCCCGAATCCGACTTTATTTGATCAAATATTGCCCTAAATCGTTCCTTTTGTGATTTTAGGTGTTTGAAGAGTGAATTCTGGAAAAGAAGCTATTTTGGACGTTTTTTGAGCATAAAAGTGAAGAAAACGGCTAAGTACCTAATTTGCATGCTGAAAATACAAGGTGACGGCGTCAAGACCATCAGCTTGACGGCGTCAGACATGAAGAATTAAATATCGAAGGTGGTGACGGCGTCAGAAGGACTGGTGACGGCGTCAAAGTGGCTAAAAATAATATACCGTGGTTGGTGACGGCGTCACATAGGCCGTCATAAATGGATCAAGGCCGTCCGAGGAAGTATATGGCGGCGAGGTGACGGCGTCAGAAGTTACTCTTGACGCCGTCAGACTGTTTTTCCTATATATAGTTTTCTAGTTTTTTCATTAAAAGAAGAGAAGTTTTGGTGAAACCCTAAAGACGATTTTGGTGCCTCTTTTACAGGTTTTTCAAGGGTTCCAAACCCTTGAGACCTTGCATTGTAATTGAGATAAGTGTACTTTCAATTCAATCAATATGTCTATGTGTTGGTTGTTTATCTCTTGTTCTTGTCTCAATTCCATTATGCTAGGCTAGATCTCTCTTGTGTTTGCTTAGATCTAATGAAACCTAGATGTTGATTATGTGTTGATTACTTGTCTATTCTTGTTTTGAATGAATGATTTATATGTTAGGCTTAAGAAAACTGGCAGATCTCCAAATGGTAACATGCTTGAACGTCTTAAGAAACATGAACCGAGGCGTACTAGGTCTTTATTGGTTGTATTTAATGCATGAGCCACTGTTTACAATCCCTATAGTTGTGCTGGGTCATGGTGTAGGAGGAGATAAGAGCTCATAGAGTTGGGGAGTTATGTATGCCACCCCACGAAGGGTATTAAGGAATACAATCCGTCATTCATACAAGTGTAACAAGTAATTAACATGTAAAAGATATCTAGGGAGTAATGAAGTCTAAGTAAACACAATTTCTCCAACCACTGCTCACAACCTTAGTATAATTTAGTTTAATTTCATTTTTATTATTTTATTTTGATTGCATCTTAGCTTTGGGTTAGTTGAATAGCAACTAATTCCGCCCACTCCTTCAAAACCAGAGATTTTACTTGCTTTCATAAAAATATAAAAATACAAAAAATAATCATCTCTCACCTCTAGAACTATTAATTAGGTTTTCTAATCCTAGCGACACTATTCCTAAGCTGAACGATCAATCCCCCGGTACTTGTCACTATACTATACTACAACGATCAGGTACACTGCCTGGTGGGGGTTGTAAGCTTCTCGAGATCCCTCGAGAGGTAAAGCAAGGTGCGATTCCCACGCATCAGGTATGTAATTTAGTGTTTATACCTGATCACTAAATGCTAGTGTATATGGGTTCTTGGGGGAAAAACATTTTCGTGTAAACAAGTGATTTAATTGTGTATTATGTTGCGCACTTTGATATGATTCATTTCATGATTAATTGTGAAATAAATTTAAATTTCTATATGTTACATTGCATTTTTCGTCACTAGAAAGGACCTCTAACGTTAAGAAATGGAGACTGTAGAAAACTAGAAGGGGTTTGAATAGTTTTATGTCTTTTTAAATTTGTTATTAAAACTTTGTTTTGCAATAAAACTTTGATTCGACTTTATGTGAACTCAACTTTTGCACAATATTGACAATTATAACTAAGTATGAAAATAATAACAATGTAAATAAAAGTAATAAGTAAGAGATGGAAAGATCAAACCGCGACACGAAGGATTTATAGTGGTTCGGTAACGAAGCACCTCTTTGCCCTACTCCATTCCCCGATCACCTAACTCGAGAGTCACTATATCTACAAGCTCCCTTATGGCTGGAAAACCTTACACACCTTTGCTTACACAAATTTCTGACACTAAGCAAAATGTCGAGTTCTAATACTAGCTAGAACCAATCTCACGACTCTAATCACTTACATAAATTCTTCACAACTTTACACGACTTCTTAACGACTTAACACTACTTTTTCACACTACGACTTCTTCACACCTTCACAACACTACTAACACACCAAACTACTTTAATCATTTATGGCCACACCTATCTAACTAATATATACACCTTTGTACAAATGAATGAATAGTTTACAAAATATAGTACACAAACAACTTAGGTAAAAGGATCACACTAAGTTGCAATACTTCTTGTCTTGATAGATGGAAGTATTCTTCTTTTGCACTTGAATGATTTAAGCTTGGATCACTTGAAAACAAAAGCTTATAATTATATGATCAAAGGATTTAAAAGATATATGAGAAGGATTTTAAACAGAAAGTTTGGAGTGCAAAAGGGTGAGAAAAAATGCCAGAAAACAGTCATGTATTTATAGGCAAGCTGAGGAGCGGGGTCGGTCCCCTTAAAGTGTGGCCGGTCCCCTTAAACTTTAAGGGGACCGCCCAGTCCCTAACGTTTCTCAGTTTTGTCTTTTACTGAGGAATGTTTTTCTAGAACATTTTTGCCATTTTTGGTTGAAAATTTGAATTCAATTATTTATTATGAATTAAACATTTTCCTTTATTTACCAAAAATGTTTTGTAAAAGATATAAAATTTTTGTAACATTTTATAAAAAATCTAATGATTAAATAAAAGTTCTTTGATCATAAAATGCATTAAGCATTTATTTATTCATACCTTAAGTGATTAATTTGATAAAATGAATATTTACGACTAAATACTTATTTCCATAATAATTTTACGTTTAATGATTTTACATTTTGTTATTATCAAAATGTAGAGATATCGAGAAATATTAATAACGTTTTTAGGCATTATTTATATCAATAGATACGTTAGGGAAGGTTGATGTATTTATTTAAAAAAAACCACTCAATGTGTTGTGTTGGTATAAGTTCAGGGACGAACTATGTAATTTACTCTATAATTAAGTTAAGTGAGTTTATATCTAAAAGCATCTTGAATGGAGAGATTAAAGATGGGTTGAAAAGACTGTAAAAAGGGTTAATTCATTGGAGTGAAAAGCTTAATGATGACTTATATGAAAGATAGGTTGATATACATCAATCTATTTTGTAAACTTTGATTATGTGAGTAGTAAATAGGTTGAGATTGAGTTGAAAAGTTTCTGACTAGAGTTAAAGGTTGACAATAGTTTGTAATTTTTAAACACTTATTTGCATTTAAGATGCTCTAAAATGTTTTTACGTGTAGTAGGTTAACCAAATGTTTAATAATTCAAATCAGATCAAAAGTTGTTACTGTTTTAAGTGTTCAATTTGTCGTGTAATAAAACTAAAATTACATACATCGATACACAACAATTTAAGATGTGTTATTCTGTTATTGGAATTTTTTTATAAATTTACTATTTAATATAACTCTATCTGTTATTCATGCAAATCCATAAACATGATTCTACTACACAATTAACCATACTTTCACCCACTTAATTCTTGACTTGATTCTAACATAACAAAGCTTTTAACATGATTCTAACATAAAATGATTTCTAATATCATAATTATTCATAATTCCCCTGTAGAACCGTAGAGGGGTTGAATACGGTCTTTTTGGCTTCTTCGAAGTTTTAAAGACTTCAAGCCTTAAAGATCAATAAGTGGTTGTACAATAAATACAACCACAAACACAACCAAAGTATATAAAGCAATTAAAGAGACACCACGATATATACTAGTTCGGGATGGGGGTTTATACTATCCGTACGTCAAGTTGCGAATCCATGACACCGATACTATTCACTAAGTATAATCCTTTTGGTTGACTAAAAACCGTTACAACTTCACTCCACCGTTATTCCCAAATATCGATGCTCACTAAGAAGGAGCTACTCCCAACGGTATTTCCGCCCTCGGAAACCACCAAAAGAATCCTGCGATTTGACTTCCACTAAGACCACTACAACAACTTCCCACCGGAAGTATCAAACACCAACTAAATCCCCAATGATCTAGGCTTGGTCACCAAGACACAAGACTTCAAACTAGATCCCCAATGATCTAGGCTTTGTCACTAAGACACAAGACTTCCCTTACAAACAAATAGAAAGAGTAAGTGTTTGTTTATTTAATCAATCCCTAAACTAACCTAGTGACTTGATTCTAGTAGAAATGGTATAGATAAGAAGACCCTCGACACAATCACAAGAGTGGATTAGGTTCTTGTGATTCTTCCCTTGCAAAGAGATATGTTCTTTCAAATGATGTTAATGTGAAAGATTAAGAACACAAGATAAAATTCGAGGATTAGAGAGAAAGAATAATGGCAAGGGGTGAGGAGTACAAGAGGCAAGGGTGGGTATTTATCGGCCAAGATCCCAAATGGGAATAATTTACCGAGACTGGCGCGTCGCCTGCGCGTCAGAGCGCGGGCAGCGCGCCAGACTAACTGGTAAATTATTTCTTGTGGGATCTTGGTCTTGTAAATATCCAACCTTGCTAAACCCCCAATTGTACTTCATACATTTAGACCTTAACATTGATCATTCTAAAGGGGTTCAACTCAAATAGCCATTTTTTAAAAATGTTTTGTGAAGTGTTTAGGAGAAACCAATTATCAAAGAAAGAAGGGTAGAAAGGATAATTGGATAGGGGTAGAATGGGTATTCCTCACATGTGACAAACGGTAAAATTTCAACCTATATCTTAATAGTAAATGTTAATTTATTATTCCATAACTGTTTTATCAAGCATTCATGAGCTTGCATAACTGTTTCGGGATAACAAATCCGCACACTGTAGCTTACAGTAACTCACTCCACTGACTATTTTATCAAAAGTATGTGAATTATTACGTTGCCTGACTATTACTGAGTATTAACGAGAAACATCTCGCACACAACACCACACGCGTACCAACACAACCCTAGTAATGGCATGAATCCTATATTGGTTATCCGGAGTCAAAACTTGTGTTTTATATTACTTTACGAAAACATTCTCATAAATTATATATACTCATGCTCACGACAACTCGGATAACACCGGATTAAACCGGAGCTCAATGAAACATGGGATACACTAAAACCTACTAATCAAATACTACCTTTTAGTTAGATTAATCCTCACTTTTACCTTTTTCATTATAACCTCCCTTTTAATTAAAAGTAAAAGTAAAAATAATAATAACAACATAAAACAAAAACAAAAATATATTAAAAAAAGTTTTTTTTTATCCTCATTCTTATCCCCACAAAACAGACGCTGCTATCCTCTCACTCTCCTCAGAAATTGCGTCATCTTCATCCCCACCTGGTAAACCCAGGTCTGATCTGACTCAATGACAACAAGGCTCCAAAGGTTGGTCCCTAACACTCGCAGACTGGTCCTCTTTGTCTCACTCTCGAAGTCAACGAAACCAAACAATAAGATTACGAAGCTAAAAGAGATGGTAACTCCATTTGGTTAAGGCGCGTCTGAAGGAAAGGAAAGTAGAACCAACCCCACTCGTTTTAGTTCTTTTTATGTAGCCAATCAGTCCACAAGCTAAGCCACACTCACAAAAACTTCACACAAAAATTTGTCTCAAATCGAAGGGGTCTCCTGTGGTGGTTAGCTTGCTTGGATCGGAGTCGGATTTATTGTTGTTCAAAGATTTTGTTAAGCCTTTGTCAATCGATTCATTCATCTCGTGTTGTAAGGTTCTCAAACCCTTGTTTTCTGATGTTCTCACTTCAGTTGTGTATATACTTCTATGAATGACTGTAATCTCGGAATGTTAATTTTTGGATAGTTTTGAATCGATTAACTGCCTTTTACTACTCGGTTGTTTATAAGATCCTGTGTGTTATGTTCTTTGTGTTATTGTTATTGTGTGGTACAATTTCTATGTCTCATTAAAACCGGATCTACCTTGGCTCGAAACTGGAAGTACTATCTTTCTTGGCTTACTTTTGATATTTTGTTGATTTCTGTTTTGACACTACGGGTTGTGAACATAGACGGAACTTGAACATTTTTTATTTGGGGGGGGGGGGGGGGGGGTGAATTTATTTTGGTGGGGCTGAATCAGAGATTTGTTTGTAACCTCAACTATATTACCCCTAAAACCTATAATATTTACACTAGGTGCCGCAAATTTTGGGGGGGGTGAATTTATTTTGGTGGGGCCGAATTAGAGATTTGTTTGTAACCTCAACTATATTACCCCTAAAACCTATAATATTTACACTAGGTGCCGCAAATTTTGGGGGGTCGGGACCCTCCCCTGCCCTACATAGTTCCGTCCATGGTTATGAACCGGTTGATCTTGCCTCAACCCAAGGTGGAATTTGAGCCATCTGATGTAACTCGATGGAACATATAGGTCCTTTGGTAACGCTTTAGTCTCGGATGGTTTTCCTTCGTGACTCATTTTATTTGATTGTATTGTGTTTAATATTGTTTGTCGAATTTGGAGTCGTCGTCAATCTTGGGTAAACCCTTGCTGGTCGTTTTTGTTAAAAGGATAATGGTTCTTTTTTTGTCTGTTGTCAAGAATCACCACCCAACAGTTGGGGTTGTGTTGCGGATTTTTTTTTTTATTTATTTATTTTTTTTTTTTTTTTTTACTTTGGATTGTTCATAAATGTCAAATACATAACAACTATCAACAAATTGGTTTAGTATAATTTAAAGAACAAAAATATTTTTAGTTGCTACTTCACTTCTCAATGTTTTAGACTAAATGGTATGGTATGTGTTATGGTCGAACCCACAGTAAGGGTATATGGTTTTACTAGTCTCACGATCAAGTCTTTTGCGAGGTCGTAATTGGCTTTACGTTTGTTTTGGTCTTTTTGATTTACGGCAAACTCACTGTAGGTCGAATACCATAGTGAGATAGTGAAAAATTGGTTCTTGTTGGGTAACTTTGTTGAAGCTGATTTCTCCCATTTTTGGTACTGTTGTCGAAGTACTCAAATAGAAAACAAAGGGATTGGAAATTTGATCATTTTTGTTAACTGGTATTATTATATTGGTTATGGACTAGATTTAGCACGGGCCCCAAATCCATATAAGTGTGCGCTTGGTTCATATAAATCCGGGCTTAAGCCCATAGAAATTAAGAGTGTGTTTGTTGTTTCACATTTGGGCCACAGCCCACTCCTCCACGTTTAAGGGTGCGTTTAATATTACAGTAATGGTGCGTTTGTCTTGCTGTGTTTCTTCGACTCATTCCGTTCGTGATTCGACTTATCGACTTCGTCAAAGCTCACGACACACCTGAAACCATATGACACTAAATATACACAAGTTTCAAAAATAAAACTCAATACGCTACACACAAAAATTATAAGCTTAAATCAAAATAGTGATATAACGACCAACTTAAGTTTTATAAAATTTTAAAACGGCCTTTTTCCTAAACATATATTTTGTAACTTATAATTACCACGAGAAATCAACATATATGCATGAGTCATACCCGTTTTTTCTTACCACTTAATTATATATGTATACTATAAATACTGTTTCACATTTTCCCGACAACGCTCAATAATCAACGATTATTTTCCGTCCTCGCCTTCGTATACTTGTTTAGCAAGTACTTTTCATCATATACACTTAACGTTACTATTTGTGATTATTTCCCCACACCTCGTCTTTCGGCTATTTTCGAACCAAGGACATTTCGTCTTCGATATCTTATTCATTGTATACTTATACACTTCCAAGAGCCAATACACTCAAACATTTAGAAAACTATTTTCAAACTTAAATGTTGCCACACAAGCAACAATAAACACAACACATTGAAACTTTTAAGTTTGATTAAACTTCTTTGAGTCTTAAACTTAAGCTATGAACTAAATCATGCCTTACTAATCTAGATCGCGTGTTGGTGCCGAACACTATCTGATTGATTACACTATCTGCTATTTTCTAAGGTGAGTTTATAACCCCACTTTTCTTATACTTGTTTTACAACTATGAGGTGAGAAACATGCAAAACGTTTTCTAGACCACAATATTATTTGCTCAAAACTATTGCGTAGTTAGCCTAAGCCCCTGAACCCACTGTTATGCCCACCTTCATGAACCGTTAATTCCCGATGGGAAGCGCGATTGATATAAATAGATCTATTGGGATGACTCCCCCATTCGGTTGGCCAGACGGGTCAATGCGGGCGTATACCAAGTTGGACTACGAGTGTATTGGGTTAAACACTCGCTATAGGCCCCTGATTATTATTTATGTGCTACATTGTGGCGCACTGAACTGTCGAGCTTCGGTTGCATGAACTTAGTGCTACGCGATAGACTATTTTGTATGACATTATATGTGTTGTAATGCTCGTACACAAAACTATTGGTCCAAACTTATTACTTTACTGCTAAACCTATGAACTCACCAGCTTTTTGCTGACTTTTAGCATGTTTTTCTTAGGTGTTTAATCTGCTTGATTGTTGCAAGGTATTGGCATGGCAAGGATCATAGACTATCTTCTGAAGTGTTTTTACACATAACTATGACTTGTTTGTATGGGGCAACTAAACTTATGGCCTTATTTTCTGAACTTGAAACTTTATTGTAAACTCTATTTAACTTGGATGAATGTGTATTCCGTTCTTTATTATCTTGTGTTGTGATTACCAATTTAGTAGCACCCCATAATGTCACAACCCACTAACTTCCCCTTAGGTTAGGAATGCCTTATTAACTTAACTTAGGCCCTCACTAGCACACTAGGATTAGAAATGCCTTATTAACTTAACTTAGGCCCTTATTAGAGCACACTAGGATTAGAAATACCTCTAGGATTTTCCCGAGCTAAATTTTTGCTTTAATATATTATTATAACCTTCAGACAAGCTCACGTATCCATCTATGCCAACCACTACTATGTTTACTTAAGGTAAACATCCCGGTATGTCAAGTCAAGGTAATAAACATATTTTTACTAAGAAAACTAGTACTATCATAATTCATACCCTATACTTGCTAGAAAACCCTAAATGCACCTATGTGTTTCCGGTTAGTTTTAAAACCCTAACTGCTTATCTGAACTTACATGAAAAGTGCTTAGGACTTATATATAAGTTATAATAGTTACCTTAGGATATATTAGAACCCTTAGGACATTGTACAACCCCTAGGACTTAGGTACAAATCATATAAGTACAAAACCCAAATTAGGTCATAACTTCTTGAAACTAGGTCTAAATTATCCTAAATCTTTACCATAAGCTACCATCACTTAGTATAAGCTACTAATAGTTACTAAACATCATTAGGACCTTAAATAAGACACTAAAACATAGATAAAACCTTAAGCTTTTACTAAACAAAACTTGAATAAAAATTGACCTAAACACCTAAACCATGCTACTTAAGTACCTTAAAATTAATAAGCAACCAACCTAGCACCTCCCTAATACTCAGCTAGCACCCTAGCACCTCCAAGCACCCAAGATAGGAGGTGCATCACCTCCTTGTCACCCCTTTCTTCTTAACCGCCTCCCTCGGCTTCTTTACACCACAACCGGCCTAAGCTCAGCCCCCTAGCTACTATATCCCGTCCTCATCACCCTCTAGACCTGCCACACCATCACCTAGCCTTTCTTACTCCCCATCCTCCTCTGTGACACCTACACCCTGTTTTCACCCTAACCGCCTCTACGCGGGCTATAAATACCCAAGCCTCCTCTCCATTCTTCTTCACACCTCTCCTTCTCTTCTCTACCTTACATTTCTGTAGTCTAAGATCATTATAAGCCATAGGAAACAGGTAACGAAGCTTTGGTTAAGTTGTGTTGTGGTTTGAAGTCGAGCGAGGCCTAGAAACCCTCGTTCAGCCCTCCCCCGACCTAGGTAACCCTTAATTTATGTATAAATAGTTTTAGAATAGACCTAGATACTTAGTATAAGACTTAGAGACCCCATGATAGCCATTAGATTGCCTTGCATGCATGTTTTCTTTCGTAGCCCTAGTTATAAGTCGAATTGCATGCTTATGTGTTACATAGCTTATTTACTTGATATAATCTGAATTATGTGGCTTATTTGAACTTATATGAGTTAGTTATAAGCTTAGAAACTAGATTGCCATGCTAGAATAAGAATTATACACATTTAGGACTAGTTTTGCAAAATATTACATGCATAGGGGTATATATTGTAAATTCTTGAAACTATAAAGTCTAGGGACTATTTTTGACATTTCCTAGAAGATAATAGTGTAAGGACTAGATTTGCAATATATTAAAGCCTTAAAATAAACTATTAAAACAAATATTAAACTAAAAGGACTAAAACTGTAAATATTATAAATATAAGGGTAAATAGAGTAAATACTAAAAATTAGTATAATTTAGGAACTATATATATCATTTCTTTAAAATATATTAGTATAGGGACTAAATATGCAATAGTTAGAAAGTTATATGCTTATTTGCTATAAGTTTATAAGTTTAGGGTAGAAAATGTAAATATATATATATATATATATATATATATATATATATATATATATATATATATATATATATATATATATATATATATATATATATATATATATAAGGGGTAAAAACGGACTATTTTCATAAAAGTATAAAATCCTATTTAAGTTAAAAGCATAACACAATACTAGAGAGCTTCATGCGAGGAGTATTATGTGGATATTTCATTTTGACGAGTTTTTTGGGTTTACGAATTAAAGTGCCCTGACTCCTCGAACGATTATTGCATATACTTCTGAGATATGATGGCCTGAACGGTGTTATGTTATAACTAAACCCTAATAACAACATAACTCAATAATAGGGAGCTTTGTGTGAGGAGTATTAACTTCTGATTTATGATGGCCCGAATGGTATTATGCTGATCACATAATACAATAGTAGGGAGCTTCATGTGAGGAGTCATATACTTCTGAATTACAATGGCCCGAACGGTGTTATGTTATATATAAAAACCTAATAGTAATTAGTTAAGAAAACCTAGACTAAGACTTGACATACGCACACCCACACTACCCGAGGATACGTGAGTGAATTGTCTAAACCCCTACTTTAATTATCTAAAGACTCAGGTGAGTTTTCATAGCCTCACACCTTTTATATCCTTTCTAAATGTTTTACAAACCCTGTGAGGGGGATACATGCTTTAAAACCAAATACAAGTCTTTTCTCTGGTTATTGCACGAGCAAAATAACTGCCATCATTACATAACCAAAATTCATGAATCTAATCGTTTGGGATATTTTACCCACGCGAACGCGAATATAGTTGATAGATCTATTGGAGTTTGACAACTCCCGTTGGTATTAACACCCCACTAGGTGGTACCAATAAGTACTATATTTGAACCCACTGAAGGTTTAACTTTGGCAAGTTATCATTCCCATTCCCTCACGGTTTGGTCTACAGACCCCATGACCCGGATCGTTAACGTGTGGTTCATGAGCTTAGTGAAATATACCTTCTAACACTAACACTTTTCCATACATAGGGTTTAAGCTGAACCCTGTGGAACTTGTATTTATACTTTAACTTTTTAAACCTGTGACTCTCACTCAACATACGTGTTGACTTTTAAGCATATTATCCTAGGTAATTAGGCACTATAGGAACCCTGGCACGGAGAACCACTGGACATGAGGACGTCCAGAATAGTTATCATTCATCAGTTTTGTGTCATAAAACGTATCTTAGGGACCTCTCTTTTGGTAAAAGTACATCTTTTACTTTAAAAACTCTGATGAATAAATGAATGATAACACCTTTTTCAAAAACGTCTCTTTTCGAGTCATTTTCTATTATCTTGTCTTTGTTTCCATGAGTAATACCCCAAACACTTTATCCGTTGCGATCAGTGAAAAATGGGGGTGTTACACATAACCTGTATGCTTCCGCGACTATCAAATTTGGGGGTGTTACAGATTGGTATTAGAGCTTAAGGTTATAGAAAACTAGGTACATATAAACCCTAAATTATAACCGTTTTTTTTTACATAAACAAGTCCCTATGACCGACACTTGCCTGCCTGCCTTACTTACCAATTACTCGTTGTTTACTTATTTTACCTACGCATTACATTTGTTTGGTCGATTTTAACTTACTATAAATATCCTATAAGTAATTCTACATACTTACACACTTATACTCTAATTGTCACAAACCATGCCATCATTCGACGTCACCGAAGACATTTTGCGCACTAGCACTTCACCACCTCCTCATATCACACCAGACTCAGACGACCCTTACATGATGGCACTTCGGGCCTCTAATGCCCCCATTCCTAACACCACTGAGCCTGTGTCTGCTTCATCACTGCCTATTCAGCCTACATCAACCACAGTTACTGAGCTTGTTATACAGTCCACTCCCTCTACTCAGACTATTCCTATCCGTCGTACAGCCCGCATACGTGTCCGAGGACGCCGAATGCGGTACTCAGACTTACCATCCCTGTTGACATAAATAATGTCTTAAAACATTGTTAGCATATTAACAATGTCTCTATGTTTTGATAATTACAAAGCATAAACTCATTAATCTAAAACTTATGACGTAAACAAGTTTTTAGTGCTTAATATTTGTCTTTGCTTCCATATCACTTAAGGTATGAATAAACAAAGGGTTTATTACATTTCATGATCAAAGGAAATTTTTCTAATTACTAGAATTTTTATAAAATGTATTAAACATCTTATATCTTTTACAAAATTACTTTTGGAATTAAAAGAATATGTTTAATTCATTATAAATATATGATTTCAAATTTCCAACCAAAAATGGCAAATTCTATCCAGAAAAATATTCCCCACTAAAAGACAAGAAAAAACAACGTTCTGAAGGGGCGGCCCCCTTAATTCCTTAGGCGGCCCCCTTAATCATTAAGGGGACCGGCCACTAATTAAGGGGACCGACCACGCTCCAGAACAGTGTTTTTCTCCCCTATAAATACTGGATCAGTTCACACTTTTTCCTCACCTTTTGCACTTCTAAACTTTCTGATCTAGATCCAAATCTCCATTCTCTTATCCTTTGATCATAAGTGTATAATTCTTTGTTTCAAAGTGTTCCAACCTTCATCCTCTCAAGTGCAAGAGAAGAATACTTCTATCCCTCAAGACAAGAAGTATTACAACTTGTTGTGATCTCCACATCCAAGTTGTTGGTGCATCATCAAAGATCATTTACATTATTCTTTGTGAAGATTGTTGTGAATATTTGATTGTAGATAGTTGTGTTAGATATAGATTGTGTGATTAGTTAGTAGCTTGGTGTGAAGAAGAAAAGCTAGGTACTAGATTAGTGTGAAGAAGATAGGTGTGGAGTAGTTAGTTGTGAAGTAGATTGATTTGAAGAAGTTGTGTAGAAGTTGTGACTTAGGTGTGACGAAGTTGTGGTGTGAAAAGTGGTGTGTAAATTGGTGTGTACGGTTTTCTCCGCCATAAGGGAGCTTGTTGATATAGTGAAGAAAACTCTCGAGTTAGGTGCTCGGGGAGTGGAGTAGGGCAAGGAAGGTGTCCTTGTAGCCGAACCACTATAAATCTCTTGTCTCGCGGTTTGATCATTCCATCTCATACTCATTTCATTACTTATCATTGTAATATATTGTGTAGTGTTAATTGTTTATATTGTACAAGACTTGAGATCACATATTGTCGAATCTAAGTTTTTAAAAGCTAAGTAAACTCTAAAACTATTTTTATAACGAATTAAAAAGACGTAAAACTATTCAACCCCCCTTCTAGTTTTCCACAATTGGTATCAAGAGCCACGTCTAGCAAGATTTTTAAAATATATTGTATTTTAAAACTTGTAACGATCTATGGAATCTGAAAAATATTTAGAAGGGCAATCTATGCAAAGACCACCACTATTTGAAAGTGATGGATTTTTATATTGGAAAAATAGATTCGAAACGTATGTGAAATCAAAAGATCTTGATCTTTGGCATATTATTACCTTTGGTGATTTTCCTCCTATTCAATATAATGTTGAAACTAAAATGAATGAAATTGTATATTTTGAAGAACAAAATGATGATTTGAAAAAGAAATTAGCAAAAAATAATGAGGCTAAAATGGTAATTTATAATGCGTTACCACGCAAAGAATATGAAAGAATCTTTATGTGTAAAACCGCCAAAGAAATTTGGGATTCTTTACTAATTACTCACCAAGGTAATAGCCAAGTCAAAGATAATAAAATAGATCTTCTTGTACAACAATATGAACAATTTACGATTCCTGAAGAGAAATCAATTGATAATGCTTTTGCTAAGTTTAACACTATCATCACAAGTTTAAAAGCACTTGATGAGACATTTTCTAGTAAAAATTGTGTTAGGAAATTTCTTAGGGCATTGCATCCAAAATGGCGAGCTAAGGTCACGGCAATTGAAGAATCAAAGAACTTGATGACGTTATCATTAGATGAACTAATTGGCAACTTGAAGGTTCATGAAAAAATCATAAGAAGAGATTCGGAAACGGTCAAAGTCAAGAAAGAACAAACCAAATCCATTGCTCTAAAAGCCAAAAAGGAACCTAGTGATGATGATGATTCAAGTGACGAAAGTGAAGACGAAGAATATGCAATGGCCGTAAGAGAATTCAAGAAGTTCTTCAAGAGACGAGGAAGATTCACTAGATCGTCACGAGACGAAAGAAAAGCATTCCAAAGGAATAGAAGTGACAACTACGGGAAAAGAAAGTGTTTTAGATGTGGAAGTCCAAATCATCTCATTGGCGAATGTCTAAAGCCACCGGGTTATGAAAATCAAGGTGCTTTTGTTAGTGGAACATGGAGTGATAGTGACAAAGAAGAAGTTGAAAAGCTAAGAGACGAAAAGTGTTTTATGGCAAAAGAAACCGACAAAATATGTTTAGGAATTGACTTGGAACCTGACGAATGGATCAAAGATAGCGGATGTTCGAGGCACATGACGGGGAACCGCAAGTTATTCTCTACATATAAGGCATACAATGGAGGTAACGTTATTTTCAGTAGTGACTTACGTGGAAAAATCATTGGCAAAGGTACGATTTCTCAAGACTTACTTACTATTGAAAATGTAGAGCATGTAGATAAATTAACATATAACTTGCTTAGTGTAGGACAAATATGCGATAATAAATGTAGAGTCACATTTACCGAAGAGGATAGCAAAATAGTTAAGAATGGAAAAATTATAGGTAGAGGAATTAGGAAAGGTGGCATATATGTTATGAAACTAGGAAACAAACCTGAGGATAGGATATGCCTAACGACCCTAGATGAAAACTCTACATTGTGGCATAGGAGATTAGGACATGCTAACATGCAACAAATACAATCTTTGGCCTCTAAGGAATTAGTTAGAAATTTGCCTAATCTAAAATATGACAAGCATTTTTGTGATCCATGTAAAATTGGAAAACAAGCTCATGCTAGTCACAAAGCCAAGAATATAGTATCCACTACTATGTGCCTAGAATTATTACATATGGATCTTTTTGGTCCATCCGCTGTGCGGAGCTATGGAGGAAACAAATATACCTTAGTAATAGTAGATGACTACTCACGATACACGTAGACTAGGTTTTTAAGTGACAAAACCCAAGCCTTTGAAAAATTCGAAATATTTAGTAAAATGATTCAAAATAAATTAGGATGCTCAATAGTTGCCATTAGGACGGACCATGGTAGAGAATTTGATATCGAAGTACAATTCGGAAAATATTGCGAGTTAAATGGAATATCTCACAATTTCTCCGCTCCTCGTACTCCTCAATCAAATGGCGTAGTAGAAAGAAAAAATAGGTCACTACAAGAAATGAGTAGAACTATGTTAAATGAACAATCCATCCCACAAAAATTTTGGTCTCACGCCGTAGATACATCAACTTATATTTTAAATAGGGTATCAATTGGAAGAATTCTAGGAAAAACTCCTTATGAGTTATTAAGAGGTAGAAAACCAAACTTAAGCTACTTTAGGATATTTGGAAGTAAATGCTATATTTTAAACACTAAGGACTATCTCACTAAGTTTGATCCAAAATCATATGAAGGAATATTTTTAGGATACTCCCAAAATAGCAAAGCATATATAATACTTAACAAACACTCCATGAAAGTAGATGAATCACTAAATGTAACATTTGATGAAACACCACCACCTCCTAAAACATTACCTTTAGAAGATGATGATTTAGTCGAAGATGAAGCTATTGAGGTTAGTGATATTGTTGTTTTATAGTATAGTTTTTTAAACCGAAGAAATGCTTAGGAAAGTATTTCCCCGGGTCGTGTCCCAACGAAGGTGTGAATGGAATTTCGAATTCCCGTTTCGTGAAATGTGTCGTGAAAGTGGTAAAAAGTGACTTTTATGAAATTACACTAATGAAATAGTAAATGAAGCACAAATAATCAACTAAGCACGTAATTCAAGTAAGGCAACTAGAAACGTAACGTAGAAACGAAAAACGTAAGCTAAAACGGAAAATAAACGTAACCGTATGAAATAAAACGCGAATTTTATGCTACGCTACTCCTACGGACTTGGAAATAATTTTTAAAAGTTAAAAATGATAAAAGAAAATTTTGAGAAAAAGAAAAATATTTTTTTGACTTTTTATTAATTTTTTATGAATTAAAAAAACTAATTAACTAATTAAAAATTAAAAGAAAATACAAATTAAGTGAGAAAAATAAAAATTAAATTTTGAAAATTCTAAAGTAACTAAAAAGTAATTTTAAAACTAAAAACTAATTTTTTTTTTGGCTTTTTGTGTAATTTTTGGGAATTAAAAACTATTAAAACTAATTAAAAACTATTTAAAATTCAAATAAAATTGAAAATAAATGGGAAAAATGCAAAATTAATTTCTAAAATTCTAAAATAAATGAAAATAATTTTAAAAATATTTTTGGATTTTTTTTTTTTTTTGCTTTTTCTGATTTTTTTTGGATTTTTAAGTAATTAAAAAGTATTTATAAATGATTAAAAATGAAAATAAAATAAAAAATAGTAAATGAACTCAGAAAAATTTGAAAATATTACAGAAAATCTAAAATATTAAAATAGTAAATGGGACTAGGAGTTTTGGTTTTTGACTCAGACTCAATGTTATCAAAAAAATTCAAATGTGTTACTTCAGAAACAGATTCTGAAACAACACTCTGTTTCATTCTTAAAGGAAAAATTGTTTCATAAAATTTGACATCTCTGGAATAAAATATTGCTATGTTTTCTAAACTCAAAAGTTTGTAAGCTTTTTTACCACTTGCATAACCAATAAGAACACATTTCTCAGATTTTTCAGAAAACTTATCTGAACTTTTAAAAACTGCAGCAAAACAAAGACACCCAAAACTCCTAAGATGAGACAAACTAGGTTCCTTACCATACACAAGAGAAAAAGGAGATTTTCCATTCAAAACAGAGGAAGGAAACCTGTTGATCAAATAAGTAGCAGTTAACACACATTCAGACCAGAAAACAAGAGGAATCCCCCCCTGAAACATAAGACTTCTAGCTACATTTAGCAGATGTCTATGTTTCCTTTCAGCAATGCCATTCTGTTGTGGTGTATATGTGTTGGGTCACTGAATTCCCCAAATCTTCTAACAAGGATTTGAACGTAAAATTCCCTAAGTGTAAACAAGTCACTGAGTGAACAGTAACTCAGTGAGTCACCTTCAGGATGCTAAGACCGAGCCTAAGAAGAAAGGTTCTCCATTCAGTGAGGCGGAACTCAGTGAAGTGTGATCTAAGCCAAGAAGAAGGTGATGGGTTCAGTGAGGATGACAATAACTCACTGAACCCCATGACTCCTCAACAACTTAATTGTACTGAAGACTGATGACATGAAGACTGAAGTTTTGGCGGGACTGGGCGGGAAAGTCTGAGCTGCTTTATTAAAGTGCTTTATCACTTTAATGTCAAACTTTCCCCAAATGGTTAAAACCAGTCTGTCATCAGAAAGTGCCTTTTGGACCTAACTCAATGAAGGTTCCTTGCCAGAAGAATAATATCTTTCAAGATATTGTTAAGGAAGCTTTAGGACCAATGTATATTTAGTTGTTCTATACTTGTGTATAAATAGGAAGCAAATGTGAGGAGTAAAAGTTGACAAGTTTGTGCAATTAATGCAAAGCATTCACAAATCACTTTACTCCTCCAAAGAACAACACAAGCCCCTGAGATAGCTCAGTGGGTAATTTAAGTTGTCACTCAACATAGTTGAGTTTAGTGAGGAGTCCATACCATACTTGTCATTTTCAATCCCAAGTGTTATTCCGCAAACACTTGGGTACGATTCTTTGTGATTAACTTCTAATAAAGAATTAAACGTTGGAAAATATTGTCTCTCATTTTTACGTTACTTTATTGTTAATCATTTTCATACATCTGTGTTCAAGTCATACAACTTG
This sequence comes from Artemisia argyi, assembly GCA_030686995.1. Classification (NCBI taxonomy): domain Eukaryota; kingdom Viridiplantae; phylum Streptophyta; class Magnoliopsida; order Asterales; family Asteraceae; genus Artemisia; species Artemisia argyi. The sequence continues at coordinate 37,836,344 of CM060694.1, forward strand.
GTTACTTTAGCTTTCTAGTTACTGATAACCAAGTAAAAGGGACCAACAATATGCAAAACTTGTTTGATGAATAACACCTTTTTCATTAAAAAACTCATTCATTTTATGATTAACAAACTCAGTCCCATTGTCAGACCTAACCACTTTGATTTTCTTATCAAACTGTGTAGAAACCATGTTGTAAAAAGAAACCAACATATCAAAGACTTCATCTTTTCTTTTCAACATATACACCCAAACAGACCTAGTAAAGTCATCCACAACAGTCAAAAAATATCTATAACCTTCTCTGCTAATCACTTTATAAGGCCCCCACACATCTAAATGAATGAGATCCCCAAGAAATTTTGATTTATATTCACTTATAGGAAAAGGGTCCCTTGTTTGTTTTGCCTTATGACAAACTTCACAAGGGCCATTATGATCAACATTATTTAAATTCAAAGAACTTTTAAGCAATTTTAAAACCTGATTAGCAGGATGGCCTAACCTATTGTGCCAGACTTCCTTACAAACAAAACAACAGATAAACTCACTTTTAACCATATTAACAGAAGCATCAGCAGTCTTATCAAACAAGTATAAACCCCCATATTCACTACCAGTCCCCAGCACATTCTGCTGACTCAAATCCTGAATATAACATTTAGTTTCATCAAAACCAATCCTTAATTTGCTATCTTTAATCATTTTATTAACAGACATCAAACTAACACAATACTCAGGAACAACCAACACATCAAATAACACAACATTACTATTAAGTTTCAAATTTCCAACATGAGTAACTTTAGCTAAAGTCCCATTAGGGTGACCAACAGTAAGACTTAAGTCAGAAATATCAACCAAATTAAACATGTTCAAAGCAGAATTAGTCAAATGTTGATTAGCCCCTGAATCAATTATCCATCCCAAATGATAACTAACTCCATTAAGTTTCAGATTAGCACAAAAGAAATGACAAAAGTTTTGATTAAAGAAAACACTTCCATTAAAGAAGGAACAAGAGGCAGTACCTGCCATATTAGACTGAGCAGATGTACCAGGTTTATCATTAATAAGACTCATGAGCTTCAAAACCTGTTCATTACTAAGAGACATATTACCAATAGTAGTTTTAGCTACATTAGACTGAGTAGAGGTGTTTTTAAAATCATTACTCTTGTTAAAACCATTTGCAGGTTTAAGATTAGGATTTCTTTTAAAACCAGGTGGATACCCAATAATCTCAAAACACCTCTCTATAGTATGCCCCTTTAATCCACAATGAGAACACAACAAACTATCATAATTCCCTCTGTTATTAGCAGCATTATTATTATTACCAGTTTTTCTTTTCCAATTAGAATTTTTATTATCAAAAGTCCTAGAAACAAAAGCAGAAACTTGAGGTTTTTCAGTTTTAACAGAAGTAGTAGGAATCACTCTATGAGATTCTTCCCTAGAAATTATGACAAAAGCATCCTTGACCTCAGGAAGGATTTCCCTAGTCAAAAGACTTCTCCTTATGGGTTGATAAATGTCATCAAGACCCATAAGAAATTGCATTAATTTCAACAGTTTCCCATGGTTTTGAAGTTCAAGCCTAGCTTCACAAGTACAATCAGGCAACTTAGTAAGAATATCAAACTCTCTCCATAATGAATTCAACTTATGATAATACTCAGAAACAGGCAATCCACCTTGTTTAAAACAATTAATCTTTTGAAGCAAGTTAAACACAACAGAACCATCAATTCTATCATAAGTATCCTTCAAATCTTTCCAAACCACAGAAGCATTATCAGAAAACACATGACCAAGATACACATCTTGAGACAAAGAAGTTAAAATCCAATTCAACACAACAGCATTACACCTATACCATTGTGCTTCTAACAAAGGACTAGCAGCATAATCAGCCCTAGTACAACTACCATCCAGAAAACCCATTTTGTTCTTAATTTGAATAGCTAATTTAATAGCACTTGCCCAAATTCTATAATTCTCAACACCAGCTAACTTAATAGTAACAATAGAAGCACAATTAGAGTCATTAGGATGAAGATGCAGAGGATTACTCTGATCTAAACTACTTATCATAATAGCCATAGTGAAAAAACAGGAACAAACAAGCAGACAATAACAAGAAACAGTAAATCAACCAAGAAACCAACAATAACCAACTAACAGAAATAACAAACTTAATACTAAACAATATCCAAACCAAACTCACACCCAAGAAATTCCAATTATCCAGCAGAGTAGACTGGGGCAGACCAGAGCAGGTTTTCGTACCAATCAAGTTGGCAGGTCAAGGAGTTAATCTGCCCATTTGCACCTACTCTTACTAAAACAATGGATTCTTAAAAGAAGAAACCAACTTACAGTGCAAAAATGGCCAAGAAGGCAGCGGAAGACAGAACAACAGCTCTAGATTCACTTAGTCTAGAGCTATTGTAACCAAGAATCAAGCCCAAACCACAGAGCCACCAGATCAACAAGAAACCCCAAATAACCAATAAGGGTTTCAACAATACAATGCCAAACACCACAATAAACCGTCAATTCTTCAAAGAATCACTTCCAAACACCCTTAATCAACCAGTAACCAAAAACCCCCAAAAATTAGGGTTTCAAGAAAAAAACCCTAAATCTTAAAATTGAAGCCTAAACAAACCGATTAACCCAAGAAACCACAAGATCCAACACAGAAATCGTTGAATCAACACAAACCCTAAAACCAAGAACCACCAAGAAGTCAACCGATTAAAACCTAGAGCTCTGATACCATGTTAAAATGGCACAGAAACAACTATGTAATCACCCAACCAACCACCCATTGGTGATCTTTCTTTATTACAACTATAAACACTGAAGACTTGTCCCCAAACGGATGCAAGCCAGTACAATACAAGAATCAAAGATAGATTCTCCTCCTAATGAGTGCAATCAGATACAATCAACTCACACACTATCACCAAACTAAACCAAACCTAAAAACCTGTAGATCAAGATGATCTACTAAACAAACTATGAAAGAAACCCAGAAACTATAAGAGTAACAATACAACTTTGAGAGATTTGACTGCGTGTTTTTATTGTGAGAGATAAAAAGCTGAATAATGAAACCCTAGCTCCGGATAAGAGCTTATATACACACATGTTACACTTTGCACCCTGCACAAACACAAACAATACAAATACAACTCAAAGTAATATTAGTTATATAAAAGTTACCAAACAAACCCTGAAGTTTCATAAGTTTGAAAGAGTATTTATTTCAACAGATGAGCAAGGTACCGGTCCCGTATCGATCCTATACCGAATTAGTGATACCGATTTTTTTCTGAGCAAAAATTAGTGTTACCGGTACCGTACCGAACGAGATTCAGATACCGGTACGGGAAATCGGGTTTTCCCCGTTTTTTTTGGGAATTTACCGATTTGGTACCGGTCTCATACCGAATTAGTGGTCCCGATTTTTTTCACCTTATTTCGTAGTCCCGGTACCATACCGTATATCGAGAATCGGTACGGTTCCGGTTCAGTTTCGGTTTCGGTTCAATTTCAGGATTCGGGTCGAAATGCTTATCCCTACTTTCATTTTTAGTCGTATATAATACACATATTTTTTGGAGGCGCAAGGGGGTAGCTGTCCATCATGCCCCTGTTGGCTCCACCCCTGCTGGTGGTACAAGAGGTGGCGGTGGAATGGTGTTGCAAGTGGCTGCACATGATGTTGATGGCGTTGATGTGGTTATTGATTGTTGTGGGTTTTGTGAGTTTTGATGTTTATCATGTTTATAAACTTGGTATAAAGAAAAGAATCAAAGTTTCTTTATTGAATGGTTATGATTATGGGCTCAACTTTTTTTTTCTAATTTATTTCTTAGAGAATTTCATCAATATTCTTAGAAATTTTTGAAATTGAATTACTATCCGTACAAATATAAATATTACATCAATAACCTTTCAAACATTAAAATTACACATATTTACCCAATTTAACATTTTAATCAAATTTTACTACACCGATATTAATTAATAATACATATTACCATTTTACCCTTCTTCCTCTTTCATTCCAACTCGCAATCATCAACATCAATAGGGATTTTTGTTCACCACCTTAAAAAAGAACAATACAACAAGATATTATTAGTTTCAGAAATAGAATTAAACATTCCTTGCCTTTAATGTTTTGAAAAGTCCTGAACTCGTTTTGAATTTGAAAGGAGATTTGAAAATTTGACATTTGCCTTTGCTGAACATGACTTTAAAAAAATTTCAACTTGGTCACCAAAAATCTTGAGTGCGTTGTAACATTAATAAATTGGGCTTGTTTATCCCAAATAAAGAATTAAAAAAACCTCACAAAAGTACGAACCTTTTTGGAACCCATAATTAACCTCTATATTAGGTGACAAAAAGAAGAAAATGAGATTATCAAATTATATGAGTTGAAATTACGTTGCATATCATTGATAAAAGCATCAGACGAGTTTGTTTCATTTTGGAAGAAGGGTAATATTGTACTTTTACTTGTTTATTAATATTTGGACTATATTTTTGAATATTAAAACTAACTTATCATTGTCAAATTATATATTTGGATATAAATGAGTATTTTGTGAGGTTTAAAAAAAGATGTTAATGTAATTAGAAATTTTGCAAGGATACTAACGTAATATTGAGTTTTGTAAGGACATTGATGAAATTGCCCATTATATTTTTAGGTTTGAATTTGTACGGTAGTTTTGATGATTTACTTTTGAATGATGAATGGGTTTGATGGAAACTTTAGAATGAGGATTGGTATTAAGTATGTACATCTATAATAGTATTAATTTGTGTATTTTTTTTTATTTTTTTATTTTATTTTTTTTATTTTGTGTTGTTAGTAAAAAGGAAAAAAGAAAAGAAAAAACTATGAATATAATAAGATGTTGAAGATGATGTGTAATTAACAAAATTGCGCTCGTGTGATATACATGTGACATAAAACTGGATGCTAACGGACGTTTGTATAAAAGACTGCTGACGTAAAGAAATGAAGACGTTGATCAATATTAACTTCATTTCAAAATTCCCTTCATTTCACATATGTTGATGTCGATAACCGAAAGAAATTGATGTTAATATTAACATGTAATTGTCACACTTAAGCTGATGCTAATGGCTCGGTTGCCACCCCCAACCGAATACTTGACCGCGTTATCCCTATTAGCCCAACCGAACCTCAACCGGTCACCTCTCAACCTTTCAAAAGTTATGGTTGGCTGCTAACAAAAAGTTTCAATTTTTTTTTTTTTTTTTTTTTTTTTTTTAGTCGCCTTATTAGCAAATTGTAGTTGGGTATTGTTTTAGAGAGAGAAAGCTGATGTGACAGAGGTAACCACAACATTTACGGTTACCATTATGATCGACCTTAGATTCTACTTTTATAATGAACGCATGGATTCTCTTGAAGTGTGTTTACAAAGTTTGTTTTTTATTTCCGTACGTTTTGCAATCAAACCAATTTATATTACTCTTGTTAATCCTATTACAAAATTAAAACACAAACTCCACAAAATTTTAACCTGACTGGACGTAAAACCGCTAAAGTAACTAAACTCTTTGTTGTTTATGTGTCGTATGTGGGGTGATAGGGTATCCTGATAGCAATTAGAAGTCACGAGTATGAACGCTTTCAGATCGATTAAATTGGAGTGGATACCAATTAACGACCGGATAAAATCTAATTGATTCAAGTTTGTGTATATTGTTCTGTTTCTGTAAAAACCGAAGTGTTTCTTCTTCCTTCTGTTTCTGTATATTCCACTAGAAACGGGATTTAGGGTTAACTGCCGCCCCTTGGACCCTGCTTCTCTCAGGGGCGTTGCCCCCGAACCCCCACCAAGGGGGCTACCACCCCCTTGGAACCCCCGTTAGTCCAGTTAATATTCATATAAGTGTCGACCCTTATATGCATATTAAACTCAATCTATTTTACACTAAAATACCAACACTCCTTGGTTTGGTTTCACCTATGTTTTTTAGTGATTGATATATTTCCACATGTTACATATGTGGTATAACAAGGACAATGTAGTACTTTCACATCTTTAAGTCCAAAGATATTTAAAAGTCATGACGAGGGAATATGTGGTAACAGTTTTTTCACGTAAAATCATATACAAAACTTTCACAACTCAATCACTCACAAAACTGAAATTTCAACACTTTACTTCTGTTCATAGATCACCTCAAATTTGAACTAGATTAATGGCAGAATTCACCGCTTTACATAGCTTGAAACCGATCTTCATGGTTGATGAAATGTCACAAAAATTTGAGCCAAAAGACGTGATGGGACTAAGATCACGTAAGATCACGAGGTTAAGTAGTTATAACTGCAATAAAATCACTAGAAATACCCGTGTTTTTTCCTCGGCTTCTAGTCGTAGGTCGAAAAGTGTGGATGAAAATGAAACGAATGCGATCCTTGATCAAGAAGCTATTTATGATGGTTTGTTGGGTGATCCTGATTATGAAAGTGATGATTTGTCTTGTTTTCGCGGTTTGATTTTGGATATTTCGTACAGGTTTGTGATTTGTGATTTTTTTTACTTACTCTTAGTAAGATTTAATTGTGACTTAAGGATGTCCAAATTAGTCAAATTACACACTTTTTTGAGATTTTTCTAATTATACTAATCAGTAATCCTCGATATATAGTTAGTATAATTAATTAAGCATGAAAATATAGTTTGTTAATGATTGTTTATTTCCAACTATATATGTTTAGCTAAAACTGTTATTTTTATTATTTAGCTAAAACGATTGATGCTAGTAAGAGTGCCTCTAATCAAGAGCTATGGCCCTCGTCTGGTGATATCGAGTCCATCCACATGAACTTATCCATCGGATCACCTAGTCCATAACTTAATATATTATAGGGAAATGAGGTTTATGTGTATTCATTAACACGGGAGAAGATTGAGTGAGTCCAACAATCATATTAACCTATTATACGATGTTAAAAGAGTTAGCGAATATATTATGATGAAGTCTATACCATTTTACATGTAAGTTTGTATAGAATAATAATGTGGCATGACTTGACAGTAAAATTAATCCTTAACGGTGGAGATGATAAAAAAATAACGGCCTAAATATAGGCATGAAAAACAGAACATAATGTATAACCAAACATAAGTAATTAAGTATAGATATTCAAGCCAAGTCGGGCTAAATGCCTAATGAAGGCTTTTGGAGTTTTGGGCGTAGGGCGGGTCAAACAGGCGTAAGCAATATGCGCCAACAGTGTAACACGTCTAATAAATCAAAGCGGATCAAAAGTTGTTGCTGTTTTAAGATGTTCAATTTGTCGTGTAATAAAACTAAAATTACATACAGTGATACACAGCAGTTTAAGATGTGTTATTTTGTTATTGGAACTGTCTTATAAATTAACTGTTCTTATGCATATGCATTGTTGTTTAAGTAACTGTTTAATATAACTCTATCTGTGATTCTGTTCTTCATTATTTGAGACTATACATGTTTGAACTTTGAAGTACCACCAATGACTGTATCTTATTGTGGTTGTTGTGTTAGACCTATAAATGTCGTCTGCTGGAAACGTGCCATTTGTTTGGAATTCATGGAAAAGGTTAGACATGTGACACTGATAATTATCTCGAGTTCATAGACTAAGTTGTCTCTAAAGTCTGTGAACTAATGGTAATACAGGCGGATGTTCTTGAATATTATGATCAAACTGTGAACTCACCCAATGGATCCTTTTACATACCAGCTGTTTTAAGGGTAAATACTTTTCATACCACCATATTTGTTAGTTCCTATATCTGTCTTGATGAATGATCAATGTGTATATATATGGTCTCTCAGGTTCCACATTTGCTTCAAGTTGTTAAGAGAAGAAGAACAATAAGTACACTTAGTCGAAAGAACATATTGGCGCGTGACAATTTTTCTTGCCAGTGAGTACTTTGCTAAATGATGTTTATCAGTATCACAAAGCTTATAAGTTAAATAACATATTCGTTAGTATAACTTGGAATAGAATTGCACATTAAAGTATGACTTGGAATCTTAATGCAACAAATTCAAGAAGCTGCAAATAAGTACTAACCGTGTTCAAGTAATATCCAAATGCAATTTGTAGCCTGAAGTCTGAACTGTTATTTCTATAATCGACAGGTATTGTTCTTCTCCTGTGAATTTAACTATTGACCATGTGTTACCTTTGTCGCGAGGCGGGGAATGGAAATGGGATAATCTGGTAAGGACAATTTCATATGGTGATCTAAGATCATTTTAAAGAAATGCTGATGCAATTAATCTCCTTTCACAGGTTACGGCTTGTTTAAGTTGCAACTCTAAGAAAGGTCATAAAACACCCGAGGAAGCAAACATGAAGTTGCATAAGGCCCCAAAGGTATTCTTTAGGTTTTTTAATATGGACTCGTTTTGAATTTAATGCATTTTGTGACAATATGTTATGGTACTTGATTACGGGGATGTTTGTGATTTGCTTGATTGAAATTTCTAATAATTAAGCAACGACTTGTTTATGTCGGGGTTTATTTACTATAAAATAAACCGATGAAGTGCTTTGCTAAAAAAAAATAAGTAGATAAGCACATAAATCATTTCCCTTTTATAATCTCTATACTACATGCTAACTAGTAATAACGGTATGAACTTGGTACTGCAGGCTCCAAAAGACTATGATATAATTGCAATACCTTTAACAAACACTGCAATAAAGATGCTGAAAATGAGAAAGGGGACCCCGGAAGAGTGGATTCAGTACTTGGGAGGTCCATCTCCTTGACATTAATTTGGTTGTGATTTGTACATGTTCATAATTCAACCAAACCTTAAACTTATTTAATGGCTGATTGGCTGATATACGAGCCTAACCCGGCCTGTCCTTGAAGATATATTGTATATAGAATTAACTTGAAGTTCTGTATTTCTATGTAGGACATGATTTTACATTTTTTAAGTACATATGTAGAAACTTCATGCCGTATGTTAATAAACGAATGTATATAAGCTTCTCCGTTATGATTTTTGCTTTTGAATTTAGTGATAACTGCGGGGTACGCTATGTATTTTCACTTTGTTACCAATCCATCCCTACTTACTGCATTTATAGCCAAACGATGTAACATACTTAAAACTTTTTTTACCAAACAACACAATTTTTAACCAAACAAGGCAACATACTTAAATATCGGTACCAGGTGGCATATACTGAGACTGTTAATGAAGTGAAAGTATATTGGGTTCCTCGGCATTTTCCTTTGAAGTTTACATAAGTGCCGACACGTGATAGATATTGATGCATATCTAACATTAATCTAACAAATGGTGTGATATCATTTCCTTTGACCGCCTATGTAGCTGTCTTAAGGTTCACAACAGACATGAACCATGGCTCATAAATATGGACCATCATGGTTTAGATCAACTAACCAACAGGTGTTATCTTTCAGTGACCAAATATGGTCCGTGAACCAACTACGCTTTTGTAATTCAAAAATTTTACAAAAGACTAGTTGGTTCACGGAACACATTTTGTGATTCTTAAATTAAAGTGTTCTTATAAACTAACTTGAGTACAAACTTTTAGATAGAAAACTCAGTCTCTTACTATCATTTACACATTTTAGCGACTGCGAATAAAATGTTGATTTTGGTTGTCTTCTTTTCATCATCAGCAGCAATAATTGATGAAAGTAACAGTTGATGATGGTGTCCCAGTGCCATTATTTTTATGGAGGTACAACCCATACGCATGCTTTGAGCCTGGTCTCTAGTAAGGTATTAAACTATTTTTATGGAGCTCACTCATTTTTGGCATAGGTATTAAACTATTACATACACTACAGTAGTTATATACTAGATGAATACTCGTGCATAACGACAATGTATAGCGGCAAATAATTATACTTGCAAACTTGCGGTTGGGTTCAATACGTAGTCATTGCAAGACAAGACAAAAAAAAAAAAAAAAAAAAAAAAAAAAAAAAAAAACTATGAGTTAGAACGAAAAATGATACAGTAAAAGTTTAAGGATTAAAAATATTACTAGTAAAACTATTAATTTAATGGTAGATGTTGTTACTACTTTTAATCAAATGTATATTAGTAATTGAACTTTATTTATTTTTTAAGTTTTTTGGTTTAAGAAAAAAAATGTTTTTTCTTTATATACAATATAGATATAACTTTTAATTACTCGTTTTATATGGAGTATAAGTTATTTCATACTGGTCGTGAAATTAGTCGGTGAGTTCAACCAAATGGTTTAAACCTGCAAATTACTTTGACACTGTACATCAACATTTCGACAAACTTTGTTTCAAATAGGGTAGTTCGAAACCACAAAATTGATTTAAAACAATATATTAAACTCGAGACAAACTCACATTCAAAGTATTAATTAATATAATAAAAATATGATTGTGACATATGTTTCCAAATAATAAAAAAGTATTGACCACGAGATAAATAAAAATGAAGACCGAAATGAAAATGTCGGTAACATTCCAATCACGAAATGAAATCATACGTGTGTACAATACATGTATACTTCTGTCTTTTTAAAACATGATAGGTTGAGTGACGGACCTATACGTATGCTGGGTGTGGCAGATTTTAATCACGAAGTGTAATTTTTTTTTAAATTATCATTTTTGGTATGTGCAACTTTCGATACTTATGTTATTTTTTATTTTTTTTATTGTGCAATTTTAGTTTAGATGGTGCTAAATTTTGTACGTATAATAGGAAAAAAAAATTATGCAACACTCTCCCGAAATTTTTAGGTACTTCCTTTGATTGACTAAACACGTATAGACAAATTCATAGAGCATACGGAATTTGAAAATCAAACAAAAAGCCTAGGCACTTTAATCATTCATTTTTCTCATAGAATAAGTACAGACCTTACTGGCCATGGTGTAAAAAACTCGTATCATTCACGTTTATCATTCACAATGAGTTGTTCTTTTCACCTTTGTATAAATATCCAAAATGGTTTGAATTTTGTGAAACCAATAAAATCTGTGCATCTAAATGGTCCCTTTGAATTTTGTATGTTTTGCAGTTGGGTGATACTATGGGTACACTCTACCCTCTCTTTTTACCTTTTCTACCCTCTTTTTAGTTACTGTATATAGAACAAGACATTTTTTTTATCATTTTTTGTTTTGTATCTTTTGTTTTTTAATATTTAATCTGTTAAACTTTATATTTTATGTTTTGTATTTTTTTTGCAATTTTGCACAATTTATTAATAAGACAAGAAATGTTCTTTTTCTTGGTATTTTTGTGTTTAACTACTTTTGACTTATCAAATTTTATATTTTATGTTTCTTATTTTTTTTATTCTCAATTTTATAATAAAAACAAAATGATATAAAAATATAGGAGGTACGGTATTACAATCATTTTCGGAAAGGTATGTATAACCAATCCCTAATTTGATGTTTATCCGAATTTAATTTTGTTTTTCTGAAAAATGGTATGTGTTGTGTTTTGTGTCAAAGAAGTGCATTTTGTCACATCCTGAATGAGATTGGTTGTAGACTTGTAGACACGAAAGGTCATTATATTTTAGTTGTTGTTAACTTAAATTATTGTACTGTTTTGTCACTTTTCTTCTCACTATACTATTGGAAACGCTCATTATCCTTAGTATATTATCGTACTTGACAAATACTCTTATTTAGAAGTTAAAACTAGAAGATGTAATCAATATATATAATAATATATGTGTGGCAAGTTATACAACAAATCAAAAGCAAAAAAGTTATTTTCTTCTTTGAGTACGAGAAAATAAGAGCGGTTTCAAGAAAAAAAATTAAAGAAAATATGTTGAAACATAACTTGTAAAAAATGAGTCTATAAATGATCTTAAATTTCTTTTATAAAACTATGGAAATAACTAGTTATAATACCCGCGCACACGCGGATTTTTTAAAATTTTTTTAATCATATATTTTTTATTTATTAAAAAACAAATAATTTAATCTTTGTTTTGCTTGATTTATGATGTTTAATTATAGTTTTTTATTATTAAAGATAATTATTTAAAATTTTTAATCCTATTATTAATTGCATCTTATCTATATTTTTTGTATTTATCTTCTACTTGTCTTATGGATAAATATAAAATATTATCTAATAAGAAAATAATCTTTTTTTAAAATAAAATTATTATCAAATAAGATATGAATCTATTTTTTTAAAATGAAAAATTCTTAATATGGGTTTTGTTTTATTATATAAAAGATTCATTGATGCAATCGAAGAAAAATACAAAGTACAGTAACTTATTTAACAAATTTTGATACTAAAATGACTTTATTAACAAGTTTTGATAATAGAATGATTCTAAAACCATAAAGATAGTACAGTGATTTAATTAAACAAAAACATAAAATACAATAACTTTCTTATGTATTAATTGTTATAAAACTATCAAACTCGAAATTTCGGTGGTGTCTACACTAAATTTGAATATCAAGAAGCACAAAAGAGGAAGATATCAAGAAGTTTTATTGGTTTCTCGTGAAAGATTGTGAAAGAATTATTTGGGGCCTGTTTCGTTTATAAGTGGGATTGTATTCGAATTTAAATTTGGTATGGGATTTGGATTTGAGATGAGATTAGAAGAGAGGAATTTTATTTATTTAAATATATTTTATAATAATAAAAATAAAAAAGATTATTATTTAATTAAAGAAATGAAAATATGTGGACAAGAAAAGAAGAGAGAGTGTTTACTGTTGCAATGTCAGAAAATCCAGGCAAATCTCACCCTTACAGCATGTGGTAAAGTGACGGTGAATTAAAACTTAACTCACTGCCACCTCAGCGTCACCTCAGCTTTTTCCTTTTAACATTAACTCTTGACTTTTCACCCCGGTAACATAACTCACCTTAACTCACCTCCACCCAAAATATTTTCAATTTCAACCCCAATTTTTAACAAATACTTTATTTAAATAAAACATAAACATTTATAAAACACAAATTACATAAAACATCTTATAAAACACAAGAAGCGGGATATTTTTTAATTCAAAATTCAAACAGAAGGCGGAATTAAAACGTAAACATTACATAAACGAAACGATACGGAATTAAAACAACTAAAAATTAAATGTAAACATTACATAATAAAACACGATACGGAAAACAAATAAAACACGATACGGAAATACTTAACATAAAACACCATTACTCATCGTCTCTGTCACATGCATCTGTGTTTCTTAGAACGAACCACACATGTTGATAATATATCCCTCTCCCATAGCGCTCATAATAAATTCGGTTTGCATTGCTGAGACGACAAGAGTCTTCACTTGTATGCATCAACTCTTTGTAAATAGCATTATACCTACAACATTCAGCATTCATTCTACTCCACATAGCCGTAATACTATTTTTATTACGGCTATAAAACGTTTAAGTTGTGATTTGATTTTTAAATCGTAGGGGTTGAATTTGTAATTTTTTCATTTTGGTATTCAAAAAAGGAACTAATATTACAAGGGCCAAAAGTGTTTTTTTTTTTTTTTTTTTTTTTTTAAACGTGCTGCTTAATGCACGTTAAGCACTTAACGTGCCGAGTTAACGTGCATTTGACTTTCACTCGCGGTAAGGTAACTCGGTCCATTTGTGGGGTGCGTTAAAACTTAACGCAGGTGACAAAGTCACCTTACCGAGTGGTCTTAGTGCTAGGATTGAGTTTTTAGGATTGATTTCATTAATTGATACCCAATCACACGTACCAAACTATTTTTTTAGCTCATTCCATTCAAAATAGGCAAATCCCATAAACCAAAATGCACCTTAAAAGGCCACCCAACTCTCCATTTAGAAATATACTGTAAAATACTCTTTGCATATGTGGGTGTGCATATTTTAGATGCAGTATAAATAGTCGTTCCCGGGAGTGAAAATCGATGGCTCGGCCTCTATGGGTGGTGTTATTTCTCTTGTTTTGGTTCGCTGAAATGGCAAGAGGTTTTTCATCCTTTTTGTTGACATGGCAGTTAAAGTTTCGGGTAAGGTCTAGAATATGTTGTTTTTGTTTCATTTCTAGATTGTATTTGTACTTTTAGGGTTTTAGTGTCTTACTAAAAGCTCTTTTATTTATTTATATTTTGTAGTTCAAAAAACATATATACCGGCTCATTCTCAAATAAGTTATTCTTGAAATTTATCTTCAATGCATTAAGTCACTTTTAATTTATCATCAACCAATTGTAAATCTTAACATTAAAAAGATGTTCCAAGGCTCATTTAATGATTGAACAGAAGTTTTTCCACAACAAGGCAACTATAGAATGGGAACATGTCAAACGTAATGTCTTTCCGCAACCAATAAACTTTATATAAAAAAATTAGGAGAAATATAGTTTTATGCTTGATTTATTTAATAGCTAAACTAAGGTTGAATAGAACGACTTTATGAAAATCAACTCCTTGTAGTCAAAAAATTTGTTGTATAATTATTTTACCAGGATAAAAATCTCTTTTACTCAAAAAATTTGTTGTATAATCAACAACTAAAAAGTGTTTGTGGGTAAACACAACTTGCACGCGAGAATCGGTGTGGGTTGTGAAGAACTTGAATCGGCGGATAATGGTGTAGTGGGTTGTGAAGAAGTCGAATTACAACAAAGCCGATACTTAATGTTAAAATATTTTGGTAAAAAAAAAAAAAAAAAAAAAAAAAAAAAAAAAAAAAAAACTGAGTGCTTAGCCAGCAGACACTACCCACCAATTACCATGTATTTGTTTTTACTATGGGTAATGTGTAGATATTTGAAAAAGACATGATGTGGGGTGCTAAAATTTGCTTACATTTCCTTCTGCCGACATAAAATTAGAAAGTAAAGTTTTTGATTTGCTACAATATATATATCTCTCCATAAGTAATATTCTTGCACAACTTTTGTTTTCACAAGACTTTATGGATTTCTGTCCACCGGAGCAACACCTTCTATGCAGCCTTGATGACATACTTTCCGGTCATTCCATGGTACACTTTCTTGTTTCTTTTGTGTTTCATGAATTCACTTTTACCTTTGAGTACAACCAAGTTTTTTCATATGACACCAAAAAAAATATTAACTTGTAAACCATGCAAGGAATGAAGGAGAACTGTAAATTATCTTTGATCTTTAGAATTTTATCTGCTGAAAAAGAGCTTAATAGATTTTACACCAATATCTAGTTTTCAACTTTTTTGGACTAATAATGAAGATATTCACATGCATTTACCATTTTTGTACAAAAGCATGCACCTTGCTAGCTACCACTAAAAACAGCATATTTCCCTTCTTTTTCTTTACTACACTCTATAGCATAAGATACTTTTTTTCAACCCACTTAATAAGTTAATGCAACAAAATATAAATATTTATAAGAAATTAAACAATCATCAAACCCTTAAATGTAAGATGACTATTTTTTTTTTCCAGCATTCATGAAGTACTAACTTGACTTCACTGGGGTGAGTCCTGTAGGGTCTCGGGATACCCATGAACTTTTGTGACGTAGTTTTAATTTGTTTTTATAAAAAAAACTTCAATCTTTTTAATGCATCCGGTCCTTTAAACTTGTACGTGTATTATTGTTTAGTTTATTTTAAGTGCACTTCGTCACTTTGTCTCCTCCTGATTCTCTTTCTTGTACTTCAGGCAACTAATGTTATACTCATTAAACATACAGGAACAAGATGATGTTGATATGGAATGGCTCTCAAATTTTGTGGAAGATTGTTTATCAGGTAGTGGGAATTGTATGCCACCACTAGTAAAACCCCAATGTACAACTTCCATGGCACAAGTTACAACAAACACAACAGCACAACCTAAACCAAAAGTGAAAGAACCCAATTCCATTCTTCAACTAGTTGTACCTTGCAAAGCAAGAAGCAAGAGGAAAAGAAGCCCAACATGTTGGCTAGCTGAAACCGGCCTAATTTTTTCGAAAAAATGTACAACTGTTTACAGCACGAATGCCAGGCAGGATGAGGCGAGTAACGAGCAAGCTCAAGGAAGGAAATGTACACATTGTCTTTCACAAAGAACACCACAATGGAGAGCTGGACCACAAGGGCCAAAAACATTGTGTAATGCATGTGGAGTAAGGTATAAGTCGGGCAGGTTGTTGCCCGAATATCGACCAGCCAAGAGCCCAACTTTTGTGACTCATAAACATTCTAATTCTCATAAGAAAGTGTTGGAGATGAGAATGACTACTTCATCCTCTTCCACTACTAGTTTCTCATCTTAATGAGAATGAGGCTTAGTTGTAATTTGCCATATTGTAAAAATTTATGCAGATGGATGTTGTATTAGTAGAATTTAATCTCTTAGTAGCTAGTGCTTATTCGTTTCAATAACTATTGTTTACATACAGAACTCATAAGCTTTAAAAAAAATGCGAACTTATGCTATGAAATGCACATTGTTTTCAAAAGAAAACTATGTCCTATAAGTTGTAAATCAAATATGAAATTATGATTTTTAAATTGGTTAAATATGGAATTGCCCCTAAATATTTTTACATTATTTCATCTTTTCTTTTGACAAAGTTATTTTATGTAGATTTTAACTTTTGTGCTTCATTAAGGAACATTCTAACGAAAACATAACAATCGCAATTGGCAAGTCACTTTCTTACTTTAAACTTGAAAAATATTTCACCGGATTTGACTTCAAATATAAACCAGTAAATTTTTTTATGTTAGGTTAAGAAAGCATGTTACCGTGTATAGTTGTGGCGATAAATAATTACTTACGGTAATTAATTATTTTGACTATTTCAGTAGAGGCCAACCATTCCCGGCACTTGAAGTGCAAAAGCAAATGCAGATAGTAATGTCACTTTTTATATGGCAAAACACATGTTTATAAGGGAGAACATATGGGTGTAGGGATGGCAAAACAACTCGCGGGTATCTGCCATAAATGGGTGGGTAAATGCATCAATTTTCATCCATGGGTGGGTCGTAGGTGAAAATTTATACCCATCAGTGGGTGACGGGTGAGGCATACCCATCGCGGGTAAACCCATGACACCCATTTAAAAAACCCCTCGGGTATACCCGTGGGTGTACCAGTAAACCCGTGTTAAAATTAATTATACTAATTAAAATATTTATCATGTTATAGGTAAACATTTAATAGTTTACCACAAAATCTCAAGAAAACACATTAACCTAAAAGTTTCTTTGAGTTTCAAAGCGAGTGACAGGTTAGAGGTACCATGCTCATTGCCCACGGATGCCATCCGTAATGGGTGATTTTGAATTCTTTATTTTTTACTTAAATAGTACTGTGCCAGTATACGAATATGCCCTGTTATTTTCATTTTAAGTGGTCTAGTCTCTAGTCTGTACTCATATACAGTCGGTATTTATAACCAATGGATCATATATTCCTCTTGACCAAAAACTTAATTGCTGCATATTTTGGCTTTTTGTGCAGTATCATAAGACCATCTTTACCCATATCCAAGAATAAATGCACACGCATAATTTCAATGTAGACACAAGAGGTACACAATAATTCAAACATGCAGAACTTTTAAAAAGATCAAACATTATCCCTAACATAATGGACTCGTGAGTCGTGACCAGATAAAACCAAAATTTTTTAAAAATTTTAATATCAGGACAGATTTTGGTGTCAATCGACTCAAATGAGCAACTAGGATGCAAAACTGTAGACAAATTATGTATCTAAAAATATTTAGTTTTCTGACTTCAAAATACAAATATGATAGGCGAAGGTGATACCGCTTGGCTACAAACACCTTAAAAGGAATGTTTTACATTTATATAGGTGTTACAGTAAATGAATACATATAATCAAAATGGAAGATAAATTATCAACCACATTCAACTTGAATTACATTCAACATAAACTCTAAATCATTGATATCTAGAAATCCTGTAATTCCCGGTATCACCCTCCTTTAATATCAAAACAGAAAAGAATTGTGTGCATAGATACACTGATCCGTATTTTTTTTAACTAATTGACACTGTAAGCAACATTTACCTTTGTTTCTCATGCAAATTTATTTTAAAAATATTTTTCCAAGATTAATACATAAAATGTGACCTAGTGGCAATTGGCTTGTTCACCACTAAGTGTAAGAGGTCTAAGTTCAATTCATGCTAGGTGCATACAATCCTAAAATGGTCACGCCAACCTACTAAAAGGAGAGCTTTACCCGGCTTAAGTTTGTGGGTTCAAACCCCGTAAAAAAGTCGGCCAAAAGGTCGGAAACCATGGTTAGCCATAAAAAGATCGATACATAAAAAGACTAGCAAGATATGCAAAGAAGTTTCAAACAAGGTAGAAGATGATCATTCAATGACTAAATTGGTGTTATATACACCAAATCAAATATATGGTCGTAAGGTACTCTAGGCAAACAAAGTCTGTACAACTTTTTTAGTTTTTATTAGGTAATTTTCAAATTTTAGGCTGTACCGGAGCAAATGCTTGTCGTTTTTATGATAGAGCGATATGTTTAAATCTTTTGATGTGGTCATGTTTAATCTAAAACGAGTCAAAAAGTGCAAAAAAGATGTAACAGAATCCTAATTCTTTTTCACCATTGAGATTGATAGTTGACATCAAGTCTACGCGCGTAGATATTATCTCTTTAAGATCAAAAGTTAGCAAAAAGAAAAAAGAAATCTTACCGCGCACTTCAAAAGAAACAATGCAACTATGCAAAACCTCAATATATGCCAACATGAGAGGGGACTACAAGCTAATCACAGATGTTGTTGCATGAATCTTCTCGCTACTATTTACACGACAAGCTCATCTTCAAGAAACTGGTACTCAAATTTGAAGTCCGTTTTGATTCTTTGGCACCTACAAATTAAATTGAACAACCGTCAAAAAATTGAGCACAAATCTCCACTTCACGAATCACCCAACTATGTGTTATCTTCAAGCAGAAATGAATTAATATTCAGTTAAATGCATTCCTAACAAAGATAAAAACTGAGTTGAAACTTTTCCATGGAAAAAATTCTACATGTTAGTGAAAGATACCCAAAAAGAGAATGAACTATTTAATTTTGGTACAGGAAACAATTATTCAATCCTGATCAAATGACATCCAATTGGACTAGTTGAAAAAATAAATGAATTTAAGATCCGTATGTTAACTTGAAGGGTTAATTTTGAACCGTTTATTAATAAAGTTGTGGTATATATAATATATCAAACAAGTCAAATGATCATGTGCCAATATAACTATGAGGGAAATGCGTACCAAAAGCCTATATTTAGTGTGTATATCCTCCTCGACCGTTTATTCAACAAGTTAGATTTCTATTGTAATTATGCCTTTTCCGTTGTAATCACAGTTAACGTATTTGATCATTTAATCATTTATAGAATATTTTAAAACTGGAGGGAAACAGTGTCCACGGGTTGATCCAATCTTAGTGGTCCAATTCAACCGGGGCTCATTTTTACACAAGTTACCCAACGTACCTTTGCCACCTCTAAATGGTAATCATACATGAAAAGCAAGGTTTAAAGTAATCATACCAGCCATTTTGCATCTCATCATTTCCCATATGAAAATCAAAGTACACGTATGTTCCTTGTTCAAAATCATCAGTGGAAACCTTAGGCTCCTCATGTCGTTGAAACCATGTGTTGTACTCTTTATGGTATCTCCAGGATTGTTTCTTCAGTTCTTTAGAAGCTAAATATTGTTGATAGGTGTTCTGCATAACAATGATACGTTTCAGAATGATTTTCCAAGTGATTGTATCCACAAAGATAAATCTGCAGGAAGCCAATTAAAAATTCTCTAGACCCGAACAAATTGGTACTAAGAATAAAGAAATATTGACAACTCACAAAATTCTACCTGCTTTCAAGAGGCCTAGTTCAATAATTCAATCAACCATACTACTTGATTCCTCCTAATCCCTATGCAATTATGTAAGATTTGCTTGTTTATAGAATTATACTACCTAATTTAGTCATGGAAATATAATTGTTGCCTCTTTTACTACATGACACTAAACAAATATGTCAGATCTTTTGTTTTCGTCAAACAAGTTCAAAAATGTTGTCTTCGGTCTCATCATCCATATTTAACCCAAACTACACAAGTCTAACAGAGAAAGAAACTATACGAGAAGCATAACCTGCTGACAGTAGAATGCAAAGAACAGAGTATCAGTCCCAACGTTGTCAGATCCAAGCCGTTCCCAAAAGGTTGGGTTACTAACGATTGGAGCCTGCACTTGAGGATAGCTTTTAGGGGTCACAGTAGGGTGCCTCTGAAAATCAGTAAAAAAAAGCAAATAAAAAACATAAGTAAGGTATTTAAGATTTGAGCTAAATAAAAGTAAAGGTAGCAAATCGGGCATGTAAAATCAGGTAAATTTTGGGTGTAGGTTAGATCGGGTTGACCCAGAGTACTTTGGCCTAAAGTTATCTAATCTTTTATAGATAGTGTGTCATACATTATTTCAATATCTAATTTCTTTTCTCAATAAAATGATTAAAAATACATCAAACTTTGAACCCGTTACCATTCTGACCTCAGCCCATTTGACCCGTTTCCTTTTAAACATTTTTTTAACTTCAACTATTTTACCGGTTAGAGATAAAACACAGCCCGAATCGACCCATTCAAAATTAAAAGGATTGAAATTGCTACTTTCAACTTAAAAACATATAGCATAAGAAAGAACAAGAAATATTCATACTGGAGTGTAATTTGCACGTTCAGAATCTTTGGGTTGTGGAAGTTTGCGAAAGGATGACTCAAGCAACTGCATGGTGGTTTGCGGATCATAAGAGGTTTCCACGGTAGCTAAACCGCTGAGGCTGTCCCAAATTGCACCAAGGTCAGAAACACTTCTTCGTCCAATGACTCCAAGGCCAGCAGTTTGAGTGGACTGTGAAGGTTGATGAGGAGTGACATCAATATCGTGAGTAACTTGTGCAGGCTCAGTCACTGAAGATACTCCAGCCTAAAAAAACAAAAATAAAAAAAACATAAAGGTGCATTAGTTATTTGGATTTTTCTAAACACTCGAAAAGTTGATTATCTGAATGTTACAACTTCAAAAGGCAAATACACATCCAACACCATATACCTGTGTAACTGATGTGTTTGACACCTTTGAATCACCCTCGTTGGCAGTATATTTATGAAGCACAGAACCCGTAGCAGAATCATCAGTTAAACTTTGATGTTGCTGAGGCGCATCAGCTTTCACATGGCCAACTTCTATTGTTATTCACAACGATATTTTTTTCAAAGATAATATTCAAACACAAATATATTTTAGATTTCCAAATTGGTCAATACCAAACACAAAAGAAGTCCAAGTCTGTTTATTTAATCATTAACATACCAGTATCTTTTGAACCAGTCATCATGAGTGTGTGTTGACCAGACTGTGAATGGATTGAACTTGGATGTTGCTGTGCTGATGTGGCATTGATAAGACCTGGAGCTGGTCCTCCAACCAGCCCACCTTGAGGTGATGGAGTGGAACTTTTGAACTGTAATTATAAACAAAGTGATCTTAGGGCTGTTTCTCTTTAAGTGCAGGTTGGATATGTGTCTGTATCGATATATACCACTGATTTGGAGTGTTAGCTGTAAACATACATGTTCTTTCTTTTTTTGTGTCTCGATATTGTTAAATGACTACCAAACCCCACCTACCAAATTGTGCAGAAACGAAAAAACCCATAAGATTAGATCCTACTTGTTAAATCAAAGTCACGATACTTTTACTAGACCTATTACAACAACCCATCTGTCCTAAAACAATGAAAGAAGGGTGAACCCAAAATAAAGACTTTGAAACAGTATATGGTTAAAGTCTTGCGAAGAACAAACGGATTTGATAGTTTCCATAAAAAATTAACTGAAATAATAGAAAAATACATGTGATTCTAACTTGACGTGAAGTAGCCCCGACGGGAGCAAGTGAAGACCAGCAACATATCCGTAAGTCTGTGACCATCGTGAAAGAACACAAACGAGATTAAGGAATAACCACCGTGGCAACAATGGTTACGGTTCAAGGTGGAAAATACTTTCGGTGAGTGGAATTGAGGGAAATTGAAGATATGAAGGTGAAAGAAGAAAAGGGAAAAGTATTCTGGCTTGTCTAAATGGACGTCCGGTTTAGGAGAGAGGTTTTTGAGGGCCTACAGGCTCAGAGCCTCATCTATATCTATACTACTATATAATGTATTTGGGACTATTCTATAATTAGAAAGGCTTAAAAATTCAGATTTTTACTTACTAATTATGGAAACAACCACCCTAACAATCATCCTCAACAATTTATAAACACTTCAACAACCACCCCAACAATTTATAACCACCCCAACAACCACTTTCCACCACCCCACCTCCCTCCTCTTCACCCCAACAATGGGGGCACCTTTCTAGTTTCATATAATAGGTAAAAAGAAACACCAAACTTGCCTGGTTGGGCCCCAGTATGTTAGCAACCAGCCTATTAAGTGACAAAGAAACACCCCCCATATACTCATATGGTAACAGATGGTGTAATATTCAAACATCAAGACATACCTGTTGAAGTGGGCTCTGTTGTGTAGTAAATAGTTTAAGATTCAGACCCTGTTGCTGTGCCTGTTGGTATCGCTGTAAAAATTGCTCCCTATGGTCTGGTGCAATTTCAGTTCTAAAAGGAACCTGTTCCAATAAATATAAATAAAAGTTACACAAAGCTGAAATCAACATAAGGATAACTAAAAGTTCAGAGCTAGCAAGATATGTATATCATAACAAACTGGGAAACTAAGGCCTCTTTGGCATACTTATATGTTACATGCAAATGTGTATGATATTTCAAGTATGGAACTGATCTTTATCTTAAGTCTTGATTGGTATAATGCTGCCTATTTGAGTTGTATATGCATATATTTTTACAGATCTTCATATGATTTGTATTGCATGTTTGTATTCATTAGGCTGTGTCTGTGACTAGGCCTAGAGGAACAGTTTGCACCTTAGTGTGCCTTGAGCCTTTGATAGCTTTGCTCTCTAGTAATCTCACTTACAATTTTTTCTTTTTACTGTCACGTTTATTTGTAATGTTAGAACCATATCGTGATTCTACTTGATATAATCAAAAGCTGTAAATAATACTGTTCGATTTTCCAAACATAAAAAGTTAGTTAATATATGTGCGCCAATCTGATAGTTCATTTGCTTCAGTTAGTTAATATTAGTGCGGCCAACCACCATATCACATTATCCAAAACTACACAACTTGTTCCTTCATATATTATTATTATTCTTTCAAAAAACAATAAGATGATGTTTCGCAAATTAAAAAGCACAAGTCAAAAACCAACTAAAGCAGAAAAAATAGTGCATATTTTCACTACTGTCACATCTTCAGTAGTTACACTTTCTTTACAGTATAAAAAATAATTAAAAAGATGAACTTTTCCAGATAAATGTATAAGCTTCAGCTTATGTTTTATAGTAGATAGATATTAGGTTAACCCAATTTCATATTATAAAATCAGCAGACAATTTGTTTATTCAAAGTAATCTCAGTAAGAGATAACAATTGACAAAAAATAAAATAAGGTACGACTATCATAAGTTACAGATAAAGTAGAGAAAAATATGGTAACATACCCCTTCATTTTGACTTTGGGAGGGATTTCCCGGCCTCCATTGTATGCCAGAAACTCAGAAAACATCCTACCTGTCACCCTTCCTGTCTCACCATTACCACCACTAACAGCTTCACTAGTCTTTACAGCTTGGGGGAGCATCATTCTAATACTTGAAGAAGAAACCAGCGGCCGCACAATTCCACTGCCGCCAAGTCTATCATCAGCCCCTAACATAGCTCTCCTGGGTGTTTCTGAAGCAACACCAAGGGATCCATTGCTAGAAACAATACTACCAGAGGTACTCGGGATGGTTATTGAGAGTGGATTCGCCGCGCTTCTACCAAGATTCATTAATCCTGCTTCAGGAAGGGCTGGAGATGGCTTTCGACCAGGAAAGTTGGAATTATCTTCTTCCTTCACAACATTGTTCATTGGTAATGAAGGAACATACGAAATTGAATTGTCCAAAACACCCTTAACAGCATTGTTCATTGGTAATGAAGGGGCAGAAGAGGTTGAATTGTCCAAAACGCCCTTAACAGCATTGTTCATTGGTAATGAAGGGACAGAAGAGATTGAATTGTCCAAAACACCCTTAACAGCATTGTTCATTGGTAATGAAGGGACAGAAGAGGACGAATTGTCCAAAGCGCTCTTAGCAGAACTTGGGCCTGAATGGACTGAAGAAGCAACAACAGCAACAGGGGTTGCATGGGTTCCTGCTGGTGTTGGAGGAGCAGATGCGACTGCACTGATCTTTGGAGGTGGATTTCTTCCCCCGAACTCTGAGATACCTTCCTGGGGAGCCTTCTCAGCAACTTGCTTCGGGATTGAATCTCCGTGTTGGTGATGAGAAGATGCAACTGCGGCCTAAAAAAAACATAGCCAAAATTACATATTATTGATTGGAAATTCCAAGTAACTTATATAACAAGTCTAAAATACTGCCAGACACCACATATGTTAAAACAGTTGTAAAATGCAAATATGAAATAAAAAATTAGAGGTGTATTTCAGTTTATTTATGTTTCTAAGAGGAGCGCAAGCAAGGTTGTGTTAACTGTACCCAGTAACATGCGTTGGCTGCAACCCAATGTTTTCTTTGGCCGTTGTAAATTGTTCATTATACTTGTGATGCAATTATATAAAAAGATCATGAGGTGCATAACAAATATCATATCTTTAAGGTTACTAGGAAATGGCATACCAGGTCCATGAATATTGATAGAGTATTGTGCAGCTTTTACGTAGATGTGTCTAGTTTTCCAGACATTTAAAGCAATAGACATATGGCATATTGTTGGAAACTTAATGTATAGGAACATACCGGTGACAGAGCTAAAGAAGTAGACAAGCCAGATTTTATGCTTAAAGCAACACCAGGTCCATGAGGTGCATAACAAATATCATATCTTTAAGGTTACTAGGAAATGGCATACCAGGTCCATGAATATTGATAGAGTATTGTGCAGCTTTTACGTAGATGTGTCTAGTTTTCCAGACATTTAAAGCAATAGACATATGGCATATTGTTGGAAACTTAATGTATAGGAACATACCGGTGACAGAGCTAAAGAAGTAGACAAGCCAGATTTTATGCTTAAAGCAACACCCTGTCAAAACACAGATCAAACTAACATGACCCCTATGACTATTGACATACATTATATAAGAAACTAGTATTTGGCTATTGCAATATTACTTGCACGATTTCAGTCTTAAAGTTCATTTGCAAAACATTACCAAACAGAAAATATAATATATATATTTAGCAAGTGAGTTTTCAGTCTACCTTGACAGGAGTAGGTGCACCAATGGTAACTAGATCTTCCAGTGACTCAACCTTATCCAAAGGTAAGGTGTTGTATAGCATGTCAACGTCATCAAACTCATCAAAGTCCTCCTGCAGAAGACACTCCTTAGTACTAAGATTTGAGGCAAGAGCAAGAATTCAAACATTTAATAAAAATCCTGAAAACGGAATTAACCTGATTTCGTTCCACATAGTCGTCCACGAAATCCTTAACATCATTGACTTCCTCAGGGCTCAACTCATCATTATCCAGCAGTCTCAATATCAACTCTAACTTCATAATATGAGCCTTGTGCCGATTAATTGATGACTCTAAATGGGTCTGTGAGACAATATGATCATTAAGTAATGAAACTGTAACAGATGATAGATGGAAGTTGAGATCGCTAATTTTTACTTACCAATCTTGGTGGCCTTGTTTTCCCTTTTTTAACAGATAGCCCCTCAATCTCCGCTTCAAAACTGTCGATCTGAGACTCAAGCTCAGACACCTAACCAAAGAAAAAGTATATTATAATACAATGGCCATTGGATGATTCAATAATTCATAATCATTCAATAATATGATCACTCCCAACAGAACTATCTATGTATGCATTATAAATACCAGTCAAGGCACAGAAATGTCTATCAAATTCAGGGAGAAGTGCTTGAGCAACAAAACAATTAACATGATAATAGAAGCTACTAACACAAGCAATGAACACTGACATATACCAACGTCCTAACAATATCATTGATGAATTTGAAGACATCATTCAAAAAATAAAAAATAAGTGCAATTAGCTTTCATATAGAAAGTAAAAAAGAGTGCAATAGCTTTCAGATAAAAAGCAAAGGGCAAGACGTCAACTAAGGTATAGTCCATACCGTATTGTTCAACCAATCTCTAGTCTTTGACTTGGCTTTCTCCTTTGGATCCTACATAGACAGTCAACAAAGAATCGTTACCAAAAACAGAGCTAAAGTCAATGTTAATCTTAATGTTATTTTGCACATCCCTCATGGTTGAAAATCATAAAATGTGGTACTTCATTAATCATTACTACTGTTACGTCTATAAACAAGCATTTCAAAAAGCAAACCTGTAATTAGCATTGACAAGCAAAAAAGAAAAGGGTTAAGCACCAGTGCAGTTTGAAACTTACGCAACTCATACCTATGATTGACATCGTTCTATACTATGATCTCTTATAGAAAGCAAAAAAAAAAAAAAAAATGGTTTAGAACGGAAAGGGTGGTGCCCACAGATGCGCAATTTCTTAGTTATACAGGTGTATGACTAGATAGTAATAAATACCGTTTTAGGCTGTTGTTCAAGGCCTTCCTTAGAGAATGCTTTTGTCTTCATTTCCTTTTCACATATCTTAAAGCGTTCCATTTCTTTTTCAATAAGCCTGCGAGCATCTATCAGAGCCTGCTCATAAGAGGCGCTAACCTGTGTCAAATTTGTCAGAAAGAAAGTTTGTTGTCAATAAGGAAAGACTGAACTGAGAAAGACATGTTCGAAACAGAAACTAAAATCTTAGGATCTTTTTCAACCACATATATCCTAAATACTACAAACAAATTTGAGATACAATTTGGAAGACAAACCCGTTCTAATAACGACAGAATGATGAGCACATCAAGTTTTATTTTGAACTACTAAAAGAAAGCATTTACGAGCACAACTCGTTCATCTGATGCTGCAGATTTGACTATCCTTTTTCAAAGAAGAGGACACCAAAGCGAATGTAATACTGCAATTAAATTATATCTTCATGCACAATACGACCTAGCCTCTACAGACCACCTTGATACAAAAAACACCAACTATATAACTTCCGTAATAACTAAAATCACCATCTGATGAGCAAGAAAAACCAGACACTCATTTCTCTCCCTAGCTCCTCCCATTTTCTCATAAATGTGACGAATAGTATATCCACATTACATTTTAACAATCTTTCACCCTAGTCTGATTCTCAATACTGGAAGAAAATTAGCTAATGAGTTTTTACTGAAAGTATAGTTTGGTTTCTCAGCCTTCACTAAATGGGTTCCTATGTCCAGCTAGCGGAATATAGCAGAGAGACAATACAGTCACAACTTATCCGGAATGTGACAAAAGATATTCACAGTAAAATGATACACTCAAATTTCGGGACCCACATATCCAAGATCTATGAAGTCTTTGGAATTGCTTATTAACAATAACATTATAACACAATGCAAGAGATACTATTTAGTATTTAGCAATTCTGCCTAACTGAATATCCAAAAGATAAAATTATCACTGTACTGAATATACATTTCCCAAATTACTTATTCACAGTCAAATAAGCAAATAAACATAATTAGTTTGTTTCTATCCAAATCCACAAAACCACTTTATCTGTTTCATAAAAAGGCAATTAGCATATAAACATTTTAACAATTAAACTTCAGCAAACAATATTTCACACTTCTGCGCCTTAGACAATCCTCATTCATACAGAACAACAAATAATCAATAAACAACAAATACAAAATAAAAATCAAGTGAACCTTCTTATCCTTGATCTCGCTAGACTGTAACCATGTCTTAATTTGATCTCTGTATCTCTGAAGCTTCTTAATCTCCTTCTTCAAATCAACCTCGTATTTCTCCTTCTGATTAGCATTATCAGTATCGTGAACCTAATCAACAACATTACAACAACTGAATTGTTACACATACACATCGATACATTGTGCATTAAACAATTCAAAAATATTAAACATACACATCAATATTTCACTGTTCACACTTTTAGACCTTCAACAATCCGCATTATTAAACATATACACTGAAACAATACAAACGCAGTGATGCAATGACGAGTAATTTGTTCTTTAATTTGACTCGGACGAGTTACAAACCAGTCGAATTAGACTGGTTACTAACTGAGTCGCCTTGGACGCGTGATGCACATAGTTGGCTCAAAGGTGGACGTGTTACAGACCTTAGTCGGCTTGGACAAGTTACGGACAGAGTCACCTCGGACACCTTACGGACTGAGGCGTTTGGAGACGAGTCGACTGACACATTACCGACCGAGTCAACTGAACTCCGATGCGTTACGGACTGAGTCAGCCCGACGCATTAACCGAGTATGGACACGCTACAAAGATAATCGAGTCAGACGCGCTACAAGCAGATTCGACTCACGCTACGAGCCGAGTCATCCCGGACGCGAGCCGAGTCATCCCGGACGCGGCACGAGCCGAGACATCGCGGATGCATCACGAGCCGAGTCGGCCGAACGCGTCACGAGCCAAGTCGACTCCGACGCGTCACCAGCCAATGCGTTACCAACCGAGTCGACTCGGACCGAGTCAAACAACTCACGAGTCAGTCACGTCTATTCACAAATTCTTAACCGAGTCGCCTCAATTTAGGCACATTTGCGACACTCGACTCGTCCGAGTCAACTCAGTCCACAACTCGTTTCGTTACAACAACGATCATTACACATTACACATTTACACATAACACATCATACATTACACATAAACAAAATAATTATAAAGAAAATAAAAAATTATAAAAATAAAAATAATTATACCTTGTTCCAAATATTACCAAAAACGTCAACACCTTCGTAAACTTTCTTCAAAACACGATCGATTTCACCTTGAAGCTTCCGACTCGCTCCCATTGTATTGTATGATCATACACTTTGTGAATTCTCTAGTGTGGAATTTTGCTTTTTCGAAATTAGGGCTTGTTTTTGGTTTTATAGGGTTTTGTTTTGTTTCAGTGAAGTGGGTGATGATGGGGGGAAGAAAGGTTTTGGAAGAATAAAGGGGGCTGGAATGGAATATTTTTTGTTTTTTATTAAGGAGTAGTATTTTGGAAGGGAGAATGTTAAAATATTTTTAGAGGTCACGTTTTAAGAAAGGAAAAAGAAATTAAGGGGACGTTTCGTTTTAAATTTTGTATTTAGATTTGGTTTTAGTTTTAGATTTTGGAGTTTGGTACAATTGTTTTGGAATTTAAATAGTACAAAGGTTCTAACTTTTACACTGTGCTTTCAAGAATTATTTTGGAGAGAAAATAAATGACTTGGAAAGATATTAAAGTTTATCCGTGTTTTCAAGATCCATTAACAAGAGAAAAGAAGAGAAGGGGGATGATGATACCAGGCTTTTTTGGCTCCGTATCTTCCGCTCAGATCTGGGAAGAAGATGGAGGAAAGAAAGTGAAGTTACTTCTCTTCTCCACTTTTAATTTCTTTTCTTTTAATGGAAATCTTGAGAACTAAGCGTGACACTATCTTAGTGCAAAAAGAGAATTTTAGAATATGTTTTCACTAAAAAAATTCTTACTCAAATGTATACACTAAAATTTGTACTAACGCTTAGTTTTCAAGATTTTCATTAAAAGAAAAGAAATGAAAAGAGGAGAAGAGAAGTAACCTCACTTTCTTTCCTCCATCTTCTTCCCAGATCTGAGCGGAAGATTCGGAGCCAAAAAAGTCTGGTATCATCCCTCTTCTCTTCTTTTCTCTTGTTAATGGATCTTGAGAACACGGATAAACTTTAATATTTTTCCAAATCATTTCCTTTCTCTCCAAAATAATTCTTGAAAACACAGTGTAAATCTTGCACTAAACATTATTTAATAGTTTTATTTAACTTAAATTAGATATAACTTAAAAAGTAAGTAATATTATAAGGCTAAAAGTCAAAATGTTGTACTATAGTGCTATAAATAGTATAGCACTACATTTAGGGTCCGCTTGGTTCAAAGTGGGAAAAGGGAAAGGGAAATGAAAAAGAATGCAAATGAATGAGTGAGGTGGGTAATCAATCCCTTAACACCCCCCCCCCTCCCCCCCAATTTACTCTATAATGGTTGATTAACCACTACGGGGTAATCAATACCTTTGCCCCTTACTAACCAAGCACAAACAATGAGAGATGTGGACCCTTAATCAATCATTTACCCATTCCCCACCCCCCCCCCCCTCCCTTAACCCCTCACCAAGCACTCCCTCAATGTTTTTTTAGCATTACTATTCATTTCACTAAGATAGTGTCAATGTTTAGTGCATACATTGGAGAAGATTTATTGTACTTTTGATACTATCTTAGTGCAAAAAGTACCTTTAGTGCCTACATTGGAGATGCCCTTAGAGCATCAGCGGTTATGACTCAAGATAGAGGTGGCAAAATCTACTCATATGTAAAAAGTTGGGTTGTTATGGGCAATTTTACAAAAGTTGAGGGTTTTTTTGGTAGCGTGGACATTCTCAACGGGTCTAACTGCACAAAAATAATAGTAGGCTTTTTCAATACGGGGTGTAATGAGCGGTAGACTAACTAGTTCACATGTGTGGTAAAATCACCATAATGGTTTCATTTTTTCTTCTCTGTTATAGTTTATATTTTTATTTTGTTTCAGTTTTTCCTTTTGTTTAATCAATGTTTTTAAACTTTGTAAAGTATTATATCTAGACATAAAAGTGTTTTGCTCGTTTTAACTTATTTTTGTGATGTAAATTTAGCAATAAAGTTTAGTTTATTAATTATGGTTAATAAATTCATGAGATCCTTCTTTTCTAAACGACACTCAATTTTAAAGGTAACTCCTTTTTTAGAACAAATCGAAGGAGTAGGCATTATTGGTGGAGAGGAAGCAATAATTAGGGTTTGTCAGGACCTATGCTACGAGCTTCCAGAATACAATGGGATCTTCGTAAAGTTGATCACTATGAGTATTACGACGAATTTCAATTGGAAGTCCAATGGCAAAAAGAGGGGGATTCATTATCTCGTTATTTAGTACGAATCAATGAAATTACGGGATCCATAAAAATTATTTAACAGGCACTAGAAGGAATTGTGTGAGGGTCCTATGAAAATATAGTGTGTATCATCTTACTAGAATAAAGTATGGTGTGGATCAACTAGAAGAGGTATGCAAAAAAGTATTTGCCTCGAGGAGGGATCCTAGAATTCCGTCTATTATGTAGGTTTGGAAAAACGTTGATTTTCAAGAATGGGGATCATATGATATGTAGGGAATCTACTATGATAATTATCCACGTTTGAAACGTCTTTTAATGTCTAAAAGTTGGATAGGATGGCCTTTACGTAAGGATTATATTGCTCTCAACTTTTATGAAATACAAGATGCTCATTGAATGATAAAAAACCAATCTTCACTTCTACAATTCTATAGATTTAAGGTTCTATTCTATATTATAGATATAGATTAAATAGAGTAATTGAAGTCTCGTTTGTATTATGGTTTGTCACCTTATGTCCTTAAACCGATAACTCCTTTCGGCTAACCTAGCCTTCTCCGTCCCTCGGTTCGTGACCCATGGATGTCGAAGGCGCCCCTGGGGTAATCTCGTAGTTCCTACGGGGTGGAGATAACGGGGTCAGTCCATGGATTTTCCTTCCTTTTGCCGCATTTCGATCAAAGGGTTGAATGGAGATAGTGCATTAAGTTGTTTGCAAATACTAGCTGTTAAGCATTTTATTCAAAAACTCACGATACGGAAGTACAAACACAAACGATACGGAAATACAAATACTCACGATATGGAAGTACAAATATAGAGGATACGAAAATACAAATACAGACGATACAGAAATACAAATACAGACGATACGGAAATACAAAAGTCGTTAATCCATATGTATGTTCCATATGGGGCTGTTTTTCAAAATGAGCCACACGTGAATATATTTGAAGCCTTGCCCACCAAAGCGTTCTTTGAAAATGTTCATTGCATTGTGAAGACGATCATTGACCTCACTTGTACGCTGCAAATTCAAGTCAATATCATTGAATTTTTGGCATTCGCAGCTCATTCTTACCCACTTACCCGTCATCTGGCTTTTGTTACGAAGAGGGCCGTCAGATTGGTTGTTGAACCTTTCTGTAACCATATTCCAAAAAGCGGATTCGCTATGGAATTCATGAACGATTAGCCACATGTCGGCTAGCAAGTTTTCTTCTTTAACAGACTAGCAATTAGCCATTGTAAAATTATTTAGAAAGTGAAGTGTGTGCAAAATAGGATGTTATGGTATGTTTTATATAGGGGTGTTTAGAATTTCAAATTTAAAAAAACTGAGCGGGATATGTGTAAATTTAGAAATTCAAATTTAAAAAAAAAAAAAAAAAAAAAAAAAAAAAAAAAAAAAAAAAGTGTGATAAAAACTTTAAAATTCAAATTAAAAAAAAAAAAACGGGCGGAAAAACATTTAAAATTCAAATAAAATAAAAATAAAAATAAAAAAAAAAAAAGGGTAAAAACTTTAAAATTCAAATTCAAAAAACAAGCGGATAAACGTTTAAAATTCAAAATTCAAAACCAAAGCGAGATATATTTAAAATTCCATTCAAAAAAACGTTCCTATAATAGCCATTCTCAGATGCTCACAATAAACCCACAATTCACACACAAATCATACATAATTCACAAACAATTCATACGAAATAATGTCACACAACACATCACCTGATAATGAATCGGTTTACAACAAACCACCAGAAGATATGTTTCCCGTATTCTCATACGACAATCCACCACAAGATCTGTTTCCCGTATTCCCATATGACAATCCACCACAAAACATTCCACCAGAATTTCTGTTTCCACCACAAAATAATCCACCACAAAACAATCCACCGGCAAACAACCCACCACAAAACCAACCCAATACCTTTGGGTTGACTGATGAAGAACTCTTCGAACAAGATATGCAAATGTTGTTAGAGGTTCAAGCGGAGGAACAACGTCAGACAAGAGCTCGTGAGGCGTATTCAAATGCTAAAGAAGATCGAAGAAACCGTGGAGCAGAATGGCGATAGAAAATGGGGTTAAACCGTGTACCATCGAGTGAGACGATTCCAGTGCCGACTATTCGAGTGATGAGGGCTATGGCACAGACTGAATCATTTTATTGATTCGTAGTTTATTTTCATTGTAGGTTAATCGTATGTTGTTTAATGTATTTCAATTCCATGTTTTATGTATTTTAATTCCGTGTTTAATGTATTTTCATTTCGTTTTTAAAAAACAATTACTCATTTCCAAGTTTCCATATTTAAAACATTTTACAAATCATTTACATCTCCAAATATACTTTTAATCTTATATTTACACAAAATAAATACAAGAAAACCAAAAGAAAAGAAAAGAAAAGAAAGGACGAGTTGCAGTGGATTTCAGCTAGTTGTGCAGATGAGCACTTCTTCACCGGCGAACCACGGCGAGCTTCACATGTTGTGGCAACGAGCAACAATGAAGCAACAAGCTTATCCACGTAGGAGTGGCGAGGGTCTTGGCGAGCCCACACCTTCCCCTCTTATTATTATGGGTATGTTTGGTATATTAGATTGCTGAAATATTATGCTTATTTTTAGAGAAAAATGTTATTTAAATTTGGGTTATTATACAAACAAGTTACTATACTTTACAAAAAAGTTCGCCTAAGTTACTCAACTTTCAAATTGTTCATCCAAGTTACATATCTTTGCTTAACCGGTTATGCAAGTTACTATGTTTTTGGTAACCGAATATGACCGGTAAATGGCTTATATTTATTACAAATTTAGTCCCTGTAGTTTGTGAGGTATCACAAATTTAGTCCATAATTTTTTTAAATTTATTTAACTATTAATACGTTAGTAAAGTCCGTTTTTACACGTATTCATCTATTTTTTTACGTTTTCATCCGTTTTTATATGTTTTCTCCCGTTTTCATACGCTTTTTGTTCGTTTTATACGTTTTTCTTATATTTTCATATGTTTTTTTTTGCGTTTTTATATGTTTTCATCAGTTTTTATACGTTTTGATACTCTTTTTGTCCATTTTTATATGTTTTTGTCTGTCTTTATACGTTTTTCTTACGCTTTCATACGTTTTTTCCATTTTTATACGTTTTCGTCCCTTGTTTTTATGTTTTCGTCTATTTTTTTACGTTTTTGCCCGTTTTCTTACGTTTTCATATGCTTTTTTGTCCGTCTTTATACGTTTTCATACATCTTTATACATTTTCATCAATTTTTATATGCTTTTAAAACGGGTAAAAACGTATAAAAATGGACGAAAACGTATAAAAACATATGAAAACGTATAAGAACGTAAAAACGTATGAAAACATATAAAAACAAACGAAAACGGATAAAAATTGATAAAAACATAGAAAACGTAAGAAAAATAGATGAAAGTGTGTAAAAACGGACGAAGCTACTTTAACATCATCCCAACAACAACTAGAGTGAACGGTTAACCTTCTGTAACTTGGATGAAGAAAACGCAAACTTTAGTAATTTAGGTGAACATTTTAGCAATGTTTGGTAACTTAGATGAAGAAAACGCAAATTTTAGTAAATTACGTGAACATTTCCATTTTTATCTAATGATGTGGCATTGGTCAACTGGTTAACACCCGGTAGCCAGTTGTTGGAGTAACTGGAATGAACGATTTTTAAATCTTCAATAACTTGGATGAACAATTAGCAAAGTTTAATAACTTGGATGAACAATTTGAAAGTTGGGTAACTTAGACGAACTTTTTTGTAAAGTATAGTAACTTATTTGTATAATAACCCTTTAAATCTTAAAATATTTGTTTGATAAACATAAGTTATAAAATATTATAAAAATAATAATTTTTCATAATCGCTAAAAATCAAATGTTACTTCTAGCTTATTAAAAAATATATATTTTTCTAAACTTTCCTCTTCATCTCTATTTAGAGCTCCATCTCCAATTCTTGTTAGCTTCTTTTAGCCAAACATACCATTTGTTTCGTATTGATTTGGGAGGTTCAAGTCCCTTGTCAAACGTAGAGTTGCAATGCAAGCTTTTACAGATGACTTTTAACTATTTAAAAAAGTTATCTGTATGACTTGATCCATTGTAAAAAGCTAAGATGTCATAACACCATAATATCAAAAAAGTACTATCGCCATAGCTTCATCTCAACACATTTTAACATCAACACACACAAAATAAAACTCCATATCATAACATCAATCTTTTGGGACCCACCCTTTTTTTCTTTTCCATTTATTTAAACTAGCCTTAGGCTCGCCCCGATGGGGCGCTAGCCTTAAGTCTTGTTATTAAAAATAAATGTAGTACAAAAGATTATTTAGAATAGTTAACGTCAAATGATATTTATAAATGATCCGGAATCAACATAACTAACTTGAGTGTACTGTTTAAAAATTGAAAAGCTAAATACATAACATCAACTTATAGTCTATGAAGGACTTCTTTATACACAACATTTGTTATGTAATTGCAATAATTGTCGTCTTTGTCCCAACATACCTTACTTATTTGTAGTGAAAATTGAAATCTGGTAGAGTTGTTGTGGTCAATTATGTTCTTTTGCAGCAGACCTTATTTATTTGTACTTAAATCTATGTGACTCGCAAGATTATGTAGAATTTTCGAAGATTTTCTGACTCAAGTGATGTCATACGCATTCAGTTCATCCTTTGATTCGTCATCAACTTCCCTGAAACTTTGCAAGATATGGATGTTACTGTTCAGTGATATTCTTGACATGTTATATATAAAATGCTTAAATAAATTAAGTACACCAGTTTGGGAGCAAACGGGTTAAAAGGACTCAATAGGTAAGTTATTAGTCCTTTTTTTTATGCAAATATCCTATACGTTTCGCACACTGAGTGAAACTATTGTGCCGCCATGCGCGCCTAATCTACGGCGGCCCCTAGCACGGAAGATCTTCAGTGCACTCTCTTCACCACTCCCCACCAAACGACACCCATCGTGGACACTACTGTGCCGCCATGCGCACCTAATCTAGACAGGGGACCTAATGGGGAAACAGATATTCTCGCGCTAGAGGGGGATGCGCCTGAGTTCATGCTAAGTAATTTTGTGTCCCAAAATTACGAAACCTTAACTGCCCTCATTAGGGGTGTTAACGAGTCAAGCTTTTAACGAGCTACTCGAGCTCGAGCTCGTTTAACTCGACTCGAGATTGATAGTTCTCGAGCTCAAGCTCGAGCTCGAACAAGAGTTAGAGCTCGATTAGTTTTACGAG
Source organism: Artemisia argyi (assembly GCA_030686995.1). Classification (NCBI taxonomy): domain Eukaryota; kingdom Viridiplantae; phylum Streptophyta; class Magnoliopsida; order Asterales; family Asteraceae; genus Artemisia; species Artemisia argyi. The sequence continues at coordinate 37,872,916 of CM060694.1, forward strand.
CCGAGCTTGAAAAACTAATATTCGGCTCGGCTCGTTCGAAAACTCGTTTAATTAAACGAGTCGAACGAGCTAATGAAGCCAAATACTTAACAAAATACTTTAATTTAATTTAAGATATTTAATAATCGGTTAATTTGAACTCAAAAAGATCACTAATAATATATTGCATTTTACTAGCATGAAATGTGATAATACAAGCCTAGGGCAATTGTGCTCGCAGCTACAATATTACTTTCTTATGATTTTGTTTATATAGCTCCTTTCATTTGGTTGCTTTTGCTCCCTAATCTGATGTGGGATAAAATCTAAAAGCTATTTCTAAATTTGTATTGAGTATCACTAGTCATGGATAGTATAGTAACTTGTATAAAATCGCATATAGATAAGTTACTTATATAATTCTAAGTTCGATAAACTATATGTTAAATAGATTATATTATTGAGCATCCATGAATTTGATATTCCATTTAAATAATTTTAGTGCTAACTTTTTTATTAACCGAAATAACCAATGATATGCTATGAGTTCCACACCTCAACTAGTGACGCGTTATTATATAGAGAAATTATTGACACACCTAAAAGTTATGCCTAAAAGTTATTAACTGAAAAGTTATGCATTTCATCTACATTATCAAGATTTGAGCACGCGTGCATGGCCGTTTATTACATTCTTAGTTACAAGTATTGTTGTAAAATTGAGATCGTTGAAGCTCTTCTAGGATTAGCAATATTGATAAGCACATCGGAATAAGAACAAGAACACAATCAACATTACTAATAAGGTTTTCTTTATTAAAATATAAAATAAACTACTACTACTAAACTACTACACGCTTTATGCGTTTTCTAGACTCTCATTGGAGAGACTAGCTATGAAAGGATGATCTATAACCTAGAAGCCTACCCTCTTTATATAATAGAGGGAGGTTACAAACCCTAATAATGTTAGCTTACTAATAAAGCTAACTAACTATTACAGTTAGGTCCTCATTGTTTCTTCTTTCTTCATTCTTGCTCGTGGGTTTTGTAATCTTCAAATCTGTAATTCCCAACAATTGTATTCTATACTATCATTGACTTATTAGTTGATATTCCTTTCGAATAAATGACTCATCTTGTTTACTTTGTGGTTTTTCCTTACTTTGTTTACACACACTAATTTTTTTTGCACGATCTCATCTAAAAACCCGTGGGTTACCACGGGTCTATAAGCTAGTACAATATATTATTGAGCATCCATGAATTTGATATTCCATTTAAATAATTTTAGTGCTAACTTTTTTATTAACCGAAATAACCAATGATATGCTATGAGTTCCACACCTCAACTAGTGAGGCGTTATTACATAGAGAAATGATTGACACACCTAAAAGTTATGCCTAAACATGTGGGGCAACAATTCAGTGGTTGTATTATTCGGAACCACCTCTTCACAATCTAATGAGGTAATGACACATAAGTTAGACACAAAATTAGTCATGTCTTTTAGGTCTCCCAATCTTTTTCCTATTACATATAGAGTCTCGCGATTCTTGCTAGACATAAACGTGTCTCGTGACTACATATTAGTCACGAGATGTTAACCTAACGTGTACAAACGTAACATAAACTTACATCAAAACCTTAAACTATTACAATGGTTACATATAAAACCAAAGAGAATGATTGAAACTTTGTTATAGCTAACATTATCCTTTGCCCTAAGTCCATAACATCATTTCGAATTCAATTAGGTGTTAATAAATATTCGTTGTGTAGATCAACAAACGTCTCAACAACTATTTAAGTAATACTTAAAATCATTCTTACTAAAAGAGTTCAATGTGTATCTTCTAAAGTTTAAATATGAGAGCTCATTCTATCAACAACCAATATACCAACTCTCTCAAAGCCATTTCCCAGCCTTCAAGCCACAAAAAAGTCGCACGAGCATTGAGGAGCAAGAACACACCATTCCAAGGTCAAGAACAACAAGGAATCGTAAGCAAATCCTGAGGCATCATTGCCTTCATCATTTGTAATCTATATTACACTTTTGCAAGACCTTTTAATCGTGTTTTCAAGCATCAAACTTTTTGTGATTGTGAATTTGTTTGCCATGAGTGGCTAGTGCATTTTATGCACTTGTTTGGATGATGTTTGTGGTATAAGGTTTTGCTTAGTTTGTGACATATGTTTTTGGGAAATGATTTTGCCTAAAGTGATGTGGAAGTGTTTTATTGGTTTGTGACAAAGTGGGTTCGTCTACTATCAACAATAGACTTAGTCTTGAATTGGTGATTGGTCTTAAAGCTTGTTTTCATTATCGTGTAATCGTATCGGGGATTGTATTTTCTTTCTTTTCATACGAGGATTGTATGTTTTAATACAATAGATTAGATTAATGTCTAATTGTTATAATCAACTTGTTTAATTGCCTTAACAAACATGTCCCATGTATTATACTCTTAACATAATATATATTTGGTACTATGCTAAAGTGATAAATCAGTAACTTAAAATTAGATATTCACATGGAATTTCAAGGATATATATACTTATTAACTACTACATGGATAACATTCATTAAAAATATGTTTGCCATTATTTTCTTGTACATGAAAGAAGAAAAACAAGCGAGAAAAATCCAAATTGCATATTAGCATCCCACATCGGTCAAGGAAAGAAATATAGCAACATGAATACCACTATAAAGTGAAAAACACACAAGTATAGGGAATATCATATTAGTTTCTACTTTCTACCCACTTTTCTATTATTTAGTTAAGGTGGATTTTGAGAGTTTTTACTATACTATGAAAAAGTTGAAAATATAAACAAGCATTGTTGAGCTTTTAAATTTTAGTTTGAGCATTAGAACAATTTTTTTTATAATTGTAAACGAGCTTTTGAGCTTGAGCTTGAGTTAATAAACGAGCCTATCAAACTCGACCTTTTATACGAGTTTGTTTAGCTTGAAAGTTAGTTTATCGTATGATTAAAAAAAGTTAAAAAATTTTAAACGAGCCTCGAGCTCGAGCTCGAACAACAAAAAAATATTCGAGCTCAAGCTCGAGCCAATTTATAAAAATTTACTCGAGCTCGAGCCGAGTAGTTATTTAACGAGCCTAGCTCGTTTAGGGTAAAACTCGACTCGGCTCGGATCGTTAACACCCCTAGCCCTCATGCAAGAGGAAGCAAGAAGAAGGTCAAGTCTGAGCCTGCAAGCCCGGCTCAACTTCGGCCTTGAGTACGAAGCATCCCCATCGCGCTATCAGAAGGAGGGGCGCGAAAAGGATAGCCGCCGACTTCCAGTGTTCGCTAGAGTTGGAAGGAAGGCTGTAGATGATGAAGCATCTGATTCGCAGTACTCGGAGGAGCATGAAGATAATGGAAGGCGTACCAATGTCCATGCTAGACTTGGTAGCCGCAGGATCCAGGATAGACTTGGACGGCAACGCTCACCAAGCGAGAACCCTTCAAGGTCTAGCAGCAGAAGAGTTCATGATAGGCTTGGGAGACAGTCCTCCCCAAGTGGAAGCCCCTCAAGCTCGGACTTCGAGGAAAAACGGCGTAAGCGCCGCAAAAGGGCCAACTCCTCCTCAAGTGACTCCTCGAACAACGAGGACAAAGAAACACGACACTGGAAGTCTAGGAGAAGACATCGCGATATGGAGGATGAAGATATATCACTTCCTTGGCGCCGCCATAAGGTCGACGCATTCACGCGGCGCATCAGCGATTCTTCAGATAATAAGAGAAGGCGCATGCCCGCCAATGTTAAAACATATGATGGGACGGTTGATTCTGATGACCACCTAAAATTTTTTGAATCAACTACTACTATCGAAAATTGGCCACAACCAGTGTGGTGCAACATGTTTAACTCCACATTGGTGGGGAACTGCGCGAACCTGGTTTAGCAAGCTGCCACAAAGAAGCATAAACGGGTTTGAAGAGTTGCGAAAGGCATTTCGTTTAAACTTTACTCAAAGAAAGAAGTGCGCCAAGAACCCTGTTGAACTTGCCAGAGTAAAACAGCGCCAAGGGGAATCCACAAGCGCTTATGTGGAGCGCTATAAGGATGAATGCATACACGTCAAGGCGTGCCCCGAAGTACTAAAGATCTCAGGGTTCATGAATGGGATCAATAACCCAGATAAGGTTCCCCAAACCTTTGATGAATTGATGAAGCGCACTAGGTCCTTTATCCAAGGGGAAGCAGCTGCTGCGGATAGCAAGAAAGGTTACTCAAATTACAGGTCACAGGAACAACCCAGGAGACAATCCAATGACCAGAGTAGCAACCGCAGCAAAAACTATCACAGTCAGGGAAGCGGACGAGATAATGACAAATACACTCCATTAACGAAGACTCCAAGGGAGATATTTGTGACAGAAGGTGCAAACTTCCCGAAACCCCCACCAATGCGCACCTCAGAAGATCGGCGCGTAGGAAATGGGTATTGCGAATATCATGGACAAAAGGGCCACACTACCAACGAGTGTGTCCAATTGCGCCAAATATTTGACAAATTAGTGAAAGAAGGCAAAATGGATCACCTCGTTAAAAACATCAAGGAGGGGAAGGACAAACAGAAGAATGGGGGCAAGAAAGAGACACCCAAAGACAAGGCTGATACCATCTACATGATACAATCATGGCAGGGAAAGACGAGGCAAAAGGTCAGCCAAAAGTTTTCCTATGGGAACAAAATCTCTTTCCCCACTCTAGCTGCGGACAACGCAGTAGTGGAACCATTCACCATTAAAATACATACGGGGGGTCACGACATCCACCGCATGTATGTCGATGGGGGAGCATCCACAGACATCATGTATGAACATTGTTTCAAAAGGTTGCGACCTGATATACAAAGTCAGTTAATTCCGGCCAAGACGTTGCTGACTGGCTTCACAGGAGAAAAGATACGGCCCATGGGGCAATTGCGCTTGCTTGTGGCCGTTGGTGATAAGCAACACTCTACGGCAGCTTGGATGAACTTTATGGTAATCAGATATCCTTTGTGACAACCGGCAATTTAGGGAGTTATTTTGAAAACCCGCATTACGTTAAAGTTCGTTATAATTTTAATTTGGGATTTTTATTCACAACGAACTTGTAAGACCTATTTTATGGATAATTATGTTTTTATGACGTTATGCAATTCGTGAATTATTTTAATAATTCATTTTGAATATTATGCTCGGTGATGTATTCTTAAATTCTCAATGGTACTACGTTGACTCTGGCACTAGGTTTACCTAACGAAAAATTTTATGATTCGTTTTACGAGTCCGACGATATTTGAGTAATTACGAGATGTTTTTCGGGAGATATTAACGTTTGAAATGAGTTCGGGTTTCGGGCCACATGTTTTACATTTACCCACTTTACCCGCTCCACACTACTAGTAATATTATTATTATTATTATTATTATTATTATTATTATTATTATTATTATTATTATTATTATTATTATTATTATTATTATTATTATTATTAATTATACAAAAAATAATAATAATAATAATAAAACTACAAATTGGTCCTTGGGGCCGGTTCACACAAACACAACACCCATCACCAACACTCATCTCTCTCTCTCATTATCCTCTCCCCACCTCTAACCCTAGCCGCCGACTGGAAAATCCGGCCACCACTCCACCGCCGGTTATCACCTCACACAAACACCACCACCGTAATCCAAACGTCTTTCTCCACCTTTCGAACCACTTCACGCACCGAGAACAAGAAACCACCACCTCTTGCTTGTTCCACCGCCGCGCGTACACCACACCACCACTATTATTTTCGAAGTTTGATATAGATCCGTGTATTGGAAGGTGAGAAAACGCGTTTTTACGCGTGGGTTTTACTAAACCGAGTCAAACTCGGATTATCTTGTATTGGGGTTTAAAAACTACAAGTTCTTTTAAAGATTTTGATAAAGATTAGTTTGGTATCCGGTTTGGGTCGATTTGGGTTCGGATTTGTGGAAGGATTTGGTTGTTTTATGATACTTCGAGGGTTTGGTTTTCTTGGATTGAGCATAACCGAGACCCTTGAGGTCTCGGGGTCGCATTTTGTTGCTCGTATAACCAGGCCGAGACCCAAATGGGGCTCTCGTTTGGTTGTGACTCGAGCCTTGGGCTCGTTATTGCCTTGGTTCGACTCTTGTGAGTCGCGGCTCGTAGCTGTATTATTGTTGTTGTTGCCGAGACCTTTGGGTCGAATGGGTATATTTTGGAGTGCTCTTTGGAGCCTTTTTGGTGACCCTTGATATTTGGTTCGAGCCCTCTTGGCTCGTGGTATTTGCCACGACTCGGTCGAGTCATGTGGACTTGGGTGTGGCTTGGTAAACCCACCCGAGTATGACTTTGATAACTTTGTTCTTGGATTATAACTTGGTTTGGATTAATTGTTATTAATTGGTTGTTTACTTGTTCATTGGCCGAATACATGTGGGTCGAGACCATATTTGGGTCTCGACATTGGATATTGAATTTTGGTATTGAGAAGTGTTGACGAATTGTGATTTTGGGGACCGATTGTGAGATGGTCACTTAGATTGACGGAGATAGGTTAGTCGGGTGCCGTAGTCGGACCCTATTGTTGTAGCACGTGGATTGGGATTGTGTTGGACGGAGATGTATTATTTTTATGACATTTGCTTATTACTTTGGACTTGGACAATGAGCCGAGAGTCATGACTCGGACATGTGACCATTTCGTATGACTCGATAACTATTTACAATTAAAACGTAAATAATAAAACTCGTAATAATAATTATTGATAATATAAACGTTTATATGAATATATAGACGTGAATAACGGATATATAACTATATAAGCGCGTATATTAATAATAATAATAATCACGAGTCATATTATAAATAATACGACTAGATATATATTAGGCTACGAAAGTGGCGTAATAGTATTGAACGTATTATTATTATAAAAATGTGTTATAAAACGAGAAACTCTCGACAAATACTAAATATTAAACAAAATGCGATTATATATATATATATATATATATATATATATATATATATATATATATATAACGAGTAAACTTATCGGGTTATGCGGAGTCGTAGTCACTCGAGTTCAGGTAAGTTTTATTTGTGACTTTCGTGTTGTCACGGATATATGACGATTAATATAAACGTTTTCTATAACTAAATAACCACTTAACCGTAGGGTTGAACCGGGTTATTTGGCTATATGAAATGAATATATTAATGGGCATCGTATCCTACGACGCCCATAGGTTGTGGTATATGTAAAGTGTAGTAAATTGCGAATATATATATCGGGAAATCTGGCCAATTTGACGATGTATATGAGGAATTTATTAAACTACGATATATACCATATAGTATTTATGTGCTATGTGCTTTAGGATTGGGTGTAATCTTGGAACGGTATGTTACGTAAATAAATACGAGGATTATTAAATCGACGGATTTAATAAACTTCGGCGATTTATTTAAATAATATATTGGGCTAATATTAGATCTATAGTTTATTTCATTATTCTTTGTGTGACTTTTTGGTTTGTTTTGTGTCGACCCACCACCCGTATGGATACCAAACGTAAATACACCAAACTAATACGAAATGGATTTTCGGAAATAAAACGGATTTCGTCCGGGTTTGGGAATATTTTGAATTTGAGGAAATGATTTCTGAACGAGTTAATATTGTTAGGTCGTGCCGAGTCCGTAGTTGCTGTTTCGTGAGTTACTATACATCTTATTTCTACCGACTTCTTCTTGCTATTTTCTGGACTTGAGGTGAGTCATAGCCCCACTTTTACTCTTGAACTATGTTTTCAATACTTGGGGTGAGAAACGTGCAAATTATTTTATGTGGACTATTTATCGCTTCTATATTCTTTCTAAAACTTGCTATGCGTATGGACTAGGATGTATTGTCAGCTTTAGTCACATTTTATGTGTACTATTCAAGGTTGGCTTATTTGTTATTGTCAGCTTTAGTCACACGGTTCGTGTGTACTATTCAAGGTTGGCTTATTTAGATACTATAGTGTGCACCTATAGGTTATTGATACTTTGGAGGTTATCCGAGTATTTATTTGGTATTGCGGGGGTTACCCGAATATCTATGATGAAACGGAAGGTATCCGTGTGTTAGGATTGGAGCGGAGGGTATCCGCAGGCTTTTAGTGAATCCTTAGTCTAGCTAGCAAGCGTTTTGCGTATATGTCCACTATATTGTTAGATGAATTTAAACCTATGATCTCACCAGCGAAAGCTGACTTTTAGCACGTTTTCTCAGGTAATTAAGTGATGATATGGATGCTTGGAATGGAAGGCTTGGCTAAGGCTCTTGGTTTATGGATCTATTTTTCTAAACTCTGATAATTACTTATGGACCTACTGTTATGTTATTTTGGGCCTGACTCTGAATGATGTCGGGATAAATGTAAACTTTAAAACCCCGTTTTGGTTGCGTTTTTATTATGTTTACTTTATCTCGTTCTATATTGTCTTGTGTTGGATACCAATTCCCGTAGCACCCCGAAAGCTTGTTGAGTCTTCCGCTGTATCAAATTTTGGGGGTGTTACAGATTGGTATCAGAGCCAAGGTTATAGAGAACTAGGTAAATAAACGCCTAAACTATAACCGAATTTTTTTAGAAAATGATCCTTGACCACTGCCCGCCAGCCCGCCAAGCCGAAGCATCTTCTATTATTTGAGGTATTATGAGATATTTGAGATGATTGTTAGGTTTGGGATTTCTTGAGATGATTTGAGGTTTATGGATTTTAGTAATAAGATGGCGTTTCGAGGAATTATATGGTCTAAATGTTTTATAAACATTTTAGTAATGCGGTGTTTGAAACTCTTTATTGAGATTATCTGTTTGAATTATTTGATGAGGATTTTTGGTATGGTATTTTGAGTTGTGATTTAGTTGTTTTGAAACACTTACACCTACCCTACGCCGTTGTCACAGACCATGGCCTCCCATATGCCCGATGTTGTCGAGGATATTCTTACTGCACCGGTTTTACCTGCACAGTTCACTATGGCATCTGATGATCCTTACCAGATGGCCATGCTTTCAGCGACTGAGCCGCAGACAGCTTCTACTTCAGCACCATCTGCTGCATCTATGCAGGGACCCTCATCTTCTTTAGGGCTCCCTGGTACATCGAGGCAGCTTACTCTTCATCAGGCTTTGGCTCGCGTGGCCCCACGCTTTGCCCACCGAGCTACGGCACGCATGTCGGTACGCCCTACTCCATCACCTTTACAGATTGATGCTCACTCTCTTCTGTCTGAGGCGCCACCCACATCATTGCGTCGTCGTCCTAGATCACCTACCACATCTCCACATGGTTCACCTAGTAGGAGACGACGATTGATGAGGTACGCTTTCGATGAGGATGAAGAGGAGTACGAGGGTGAGGATGAGGCTGATGACCCTGAGTAGGAGGATGACCCTCAGGAGGCTGAGCAGGGTGATGATGATGACCCTGAGGAGGAGGATGACCCTCAGGAGGATGAGATGCCTGATGATGATGATGATGATGATGTGTTAGTACCACCAGCTCAGGCTGAGGAGCCTGATTCACCTGTACATCCGATTGAGCCTGATTCACCTGTACATCCGATTGAGCCTGATTCACCTGATCATCCGTTTTTGGTTGAGTTGCCACCTGGTAGTCCCGATGGGTCGGATGCGTCATCTGAGGTTTCTGCTGAGCATGCAGAGTTAGGTGAGATTGGCAGGTTATGGGCTCAGATTACTGAGCTTGGTGAGAGAGTTGCACGTGTATCTGATCGACTTGAGAGGGTTATTGGAGAGTTCATAGCGGATCTGAGAGTTGATATGACTGTGGTTGTGGGCAGGACTACTGAGATGAGGAGAGTTTTGATGGAGGTCCATGAGCATATTGATAGTTTGCAGCGAGGTTTTGTTACTGCTCGAGAGGCCGACCGCAAGCTATGGCAAAGGAATGCCGAGCTAGAGAAGGAGGTGGCTGACCTTAAGAGAGACCGAGACACCCATAGCGTGGAGCTAGGATCATTATGGAGGGATCTTGATGGCTTGAGGCAGGAGTTGAGGAGCCTCCGCCAGCAGCGTGGCTAGTTGTTTGGGTTATGTTGTCTTGTTGCTTTCTTAACCGAGGAGTGTTCGGTTAGAAAAGCTAGTTATCGTATTTTGATGTATTTTGTTCAGTATTCGTCTCTTTTGGAACGATTAGTACGTTTTGTGTTATCCAGTAGTTGGAACGATGTTAGATCGCTATTGTATGTTGATGGTTATTAGTATATGGTATTATGTGATTTTGGGTGTTATGGAAATTGAGTCCCTATCCGTTTTATTGATGTTTCATGGTGTATTGTTGCTATTCTTTCCATGACTTGGCTTCGTTGAATTATTTTGTTGAGCATATTGATAAGTTCTATTGGAGACTCATGAACTTGTATGATGTTTCAGATCAATGGCCCCATGACGAAACCCTGTTAGAGCTACCAGAACTGGTCCTGCAGTGACTACTCCTGGTCGCCGAGGACGCCGACCTACTCGAAATGTTGAAACCCCTACTCCTGACAACCTGGACACTACTAACCGCAACAACAGGAATCAAAATGTTGATGTTCAGGGAGACAATGATCATGTTCCACTTAATGCACCTACTGTGGATCAAGCAATGATCAATCAACTTGTGGAGCAAAGAGTTGCTGAACTACTAGCTGAGTTAAATCATTCCAACAATTCTGCTGGGACTTTTTGTAACACCCCAACCCGACAAGGGTAAAAATGTCACAATAATATGGTGTTACATCAGAACAAACAGAACAGATCAAAAGCGGAAGTCTTAAATAAATAACTTACTTTAAATGACTATGGTCAAAATCTTCGATTCAACTCTACTCTCAATCCCAGAAAACCATCCCAAAGCTAACTTGAATACCTGCCGCGGTGAAAGAAAATGCGGCTGAGCTTAAAAAACCCAGTTAACAGATATATAACAAAATGAAACGAAATATAAATATTGAAGTACAAGTGAAATATTTTTGGAGAAAACACTTTTAGGTATAACAGATAGTGTAGAAATAAAAATGTGTAGGTTAGGTTAGGAATTCATACAGTCACCTGTATAAACAGAGTTAGAACCATAAAATGCCATGAGCTCAGAAATAGATAACTTATCATAATCATAATCATACATCTTCATAAACATATAGAGGGGAGACCTCTCAGATAATCAGACAATAATGAGGGGTATCCTCAAATGGGTGGAGTAGCTAGCTCCCAGAAATGTGAAGAACGTGTATTGCACACACAGCCACATTCACCAGACAAATCACATCATATCAGAAACAGAAACAGATCTAGGATGCATCCATACGCCCCTTCCCAACATATACATTTGCAGCCAAACCAAGGGACGTGGCAGAACATCACTCTACTGCCCTAGAGTCATGTCAGAGGTGCATCCCTGACATGGACATGGAACCCCCATGCCTAGTGAAACTCATGTAATCATAGGGTTCATAATAAAGGTTCAAATCATAGTTATCATATCAGAAGGTTCAAACAGAAAGGTTTATCATAGCAAAAGTTCAAATCAGAAAGTTCATATCAAAGGTTCATATCAGAGGTTCATATCACAAAGGAAACCTTAAAAGTAAGGTCAGAATATCCGTACCTTAGCAAAGAATTCAAAAGGAAAAAGGAGCTCAGAAGGGAAAGTTCACTTTTCTTCTTCAATATATATATACCTGAATTAGGATCACTTTATTATTAATAACTTATCTTAATTCAAATTCCTGCTTTTAATCATCTTTTCATTTTTAGTAGCTTTTCATATTTATTAAGTTTCCAAAATTAGTAAGTCTTTATAATTAGGAAGTTCCTTAAATAGCCGTTTTACTAATTTAGCAAGATTTCACATTATTATTAAATTAAGTATTAAATAAATTACTAATATGGTTTTATGGTTTAATGATGACAAGTTTAGGGTTTAAAGTGTACTTACATTGAAGTGTAGGATTTAAAAGTGGAAATATTTCAAATAAAGAACTGACTTGGTGGGTTTACAAAACATAATAAGTTAACCTAAAGGTTTTAGGTGACAAATGTCATAATTTAGGTCTTTATGTGTCAATTTAATAAAATATAGGGTTAAATGTGACAATTTCCAAAATATATTAGTTTGCTTTTATTAAATCTATTATACTTTTTATATATACATATGCATGATTTTAATCTATTAATTTATATATGTACATACGCATGAATGCATGTACATCATCTTCTAGTATTGTTTTGCTCCATACCGAGAGATAACCGAAACCCGATATCGACATCGATTTCATCATACGTTTATAGTGACATGAATTTTTCCAAGCTTATACTAAAAACGTATTACATCTTCGAACACCCATGCGTACGCTTATAAGTCGATAAATATATAGTCTACTCGTTATTATTGTGTCGACTATGATTTTATGTGTAGTTTTATATGATTGTTTTATTTGATTAAACTCATGATTCACAGCCGAAATAGAAAACTAAGAACATGATCAAACAGAAACAATAAAAGGGAAATCGAACAAGGTTTTGAATATATTACCCACAAGGCGTGACCAGAAACGAGGAGACAAGAACAAGATCGATATACTCCACACCAAGTCGACACAAGCAACAATCTAAAACCATCGGCTCCAAATAAGAACCCACGACTCAGCACCCTCCCTCAAACCAGTATACACGATCAATCCTCCTCCTTTACACTTCCTTAGAACACTTTGAAACCTTCTTGCTTCCTTGCTTACTCTTGAAATCGAATGGGAGGGAGCCAATAATATTTTGCCGTCACTTTTGGGTTGAGAGAATGAGGGTTTTGTTTTTGAAAGAGTTTAGGGAATAAGTGGCGAAAAAGAAACGTGATATGGAATTAAATAGGAGATACTCGGCCGAAAATAAGGAAAGGGATAAGGCCAAGTTTTGATTTTGTGATATTCTTCCATAATAAACTTTAGGCTATAAAATTAATATGTAGTTTACAAATTTTTAATAACTATGGACCTTTAAAGACTTATTAAACGTGTAACACTCTTTAGGAGTTCTTGATTTGTTCATTTGTTAGTTTATAACATAGCTTTTATGATTCAAGGTTTTTGATTTGTAGCTTATTTGGATATTCTTACATGTATTTATTATTATTATTATTATTATTATTATTATTATTATTATTATTATTATTATTATTATTATTATTTTATTATTATAATAATTTTTCATTGAAACCAAGGAAATTACATGAAATTAGAGGGGAGTCTAGACACAATCTGTGCTCCCACTCCTTTTTGAATGCACAAACTAACTCGATGAAAAATAAAAGCACCGCTCTTGACATTGTTAGAGTGGCTGCAGGCAATTGCCCCGACGCGCGAGAGTGTATTCAAAGCTTCCACATCAAGTTCCCCAAATGTGGAAAAAGCGAAAGGAACGAACTTGTATCCATTGTCTTCACACTTGGACGCATACTTCTTCCTTTTCTTTTCCACAGCATTACACAACGCTGCCCCAGGAGCCCATGTCGTTACTCCATTACCAGCAAACGGAGAGACCCCAGTCACATCCAAACATGCGTCCTTACCTTGGAATCAGTTAAACAATAGCACATCTGCAGGCCGTAATTCTCTCCCTTCCTCTGAAAGAAATCCCATTGGAGCAAACGGAGAGACCCCAGTCACATCCAGACATGCGTCCTTATTATTATTATTATTATTATTATTATTATTATTATTATTATTATTATTATTATTATTATTATTATTATTATTATTATTATTATTATTATTATTATTATTATTATTATTATTATTATTATTATTATTATTATTATTAAGTTAGGGGTAAAATAGTCATTTTAATTTATTAGGAATTTTGAGTTTTACACTTTTTCACCTGTTCGTGCTAATGGATGTCAATACAAGGAGTTCAAGATTTGTGGACCCATTGAGTTTGGTGGAACTGAAGGAGTGGTTTATTTAGTCAGATGGATTGAGAAGACTGAGTCAGTGTTTAATGTCAGTGGTTGTGCGGAGAATGCGAAGGTAAAGTTTGCTTCCTTTACTTTCAAGGATGAAGCTTTAACTTGGTGGAACAATTACCGAAATTCAGTTGGGAGTGATGTAGCTTATGCCATGACTTGGGAGCAATTTAAGTCTCTGCTGATTCAGACTTATTGCCCAAGGAATGAGGTCTAGAAGCTAGAGATTGAGTTTTGGAACCACAAGTTGAAAGGTAATGATATGACGACTTACAATCGTCGTTACCAGGAATTAGCCTTGCTTTGCCCAGATATGGTAAAAACCAAGACTCAAAAGATCGAGAGGTATACTGATGGGTTGCCTGTAGCTACAAGGAATGATGTGATTTCTGCTAGGCCTGCAAACATCCATGAGGTAATCACTATTGCTCAACAACTTATGGATTCGTTGGAATTAGAAGGAGCTGATAAGGAGAAGAATGGAAAGAGAAAGAGAGACCATCACTCTAAGGGTAATGATCATCGAAGCAAGAGACAAGCTAAGGCTTATGCTATTGGGAATGGAGATAAGAAGAATCAGAACGGTGATGCACCCAAGTGTGGTCGTTGCCACCAGCATCATACTGGATGGTGTAGTGTGAAATGCCAGAACTGCTCAAAGAAAGGACACACAGCTAAGGACTGTAGAGCTCGACCTCTTGCTATGGTTCAGGCTGCTCCTGAGATGAGAAACAAGGCAGATGTTACATGTTATGGGTGTGGAAAGAAGGGACACTATAGGAATGAGTGTAGAGAATCGTGGAACCGTGGAAATCAAGGCTCGGGTGGTAATGGATACAATCATGGAAACCGTGGACGAAAAGATAATGGGGACCAACGTGTGGAAGCTGGAGCTGCTCAGGGAAGAGTGTATGCACTCGGGAACGAGAGAGGAGAAGATCCGAACATCGTTACTGGTACGTTCCTTCTCAATAATCGTTATGCTTCCATACTATTTGATACTGGTGCCGATAGGAGTTTTGTGTCCACTACGTTTGCACCCTTACTAGAGAAACCCCCGATGGCCTTAGGAATTGGATATGATATTGAGTTAGCAAATGGGAATATAGAAAGGATTAATACCATAATTCGTGGTTGCATGTTAAATTTCTTGAACCACCCTTTCAACATAGATCTTCTACCCGTCACGTTAGGAAGTTTCGATGTCATCATTGGTATGGATTGGTTGTCGAAGTATCGTGCTCACATACTTTGCGACGAGAAGATCGTGCGTGTACCATACGGAAAGGAAATCCTAAATATATTAGGAGATCGGAAGGATTCTAGGAGCCCATCCCGATTAGCAGTTATTTCTTGTACTAAGTTACCGAAGCTAATGGAGAAGGGATGTTATCTTTTCTTAGCTCAAATTTCTGAGAAATGAGGGACGAAAAAAAAGGAAAGGTGCATTGGAGATGTGTCTATAGTTCGTGATTTTCCTGATGTATTTCCCGATGATTTGCCGGGAATCCCGCCGACTAGACAAGTGGAGTTTCAGATTGAGTTGATACCTGGTGCTGCACCTGTAGCACGAGCGCCTTATCGTCTTGCACCTACCGAACTAGAAGAATTGTCTAAACAATTGGCGGAGTTAGCCGAAAAAGGATTCATAAGACCAAGTTCTTCACCTTGGGGAGCCCCAGTCTTATTTGTGAAGAAGAAGGATGGATCGTTCCGTATGTGCATTGATTACCGAGAGCTGAACAAGTTAACGGTGAAGAATAGATACCCGTTACCTAGGATCGACGACTTGTTCGATCAACTCCAAGGATCGAGTGTGTATTCGAAGATCGATTTGAGATCGAGATATCATCAACTTCGAGTTCGCGAGGAAGATATTCCGAAAACGGCTTTCAGAACCCGTTACGGGCATTACGAGTTTCAGGTGATGCCGTTTGGGTTGACTAACGCACCGGCGATATTCATGGATCTCATGAATCGGGTGTGTAAGCCTTACTTAGATAAGTTCGTGATTGTGTTCATCGATGACATTCTGATTTATTCGAAGAGTGAGAAGGAGCATGAGGAGCATCTAAGACTCATCTTAGAATTGCTCAGGAAGGAGAAACTCTATGCCAAGTTTTCGAAGTGCGAATTTTGGATTCCGACGGTACAATTTTTGGGTCATGTGATTGATAGACAAGGAGTCCATGTAGATCCTGCTAAGATTGAGGCAATAAAAGATTGGGCTGCACCTACGACCCCAACCGAAGTTCGTCAATTTTTGGGTTTAGCTGGTTATTACCGAAGATTCATTGAGGGATTCTCGAAGATAGCTAAACCATTAACCAAATTGACTCAAAAGAGTGTTACGTATGAATGGGGAGATAAAGAAGAGGAAGCATTTCAATTGCTTAAGAAGATGTTGTGTAGTGCTCCTATCTTAGCGTTACCGGAAGGTAACGAGGATTTCGTCGTCTATTGTGACGCCTCACATAAAGGATTGGGAGCCGTGTTAATGCAACGAGAGAAGGTGATAGCTTATGCTTCCCGACAGCTCAAAAAGCATGAGAAAAACTACACCACCCATGATTTGGAGTTAGGTGCTGTGGTTTTCGCCTTAAGGATATGGAGACATTACTTGTATGGAACAAAGTGTGTTGTGTTCACTGACCATAAAAGTCTACAACACATCTTGAATCAAAAAGAGCTCAATATGAGACAGCGACGTTGGATTGAGTTGCTAAGCGATTATGATTGTGAAATTCGCTACCATCCTGGTAAAGCAAACGTTGTTGCTGATGCTCTTAGTCGAAAGGAAAGAATACCACCATTACGAGTTAGGTCATTGGGAATGACTATCGTATCGCCATTACTATCTCAAATACTTGAAGCTCAAACGGAAGCGTTGAAAGCAGAAAATAGATCTGCTGAGAATATATTTGGGATGGCTGAGGATGAGAAAGGATTTGTTAAGCGTTCTGATGGATTGCTATGTTTTGGAGATCGGATTTGGGTACCTTTATATGGAGGAATTCGGGAGTTAATTATGCATGAGTCGCATAAGTCAAGGTACTCTATTCATCCTGGGTCTGACAAGATGTACCAGGATCTTAAGAAGTTATATTGGTGGCCAAACATGAAGGCAGATATAGTATCGTACGTTAGTAAGTGCTTGGCATGTGCTAAGGTTAAAGCCGAACATCAGAGACCGTCAGGATTACTAACGCAACCAGAACTTCCAGTCTGGAAATGGGAGCGGATTACTATGGACTTCATTACCAAATTACCGAGGACAGCTAGCGGTTGTGACGCTATCTGGGTAATTGTGGATCGTCTGACAATGTCTGCTCATTTCCTAGCAATTAGTGAAGATGATAGCGTTGATAAACTTGCGAGGTTGTACGTGAAGGAAATTATTTCTCGTCATGGAGTCCCGATATCTATTATTTTGGATCGCGATAGCCGTTTTACATCAGCTTTGTGGCGATCACTTCAAACGGCTTTGGGGACGAGACTTGATATGAGTACTGCGTATCATCCCCAAACCGATGGTCAAAGTGAGAGGACCATTCAGACGTTAGAGGATATGCTTCGTGCATGGATCATAGACTTTGGTAAAGGCTGGGAGAAGTACTTGCCCCTTGTGGAATTCTCCTATAATAATAGCTACCACACAAGTCTTAAAGCTGCACTATTCGAAGCTTTGTATGGCAGAAAGTGTCGTTCGCCTATTGGTTGGGCAGAAGTTGGAGATAGCCAACTCACAGGCCCTGAACTTATCTTGGAAACTACAGAGAAAGTAGCTCAGATTCGTGATCAGTTGCAAGCAGCCCGAGATAGGCAGAAAAGTTACGCCGATCAGAGATGTAAACCCTTAGAGTTCCAGGTTGGAGACAAAGTGATGCTGAAAGTCTCGCCTTGGAAGGGTGTGATACGTTTCGGGAAACGTGGAAAACTCAACCCACGCTACATTGGACCATTTCTTATCTTAGAAAGAATTGGGCCCGTGGCTTATAGGTTGGAATTACCACATGAACTGAGTAAAGTTCACGACGTGTTTCACGTTAGTAATTTGAAGAAATGTCTTTATGATGAGATGCCTATTATTCCAATGAAGGATATTCGTGTCGATGAGAAATTGAATTTCGTGGAAGAGCCAATTGAGATTTTAGATCGTGAAGTTAAACGACTCAAGCGAAGTCGCATTCCACTCGTCAAGGTTCGTTGGAATTCCCGACACGGACCAGAATTTACGTGGGAACGTGAGGACGACTTCCGGAAGAGATATCCGAAGCTTTTCGCTTCGTAGATGTATTGTTCCGAGTGAAACCCGGGATGGGTTTCTTCTGAGACTGGGAGGATGTGACAACCGGCAATTTAGGGAGTTATTTTGAAAACCCGCATTACGTTAAAGTTCGTTATAATTTTTATTTGGAATTTTTATTCACAACGAACTTGTAAGACATATTTTATGGATAATTATGTTTTTATGACGTTATGCAATTCGTGAATTATTTTAATAATTCATTTTGAATATTATGCTCGGTGATGTATTCTTAAATTCTCACTGGTACTACGTTGACTCTGGCACTAGGTTTACCTAACGAAAAATTTTATGATTCGTTTTATGAATCCGACGATATTTGAGTAATTACGAGATGTTTTTCAGGAGATATTAAAGTTTGAAATGAGTTCGGGTTTCGGGCCACATGTTTTACATTTACCCACTTTACCCGCTCCACACTACTAGTAATATTATTATTACTATTATTATTATTATTATTATTATTATTATTATTATTATTATTATTATTATTATTATTATTATTATTATTATTATTATTATTATTATTATTATTATTATTATTATTAATTATACAAAAAAAAAAAAAAAAAGAGAGAATAAAACTACAAATTGGTCCTTGGGGCCGGTTCACACAAACACAACACCCATCACCATCACTCATCTCTCTCTCTCATTATCCTCTCCCCACCTCTAACCCTAGCCGCCGACTGGAAAATTCGGCCACCACTCCACCGCCGGTTATCTCCTCACACAAACACCACCACTGTAATCCAAACGTCTTTCTCCACCTTTCGAACCACTTCACGCGCCGAGAACAAGAAACCACCACCTCTTGCTTGTTCCACCGCCGCGCGTACACCACACCACCACTATTATTTTCGAAGTTTGATATAGATCCGTGTATTGGAAGGTGAGAAAACGCGTTTTTACGCGTGGGTTTTACTAAACCGAGTCAAACTCGGATTATCTTGTATTGGGGTTCAAAAACTACAAGTTCTTTTAAAGATTTTGATAAAGATTAGTTTGGTATCCGGTTTGGGTTCGGATTTGTGGAAGGATTTGGTTGTTTTATGATACTTCGAGGGTTTGGTTTTCTTGGATTGAGCATAACCGAGACCAAGGGTCTCGGGGTCGCATTTTGTTGCTCGTATAACCAGGCCGAGACCCAAATGGGGCTCTCGTTTGGTTGTGACTCGAGCCTTGGGCTCGTTATTGCCTTGGTTCAACTCTTGTGAGTCGTGGCTCGTAGCCGTATTATTGTTGTTGTTGCCGAGACCTTTGGGTCGAATGGGTATATTTTGGAGTGCTCTTTGGAGCCTTTTTGGTGACCCTTGATACTTGGTTCGAGCCCTCTTGGCTCGTGGTATTTGCCACGACTCGGTCGAGTCATGTGGACTTGGGTGTGGCTTGGTAAACCCACCCGAGTATGACTTTGATAACTTTGTTCTTGGATTATAACTTGGTTTGGATTAATTGTTATTAATTGGTTGTTTACTTGTTCATTGGCCGAATACATGTGGGTCGAGACCATGTTTGGGTCTCGACATTGGATATTGAATTTTGGTATTGAGAAGTGTTGACGAATTGTGATTTTGGGGATCGATTGTGAGACGGTCACTTAGATTGACGGAGATAGGTTAGTCGGGTGCCGTAGTCGGACCCTGTTGTTGTAGCACGTGGATTGGGATTGTGTTGGACGGAGATGTATTGTTTTTATGACATTTGCTTATTACTTTGGACTTGGACAATGAGCCGAGAGTCATAACTCGGACATGTGACCATTTCGTATGACTCGATAACTATTTACAATTAAAACGTAAATAATAAAACTCGTAATAATAATTATTGATAATATAAACGTTTATATGAATATATAGACGTGAATAACGGATATATAACTATATAAGCGCGTATATTAATAATAATAATAATCACGAGTCATATTATAAATAATACGACTAGATATATATTAGGCTACGAAAGTGGCATAATAGTATTGAACGTATTATTATTATAAAAATGTGTTATAAAACGAGAAACTCTCGACAAATACTAAATATTAAACAAAATGCCATTTTATATATATATAACGAGTAAACTTATCGGGTTATGCGGAGTCGTAGTCACTCGAGTTCAAGTAAGTTTTATTTGTGACTTTCGTGTTGTGACGGATATATGACGATTAATATAAACGTTTTCTATAACTAAATAACCACTTAACCGTAGGGTTGAACCGGGTTATTTGGCTATATGAAATGAATATATTAATGGGCATCGTATCCTACGACGCCCATAGGTTGTGGTATATGTAAAGTGTAATAAATTACGAATATATATATCGAGAAATCTGGCCAATTTGACGATGTATATGAGGAATTTATTAAACTACGATATATACCATATAGTATTTATGTGCTATGTGCTTTAGGATTGGGTGTAATCTTGGAACGGTATGTTACGTAAATAAATACGAGGATTATTAAATCGACGGATTTAATAAACTTCGGGGATTTATTTAAATAATATATTGGGCTAATATTAGATCTATAGTTTATTTCATTATTCTTTGTGTGACTTTTTGGTTTGTTTTGTGTCGACCCACCACCTGTATGGATACCAAACGTAAATACACCAAACTAATACGAAATGGATTTTCGGAAATAAAACGGATTTCGTCCGGGTTTGGGAATATTTTGAATTTGAGGAAATGATTTCTGAACGAGTTAATATTGTTAGGTCGTGCCGAGTCCGTAGTTGCTGTTTCGTGAGTTACTATACATCTTATTTCTACCGACTTCTTCTTGCTATTTTCTGGACTTGAGGTGAGTCATAGCCCCACTTTTACTCTTGAACTATGTTTTCAATACTTGGGGTGAGAAACGTGCAAATTATTTTATGTGGACTATTTATCGCTTCTATATTCTTTCTAAAACTTGCTATGCGTATGGACTAGGATGTATTGTCAGCTTTAGTCACATTTTATGTGTACTATTCAAGGTTGGCTTATTTGTTATTGTCAGCTTTAGTCACACGGTTCGTGTGTACTATTCAAGGTTGGCTTATTTAGATACTATAGTGTGCACCTATAGGTTATTGATACTTTGGAGGTTATCCGAGTATTTATTTGGTATTGCGGGGGTTACCCGAATATCTATGATGAAACGGAAGGTATCCGTGTGTTAGGATTGGAGCGGAGGGTATCCGCAGGCTTTTAGTGAATCCTTAGTCTAGCTAGCAAGCGTTTTGCGTATATGTCCACTATATTGTTAGATGAATTTAAACCTATGATCTCACCAGCGAAAGCTGACTTTTAGCACGTTTTCTCAGGTAATTAAGTGATGATATGGATGCTTGGAATGGAAGGCTTGGCTAAGGCTCTTGGTTTATGGATCTATTTTTCTAAACTCTGATAATTACTTATGGACCTACTGTTATGTTATTTTGGGCCTGACTCTGAATGATGTCGGGATAAATGTAAACTTTAAAACCCCGTTTTGGTTGCGTTTTTATTATGTTTACTTTATCTCGTTCTATATTGTCTTGTGTTGGATACCAATTCCCGTAGCACCCCGAAAGCTTGTTGAGTCTTCCGCTGTATCAAATTTTGGGGGTGTTACATCCTTCGCCGTACAATGGCATTATTGGAAGACCAGGAATATCAGCCATGCACGCGGTACCATCCACCGCACATGGGATGCTCAAATTCCTAGTAGAAGGAGGTATTGTCACCCTCTACAATACCATTGTGTCACCTAAAGAATGCAAAAAGATGACAAGTGAAACGACGAGTATTCCAGAACAGCGCGCAGCCAAAGTGTCAAACCTGAAGGTCGCAATTCACCCTGATTACCCGGATATAGAGGTATCAATTGGAGGGTCGCTGTCTAACAAAGACAGAGCGGTCGTGTGCGCACTCTTGCAAAGGAACCTAGATATCTTTGCGTGGGAACCAAAGCACATGACTGGCATGCCACGATCTATTACAGAGCACAAGCTGAAAATCCAACAAGGACACCCTCCAATAGGGTAGAAAAAGCGCGGCCAGGCTCCAGATCGCGCAAAAGCCATCTTAGAGGAATTACACAAGCTTGTAGACGCAGGCATCATGCGGGAGGTCTACTACCATGACTGGCTTTCCAATCCAGTGATGGTAAAAAAGAGTGATGCCAGCTGGAGAATGTGCGTGGACTTCACTGATCTTAACAAAGCATATCCACAAGACTGTTACCCGCTACCAGAGATAGATTGGAAGGTAGAATCTTTGTGCGGATACCCCTTTAAATGCTTCCTAGACGCATACAAAGGGTACCACCAAATTCAGATGGCTAAGGAAGACGATGAGAAAATAGCCTTCCACACAAGTCAGGGGGTCTACTGTTACACAAAAAATCCCTTTGGCTTAAAGAACGCGGGATCAACATACCAGCGGTTGGTGGACAATGCATTTGAGAAGCAAGTGGGTCGCAACCTGGAGGTTTATGTTGATGACCTTGTCATAAAGAGTCATACTGAAGAAGAATTGGTGCGTGACATTGAAGAAATATTCAAAACACTGGGAAGGATCAACATGAAGTTAAATCCCAAGAAATGCACTTTTGGCGCTACAGAAGGCATGTTTCTCGGATATTTGATAGAGCCTGATGGCATTAAGCCCTGCCCAGAAAAAACAAAGGCTGTCATCCAACTCCCTTCACCACGCACATTGAAAGAGGTTCAGTCATTGAATGGAAAATTAGCTGGGCTAAATCGATTCTTGTCCAAATCAACGGATAAGTCACTCCCTCTCTTTAAAACACTCACGAAGTGTACAAAAAAGGGAGATTTTCATTGGACCGTGGAAGCGGAAGAAGCTTTTCAACAACTTAAGCAACACATAGCAGCGCTTCCCACACTTGTCGCACCCCGACCAGGGGAAGAACTGATCATGTACTTGTCTGCAACTCATGGAGCAGTCAGCGCGGTACTATTGATAGATAGGAACTCCGTTTAAACCCCAGTATACTTTGTAAGCAAAGCACTTAAGAAGACAAAGATTAACTATACCGCTATGGAAAAGCTGGTCCTAGCTTTAGTATTTGCAGCTAAAAGACTGCGCAGATACTTTTAAGCACACCCAATAGCAGTGATTACGGACCAACCTATCAAGCAAGTTATCTCTAAACCCGACGCATCGGGGCGGCTACAAAAATGGAATGTGCTATTGAGCGAGCATAACATCTCTTATAGACCACACACTGCGATTAAGGGCAGATATTAGCTGACTTCATCATTGAGAAACCAAATACGGATACTCCACCTTCAAACAGGGCGCATACAAGTTGCGTGATATGGATGGCCGTGTATTTACATTTTGTTTTGTTTAGGGAATTGTTTTTTCTTTTCAAAAACTTGCAAGAATTAACCAAACATCGCGGTTTCTAGCTAACTCCGCGACACATTTAACTTTATTGCTTACATCTTACTTATGTTTCAACATTGTTGATTTATCTTTTTGCCTACATGGCGTGCATGCATATATTAAGACCCACGATGGCAGAAAGGATGAGTAAACCTAATAAATAACTAGTTGAGTAAGAGGGTTGCAAACCCATCAACATTGGATCACGAATCCTTGCTAAACACCTTATTCTCAAGACGTTGGAGTAAGCTTAATGCGAGTCCCACGAAGGATACGCAACAATGCACACTGTGCACATTTAGCAATTTAGGAGTCAAGACTCTTGGTTCCTTGATATGGCATTTGCGGTACGCTGCAAGTTAGCCTATACACTCACGAATTTTATATTCGCATTAAGTTATGGACTTAATATGTAACTATAAAGGATCATAGATTCTACAATTTTTTCTAAGTACGTTTTGATCACAATTTGACTCTTGGATGTCTTTCATGTAAAGACAAAAAATCTAAGTACAAACAGGATGATACAAATATGCGTACAAAAAACAAACTTTATTCATAAACTACGAGATTATACAAGTTATAGATTCAACATATACAACAAAAAGGGTGAATCTATAATTGTCTAAAAATTACGAGTGCGTCTATGCCCTGAACTACCAACATTGGGCGCTGCTATCCTCAAGCCTCTTCAGTAGGCTACTATCCTCAGGCGACACCGTCGCCACGCTGACAGGAATCCCATCAGATCTAGGAAGATGCGCTGCACCAACACCGCACATGATAGCTTTCCCTTTCACGCCTTTCTTCCTTGCGACCCTTGTAGCATGTGCTCCCAAGGATGCCTTCAAAGATACTTCCTTTTCCAGAGCGAAAGGATTCAACATGTCGTGTGGACGAGCAAAAACGGGCACCTGTAGCTGCGACTCATCCAACTTCAAAAAGAAGTCAGGCTGCGCCTCCGCGTCCTCCGCTATGTGCCTCGCCAGGGTTAACCCCACCATAATTACATTGATGGGGTAATCCTGGTCACGCTCCAGTTGAGCAATGCGGGGGAACTCGAAGATCTTCATCTTCTCCATAGCCGCAACAAGCTCCGCATAACCATTACTAGCGTAGCCTGACACTTCTGTGAGGGGCACCGTCAGCATCTTACCCTTGTGCAGCTCTTCCATAGCTTCAGCCTTGCCACGCGCTAAGGCACACTACACGATGTTGCCAAAAGCTTTGACAACTTCTGGGGACTCTAGCGTGCCCATTGCAGCCAAGCGAAGACCATAACTGAGCAGCCACCTACGAATAAAACAACACACGCATTACAAGACAATAATTTCAAGGGAATTAAAAGTGAAAAGCTGGAAAAGAAATCAGAAGGAATTAAGTACCTGCGCTCAGCAACAGCAGACACCAAGTGAGGGTACAACTCCTCATCGTACTCGATGCTAAGCTTGCGCAACTTACCTTCCTGCGTCTCCAAGGTAGCCTCTACAGCCTTACGGAAGTCATCCAACTGGGCGAAGTGCTTACTCTTATTCTCCTGCAGGTACTTCAACCCCCACAAGCAGGTAGACTTATACTGCTCAAAGGCAGCACTCTCATGGCTCAAGTCAGCCAGTAGAGACAACCTTTCATCTGCAAGCCTCTTGGAGTGCACCGTTGTTGACTCCAAGGCAGCTTGAGCACTCGCCAACTGGGTCTTCAGCAACACAATCTCCTCATCCATCTGTGCACTGCTGCTACCCTCACCAAAGTACTGCGCCTTGAGTTGAGCGACCAATGTAGCCTGGTGCGCAGCAGCTATGCTCAACTCCTCTATCAGCGCCTCCGAAGACATCTCCTCACTAGCCTTGGGAGGCTCTTCCACCTGAGAGTGACTAACCTTAGGAGGCGACTGCTCAACATGCGCTGCATCACCCCCTGCAGCTTCGTCACTACACACAAAGAACAACAAGTCAAGACATTAAGAGAGAGAGAGAGAGAGAGAGAGAGAGAGAGAGAGAGAGAGAGAGAGAGAGAGAGAGAGAGAAAGAAACTTAACATTGTTACTTACTTTGGAGAGGAGGTCTCAGCAGTATCCCGCGCAGCCACAGATAGCGAAGCCTCCTCATCTGTGGACTTATCCACAGTAATGACGTGGCGCCTGCGCTTGGATGTGCCCACACCACCATCACCAGAAGCCTTGCGCTTCACTCCCTGAATCGTCTCTTCAGAGTCACTATCAACCTTGAAGATCTCCACATCTTCAGAAGAATCAGTCCACGCAGGCTCAGGGGTTGGTACTTCCTGAGAAGGAACAATTTGCACAGGAGTCGCTTCCAACAGGGGTTGGGCGACGTTAGCTGGTTCCTATTGCGCATACTCCATGATGCACCCGGCTGTAGCTTCCAGAATGGGTGCCTCACCTTCCCTCAACGGACGCATACCCACAGTTACTTGTGTGGGCTTTGACAGCTTCACTACGCTGAACAAGTCCATCTCTGCGCAACAAATAACAAACAACAAACAAAATGGAGTTATTAAAGTTGCAATATAAAAGAATGCTTACGCTATAGATGCGAAGGTAAGAAAGGATAAGCACCCACCCCGGCCACTCTCATCCAGAAACGTTGGCACCTTGTCCGCGCCTTGAAAGTAGTTGCGGCTAATCCCCATGTGCACCAAAAACTCTTCGGGGTAAGAGTTGATGGGGATGCGGTTGGTATTTATTGTCTCCGCATCATCTGTGTTGTACGTCCCGGGGTCGGGGCGCTCATCCTTTGGTAGCGTCCCCTAAGTATAGAACTCAAAGAGCCAGGGGAACACTTTACTATCCACCCAGAAGAATCTCTCCCTTCAATTCCTAAGGGCGTCTACCTTCTCAGTATAACATTGAAGGCGCCCTGCGCGCTTTGAAAAAGATACCCACCCGTTTGACCACGTTGTGTGGTAAAACGCGCGGAAGAGGTTGATGGTTGGGTTTATGGCGAGTAAACGACATTTTACTTCAAAATTGGTTATTTTCGCCGCACCTATACAGTGCAGCTGGGATATATGCAGACGGTAGAAATTGAGCACGTTACTCAGGAATAGGGATATGGGCACGCGCTAATTCGCAAACTCAAAAAAGCGCGTGTATACCCCTACCTTTCCCTCAGGGAAGTGCGCAATAGATGCGTCCACCTCCGGTACTACCGGATGCATCGCAAGGGGAATATAATAGTCCGAGGTGAACTGACGGAGTTCATCCTTGTCCATCTCGGAGGCGAAATCATTTAATTGGCGAACCATTTTTTATGCGCACGCGCTATTACCTTAACAAAGAAAGAATTTCTTGCTTGGTATTTGATGATTCTAGCAATGGAGGAAATGGCGTTTTTACTGTGATAATCACAGTGAAAATGGAAACCCCTTTATATAGGGTTACCCCTAGCCTTGGATGGATGCCATGTGGATCCCACTAACTCTCATCGTGTGGCTAGAATATCAACAGGTACAACACTTTTTCACGATTTTTGAGGAACACGTGTGTTATTTTTTGGCGGGAAATACTTGGAGCTTCCCCGCCGCGATTACCGCTATCGTTGTTAGTCTAGTATACGCGGCCATACCCTGCGCATACTAGACTGAGGGGACATGATGATATATAGTCCACACTCGAGTCATGAACCCGATTAATGGACATTACTAATGCCCAAGCCCATCATGCGTGGGCTATCATAATAATGATTTGGGCTATCATGCTAATGGTTTGGGCTCATGAAAGCCCAAACCCAAATACATTATTTATGGTCTTGATAATGATCTTCTATTTATGGGATAAAGATTAATAGACCAGATAAAGGCGAGATACGCCGAAGAGTAAGGAGCACGAAATCTACAAGGATTCCGTGCCTATATAAAGAATATCATGGCTCTCATTGAGGTG
The DNA here is from genome assembly GCA_030686995.1 of Artemisia argyi. Lineage (NCBI taxonomy): Eukaryota > Viridiplantae > Streptophyta > Magnoliopsida > Asterales > Asteraceae > Artemisia > Artemisia argyi. Next base: position 37,900,543 of record CM060694.1, read on the forward strand.
CGATCAAAAACCCTAACTCTTCAATACAACCCTAAAACCGATTACTTACTCTCACGCCGGAGGATAATCGTGAGAGATAATCCCACGATAAGCCTAATGGTGTTGTTTGCTTTCTTAGTGCGCAGGTCTCAAGCATTAAGATCTAATTGGTATGAGAACAGGAACCCAAACAAGGTACGCCCAACTTTTGTATCAACAAATAATAAATGAATAAGCGGTTTGCAAATGTATCAATTTCTATGACCTTTCATTCAGGTGTAAGCTAATGATAAGGCGAAAAATGAACCGTTTTTAGGGGGTCATTTTAGCCCGAATTCGAATTTATTTGATCAAATATTGCCCTAAATCGTTCCTTTTGTCATTTTAGGTACTTTGGGAGTGAATTCTGGAAAAGGAAGCATTTTGGACGTTTTTGGAGCATAAAAGTGAAGAAAACGGCAAAGTCTTAATTTTCCTTGCTGGGAACAGTACCTGACGGTGTCAAGAGCATTTTGATGACGCCGTCAAGAGTAAAAGTGGTGACGATCCAGAAGAAACGTGACGGCGTCACCCAAGGCCGTCACGTGTTAACTTGTTAAAACTTGCGCGCGGAGTAGCTGATATTGTTTTGGTCATAACTTTTGCATACGAACTCGGATTTAGGTGATTCAAAAGCCCACGTGAAGAGGACGAAGAGATCTACAATTTGGTGAGAAAATGGTCATGACGCCATCAAGAGTAACGGGCTGACGCCATCAAGATGGGCCGAAAGAAACTTAGCCTATAAATATAACATCATAACTTGACTTTTTGTAAGCCCTAAACCCTAAGGTCGATTCCTGGGTTTAGGTAGGTGTTTTTCCAGCAACTTAGAGGGTTTCAATTACTCCATAAACATCATGTATTGGTTTGATGATTCTATCTTAATTATGTTTTCCATTATCATTATTGTTTGCTCTTCTTTGATGATGATTTGCTAATTCACCTTGTGTCTACTTATGATTATGTGAAACTTGTATATAATTGATTAGATCTTATTGATTCCTTGTTGATGTTTGTGTCTATCTTCATCAATTAGGGTGTGACACTTCAATAGGTCTAATTGGTTTAGTTTATAATTCTTGATTCCTATTGTCTCTTGTTTAATTGAATGATTTCAATGTTAGGCTTAAGAAAACTGGCAGATCTCCATTGTGTAACTTGCTTGAATGTCTTAAGAAACATGAACCGATGTGTACTAGGTTTTTATGGTTGTATTTAATGCATGAGCGAATTCCAGTGATCCCATTTTAGGAGCTTCTTAGCCGACTCGACATAGGAGTGAAGTAGGAGCTTATAGAATTGGGGAAGTAAGTACGTCACCCCATGAATGGTATTAAGGAATACAACCAGTCAATTAAAACAAGGTGTGACAATTCAATAGGTAGAATTGGATAGCTAGCAAGGAGTAACATATCATAGGTAGACATGCTTCACTTATCTTGTAGAACCTTAGTTTATTTTCTTGTTTATTAGTTTAATTAGTAGCTGTTGAGTTAGTTGATTAGCAACTAATTCCGCCCCTCCTTCCAATACCCGAGATTTTTACATGCTTTTCATAAAAATATAAAAACACAAAAAGAATCATCCTTCACCTTTAGACCTAGTTAGATCAATTTCAATCCTAACGACACTATTCCTGAGTTGAACGATCAATCCCCCGGTACTTGTCACTATACTATACTACAACGATCAGGTACACTGCCTGGTGGGGGTTGTAAGCTTCTCGAGATCCCTCGAGAGGTAAAGCCTGGTGCGATTCCCACGTATCAGCTAATTAACCTGATATTGTGCCACCTAAAAGATTTGGTATCATTTTAATATATAAATGACTTACTTTATATGAAAAAAAATCCAAAGCGGCAACATGTGTTTTACCAATCAAGTCCTAAACATGAACAAATATAGTCAACAAATATATAGAAAGATGGTTTTGATGCAAATATACCTCCATATATTCCATCTGTTACATGCCCCACTGTGTTGTGTATCCGGTATGCATAATAGCTCCCTAAAAACTGGTATGCGCTTGGTCTTACATCTTCAATGATCACTTCACCTTTAGCTTTCAGTGATTCCTAAAACAGTTATGGCCTTCATGATATGTTGCACAATACCTTTAGTTTGGAGTAACGGCTGCAAAACTTAACTATTAATTACTTAGATAAATGTACACTTTGCAATATCATACGTTATCAATTAAGAAAATAAATCAAGTACCATTTAATCTAATCAAAACCCAAGGCCAAATACACCCCTAACTGCTACAAAATCATAATGATGATATAGACAGCAACAAAAATGTAAATTAGTAACAACAAACATAATAATTCCCTAACACAAAAAATGTAAATTGGATTGGATTGATGAAGGTAATTATATGAAAACAATACAAATGGCTAATAAACCCAGAAATTGCTAACTTAATCATATATTATAAAGAAAATTAACAATTAAAAAATGATTCTATTACATGTTTGATATTCGATAATTGTTATTGAACAAAGAATACACTTGAATTGTCGATATATGATTTCCAATAATTTCATTTTGCCCCAAAAATTAGGGTTAGTTATGAATCAAGTGTATTCATCTTCTGTATCCATTTTTTTGATGTAGTTTCCATTATCATCTTCAGGGAATATGGGGTTTTTACGAATTACGATTGGAATGACGATTGGTGTTTGAATTTTGGAATCAAAATTGTAGGGTTTGTTGTGGATCGAGGGATTTTTTGGTTTGGGGTTAATTGTTGGCGATGAATTTTTGGTTTGGGGTATAATTGTTCCTGAATATTGTTGATGTTAGGAAACATATTTGAAGGATTTTTTTGTTTGGGGTTAATTGTTGGCGATGATTTTTTGCCAGGTAAATGTTTGGGGTTTTTTGTTGATAAGAAACTTGTGTTTGATCGAATTGATAGGGTAAATGCGTGTGTTTTATTGTTTGCATTAATTAAATGGCTGAAATTGCATTTGGTCCATTGGATCAGTTTTAATATCCAGGTGTCATTATCTTGGAGTTTTGGGCAAAGCCTTCCTTAGGGAAAGCTTGTTTTATATAGTGGGAGATAAACTAAACTTTCATCAATTAAATTTTACACGATCTATTTTCAAAAATAACACCGAACTCGGCTATACATAAAAAAGACGAAGCCCACTTTCAAAAAATGAAAAAAAATGATATTACCCAGCCTAAATATGGGTGTATTTTTTTAGTTATGAGGAAGAAATAATGGGACTACTAATTTAATAGCTTTTTTTTTTTTTTTTAATGGGATCCACTATTTCTCTTAGGTCATGTTTCTTTTTACTTTTAGCTAAGGATGTGAGTCCACATACAAATTTAAAAGTATTTCTTTTTGGAGTAGGACTCACTTATTTCAACTACTCCCTCTATATGCACAAGGTAAAGAAAGCATGGTCCTCCCCATTCAGACACACTAATAGCCATGGGCACCACATGACCGGTACACATCTCTTAGCTAACAAAATAAATAAATAAACACCCACTTAGTTGGTCTATATCAAGGCATAAATTATAAAATTCTCCCAATTAAGAGGCTCATATAGATGTGAGACTCAAATGGACCCTTAGCTAAGGAAAAAATAAATAAATAAACAACCCCATGTCTTATTAGTCCTTATTATATAAATAACTACTCTAACTTTTCGTAACCCTAAGCCTCACTTTCTCTTTTGCAAACGTACTTACTTCTACCTCTCGACCCATACTTTCTTCTTCCTCTCGACACACTAGAAACACACACATAAAAAAACCTACAATCGTCACATATACACACCACAAAACCATTTAAAAATTGCAACGTACGTTTCAGTGGTAACTTAGGAACAAACGGCGTTGGATTTTTTTGGAGGCCGGTATCATCACGCCGCATAACGCGAGACCAAGGCCTCTCTTTTATTTATTTTTATTTATTAATTTTTTTTAATAAGTGGATTGTGGGTCCCTCTCTTTTATTGCATTTAAATGGAAAGTACATGGTTTTCTTTGCTTTGTAACATTGACTATTTTACAAGAAAAAATATTAAAATATTGATCAGCCCATTTGCTTTAGCACTTAGGGTATGTTTGACACTAGTAGGAGCTGGTTGCTGTAGCATGTCTGATATGTGTCTAAATACACATATCTTTTATACTGTTTAAACCCACAAAACGATCAAAAACACACAAATGACCACATAAATGTTACAAATATTATTGAAATGTGTTTTTTATGTGATTCAGGTACAAAAATATTGAAAACAAGTGAAAAGCATGCAAAGTTCACACAATTGTCATTTTCAGTCCCTGGAGTTTCACAAATTGGCAAAACTAGTCCCTGAAGGTTTAAAATGAAAGAAAAGTCAACTTAAGTCCTTGGGAAACCAAAAATGTTTACTTATGATCCCTGGATGAAAGTTTTCACAAAATGGCAACTTTTACCCCTCAAGTTTCAAAATTAGCAAAATTAGTCCCTGGGTGTTTAAAAATAGAAATTCAACAAATAATACCCTTGTACTATTCATAAATTACAATTTGGAACATTTTGATAAACTTTTGGGAATGTTACAGTTTAACCCTTCTAGTTTCAGAAAATTACACAAATGGTCCCTGGGGTTTAAAATATTGGAAAAACACAATTTTGGTCCTTGTGTTATTGTTATATGGCAGGTTTAGTCCTTTTAAAGAAGTTTGAAAAGTTGGCAAACAAAGCCCTCAAGAATTCAGCTTTGACAACTTTGGTCCTTGGGCTTAAAATTATTACAAACCAAACGGATCCTTAGTTATTAAATAAAATCCAACAAACAAACCCAAGCCCAACACCACTAGGCCCAATCCCTTTTAATATTACCCAAGGTCAAACCCGGTCAACCCTCCACAAATACCGCCCTACTGTTCACCCTTCACCTCCACCCCTGCATCACCAAAACCAGGTGGTATTCCACCTTTCCACCTACACCCCCAGCTGTTTACCTATTCTCTCCACCATCTCCTTCCACCTAAACACCAACCCACAATCAATAAATGCATCTCCACTGCTTTTTCCTCCAAACCATATCACTTCCCCTGTTTTGCTTGAAACCATCACCACTTGGCTATCAAAATATCTCACCTTGTCCCCCTCCACCTCCATAAGCAACCAAGAAGCATTAATTGTTCTCAAACTGCCCCTAGCCACGTTATCTACTTTTGGCGCCAAAAGTTATTTAAACGGATAGGATGAGTTACAGGAAACCAACGACCAAGATTAGTGATGGGATTTACTCAGAAGGATGGTGGGAACTCAAAATGTCTATAAAGAACCAAGAAGAAAGAGAGGAGAAGGCACCAATAGATTAGCTTTGGTCACTTAGTTTTAATTTTACTGCTTTCTTTAATTTTAAGTCATTTAAATGCTTTCAAGTGATTCATTACTCACTGACAATGTGTAATGATTCTTATTTACAGTTTAATTCCATCTATCTTTAAATATCAAGTTTTTACTTAATTGTCTTTAATTTTCCATGTCATTTAAATTTCTTGTTGATTATAGATGTTCCTGGACTCCATTAGCTCACATAAGCCCTGACAAAGCTTGTTAAGCTTTTAGAAACCTTAAAACAGTTATAGTATTTAAAATCAAAAATCACAAAAAGAAACAAGAAAATCAAAGAAAAATATAAAAAATAAGTGCATAATGAAGAAGAAGCCTGTTTCAGACTTGATTGTGGATTGCTTGGGTAATAGAAGCTTATTGGGAAGCCCATAGGTGTAATCTAAGTCCTTGTAGTGGTTCTAATTGCTCAGTCTCATCTTGGACACTCTTGTAAGCATTTTTCTAAAATTTGGTACTTTACTGTTCTTATATCTTATTTGCTTTAATCTTTGTGTTTTCATGTTAATTTGTTGTTGTTAAGTGTTATTAAAGCTTAATATAGGTTGCTTGTTCAACAAATTCACTTGTGCTAAAATTTGAAATCACACTGTGTAAACTACAAAGCTGACAACTTTGTGTTTTATGCTTGTGTAGTTGATGTTTATGCTTGAATGATCTTGTGTTATCATATTATAATCAGTGCAATCAGTGTTTAGCCTTTAATCTTTCATTTGCTTTGAAATTAATATATAGCAGCATTTTAAGGTGTGTTTGGAATTGATGAATTGCTGGTGATTAATTGAGCCTAGGTTGTTATTGATGGTTGATATATGATACTCTAAGTTCCTTAAGGTCAGACAAACCATTAAGCCTATTGTGTACTTATATAAAAGTCAAAATTAACATCTTGGATCACTTACTTGATCATTGTTGGAATTTATAAGTCCATATTCACCATACTAGTGTAAAACTTGTTACTGTAGCTTAATTTAACCTTTAATCAGCTTAATATAACATAATAAGTGTCTAGGATCCATTAGAATTTCGTTTAAGTCAACTTTCTAGTTTATAGTAAAAGTCAATATTTCTTAGTTATTAATTTTTGAATAAACTTGTGATTTTTATTGTGATCTATTTACTAGGTTTTATATTGTATGCTTGTAGGTTATTAAACTTTTGTTGCTAATCTTTACTATAGTATTTTTGTTAATTTTTATCTAGATAGCTAAATTGCTTAATTCATGCTTAACTTTCAGCACTTTTTCATAAGTATGCCCTGTGCACAGGCTTGATAGCCACCTTTAAAAGCTTGCAACTTGTTCATTATTTAGCTTGAGCTTGTGCATATTGGTTCTTTGTGAAGCCCTTGTGGCCAGCTTGTTATTGTATGTTTATTTTTCCTTTATCTGCTTATTTGGACTGCTTATCATGCTCATATATTTTGTTCAAAGTTACTCACTTCACTGAGCAAACAGTGAAGTTGAGTCCTTTTCTCAAGCTCACAAAAAGCTCCTCATTAACCCCAAGCTTGTGATTTTTGGCTTCTTGTGAAACTAATCCATCACATTCAAAAGTTCAGTGCTAGTTGAGCTTATGCAAGCTTATTTGATAAGTTAATTTTGAGCTTGTTGTTTGCCCCAATTGCTGAGTGTACTGAGTAATAAGTATACTCATGCCTTTTTCATAAGCTCTTAAAAAGCTTTTTAGTGGACCTTAGCTTGTGTGTTTTGGCTTTATGTGAAGCTCATCCACCCAACTCAATGGTCCAGTGCTTAATTTTCACCTTGCAGCTTGTTTGATAGGGCTGCAAGGGGCTTTTAGCTTGTCCAATTTTCTTGAGTATACTGAGCACTCAGTATACTCAACCAACTTCATAAGCCCCTCAAAAGCTCTCTTATGGGTCCCACAAGGTGAGCTTTGGCTTTTTGGATAGCCTCCCAGGTTAGCTTATTGGGTCAAAAGCTCTTTTTGACCTCTGAGATTATTTGTGGGTCCTACCAAGGGCTACAAAGTCCCTCTTTTGGCCTATTTTGGAACAAGGGTATGGTGGAAGTGCTTATTTGCTTATATGAGCTTATTCAGTGCTTTCCATGGTATCACTTTGTTTGTTTCCTGGTAATAAGCTTGTACAAATATAGTTTTAACTTTTGTTTTCAGTTGTTGAGGTTATTCCAAGCTTATAGCAAGCTTAAAATTCAACTGTGAAGCTTAAACCTTCACTGAATAAGCTAATAAGCTCACAACTCCTTATTTTTCACTTCTAAAACTTTTTATCTTCATTAAACTTGTACATATACAGTATATAATGAGTTCCATAAAAAGAAAATACCAAAAACAATTTTAAAGCTAAGTGATAGCTTCTATTTAGAAGCTTTATTGCTTATTTGCTATTTTATGTAACTGAGGATAAAATAAGCTCACTCATAGCTTATTTGTAAAATATAGAAAGTTTTCATTCATCAAAGTTAGTAAATATTAGGTATTAAATAGATTTGTAAAGTTAAAAGAATCAAAAATAAAGAAAATGAAAAAAATGGGTGTGTGTGGGAATCGAACTTGGGACCTCTAGGCTAGCAACATGCATAATACACACACCCCTTCCACTTGCTCTGGGGCACCAGTTCCGTAAGTGTTTACACAAACAATATACTTAACATGGTTTTGGTATATTAAGCTTATGTGGACTGTTTGGCTTATTCCAGCTTATTGGAATAAGCTGATGACCTCAACTTATTTTTCCCAGCTCCTTTATAAGTAAATATACTTTAAGTAATTTTTTCACATTTTTTTACTGTTCATTAGATAGTTTTTAGATTTAGTTTTAATTTAATTAGTTTAAATGAAAAAAGCCAAAAATAAATTAGTTCTAGTATTTAATTTTTATCTTAGATAATTTTTAAAATTTTTCTAAACTTTTATAAGTTATTAAGCATATGTAAAAATTACTTTTGCAATTTTCACTTTTAGTTTTCTAATTTTTAGATTTAAAATTAGTATATTTAGTTTTTAATTAACAATTAAGTTTTAAATAGCATAATTAGTTTTTATAAAATAGTACCTAGTTTTTATATTTTTCCTAGCTTTTATATGATATAATATAATTTTAGGAATTTTTATAGAATTTTTATTGTTCATTTTCTATTTTTTATAATTAAATAGTTTAATTAGATATTAATTAATATTTAATATAATAATTAGTAAAATAGTTTAAAAATACATAAAACTAACTTTTTATAATTTTTTAGGATTCCTGTAATGGTTAATTAGATTTATAAAAATCTTCTTAATTATCTAAGTCTTTTTAGTATGTGTAATGTTTTAAATCAGTTTAATTAGTTAATTAATAAATAAGTAGTTTTTAATTAATAGTAATTACATAAGTACTTGTAAAAATCATTTTAATTCATAATTAATTTTCTTTTATTATTAGGATCACAAAAATATAAATTTCACATTTGTGGGGTTTGTATTGATCAATTTTCAGTTTTATTTTGGTACGTTTACGTTTAATTTAATTTAAACGTACATTTTTATTACTTTTCACATTTTTAGGTTTTGTTAAATAAGTTTGTAATTAATAAATAAATATATTAAGTTTTTTTAATTTGCATTTAAGCCGCTAAGGCATGCAAATCCATCTTTTGTTATAATTCCCCATTTGTTTTTGTACGTTTACGTTTATTTAAACCTAAACGTACGTTTGTAAATCCTTTTACATTTTAGGGTTTCTGATTGCACGTTTTTACTGAAATAGCTGTGACAAGAGCTATTTACTATTCACATTCCTAGTGTTAGTCACTCAGATTCCTGTTTTTATATTTAAATTCACCAGAGCACACATTCGTTGTATTACAGATTTCACACCTCGTTGGGACATAACGACCTAGGAACATTCTATACTCTTGGATCATAATTGCATTTCCTCCCGGGCTGTTCAGGGCCTTTATTACGGTTGACCATTCACAAGTGGTTGACTTGTATGATAAAACCTTATGGTTTGGGAGGAATCAATGTCGCTGGAGCTTTTTTCTACATGCTCCTTCAACTAGCATTTCATTTAGTAGCTTATTTTGTTTACATGCTCCTTCAATCTATGTTAGCTAAACGAGACTTATTTTTAATGATAACTTATTTTTCTAAAAAAATAAGCTCATGCTATGATAAGTTCGCGCGCCGCCCTTAAAACATAATTTAACAGCAAAAAACAAACGCTGTTTTGGATTCATTTTTAGTAAGCATTGTGGTGTTCTTCATGGAGGGCAATGTGAAACATTAGAAGGCTTGGATTGGAAGTTTGTGATATTGGTTCATGGTGGTCAAGATCATATTTGCATATGTTCCCTATTTGTTGATAACAAAAAGGGGAAGAGATGTTAGAGTGGTGTGGCATCGATTAAGGGGAAGACAAAGATTGTTTCATTCATGGCGAGATTTAACTATCTCAACTTCTCTACTTCGTCTAGGGAAGTTCATACATAACTTTGTTTGTTTTGTCATCATCAAATAGGGGAAGATTGTTGGGATTCTTGATTTGATGTGACAAAATAAATAAAAGAATGAAACAAATGGACTATAATGCAAAGCAGGAATTCTACAAAAGATGAATAATGAAACAAAAAGGACTTGCTTGCAAAAGAAGATTTACTTATTAGTCGTTCGTAGTCTTTTGTAAACCCCAAATCTCTATTATATAAAGAGATCAAGGGTACCGATTTTATATATGTCTTCCACAATGTAAAATATAGAAAAGTGTGTGTGTCTAGGGCATGTATTTATGTCAACGCCTAGACTAGAGTTGTTTAGTTACCACCAAGATCAAAGGTGTCTTTGATCACTGCTACAGTTAGGTAACATGTTATATTCTGATCAAATATAATTGGAGGTGACTGGGAAAATCCTTGTGTCAATAACTTTGATTTGTTTTAATTCCGCTGCATATATTGTCATTGTTATTATTTAACCCTAGTGCTCAAAACGATCCAAGGAGTCTATCAAACTCCACAAGCCGAGTCTTACCTGGTTCTAACTAGGTCTTGGCCAGAATATCCGAGTCTTACCTGGATCTAACCGTGTCTTGGCCAGAGTAGCCTAGTCTTACCGAGTCTTACCTGGTTCTAACTGGGTCTTGGCCAGAATAGTCGAGTCGTACCTTGTTCTAACTGGTTCTTGACCAGAATAGCTGAGTCTTATCTGGTTCTAACTGGGTCTTGGCCAGAATAGCCGAGTCTTACGTGGATCTAACTGGGTCTTGGCCAGAATAGCCGAGTCTTACCTGGTTCTAACTGGGTCTTGCCTAGAATAGCAGAGTCTTACCTGGTTCTAACTGGGACTTGGCCAGAATAGCCGAGTCTTACCTGGTTCTAACTGGGTCTTTGCTAGAATAGCCGAGTCTTACATGGTTCTAACTGGGTCTTGGCCAGAATAGGCGAGTCTTACCTGATTCTAGCTGGGTCTTGGCCAGAATAGCCGAGTCTTACCTGGTTCTAGCTGGGTCTTGGCCAGAATAGCCGAGTCTTACCTGGTTCTAACTAGGTCAGCCGAGTCTTACCTGGTTCTAACTAGGTCTTGGCCAGAATAGCCGAGTCTTACCTGGTTCTAACCGGGTCTTGGCCAGAATAGCCGAGTCTTACCTGGTTCTAACCGGGTCTTGGCCAGAATAGCCGAGTCTTACCTGGTTCTAACCGGGTCTTGGCTAGAATAGCCGAGTCTTACCTGGGTCTAACTGGGTCTTGGCCAGAATAGCCGAGTCTTACCTGGTCTTGGCCAGAATAGCCGAGTCTTACCTGGTTCTAACCTGGTCTTGGCAATAATAGCCGATTCTTACCTGGTTCTAACCGGGTCTTGGCCAGAATAGCCGAGTCTTACCTGGTTCTAACTTGGTCTTGGCTAGAATAGCCGAGTCTTACCTGGTTATAACTTGGTCTTGGCCAGAGTCTTACCGGGTTTTAACTCGGTCTTGGCCATAATAGCCGAGTCTTACCTGGTTCTAACTGGGTCTTGGCTAGAATAGCTGAGTCTTACCTGGTTCTAACTGGGTCTTTGCCAGAATAGCCTAGTTTTATGTGGTTCTAACTGGGTCTTGGCCAGAATAGCCGAGTCTTACGTGGATCTAACTGGGTCTTGGCCAGAATAGCCGAGTCTTACCTGGTTCTAACTGGGTCTTGGCCAGAATAGTCGAGTCTTACCTGGTTCTAACTAGGTCTTGGCCAGAATAGCCGAGTCTTACCTGGTTCTAACAGGGTCTTGGCCTGAGTATCCTACTCTTACTGAGTCTTACCTGGTTCTAACTGGGTCTTGGCCAGAGTAGTCGAGTCGTACCTTGTTCTAACTGGGTCTTGGCTAGAATAGCCAAGTCTTACCTGGTTTTAACTGGCTCTTGGCCAGAATAGCCGAGCCTTACGTGGATCTAACTGGGTCTTGGCCATAATAGCTGAGTCTTACCTGGTTCTAACTGGGTCTTGGTAAGAATAGCCGAGTTTTACCTGGTTTTAACCGGGTCTTCGTCAGAATAGCCGAGTCTTACCTGGTTCTAACTGGGTCTTGGCCACAATAGCCGAGTCTTACATGGTTCTAACTGGGTCTTAGCCAGAATAGCTGAGTCTTACCTGGTTCTAACTGGGTCTTGGCCACAATAGCCGAGTCTTACATGGTTTTAACTGGGTCTTAGCCAGAATAGCCGAGTCTTACCTGGTTCTAACTAGGTCTTGGCCAGAAGAGCCGAGTCTTACCTGGTTCTAACTGGGTCTTGGCCAGAATAGCCGAGTCTTAGCTGTTTCTAACTGGGTTTTGGCTAGAATAGCCGATTCTTACATGGTTCTAACCGGGTCTTTGCCAAAATAGCCTAGTCTTACCTGGTTCTAACTGGGTCTTGGCCAGAATAGCCGAGTCTTACCTGGTTCTATGCATACAATCAATGCTATCAAGCATTCCCAGAAAACCGTGTTCCCGTTCATGCTTTAAGTAAATACTTTGAATGTCCGCCCATGTTAGTTTTCTTAAAAACTCAGGCATAAACAAATCTATAACACACATGTTAAAATTATCAAGACATAAACGCATAGTACTCGAACCCATTTGCAAATACTCGTTAAATGCACCGGGTGCGTTGCCTTATGCCAATTGGCGTATGGCAGCTGTACACTTCATAATAGCACTAATACTCCCTCGACTAGTACAATCAAGCCCTGACTTAAAGTATTGAAAGTGATCTGGTATAAAATCGGATTCATAAGATTCAATACCTTTGACTATTTTTACAAATAGTTTTTGGCGCATGTGAAACCTTCTACGAAAATTACGGGGCGTATACTTACAACCCTTAACAAAATAGTCGTTTAGCAAACGTTCTTCAGCAAGCTCGCGTTCACGATATATGTGGGTATGAGGCACCTGAGGCTGAGGATGAGCTTCTTTTTGTTCTAAGCGTTGCTGATACTCGTACGCAGCAATCATAAACTCTATATCTTCTTCGTCATCTAGGTCTAACCAAGTCCGAGATGATTCGGCATTTTCATTTGGGTCCATTGTGAATGAAGAAGGTTTTTTTTATTTTATTTATTTTATTTATTTATTTATTTATTTTTTTCTTCTTCTTATAGAGTAAGTATAAAGAGTTGAAAATTAGTAGTGGATGTGTGAAAAAAAAATATGTGTTTAGTAGGTATTTATAGTGGTGGGTATATGATTTTGAATTTTTTTTAAAAAAATTTGAAAAATAGCCGTTTGGTATTAAAGTGGAGGGGGTGGAATTGAATTTTTCTTAAACCAACGGTAGCTAAAATAGCCGTTGAGGGGCTAAACTGAATTTTTTTTACTCGATCTTGCCTTAATGCCGGGTTAAGCCCCTCACTCAAGGCGTTAACACCTGTTTAACGCAGCCAGCTCCATCGGTTAACTTGACCTTAACGCACGTTAAAGGCATTTTAGCGCCATTATGGCGTTACCACTGTAAATCAAGACAAAATTGTCACAGTACCTTTTATGTATGGTCATTTGCATAGTCAAGACAAAAAGTTTTGTATGTAAAAGGAAAGACGAAGTCAACGTATGGTAAAGTTGGTTGAGTATTTAAATGTGAACAATAACAAGTTCGGGATAGGATTAGTAAAATGCTCGAACAAGTCGACCCGTTTGTGAAAAATTCGAGATTGGATTGTTAAAAAGCTCGAACGAACCGAGCCTAAACAAGCTCAAGCATAAATTTGGGCTCATCTAATAATCAAGATCGAGCCCGAGCTTTATATATAAAGATCGAGTTGGCTCACGAGTCTAAACGAGCCCTATATATATATATATATATATATATATATATATATATATATATATATATATATATACACATATAACAATGTATAAATGAGCTTAAAAAAGCTGGTTCGTTAGCCATAGTGTTTGTGTGAAATTTAGTAATAATTGTGTGACAATACGAAGTTGAGTAAAGATGACATTTATAGGGTAAACTAGCCGTTAGAGGATATTTTTTAGAGAAACTAGCCGTTAAACCTTTTATTCAAATTCAAACTTAAAGTAACATTACAACATATTAAAAACGATACTAAATCATACAAGACCGTTAACCATAAACTAGCCATATGGGTGATTAATGGGTAGTATGATATGGAAGTACAAACATAAACAATACAGAAATACAAACACAAACGATACGGAAATACAAATACAACCGATACGGAAATACAAAAGCCGTTACTCCCTATATCTGTTCCATATGGGGCTGTTTCTCAAAATGAACCACATGTTAAGATATTTGAAGCCTTGCCCACCAAAGCGTTCTTTGAAAATGTTCATTGCATTGTGAAGACGATCAGTGAACTCGTCAGTACGCTGTACGATCAAGTAAATATCATTGAATTTTTGACATTCACAGTTCATTCTTGCCCACTTACCCGTTATCTGGCTTTTGTTACGAAAAGCACCGTAAGATTGGTTATTGAACCTTTATGTAACCTCATTCCAAAAAGCGGATTCGCCATGGAATTCGTGAATGATTAGCCACATGTCGGCTAACAAGTTTTCTTCTTCAACAGACCAACGACTAGCCATTGTAAAATTATTTAGAAAGTGAAGTGTGTGCAAAATAATATGTTATGTTATTTAATATATAGGGGTGTTTAGAAATTCAAATTTCAAATACTGAGCGGGATATGTGTAAATTTCAAATTCAAAAAATGGGCGGATAAACGTTTAAAATTCAAATTTCAAAAAACAGAGCGGGACATATTTAAATTTCAAATTCAAAAAAAGGGTCCTATAAATAGCATACTCAGATGCTCACAATACACCCACAATTCACACACAAATCATACATAATTCACAAACAAGTCATACGTAACAATGTCACACAACACATCACCAGATAATGAATCAGTTTACAACACACCACCGGAAGATCTGTTTCCCGTATTCCCATACGACAATCCACCACAAAACAATCCACCACAAGATCTGTTTCCCGTATTCCCATATGACACTCCACCACAAAACACTCCACCGGAAGTTCTGTTTCCACCGATAAACAATCCACCAAAAAACCAACCCAATGCGTTTGGGTTAACTGATGAAGAACTCTTCGAGCAAGATATGCAAGTCTTGTTACAGGTTTACGTAGAGGAAGAACGTCAGGCAAGAGATCATGAGGCGCGAGCAAAAGCTAAACAGGATCGGAGAAACCAGAGAGCAGAATGGCGATGAAAAATGGGATTAAACCGTATGCCATCGAGTGAGGACGATTCGAGTGACCAGGGCTATGTGTCACACCCCGCCACGGCGGAAACGAGCGGGTGTAACTTCATGGATATCATCACAACACCTGGTGTCTACATAGAGAACAACTACATGCACATAAATAGAGCAATGTACAAACACAAAGTGTTGTAACAATACCCCAAAATAAAATAACCAAAACAAAATCCGAAACAATACATAAATTCAAACATAGATGCTAAACCACTTCCAATGCAACTAAGGTCTCGTCTATCCACATCCTTCTATCTTATCCTTAGAAAACTCACCTGAAAATGATGCTTAAAATGTCAACATAACGTTGGTGAGATTCATAGGTTTGAGACTCAACACGCAAGGCAACCAAATTCACTGTGATTACAAAATATAGATGGACAAATAAATTACAGTTATCATATAGCTACATGTATTCGCAAGTTAATATTCACACACAAAGGCAACCACACTTATAAGGCAACCAATAGGACGGCTCGTGTCCCCCGATCCCATATTCATTACAGCAGGACGGCTCATGTCCTCCGATCCCATAATCATCAATTAGGACTCATACGCGAGTAACAGGATAACATCCTCCTAATTGGATCCCATCAAACATATCAAACATCAATTAGGTCGCATGTGCGAGTAATAGGATAATATCCTCCTAATTGGATCCCATCAAACATATCAAACATCAATTAGGTCGCATGCGCGAGTAACAGGATAACATCCTCCTAATTGGATCCCATATACATCCACACAAACAAATAATCACACATAGCATGCATACGATAACATTATAAGTCCAAGCTCTTTAATACCACACACATAATCACAGTAAATCAAATCATTTAAGACAAGCATCATTCCCATCCCAAGTTTAAAATAAAGTAAAAATATGGGACTATGAACTCACCTTAAACTCCGCAGCTTCCACAAAAACAACTCACAATCTATAGCACACAAAAATAATCCACATTACACAAGGTTAAGCTAAAAGCTACAACCCATGTAATACACTTATGATGGATGTCTAAGACTCATATGACCCACCATGGATCTCCTAGACACCACACTAACCACTACCATAACTTAATACTCACTAAATCCCTTGCACTCTAAAACTCAGAAAACGCAGAATTTTTGAGTACATTTACTCACATGAAATCACGACAAATAAAGCTTATCAACTCACACCAAAAATTTAACATGGTCTCTCATAAGCATAGAAGCTAATCTCAGAAGGCCATGGACCAATAACACACACAAGTACTCATAGAAAATTCAAACTTGTCAACTACTCAAATTCGGATCTGAACGCACACCAAAAAGTTTTGATTTTTAATAATTACTTCCAAAAGTTTTTATCGCGAATCCTCTTCGTGGTAGTCTAATATAACCTAAAACTTAACTATTCCAGAAGACCAAGTCAAAATACCACTTTTACAACCACATGCCACCCTCAAACTTTTACCCAAAATCTGTCCCGGTTTGACAGCTTTGACACCTTAACAAATAAAAATCAAAAGACCGACTTCCCGACCTCAAAATTGATCGTGGCTGGACTTTTTGGAAAGCTCTTTCATTATACTTCAATTTAGACTTAAAATTCGTGGCTTAACTCATCACCATCTATTATCTACACTCACATCTTTACAGCCTTACAAATCTGTCCAAACCCTAACTCAATAACTAGCATGTTTTACGCTTAATTCTCTTAACCAATCATCATACTATTATCATTAATTGATCCCAACATGTTTAATAACATTAATTTACAGAAGTTAACACAAACCCTAATCCACCATACTTAATATTACATGAATTAGATTAATTAATCAATTAATTGAACACAAGGTTTAAAGATTTTACCTTGATTCTTGATTATTGCTCCCAAATTACAAACCCTAATTTTTCTTCTTCTTTTCTCTCTTGGATCGACCCATAATTGCAGAAAAAACGTTTTAGGGGTGTTTGGTTTGATATATATATATATTAATTATGGATAATCCTTGGGCCTAAGAGTCATATTTGGACTCAAATTGGGTTTCCTTTTTCCCCCTTATCCCTTAAATCCGAATTTTACATATATATATATATATATATATATATATATATATATATATATATATATATATATATATATATATATATATATATATATATATATATATATTAAATTTATTTATTACACTCAAAACCTCATACTTTTCATATTTTATAAATACCCATAGCTAATCCTAATGTCTTACGCGATAAACCTCAACTTTTACGACAACCGGAAAAATATCATTTTCAAAAATAAAGTTTTCAAAAATAGAATTCCACACTCTTTTGAAACATAACTCATAAAAACAAATCCCACGTAACTTACTAACACTCAATTACTTGAACAAAGCCTCGTTACGCAAAAACACAAAAACACCAAAACTACACAAGTCATTTCTACACCATAAAGGTGATCAAAATGAACTTTCCCAAATTCCAAACTTTCCAAATTACAATAAAACCACTTACGCAAAGGGATTTAGTGCTAAAACTCACCTATATCACTCATATATCACTTCAAACACCTAATACACACCAAACAAACGTCAACCGAGTCAAGACTATTAGTCAAACTAACCTGCCAAAACCACGGTTGTTACACTATGGCACATACTGAATCATCTTCTTAATTTGTAGTTTTATGTTTAATTATTGTAGTTTAATTTAGATGTTTTATGTTTAATTATCATAGTTTAATTAAGATGTTTTATGTTTAATTATCGTAGTTAATGTAATTTGTGGTTAAGTATACTAGTTAATGTAATTTGTGTTTTATAAATGTTCATGTTAGTTTTAAATGAAGTATTTGTTAAAATTTGGGGTTGAAATTGAAAATAATTGAGGTGGAGGTGAGTTAAGGTGAGTTATAGGTGAGTTATGCTAAAGTGATGAGTTAATGTTAAAAGGTAAAAGCTCATATGACGCTAACGTGGTAGTCAGTTAGGCAACTTATCCTTTTCTCTTACTTGGAAGTAAAGGGGTGATATATATAATTAAATGGCTTGTGGTTTCATTTTTTATGAACTAAGGCTTGTGGTTACTATTAAGGTAAATCAAATCAGGGTAAGGATCTAGTGAGAAGAAAACTTAAAATGAGAAGGACGAGAAATAATTATAACCACACATTTGAGATACATCGTCTTGATTTAGATGCATCTCTATTCATTTAGATGCATCCCAATTAGTTTCGAAAGTGATTTTGAAGTGAGAACGATACAAAGTGGTACTAAAATCAAATTTTACCCGCAGAGGACGAAAAATGTATAGGATTCGTCTAACTTGATGAAATGCATCTAATATATGTATATGCATCTAATTTTTTGCTAGAAAATATATTATGGTGCATCTAAAAGACTATGGATACATCTAATTCAAGTCGATGAATCTCAAATGTGTAGTTATACTTATTTCTCATGCTTCTCATTTTAAGTTTTCAAAAAGAAGGAATGACTACGTAAGGTAGGATTATGATCTCGTACAATTCTTTAAAAGGCCCAAACTCAGCAACATATCACACAATCCAAATCATGTATAGATTACGTTAACAAGTTTACTAAAACCCTAGAAACGAGAGTGGCATATCAAATGAAGAGAAGGTAGTGAGAAGGATCGATAAGGAGGGAAATATTTGGTTCAAGTTTCACCTTCATCATTGCTTTAAGGTAATTAATTCATAAAGTTTAAATTTAACGTATCTGTAGAACATGTGTTGATAATTAAACGATTGGTTGAGTCTCAAGTGTTGGTTAATTATGTGATTTCGACTATATATAGATCGACTCGGTGCTGTTTCATGGTAGATCTTGGTCGACATAGTAGAAATAAAATTACATAAAGTGTTGTAAGAAGGATATTATTGAGAATATTAGTGGTTTGCCATGCACTAATTCTATATTGAGGATTGTAAGAAGGGCAGAAGGCTTACATACATTGGCTACTTGTGTACATGGCATAAAAGGAATAATGGGATATTGCAAATAAAAAGGACTGGAAAGAGGTTCTAGCTGGGATCGATTATAAACAATATCAGATTCAAATTGGCCAGATTAAGAGTTATAAACAAGTCTAGGTAATGAATGTGGCTAAAATATGGCAAAATGAATGTGGCTAAAATATGGCAAAATGAATGTGGCTAAAATATGGCAAGTTCTCATGCATTCTGCTGATAGTAGAGAGGTTATTAGTGATTGGCATAGTAATGATACAAATGGGGTTAGAACAAGTAGATAGTAATAGTAAGCAGTGGTGCAGCTTTTAAGGGGCCGGGGGGGGGGGGGGGGGGGCGCCCGACCCCCCGAAATTTTTTTTGCGATGTAGGGGGTATATAGTTTTCGTGTAGAAAAATTTCGGTATATTCGGTTTCGACCCCCCGAAAATTTCGGTATACCTGAAATATAGCCTTAGGAAAAAAAAAAAATTTAGATCCCGACCCCCCACTTAAAAATTCCAAGCTTCGCCACTGATAGTAAGTCAATCTTATAGTGTTCCCTCTAAGTATTGCCCTGTTAGTGATGAAGCCTTAACATATGAGCATTCTATATATATACTACTGTGAGGATGTGGCTGTAGTGGTGTCATATAGATGTGCTTAGCTGGATAAGGAAATGTAGTTAGTTGCAGGGTGATGCCTAGGGGAGGAGAGGTGCTTCTGATTGCTTGGTGATGCCTTTTCTAACATGACTGCTCTTGCTCTTCCAATAACTGTGAGGTATGGATTTGTCATGTAACGTTAGATTAAGGAAGTGTAGCCAGGTTTGAGGAAGTTCCTATTGGAGGTTGGTGGTTTCATGTGAATGAAGGGATGATGCCTTCTAAATGGATAGGTCTAAGAGTCATGTTTGTGTGGAAGTAAGTTGCAAATGGCTTTTAGTTCCTTTCCATTTAAAAGGGAAATGTAGTCCTCTTTTAGTGAATTGGTGACAAATCACAAGTGCAGTCATGTACTTGTCTGTCATAGTTCTAGTTAACTGTACTTTATTTGCAGCTTCAAAAGTTTGAGTTGTTAATATATTGTTCACCGGTTCAAAAAAAAAAAAAAGAAAAAAAAGTTAATTGTTTATTTGGTTGCCTGTATGTTAATTACAAAAGTTCTCTCATCGTGGGCAACACTATTATGTAAATGCATTTCAATATACTATTTATTGTTGATGATTCCATGAAAGAAGTCAAAGACTTTTTTTTGAGAGTTTCTCCATTCAATACATACATACATTAAATTTTGTTCAAAATACCATTTTTAATGACTATATAATCTATAGTGGCCTTCCTAACAGAAACAACTATCAGCAAGTGAATATATAATCCATAGTCGCCTTCGCACTTTCACATGTTTCCCATTTTAAGTACCCTACTACTTTTATAACAAAACATGTACCTTACTTTATGTGAGATACTTATTATGTACAAACAAGTCAAGAAACTCATTAGATGGCAAAGATGTGCCAATAATAAGACGGCAATAATATATAAGTTAAATAATACGACATCTCAAAAGTATATATATAGCATTTCACCATCTTTTTAACCATTTTACTATTTGTCATTCAAATGCAAATATTACAGTTCATAAACTGAGTTTTCTAGTCTTCGATCTTCAAGAGATTTATTAACTCCACCATCGAGCTACCGTCTTTGCAGCCACTCTAACGTCAGAAGCAACCATTTCTCTCACCGACTGTTCCCTCCTATTCTTACATTTCCCGGTCTGCCTCACCGTCTCTCTTCTTCCACAACAGTACGTCTCCACTAGGATGCAACCATTGACTAATTATTTCTATGTGATGGCTCATTGGATGTAGCAACTAACTTGGATGTAGAAACTAACATAGGATACACATCAAACATCATCCTTTTTATATGTTGCATTTTTACTTGAATGAAGACCTGGACACAATACTATATATAGTTTAGTGTAGTTCTTAAAAACTCAACAGAAGAACGATACTTGATACGTGCTAAATATTGTAGAGTACTTGCTTTGGGAAAAATATGAAAGTTGAGAACTAGTAGGGTCATTTTTAAAGTAAAGTAAAGTAAAGTAAAGTAACTCCCAATACCGTCTTTCATGGGTTATGGGTCCCAATACCGTCTTCCACGGTGTATGGGGGATGTTGAGACATAGACAGCCTTACCCCTACCTAAGGTAGAGAGGCTGCTTCCGGATCTACCAAAGGTAGAAAAGGACCTCCGGCCTTGCAAGGGGTGAGGATCGAACCCTTGACCTCTGTCTCCAGAGGCAAGGGTGTTAACCACTTGATCCAACCTTGCTCTTAGTAGGGTCATTTTTCCCTTCATTAAATCCCCTCCCTTTATTGGACTAAATCAATATTTACCAAGCCAAGTATCCACATTCAAACCTAGGCCGACATGGGCTGTGCCAAATTTGATTTATTTGGAGATTTCATTTTTCTTTGTATCTGAGTAGTGTATGTTGACATTGTATTAGTGTGTTAAAAAAATCATTGTCTTTTGCGTTATAGGAACTACTCCAAACTCCAAAATATTAATTGACATAAAATAGGTGTAGTTTCGATAAACCAAAAGGCACAACATATTCTTAAACCAAAGGACGAACAAGGCAAAGTCAGATGGTTGACTTGTTAATTGATTTGACAGTTTACATTCTCACATCTCTGTCCAAAGTACAGGAATCTAGAAACGGAAAAACAAAAAAATCTTCCTACAACTAAACGCTACCTTACACATTTCTGGCCAATCCTTGTATATATATGGTTTAAAATACAGTTAATCATTTAAATCCTGTACATGCCATAATATACACCATTATATCATGCTTTTCCCTACGAACAGAATTCTCGGTTCCCACTGGTTAATTGAGTATATCCATCTTTTAAACCAACTGAAGTCGTATAACAACATTCCACAAGATTTGATATCTTCCTTCAAACATTACATCTTGTTAATATACAGTTCAGATCAGCAAAACCGGTTCAGTGAACCTTTGCTATGGATTGGAATCTATATTGCATTAGCTTCACTTATATACGTCTTTGCTATGGTCGCTGATTTATTACATGGTTTCCGCAACATAAAACTATGGTTCCCATGTAGATTTTTCACTCTGAATGCTGCTTCACTCTCTGTGATAGCCGTTGCAATGAAGCTACCTATGGATCTAAATAATTCAATGCCAGGTCATGTTGATCAGGTTTCAAAGCTCGGAAGCATGGCATTTATGTGCACCATGATGGCTAATCTATTGCCTTCTCTTGCTACAATGACTAACAAGGAACTTTTCACCAACATCATAGCTTTGGGTGTTCTAGTAATAACCTTGGTTGTAAATGTTTGCATTCAAATAAATACGGGAGTTCTTACCTTGTATATAAATAACGAGGACTTACATGGGACAATTTCTGATGCTAGAGATGTATCAGGGAATGCAACCATCCATAACATCGCAGCCATCCTTTACGTGGTTGTGTTACTCATGATGCTGATAATACTTGCATGTTCCTCTTTAGCGATAGTAGAGTCCAAGAAGATGCTAGAATCCAAATACCAAGCAGGTCACGAAACCGCTTTGGGGGACCCACAATTACTAAGATTAAGCGATGAGACTGTTGAGCGTTTAAGGCAGCATGTGAAGATCCACTGGATCATGGCAGAAACTAGCAGTCCCCAATTTATCGCAGCTTGCTCTGCTACAAGCTCTGCTTCTGGGATAATATGTGCTGCTAGCGCTCTCGGTCATATTGTTATTCTTGTTTTTACTTTCTATATAGTATCTCCAAGGGGCTCTACGTCGGATTATAAGTGGTCAATGTTAGCGATCTTCATAATACAATCTATCGGAGTGATCCTTGGTACGATTGCCCCCCTTTTTAGATGTTTTGCAGACTTAAGCTTTAGAGTGACCAACAACCACATTAATGTCTTTAAGGTGGAAAAATACTGGACTCGGACTTTATCTGATTGGAAACAAAGTAGCATATCAATCTCATCCCGTAGCCGCAAATGCAAGATTGTCATCCATATGTCAAAAATCCTGGTTCTCAGCTTTTTTATAGGAATTCAGAAGACAGCTGTGGTAGCATGCCAGATGATAGGGTTGTTCAAACTTCCGTTTATTCCTTTGGTACGAAAGGCTATGCTTGTTGCCTCATGTATTCCTTTGGTACGAAATCCTGAGCATCCTGAACAAAATATAGATCTTCTTCGTCAGTATGTTTTGTATCTTCAAGACGGTATGGTGCTTGCTGAGAGAACATTGAAAGGCATTGCAAAATCTGTTAACCTCGTAATCCAAAATGCCGAAAATCACCAACTCAGTAATCTTATTAATCTTCTATATGAGTATAATGGTTTTCAAGGAGTTGGAATTTATGACAGTATTCGCGTTCCACCTTTAACTGGTGTGGAATATCTTGATTGTTGGAGCTTACCGTTGGTAACTCTGACAACCATCGCCATTTCTCTTCCGGAAATCCGAAATGACCAAGTTGATAAGTTGCTAATCAGTGTGAGCGAAGGTCTTGCATATGTCAAACATGTGGAAGACAGCCTCAATACTACTAATTACTATGTTAGAATTCAAAAGGCAGCTAAAATGTTGTGGCTAGAAGTTGAATTCTACAACAGATGGTTAGGAAACAAGTTGCAGAACCATGCTTGCGACACGGCAGGACAAATTCTTCAATGGTTCAGTGATGAAGCTGAAAAAGTGGTAACAGAATGGCCTATTTGTGCCAATTCAATGTATCGTGTATCACAAACATTCTTGAACCAAGCCAACATTGACGAGATTAGCCAAAAGGACCTATTCGAGAGCCTATCATCAATGATATCTCAAATATTGGCTGCTTGTCTCACCAACTTACCCCAAGTCATTACAACGAATTGCCACACAAGTGTGATAGAGAAAAGGGAGGCGAGTGTACATGCTGCAGCCCAACTTCTAGGTCAGACTGCACACATAATAAACACACTTCATGGTCGCCAACTACCAAACTTAAATGAAGACAATGGAACTGGCGGCGTGCTTACTTAAATGAACCATTTACTTAATGTTCTTCGAGTAACAGGACACTCCCATACAGATATCACCAATTTTCTGTTTTCAGCAGATATTGTCTTTTTTTTTTACTTGCTTCACTGTGGTTTTCGATCTCTGATACCACTTCAGTCAGTTTCTGAACGTGTGAGCACCATAACACCTTCTTTCAAAATAGTCAGGAATAAGATAAGCTGCTGTTTTGCTAGCTCTCTAGTAAACTGTTAGCTGTAACGGGGGCTTCTGTTTTGTTGTGGATTTTTTTTGGTGTATAATGTTTTATATAGCTTCTCATTAGTACATCAATTAATAAAGTATATCCTTGTTTACTGCCAATAAACAAAATATATACAATGCTTCAAGAACTCTGCACCATTTGCATTTAGAAAGTGACAGTATGTACTCTCCTCTATATGTCACATTTGGCGTTTAGTTAATTTGTAAGCTAGACAAGTTCGCGTGACCAAGTCCTTAACTGATTGTTATTATCAGTACTCTTTTATAGGGTATGGTAAACTATTATGTGGACAAATGTTTTTACAAACTATCCGAGGCATGATTGGTTGATTATTACACAACTAAAAAAAAAAAGTTATCACAAGTCTGAAAGTATATGTACCATGGCCTACTTCTAGAAATTCAATTGGAAGTAAAAATAATTTATATGTCAGCACGTTAACTTGACAGTAGCAGGCTTATTGATATGATTGTGAGAATTTGTGATAAAGTTTTCATTTTTTTTTTTCTTTTTCTTTTGCAGTTAAAAAAACCCTCCAGTAATGTTTTTATCTCCATCAGTCTCAGCCCAAGCATGGACAAAAACTGAACAAGATTATGGTTAAATTAAAAGGAAACCAACAAGGCATTTTGGGTCGTCAATAAAGAATAAGGCAAGGTCATATCGTTGGCTTGTTGATTAATTTGACAGCTTAACAACCACATGGCACTGATCCTGATGTTACCAATGAGAGTCTCCATCCAACTTACAGGAAAGTAACTGGAAATTTACTTCAGTTTCTTGATATGACAGTTCTATTCTCACACCTCCAAATTACAAAGAAAATGGCTATAGACTTTTCTATTTGGTCAACTATACGACTTTTAGAGAAAAGTTTGTTTATTTCACCTTCTTCACTTCTTACATATCTGGTTTGAAATACATGCACTTTAATCTGCTAAGTCTTCATCAACATAAATCCTCACCAGTCAGCCCATAATCTACACCATCTCCTAGCTAGACCCCCTTTTATTTATAGCTAACTGTGTCCCTCTCTAAGAAAACACAGATATGGGTTCCAACTCGTTAGGTGATCAGTATATCCATCTTTTGAACCAACTGAAGTCTTATAGCAACATTCCACAAGATTTAATATCTTCCTTTGAAAATTACATCTTGTTAATATTACAGTCAGATTACGAAAACAGGTTCAGTGAACCTATGCTATGGATTGGGATTTATGTCGTGTTAGCTTCCCTTATATGCGTCTTTGCTATGGTCGCTGATTTATTACATGGTTTCCGCAACAGAAAACTATGGTTTCCATGTGAATATTTTACTCTGAATGCTGCTTCTCTCTCTGTGATAGCTGTTGCAATGAAGCTGCCTGCAGATCTAAGTAATTCAATGCCAGGTCATGTAGATCATGTTGCGAAGCTCGGAAGCATGGCATTTATGTGCACCATGATGACCAATTTATTGCCTTCTCTAGCTAAAATGAACAGCAATGAACTTGTCACAAACATCATGGCTTTAGGTGTTTTGGTAATTACCTTGGTCGTGAATGTTTGCATTCAAATAAATACGGGTGTTCTTTCATTCTTAGTATATGTGGAAGATTCTGATTGTGAAGCTATAAAAGCGTACGCATCTGCGCATGATGTCATAGCCACCTTTTATGTAGGTATGTTACTCATGTTGCTGATAATACATGCATGTTCTTCTTTAGCGATACTAAAGTCCAAACAGATTCTAGAATCGAAATATCAGGCAGGCCACGAAACAGCTCTAACAGACTTACCACCAGAAAGATTAACTGTTGAGAATTTAAAGCAGCATGTGAGAAATTACTGGATCATGGCAGGAACTGGGAGCCCCCAATTTATATCAGCTTGCCATGCTACAAGCTCTGCTTCTGGGGTAATATGTGCTGCTAGCACTGTCGTTCACATTTTTATTGTGAATGTCACTCTCCGTTTCTGTGCAAGGGACTATAAGTCGGATTATAAGTCGGATTATAAGGGGTCAATGCTTGCGATTTTGATAATACAATCTATTGGAGTGATCCTTGGTACAATTGCCCCCCTTTTTAGATGTTTTGCCGACTTAAGCTTTAAGCCGACCAAGAGTTGGATTTGGAACCACATCAACGTATTTAAGGTAGAAAAATACTGGACTCAGAAGTTATCTGATTGGAAACAAAGTAGTATATCATTCTCATCCCGTAGCCGCAAATGCAAGATTGTCATCCATAATTTGAAGATCAGAGTTCTCAATTTTTGTATAAATATTCAAAAGACAGTTGTAGTAGCATGCAAGATATTAGGGTTGTTCTACCTGCTGTTTGTAATCTGTGGCATGCTATGTTTTCATTGTTGGAAGTCGTTAAAGGCCATGCTTGTTGCCTCAGGCATTCCGGTGGTACAAAATCTTAAGCAACCAGAACAAAATATAGATCTTCGCCGGTATGTTTTGCAACTTCAAGACAATATGGAGCTTGCTGATAAAACATTGAAAAACATTACAAAATCTGTCAACCTCGTCATCGTAAATGCTGAAAATCACCAACCCAATAATCTTGTGAATCTTCTAGTGCAATCTAATGGTTTTGCAGGAGTTGGAGAGTATGACAGCCTTCATGTTCCACCTTTAACTGCTGTAGAATATCGCGATTGTTGGAGCTTACCGTTGGTAACTCTAACAACCATCGCCATTTCTCTTCCGGAAATCCAAGATGACCGAGTTGATAGGTTGCTAATCAGTGTGAGCGAAGGTCTTGCATATGTCAAACTTGTGGAAGACAGCCTCAATACTACTAATGACTATGTTAGAATACGAAAGGCAGCTAAAATGTTGTGGCTAGAAGTCGAATTCTACAACAGATGGTTAGGAAACAAGTTGCAGAACCATGCTTGCGACACAGCTGGACAAATTCTTCAATGGTTCAGGGATGAAGCTCAAAACGTGGTCACGGAGGCGGAGGCTATGGACATTGATGGCTCAAATGAAAGGGCTATTTGTGCCAATTCAATGTATCGTATATCCCAAACAATCTTGCTTTTGAACCGAGGCAACATTGAAGAGGTTAGCCAAGAGGACCTATTTACGAGATTAACATCAATGATTTGTGACATATTGGCTGCTTGTCTCACTAACTTGCCCCTAGTCATTGCAATGAAATGTCACGAACGTGTTATAGAGAAAAGGGAGGCGAGTGTACTTGCTGCAGCTCAACTTCTCGGTGAGACTACACAGATAATAAACACCCTTAATGATCGCGAAATTCCAAACATGAATCCAGAGGAATTGGCGTTTATAGAGAACTGGCGGCGTGCTTACTTAATTTATCCATTTCCGCCAAACCCCTAACTTTTTTCGGAGTATCAAACTACTTTCTTATAGATTTATAATCAATTTTCTGTTTTCAGCAGCAGATATTGTATTTTTTTTTTACTTGCTTCACTGTGGTTTTCTTTGATACAACTTCTGTCAGTTTTTGAATGGATAAATTATATGATATGGCTAATATATAGCTTCTTGTTAGTACATCAATTAATAAAGTATATCCTTGTTTACTGCCAATAAACAAAATAGATACACCGCTTCTTCAAGAACTCTGCGCCATTTGCATTTAGAAAGTGACCGTATGTACTCTCCTCAAATTAGTCACATTTGGTGCCTAGTTAATTTGTAAGCTTGACAAGTTCGCGTGACCAAGTCCTTAACTGATTCTTATTATCTGTACTCTTTTCTAGGGTATGGTAAACTATTATGTAGTCAGATGTGTTGTTACAAACTATCCGAGGCATAATTGGTTGATATATTAGCCATATCATATATAATTTTCATTGTCATCCCGGTTAATAAAGTAAGATAAGCTTGCTAATGCATTGTTAGGAAATAAATGGAAAACTCATTTGTAGCCTAGCGGTATCGTTGAAATGCTCTCTAGCAATGGTTGTGGGTTCAAGCCATGCCTGGGACAACTCAGTAAGATATACACATATATTGAAAGATTGTTAGATTGCCTTAAAAACAGTTAAATAAAATTAAACTGAAAGCTCTTAGCTTGTGAAGTAAAGACTATATATATATGTCAGCACGTTAACCTGACAAGAAGTATTTGACTCAGAAGTTATCTGATTGGAAACACAGTAGCACACCTTTCTCGACCAGTAGCCGCAAGTTAAAGAACGTCATCCAAAGTTCAAAAATCTTAATTCTGAGCGTTTTTATAGGACTTTAGAAGACGTTGTGGTGGCATGCAAAATGATAGGGCTGATCTTCATTTCCTTTGTAATATGTGTCTTGTGTTGTTTCCATTGCTGGAGGTGGTTAAAGGCCATGCTTATTGCCTCAGGTATAGTGTTGGTAAAAAAGCCTGAGCAATCAGAACAAGACAAAGATCTTCGCCAGTATTTTTTGCAGCTTCAAGACGATACGGAACTTGCTGAGAGAACATTAAAAGGCATATCCAAAACTGTGAATCATTTGATCCAAAAGGTGGAAACACAAGATCCCGAGAGTCTAATGAAGCTTCAATAAAAAACCCAACATATATAGACAACAAATCAGTACTCATAGTACAAGATGGATTTATAACCCAATTGCTCCGGCTCAAAGACTTTTTCCGGCTCCTGTTAGATAACAAAGCAAAGAAAGAGTCTGCACTTTAGCGAAAATTTCCTCAAAAAGGCAAGAGGAGGAAGTATGGAGGAAATGATTATGCCAATCCCGCCCAAATTGCCACATTAACAACTCCTTGAGTATGACAATTATTGATCAAGTAGTTAACTGTTTTTGTATGGATAAGCAATGGTCATGAAAATTTAATAACAATGATAGACTTTATCACACTTACAAATCACCACTACTTGTTTACATGGTTATAAAAAAAAAAAAAAAGTATTTTTCTATCTTGTAACTTTTTGACTAATCATGCAGTTACTTTTAGCGAATTTTAACAAAACACCTTACCAAATAATTGAATCACTATCATTGACAATACTCATGCAACATACATCGAACAAGGCATGTTGAATATTTCGTCATACACGCTTAACTTTTTTGAGTTAAGGGCCAAGTTACCATACTGTGCATGTGAGTTAAGGTCTTGCGTTAAGGGGCACGTTAACCCCCTAACGTGCATTAAAGGTGGTGTTTTTTTGTGAGTTAAGGTTGAGTTATGATAAGGGGTGTTCTTTTTTGAGGTAAGGTTAAAATGTTAAAGCTGATGTGACGTTGACGTGACACTGAGTGAAAGTTTAACCTGAGTTACCA
This sequence comes from Artemisia argyi, assembly GCA_030686995.1. Lineage (NCBI taxonomy): Eukaryota > Viridiplantae > Streptophyta > Magnoliopsida > Asterales > Asteraceae > Artemisia > Artemisia argyi. The sequence goes on from CM060694.1 coordinate 37,930,216, forward strand.
CACCCTCTGCTCTTGATTCCTCACACACCAAAAACACATTCCCCTATCACTCAATATAAAACACTCTTTTTGAGATTCACCATTTTATTTTTATTTTCCTTTTATTAAACCAACTAAAATTTGCATTCATTAACAAAAAAAAAAAAAAAAAAAAAAAAAAAAAAAAAAAAAAACTTTATATAGATTACATTAACAAGTTTACTAAAACCCTAGAAACGAGAGTGGCATATCGAATGAGAATAAGGTAGTGAGAAGGATCGATAAGGAGGAAGATAATTGGTTCAAGTTTCACCTTCATCATTGCTTTAAGGTAATTAATACGTTAAGTTTAAATTTAACGTATATGTAGAACATGTGTTGATAATTAGACGTTCGGTAGATGAGTCTCAAGTGTTGGATATGTGATTTCGACTATTGACTCGATGCCGTTTTCATGGTAGATCTTGGTCGTCATAGTAGAAATAAAATTAAATAAAGCTAGTGTTGTAAGAAGGATATCTATTATTGAGAATATGAGTAGGCTGTCATGCACTAATTCTATATTGAGGATTGTAAGAAGTCTTGCATTGGCTACTTGTGTATACTGGATATGGCATGAAAGGAATAATAGGATTTTACTAATAAAAAGGATTGGAAAAAGGTTCTAGCTGGGATTAATTATAAACAATATCATATTCAAATTGGCCAGTTTAAGACTCAAGAAGTCCAGGTAATGAATGTGGCTAAAAGATGGCAAGTTCTCATGAATTCAGCTGATAGTAGGAGGCTATTAGTGATTGGGATAGTAATGATACAAATGGGATTAGAACAAGTAGCTAGGAATAGTGAGTAATGCAAGATGGGACCATTTGGTCCTGGCTTTTTTCTAACCAAAATGATGGCGAAGAATCAGATGGCCTGGAAGTAATCTTATAGTGTTCCCTCTAACTGTTATTGATACAGCTTTAACAGATGAGCATTCTATATATACTACTGTGAGGATGTGGCTGCAGTGGTATCATATAGTTGCATGGTGATGCCTAGGGGAGGAGAGGTGTTTCTGATTGCTTGGTGATGCTTTTTCTAACATGACTGCTCTTCCAAATAACTGTGAGGTATGGGTCTACAGTTTTGGATTTGTCCTGTAATGTTAGATAAATGGATGGGTCTGATAGTCTTGTTTGTGAGGAAGTAAGCTGCAAATGGGCTATTAGTTCCTTTCCATTTAAGAGGGAAATGTGGTCCTTTTAAAATCACAAGTGGATTGATGTATGGAAAAGCTCAAAAGAGAATGTTGTGTTTTAGCATTGTGTAGCATGTATTTGTTTGTTGTATGTTCTATTTCTAGTTAACTATGGGTTTGTCATAGTTTTAGTTATCTGCACTTCATTTGTAGCTTCAAAAGTTTGAGTTGTTAATATATTATTCGCCTGCTCACACAAAAAGTTAATTGTTATTTTCCTGCATGTATGTTAATTACAAAAGTTCTTTCATCGTGGGCAACACCAATTATGTAAATGCATTTCAATATACTATTTATTGTTGATGATTCCATGGAAGACTTTTTTTTGAGAGTTTCTCCATTCAATACATACATGTCAATTTTGTTCAAAATACCATTTTTAATGACTATATATAATCCGTAGTGGCCTTCCTAACAGAAACAATTATCAGCAAGTGAATATATAATCCATAGTGGCCTTCACACTTTCACATGTTTCTCATTTTCACTACAAGAAAAAGGTCTTTTAGAGTGACACTTTTTATAATGACACATGTAATAAGTGTGAGCAAAAGTCCACATATCCTTACACTTTTAGAGAAAGTGTGAGCATAGTTTTAGTTTTATTCACACATTTTGAAAAGTGTAAGCAAAAGTGTAAGTTTTCCTTACACATTATAAAAAGTGTGAGGAGATATGAAGTTTTACCTACACTTTTCGTAAAGTGTGAGTAAAAGTGTAGTGTTTTACCCGCACTTTTTGTAAGTGTGAGCAAAAGTCTAAGTTTGTACCTACATATTTTAGTAAGTGTGAGCCAATGTATTGTTTTATCTGCACTTTTTGTAAGTGTGAGCAAATGTATGGTATTTTACCTACACTTTTTAAAAGTGTGAGCAAATGTACAGTTCTACTTAGTGGTGAGTAAAACCGACTGAAAACTGAGCCGAACCGAAAAATCAAGCTGAACCGGTCTAACCCAGACCGAACCAACCTTACTCGGTTCGGTTTTCTGCTTTACATATTCATGGTTTTTGGATTCGATTTGGCTCAGTTCTAGCGGGAAAAAAAAATCAAAACCAAACTGGTTCAATTCGGTGGTTTGACTCAGTTCACTTTGGTTCGGTTCTCTGTTCATGTTTTTCTCAAAATCGGTTTAATTTTCAGTTCAGTTTTGACCCGATGATCGACCCAAGTTTTACTACACTTTAAAAAATTATGAATACGTCTGATTTGTCTATAGTTTAAAATTATACTATCATTTAACTCTATTACTTCGTACCTTTTAACATAATATAAAATATAACACAAAAAACAAATCATTTACCAAAACTCTATTTTTATCTTTAAAAAATAATAATAATAATAATAAAAAAAAAAAAAAAAAAAAAAAAATTCCTTCAAAAGAACAAACCGCTCATCCTCAAACACCCCCAATTAACAAACACCCCCAATCCCTTCATAAGAACAAAACGAGATGCTCATCCGCTCGTTTTGAATATGCTGCTCATCTGCTCTCACCTGCACTCATAACCTTCTGCTGCTCAGGTATTCGTTAATTACTTCATGAAATGAAATTTATTTGAATTTAGTTAATTAGTTGTGATTCGTTAAATTTGAGCTCTAAAATTGTTGTTGTTAGTTGTGTTAATTGTTGCATATAACGTGTTTGATGATATGCCTAACTTGAATCTGATGCATGTAAGATGTTTGATGATATGCCTAACTTAAGTTTTGTGAAAGAATGAATTTGAAACGCTACATACTCTTTGTTTGTCAAATGCTAGAATCGCCTCAATGAAACTATATTAGATGAAACGCCATTGGAGGAATGACTATATTAGTGGAAGGGTGTAGTAAGATTAACCAGTTAAAAGAGATGATTAAGGTCTTGGATGGGGATGTAATGGATTAGGCTCGTCAAATACATGATTTGAATGTTACGATATAAACCGAGGTTTACTTTATATGCTTGGCTAAGAAGCAATAATTTGCTCATTTGAGACCTTACTGGTATAGGATCTATTAGCTAGGAAAGTCATGATATGATCGCTTCCCCTCCCCGCGGACCCTATTCATGTTTGCATAGTCAACGCTCTGTTTTTCGTGTTATATTTTTTAAAGATATTCATATAATTGGTTAGATTATCCTTTGTAGTTTGAATGCATGTATAACCTTTAAGTTAAGGTCTCGCTTAATTGACATGTGCTGTTAACTTTTAAGTTAACTCTAGTTCTATATTTGGCATTTGCCAAGCTATTATTTATGTAAACTGTATATATTCTCATAGAGTCTATCATATAAGTATCATAATACGAGGCATAAATCTGTGTGATAGCAGTAATAAAGTCAAATGCACAAATAAATCCATTTAAACTATATAAATGCTTATGAGTTTCTTGGTCACCTTATTGGAGCTGTATTTGTGACTAAGTTAGATTTTTACCACAACACGAATATTAGGAATGTGTATGACTTAACTAATCAATAATATTAAATATCTTGTTTATTAGCGTTGTTATGCCTTTTGAGAACATGGAGAATGGCATTTACGCAGGACTAGACTGCACTTAGGAATACAGGAGCAAGAGGGTTGTTATTTTATCTTATTGAACTGTTGTGTCTGCTCTTTTTGTTGCTGCTTTATTTTGGGATGTCACTTGTCACCTTTCCCAAAGGAGTATAATTGAGAAGTGCAATTGTTGACCAAACATGTGCTTTCATTTGCCAACCCGAAATAGACAACCTCTGAGAATATTTCCACCAATAGACAATCCCTCGAGAGTTTTGCAATTGAAAGAGATGGGAGATATAAGCCATCTTTGCAAGAACGAATCAACAGTTGAACTCATCAAACTCTATATCAGAAGAGTCCATTGATTCACTTTTTGCAAAAACTAGGCTCAGATTTGAAATTCATCCGTTAACATTACAGATATTTTATAAAGTTTCATCTATTGGTGGAAATGTTTGCTCCCCAAAAGTCATTTATTTGGCATGATCACAAGCAGTGTTAGGGTATCATAAGCTTGGACCTATCTTTTGTATAGATCTTGATTTTTAGTGCTAGGGCTATCATATGGGCTTGTGGTTGTCGTCCCATAGCATATTATTTTGGTTACTATATACATATTATGTTTCTGGGCTCTGACTTATCTATAGAGGTACTCAAGTTTTGTGTATCTGCTTTTTTTTATTCAAGATGCTATATACATAAAAATGCTGTTGTGTATGGAAACTTTTTTCCTCTTGTACATGGTACACCATATACTACACTAAAACCTTTTTTTTCCTAAAGTTGCCCAACTTAATTTTTGGCAAATGATTAAAGAAGACCTATCTATTTGTTCACACCTTTCTTGATAGGATAATTTTCATTTTTAAATAATTATCTTGACAAAGTAAATTTCCATTTTGTTTCCTTGTGCAGAGAGGTTTATAAATGTGTATGTATGGCAGGGGGTGATCCTACAATAGTAGAATCGCCTACTGAACCAAAGTGGTCTGATGAAGGTAAATTTATTATTGACATAAAACTACACATTTTGGAATTATGGCCTAAAGAGCATATTGCATATTTCATTTTTTAATCACATTATTTTTTCACTTCAGGGGAATTATTCTTTGTCACTTATCGAAAAAATGGATTCTGGAATCTTCATAGATGGGTAATCTCTGAATACTTACTCTTTCTTGATTCATACTGTAAAATCTTGTATATGAACTTTATGGTGTCGTTTCCTATTTTGTGATCAAACGTAAATTTTAACTAGTTAATTTTACAAACTTAAAGGTTAACTTTGCTTATTCATACAGGTTGAATCTGATAACACGGTTGCGCCAATATATTCATTAGAGGCTGAATTTGCAGGACCGTTGTGGGTTTTTGGCATGAACTCGTATGAAATCATTAAGGAGCATAGGAACTTGCAATTACAGGTCACGTATTGCTTTTGCATTACTCAATTATTTTTTCATTCTTTTGTTTACTGTCTAGTTAAATAACAATAAAAAAATTGGTTGATTTGCAGGCAGACACTCTTATCTCGAATTCTGGACAAGAATTCTTCAGAAATTTATTGAAACCATTTGGTTATTGGCATTGCTTTTTATTTAATAGGTTGTGTATATGACTGATACTATGATTGGCAGCTAAGCCTTGAGGATTTTAGCAACTAGTTTGAAATTTGTTATTTTCCGGATAATCAGCCTTCTAAAGTTCTGATTCTGTATAATAAGCCTTTTAAAGTTCTGATTTTGTATGATATTTTGGTATTGGAAAGTTCTAATTTCTGTATGATATTATGGTATTGGAAATTTTGAATTCTGCTATGCTATGTAAAGTTCTTATTTCTGTATGATATACTGACACAACCCTTGTGTAGACAAAGATCTGCACTTCTGCTGTCACTTATACACATTATGTGTCAGCATATGTGTGTCACCATAGACCTTTACCGTTGGAACTTTTGCTGACACTTTTTGTATGTGAAGGAGAAGCTAATTTATTTTTGGTGACACTTTTTATACTTTTCCTGACACTTTTTGTCTGTCAGCGAATGCCACATTTCTTGTAGTGTTTAAGTACCCTACTACTTTTATAACAAAACATGTACCGTACTTTACGTGAGATACTTATTATGTACAAACAAGTCAAGAAACTCGTTAGATGGCAAAGGAGGTGCCAATAATTGCCTAAGACGGCAATAATATATAAGTTAAATGATACGATATCTCAAAAGTATATATATAGCATTTCACCATGTTTTTAACCATTTTACCATTTGTCATTCAAATGGAATTATTACACTTCATAAACCGAGTTTTCTAGTCTTCGATCTTCAAGAGATTTATTAACTCCACCATCAAGCTACCGTCTTTGCAGCCACTCTAATGTCAGAAGCAACCATTTCTCTCACCGACTGTTCCCTTCCATTCTTACAATACCCAGGTCCGCCTCACCATCTCACTTCTTCCACAACAGTCTCCACTAGGACTCAACCATTGACTAAGTATAATTTGAATTCTATGTGATGGCTCATTGGATGTAGACACTACTTGGAGACGGATGGCTGCTGTATTGGCAGGCACATAGGATACACATCAACACATCATCCTTTTTATATGTTTCATTTTTACTTGAATGAAGATCTGGACAATACTATAGTTTAGTGTAGTTCTTAGAAACTCAATAGAAGTACGATACAACTCAATAGAAGTACGATACTCGATACATGCTAAATATTGTAGAGTACTTGCTTCGGGAAAAACATGAAAGTTGAGAACTAGCTAGTAGGGTCATTTTTCCCTACATTAAATCCCCTCCCTTTGTTGGACTAAATCAATCTTTACCAAGTCAAGTATCCACATTCAAACCTAGGCCGACATGGGCTGTGCCCAATTTGATTTATTTGGAGATTTCAGTTTTCTTTGTATTTGAGTAGTGTGTTGACATTGTATTAACATGTTAAAAAAATCATTGTCTTTTGCGTTATAGGAACTACTCAAAACTCCAAAATATCCATTAACTGACATACAATAGGTGTAGTTTCGATTAAACCAAAAGGCACAACATATTCTTAAACCAAAGGATGAACAAGGCAAAGTCAGATGGTTGGCTTGTTAATTGATTTGACTGTTTACATTCTCACATCTCTGTCCAAAGTACAGGAATCTAGAAACAGAAAAACCAAAAAAATCTTCCTACAACTAAACGCTACCTTACACAGTTAATCATTTAAATCCTGTACATGCCATAATTTACACCATTATATCATGCTCTTCCCTACAAACAGAATTTTGGGTTCCCACTCTTTAATTGAGTATATCCATCTTTTAAACCAACTGAAGTCGTATAACAACATTCCACAAGATTTGATATCTTCCTTCAAGCATTACATCTTGTTAATATACAGTTCAGATCAGCAAAACCAGTTCAGTGAACCTTTGCTATGGATTGGAATCTATAATGCATTAGCTTCCCTTATATGCGTCTTTGCTATGGTCGCTGATTTATTACATGGTTTCCGCAACATAAAACTATGGTTCCCATGTAGATTTTTCACTCTGAATGCGGCTTCGCTCTCGGTGATAGCCGTCGCAATGAAGCTACCCATGGATCTAAATAATTCAATGCCAGGTCATGTTGATCAGGTTTCAAAGCTTGGAAGCATGGCATTTATGTGCACCATGATGGCTAATCTATTGCCTTCTCTTGCTACAATGACTAACAAGGAACTTTTCACCAACATCATAGCTTTGGGTGTTCTAGTAATAACCTTGGTTGTAAATGTTTGCATTCAAATAAATACGGGTGTTCTTACCTTGTATATAAATAACGAGGACTTGCATGGGACAATTTCTGATGCTAGAGATGAATCAGGGAACGCAACCATCCATAACCTCGCAGCCATCCTTTGTGTGGTTATGCTAATCATGTTGCTGATAATACATGCATGTTCCTCTTTAGCGATAGTAGAGTCCAAGCAGATGCTAGAATCCAAATACCAAGCAGGTCATGAAACTGCTTTGAGGGACCCACGACCACAAAGATTAAGTGTTGAGTATTTAAGGCGGCATGTGAGGATCCACTGGGTCATGGCAGAAACTAGCAGCCCCCAATTTATCGCAGCTTGCTCTAGCACAAGCTCTGCTTCTGGGATAATATGTGCTGCTAGCGCTCTCAGTCATATTGTTACTATTGTTTTTACTTTCTATATAGTATCTCCAAGGGGCTATACATCGGATTATAAGTGGTCGATGTTAGCGATCTTCATAATACAATCTATCGGAGTGATCCTTGGTACAATTGCCCCCCTTTTTAGATGTTTTGCAGACTTAAGTTTTGAGGTGAACCACGAATGGATCTGGAACCACATTAAAGTCTTTAAGGTAGAAAAATACTGGACTCGGACTTTATCTGATTGGAAACAAAGTAGCATATCATTCTCATCCCGTAGCCGCAAATACAAGATTTTCACACATAATTCAAAAATCCTAGTTCTCAGCTTTTTCAAAGGAATTCAGAAGACAGCTGTGGTAGCATGCCATATGATAGGGTTGTTCAAAATTCCATTTGTAATCTGTGGCGTGCATTGTTTTTATTGTTGGAATTTGTTAAAGGCTATGTTTCTTGCCTCATGTATTCCGTTGGTACGAAATCCCGAGCATCCTGAACAAAATATAGATCTTCTTCGTCAGTATGTTTTGTATCTTCAAGACGGTATGGAGCTTGCTGAGAGAACATTGGAAGGCATTACAAAATCTGTTAACCTCGTAATCCAAAATGCTGAAAATCACCAACCCAGTAATCTTATTAATCTTCTAAATCAATATAATGGTTTCCAAGGAGTTGGAATTTATGACAGTATTCGTGTTCCACCTTTACCTGCTGTGGAATATCTCGATTGTTGGAGCTTACCGTTGGTAAGTCTGACAACCATCGCCATTTCTCTTCCTTATATCCGAAAAGACCGAGTTGATAGCTTGCTAATCTGTGTGAGCGAAGGTCTTGCATACGTCAAACTTGTGGAAGACAGCCTCAATACTACTAATGACTATGTTAGAATTCAAAAGGCTACTGACGTGATTAGAGCAAGAGAAATTCTTCAATGGTTCAGGGGTGAAGCTCAAAACGTGGTCACAGAGGTGAAGGCTATGAACATTGATGGCTCAAATGAAAGAGCTATTTGTGCCAATTCAATGTATCGTAAAACCCAAACAATCTTGGACCAACGCAACATTGACAAGGTTAGCCAAGAGAACCTATTCAGGAGACTATCGTCAATGATTTCTCAAATATTAGCTGCTTGTCTCACCAACTTACCCCAAGTCATTACAATGAATTGCCACACAAGTGTGATAGAGAAAAGGGAGGCGAGTGTACATGCTGCTGCCCAACTTCTAGGTCAGACTAAACAGATAATAAACACACTTAATGGCCGCCAACTACCAAACTTAAATGAAGACAGTTTGGTATTTATAGGGAACTGGCGGCGTGCTTACTTAAATAACCCATTTCGTTAACCACTAATGTTTTTCGAGTAACAAGACACTCCCATACAGATATCACCAATTTTCTGTTTTCAGCAGCAGATATCGTCTTTTTTTTACTTGCTTCGCTATGGTTTTCTCTGATATGATACCACTTTCGTCAGTTTCTGAATGTATGAATTAAGATAATTTGATTTTTATGAGCATCATACCTTCTTTCAAAATAATCCGGAATAAGATAAGCTCCTGTTTTGTTAGCCATCTAGTAAACTGTTAGGTGTAACGGGGGCTTCTGTTTTGTTGTGGATTTTTTTGGTGTATAATGTTTTATATAGCTTCTCGTTAGTACATCAATTAATAAAGTATATCCTTGTTTACTGCCCTAAACAAAATAGATACACTGCTTCTTCAAGAACTCTCCTCAAATTAGTCACATTTGGTGTCTAGTTAATTTGTAAGCTTGACAAGTTCGCGTGACCAAGTCCTTAACTGATTTTTATTATCTGTACTACTCTTTTCTAGGGTATGGTAAACTATTATGTGGTCGAATGTTTTTACAAACTATCCGAGGCATGATTGGTTGATTATTATACAACTAAAAAAAAAAGTTATCACAAGTCTGAAAGTATATGTACCATGGCCTACTTCTAGAAATTCAATTGGAAGTAAAAATAATTTGTATATCAGCACGTTAACTTGACAGTAGCAAGCTTATTGATATGATGTATATGTACCATGGCCTACTTCTAGAAATTCAATTGGAAGTAAAAATAATTTATATATCAGCACGTTAACTTGACAGTAGCAAGCTTATTGATATGATTGTGAGAATTTGTGATAAAGTTTTTATTGTATTTTTCTTTTTCATTTGCAGTTAAAAAAACCCTCCAGTAATGTTTTTATCTACATCAGTCTCACCCCAAGCATGGACAAATACTGAACAAGATTATGATTAAATTAAAAGGAAACCAACAAGGCGTTTTGGGTCGTCAATAAAGAATAAGGCAAAGTCATATGATTGGCTTGTTGATTAATTTGACAGCTTAACAACCACATGGCACTGATCCTGATGTTACCAACGAGAGTCTCCATCCAACTTACAGGAAAGTAACTGGAAATTTACTTCAGTTTCTTGATATGACAGTTCTATTCTCACACCTCCAAATTACAAAGAAAATGGCTATAGACTTCTATTTGGTCAACTATACGACTTTTAGGGAAAAGTTTGTTTATTTCACCTTCTTCACTTCTTACATATCTGGTTTGAAATACATGCACTTTAATCTTCTAAGTCTTCATCAACACAAATCCTCACCAGTCAGCCCATAATCTACACCATCTCCTAGCTAGACCCCTTTTTATTTATAGCTAACTGTGTCCCTCTCTAAGAAAACACAGATATGGGTTCCAACTCGTTAGGTGATCAGTATATCCATCTTTTGAACCAACTGAAGTCTTATAGCAACATTCCACAAGATTTAATATCTTCCTTTGAAAATTACATCTTGTTAATATTACAGTCAGATTACGAAAACAGGTTCAGTGAACCTATGCTATGGATTGGGATTTATGTCGTGTTAGCTTCCCTTATATGCGTCTTTGCTATGGTCGCTGATTTATTACATGGTTTCCGCAACAGAAAACTATGGTTTCCATGTAAATATTTTACTCTGAATGCTGCTTCTCTCTCTGTGATAGCTGTTGCAATGAAGCTGCCTGCAGATCTAAGTAATTCAATGCCAGGTCATGTAGATCATGTTACGAAGCTCGGAAGCATGGCGTTTATGTGCACCATGATGACCAATTTATTGCCTTCTCTAGCTAAAATGAACAGCGATGAACTTGTCACAAACATCATGGCCTTAGGTGTTTTGGTAATTACCTTGGTCGTGAATGTTTGCATTCAAATAAATACGGGTGTTCTTTCATTCTTAGTATATGTGGAAGATTCTGATTGTGAAGCTATAAAAGCGTACGCATCTGCGCATGATGTCATAGCCACCTTTTATGTAGGTATGTTACTCATGTTGCTGATAATACATGCATGTTCTTCTTTAGCGATACTAAAGTCCAAACAGATTCTAGAATCGAAATATCAGGCAGGTCACGAAACAGCTCTAACAGACTTACCACCAGAAAGATTAACTGTTGAGAATTTAAAGCAGCATGTGAGAAACTACTGGATCATGGCAGGAACTGGGAGCCCCCAATTTATATCAGCTTGCCATGCTACAAGCTCTGCTTCTGGGGTAATATGTGCTGCTAGCACTGTCGTTCACATTTTTATTGTGAACGTCACTCTCCGTTTCTGTGCAAGGGACTATAAGTCAGATTATAAGTCGGATTATAAGGGGTCAATGCTTGCGATTTTGATAATACAATCTATTGGAGTGATCCTTGGTACAATTGCCCCCCTTTTTAGATGTTTTGCCGACTTAAGCTTTAAGCCGACCAAGAGTTGGATTTGGAACCACATCAACGTATTTAAGGTAGAAAAATACTGGACTCAGAAGTTATCTGATTGGAAACAAAGTAGTATATCATTCTCATCCCGTAGCCGCAAATGCAAGATTGTCATCCATAATTTGAAGATCAGAGTTCTCAATTTTTGTATAAATATTCAAAAGACAGTTGTAGTAGCATGCAAGATATTAGGGTTGTTCTACCTGCTGTTTGTAATCTGTGGCATGCTATGTTTTCATTGTTGGAAGTCATTAAAGGCCATGCTTGTTGCCTCAGGCATTCCGGTGGTACAAAATCTTAAGCAACCAGAACAAAATATAGATCTTCGCCGGTATGTTTTGCAACTTCAAGACAATATGGAGCTTGCTGATAAAACATTGAAAAACATTACAAAATCTGTCAACCTCGTCATCGTAAATGCTGAAAATCACCAACCCAATAATCTTGTGAATCTTCTAGTGCAATCTAATGGTTTTGCAGGAGTTGGAGAGTATGACAGCCTTCATGTTCCACCTTTAACTGCTGTAGAATATCGCGATTGTTGGAGCTTACCGTTGGTAACTCTAACAACCATCGCCATTTTCTTCCGGAAATCCAAGATGACCGAGTTGATAGGTTGCTAATCAGTGTGAGCGAAGGTCTTGCATATGTCAAACTTGTGGAAGACAGCCTCAATACTACTAATGACTATGTTAGAATACGAAAGGCAGCTAAAATGTTGTGGCTAGAAGTCGAATTCTACAATAGATGGTTAGGAAACAAGTTGCAGAACCATGCTTGCGACACAGCTGGACAAATTCTTCAATGGTTCAGGGATGAAGCTCAAAACGTGGTCACGGAGGCGGAGGCTATGGACATTGATGGCTCAAATGAAAGGGCTATTTGTGCCAATTCAATGTATCGTATAACCCAAACAATCTTGCTTTTGAACCGAGGCAACATTGAAGAGGTTAGCCAAGAGGACCTATTTGCGAGATTAACATCAATGATTTGTGACATATTGGCTGCTTGTCTCACTAACTTGCCCCTAGTCATTGCAATGAAATGTCACGAACGTGTTATAGAGAAAAGGGAGGCGAGTGTACTTGCTGCAGCTCAACTTCTCGGTGAGACTACACAGATAATAAACACCCTTAATGATCGCGAAATTCCAAACATGAATCCAGAGGAATTGGCGTTTATAGAGAACTGGCGGCGTGCTTACTTAATTTATCCATTTCCGCCAAACCCCTAAATTTTTTCAGAGTATCAAAGTACTTTCTTATAGATTTATAATCAATTTTCTGTTTTCAGCAGCAGATATTGTATTTTTTTTTACTTGCTTCACTGTGGTTTTCTTTGATACAACTTCTGTCAGTTTTTGAATGGATAAATTATATGATATGGCTAATATATAGCTTCTTGTTAGTACATCAATTAATAAAGTATATCCTTGTTTACTGCCAATAAACAAAATAGATACACTGTTGGACTATTAATGTTATAAAAGCAAAGATAAGGGTAGTTAGTGTATATTATGTATTATGTTTTATGTATAAAGCCTGTAAACCGACATTGGATATGGGCTGGGTCAAAAGATAACCGTTTAGTATATAGGGTTATAACGTTTAGAATATGTCGTGTCTTTTAGAATCGACATGTCTCTTTGAAGGCACCGATTCATTATGTATAAAAGGTCAAAGTCTGTAAACACAATACAATACAAATCATCAATAAAGTATCCTTAGTATTATCTTAAATTCTGTTGTTGTTATTTTACTTCAATATACAGAAACATTGTTACTTTGTATTCAGTCGAATACCAATATTTGGCATCAGAGCAAGAGTTAATCGATCCAGGGAAGAGCAAGTGCAAGTGGCCATCGATTGAAAAGAAAACCCAGAATTTCGTTTTTGGAAAGATTCGCAGAAGAGGAACCAAAGGCAGAACATAGTGAGATAAGTATTATTTTTTTCAATTTCGAATTGTGGGGGATTTAGTGTTGGAAGTAAGAATTATTATGATTAGAAAAGATTAGAATAGTAGATTTGTTATTAGAATAGTTGTTTTGGTTTTGTGGTGAAACCAGGAAGTTGTGTTGTTTTGGTTTTGTGGTGAAACCAGGAGGATTAAGGATAGTTGGTTAATAGGAAACCAGGGTACTATTCTTGGAGGATACATTTAGGTGTTAGAAAGTAAAATTTTCAAATCGGATCAAGATTGGAAAAGGTAGGAAGAAAAAGAAAATGGCAGGCGATAAGAATGAACCAACGAAGGATAGTGTTACATCAATGATGTTCCAATACCCGGTTCTCAATTCAGCAAATTATACAATTTGGGCTGTAAAAATTCGGGCAATTTTTAATGTCCATGGAATTTGGGAAGTGGTTGAACCAACGCAAGGAACTGAAGTCGATAAAAAGAAAGATAACTCGGCAATTGCAATGCTATATCAAACAATTCCAGAAAGTATGGTATTGCAAGTTGCTAACCTTAAATCGGTAAAGGAGATTTGGGATGCGTTGAAAATTCGACATGTTGGAGTTGATAGAGTTAAGGAGGCGCGTGTTCAAACACTAGAGTCGGAGTTCGAACAATTAAAGATGAAAGATAATGAGTCGCTAGATGTGTATGCCGGGAAGATAAGTGAGATTGCAACACAAGCAAGCAGTTTAGGGCATACGATGGATGATAAAAGGCTGGTTAGGAAAATCCTAAGTTCTGTACCAGAGAAGTTTATGCAGATTGTTGCAGCAATAGAGCAGTTTGCAGATCTTAATACGATGCCATTTCAAGAAGCCATTGAGAGATTAAAAGCTTTCGAAGAATGGACGAAAAAGGCAGTCAAAGAAGAAGATGGGTCCAGTAGCCTACTTTTCAGCAAAGTAGATGAAAAGGAGAAGACCAAGGAACACAAGTGTGAATGTTGCGGTCATGAGAATTCAAGTCAAGGAAGACCAGGACGTGGGCAGAACAAGAATTGGAAACCATGGAAGAAAAAAGTTGGTGATCAAGACCTGAGTCAGATAAGATGTTACAAGTGCAAAGAATTTGGACACTACAAAGGTGAATGTTCAAAGATAGAGACGGAAGCAAACCTGATTCAGTACGAAGATGATGAACCATTGCTATAAAAGGAACTTTGAAGAATTAAAGACTTTGCCGTCTATAACATTAGGGGGGTGAATGTTGGACTATTAATGTTATAGAAGCAAAGATAAGGGTAGTTAGTGTACATTATGTATTATGTTTTATGTATAAAACCTGTAAACCGACATTGGATATGGGCTGGGTCAAAAGATAACCGTTTAGTATATAGGGTTATAACGTTTAGAATAGGTCGTGTCTTTTAGAATCGACATGTCTCTTTGAAGGCACCGATTCATTATGTATAAAAGGTCAAAGTTTGTAAACACAATACAATACAAATCATCAATAAAGTATCGTTAGTATTATCTTAAATTCTGTTGTTGTTATTTTACTTCAATATACAGAAACATTGTTACTTTGTATTCAGTCGAATACCAACATACACCGCTTCTTTAAGAACTCTGCGCCATTTGCATTTAGAAAGTGACCGTATGTACTCTCCTCAAATTAGTCACATTTGGTGCCTAGTTAATTTGTAAGCTTGACAAGTTCGTGTGACCAAGTCCTTAACTGATTCTTATTATCTGTACTCTTTTCTAGGGTATGGTAAACTATTATGTGGTCAGATGTGTTGTTACAAACTATCCGAGGCATAATTGGTTGATATATTAGCCATATCATATAATTTTCATTGTCATCCCGGTTAATAAAATAAGATAAGCTTGCTAATGCATAGTTAGGAAATAAATGGAAAACTCATTTGTAGCCTAGCGGTATCGTTGAAATGCTCTCTAGCAATGATTGTGGGTTCAAGCCATGCCTGGGACAACTCAGTAAGATATACACATATATTGAAAGATTGTTAGATTGCCTTAAAAACAGTTAAATAAAATTAAACTGAAAGCTCTTAGCTTGTGAAGTAAAGACTATATATATATGTCAGCACGTTAACTTGACAAGAAGTATTGGACTCAGAAGTTATCTGATTGGAAACACAGTAGCACACCTTTCTCGACCAGTAGCCGCAAGTTAAAGAACGTCATCCAAAGTTCAAAAATCTTAATTCTGAGCGTTTTTATAAGACTTTAGAAGACGTTGTGGTGGCATGCAAAATGATAGGGCTGATCTTCATTTCCATTGTAATATGTGTCTTGTGTTGTTTCCATTGCTGGAGGTGGTAAAAGGCCATGCTTATTGCCTCAGGTATAGTGTTGGTAAAAAAGCCCGAGCAATCAGAACAAGACAAAGATCTTCGCCAGTATTTTTTGCAGCTTCAAGACGATACGGAACTTGCTGAGAGAACATTAAAAGGCATATCCAAAACTGTGAATCTTATGTATCTTATAGAGAAATAATTTTATAGCTCATATTTCATAGTTAAACTCATTAAAGTGCTTGGATAAGCATAATTCATTGAAACTTGTAAACTCAACTAAACCAAAGAAATCAAGTCAACTAGCTTTAGTCGATCAAGTTATGGGTATAGTGATTTTCACACTCCACCTAAAATTCAAACTAAAACATCATTATAAAATTAATCTATAAAGTTAAACCGAGTCTTTCAAGTTTCGACTTTAACACGGTGTTCTCGAGTTTAATTAAAAAATAATAATAAATAAATAAATAAATAAAATCTTAAATAAACTTTTGTTTTCCGGTTTTTTTTCAAAACCAAATAAAAGAAAGGATTAAGAAGGAAATGTAAGGAAAATTGGGGCTAAAACTTTCGTCCCAAAAATGAGAGGAAATGAAAGGAAACTAAGTTTAAACATGTCAAATAACAAATTTTTCCTTAATTTTTTTAACTTTAAATGGATCAACTTTTTTTTTTTTTTTTTTTTTTTCCCTTCAACTCAAGAAGACAAACATTTTTCTAACTTTAAGTCGAAGAATCAGATGGCCTGGAAGTAATCTTATAGTGTTCCCTCTAACTGTTATTGATACAGCTTTAACAGATGAGCATTCTATATATACTACTGTGAGGATGTGGCTGCAGTGGTATCATATAGTTGCATGGTGATGCCTAGGGGAGGAGAGGTGCTTCTGATTGCTTGGTGATGCCTTTTCTAACATGACTGCTCTTCCAAATAACTGTGAGGATTTGTCATGTAATGTTAGATAAAGGAAATGTAACCAGGTTTGAGAAAGTTCCTATTGGAGGTTGGTGGTTTGATGTCAATTGAGGGATGATGCCTTCTAAATGGATAGGTCTAATAGTCATGTTTGTGTGGAAGTAAGTTGCAAATGGCTTTTAGTTCCTTTCCATTTAAAAGGGAAATGTAGTCCTCTTTTAGTGAATTGGTGACAAAATCACAAGTGCGTGATGTATAGAAGCTAGCTCAAAAGAGAATTTTGTGCTTTAGCATTGTGCAGTACTGTATGATGTATTTGTTTCTTGTATGTGTTATTTCTAGTTAACTATATATGGGTCTGTCATAGTTCTAGTTATCCGTACGTACTTTATTTGCAGCTTCAAAAGTTTGAGTTGTTAATATATTGTTCACCGGTTCAAAAAAAAAGTTAATTGTTTATTTGGTTGCCTGTATGTTAATTACAAAAGTTCTCTCATCGTGGGCAACACTATTATGTAAATGCATTTCAATATACTACTATTTATTATTGATGATTCCATGAAAGAAGTCAAAGACTTTTTTTGAGAGTTTCTCCATTTAATACATACATACATACATACATTAAATTTTTGTTCAAAATTCCATTTTTAATGACTAATATATAATCCATAGTGGCCTTCCTAACAGAAACAACTATCAACAAGTGAATATATATAATCCATAATGGCCTTCGCACTTTCACATGTTTCTCATTTTAAGTACCCTACTACTTTTATAACAAAACATGTACCGTACTTTATATGAGATACTTATTATGTACAAACAAGTCAAGAAACTCGTTAGATGGCAATTAGGATGTGCCCATAATTGCATAAGACGACAATAATATATAAATTAAATGATACGATATCTCAAAACTATATATATAGCATTTCACCGTCTTTTTAACCATTTTACCATTTGTCATTCAAATGCAAATATTACACTTCATAAACTGAGTTTTCTAGTCTTCGATCTTCAAGAGATTTATTAACTCCACCATCGAGCAGCCGTCTTTGCAGCGACTCTAACGTCAGAAGCAACCATTTCTCTCACCGACTGTTCCCTCCCATTCTTACAATACCCGGTCCGCCTCACCATCTCACTTCTTCCGCAACAGTCTCCTCTAGGACTCAACCATTGACCAAGTATTATTTGAATTCCATGTGATGGCTCATTGGATGTAGAAACTAGCTACTTGGAGACGGATGGCTGCTGTATTGGCAGGCACATAGGATACACATCAATACATCATCCTTTTTATATGTTGCAGTTTTACTTGAATGAAGATCTGGACACACTATAGTTTAGTGTACTTGTTAGAAACTCAACAAAAGTAGGATACTCGATACGTGCTAAATATTGTAGAGTACTTGCTTCGGGAAAAATATGAAAGTTGAGAACTAGCTAGTAGGGTCATTTTTCCCTACATTAAATCCCCTCCCTTTGTTGGACTAAATCAATCTTTACCAAGCCAAGTATCCACATTCAAACCTAGGCCGACATGCATGGCCAATTTGATTTATTTGGAGATTTCAGTTTTCTTTGTATTTGAGTAGTGTATGTTATGTTAAAAAAATCATTGTCTTTTGCATTATAGGAACTACTCCAAAATATTCATTAACTGGCATAAAATATATAGGTGTAGTTTTGATTAGACCAAAAGGCACAACATATTCTTAGACCAGAACAAGGCAAAGTGATCAGATGGTTGACTTGTTAATTGATTTGACAGTTTACATTCTCACATCTCTGTCCAAAGTACACGAAAGCGACCGGTGGCGGAGCTTGAAAGTTTTTCGTGTGAGGGCCGAACACAATTCAAACTTCAAAATACAAAACTTTCTCCGGAAAAACATCAACATTCTTAACTCGTTAATTGATGTACAGGCCATAATTTACACCATCTACGCCCCTTGTATTTCTAGCTCATTTTATCATGCTCTTCCCTACAAACAGAATTCTGGGTTCCAACTCATTAATTGAGTATATCCATCTTTTAAACCAACTGAAGTCGTATAGCAACATTCCACAAGATTTGATATCTAGCTTCCTTCAAGCATTACATCTTGTTAATATACAGTTCAGATCAGCAAAACCGGTTCAGTGAACCTTTGCTATGGATTGGGATCTATATTGCATTAGCATCCCTTATTTGCAGCATTGCTATGGTCGCTGATTTATTACATGGTTTACGCAACAGAAAACTATGGTTTCCGTGCAAATATTTTACTCTGAATGCTGCTTCGCTCTCTGTGATAGCCGTTGCAATGAAGCTACCCATGGATCTAAATGATTCAATGCCAGGTCATGTTGATCAGGTTTCAAAGCTCGGAAGCATGGCATTTATGTGCACCATGATGGCTAATCTATTGCCTTTTCTTGCAACAATGACTAACAAGGAACTGTTGATACAAAAGTTGAGCGTACCTGATTATTGGGCTCTTGCTCTCGTATCAATTCGCTTTTTAGCACTTTGTTACCTGCGTACTAAGAAAATAAAACAACACCGTTAGGCTTATCGAGGGATTGTCTCCCCCGATTAGACTCCGGCGTGAGAGTAAGTAATCGATTTAAGGTTATGTTAGAGAGTTAGGGTTTGTATGTCGTACCTTGAATGAGAATCGTATGATTCTATATATAGGGGCTAAGAAACCGTGTTTCTTGCTCCTTACTCTTCGCACGCGTGGTGCTTATCCGAGGTAAGGATATCTATTCCTTGAATAGATAATCCTTATCGTGTACCCGGTGGGTTGGATTGGGCCTTTGGGTTTTATGAGCCCAAAGCGTTAATACTGCGGCCCATACCATTGTCATGGTAGCCCATTCGTGGTGGGCTTAGGTATGAGTAATGTCTATCATGTGGGCTTGTGGCCCAGATATAGGCTATACGTCATCATGTCCCCCCAGTCTAGTGTGCGCGGCTCGTAGCTGTGGGTACTAGACTTAATACCATCAGCGGTAAGAGTGGCGGGAGATCGAACAAATATTACCGCCTTTTTGTAGGTGCAATGCACCTACCTAATAATAATTTCAAAATGGATGCCTCGAAAATCGGGGGTGGTATCCACGTAGCCCTCGGAATTCGGGAAAATACCTCTTATGTACGACAGCGGGGGTGGTCTTTGTACCGGGCTTGCAATACCTCTTATGTACGATTTGCTTCCAAATATGCCTGCGTGACTTGTACGGAAACAGTGGTATTATATACCGTGGTAGCCCCCAAGTTTGATGGTGCTACTCGTGTAGGAGCATTAAACTTAGTTATTCAAATCCTGAAAAACACTTAATGAAAATATTAAAAGTATATGCCGCGAATCGCAGCATATAAAACCTAATGAGGTAAAAGATTAGCGCGTAGCAAAAGTATAGCACATAGCATATATAATTAACACATAAGAGAAGTAGTAGTATAAAGTACACATATCGTGAGGTTTTACAAACTATATAAGAGAAGTAGCATGTAGCTAATCTGCGAACGCAGTGCGCTCATGGTATTTTATTGATTTTTTATTATAATAAAAACAATGGCGCGGATGGACGTACCATGACCGCGACTAATAGTTTCTGTTGCACGCACAGACGCAGATAGATTTATCGTGTCCGCATAGACTCTAACGTTTTGTGGATGATCGCAGATGAACATAACATGTCCACGGCTTTTGTCTCGTGCGCTCATGGCGATTGACTAGCATCGTGGTTTTAGTTCGCGCGCTCATGGCGAATGTCCATTGCGAAGATGTCCGGATGCATGGCCTAATGCGGGTAGATTTATCGCGACTGCGCTGTTTGCGTCTAAAAGGTGTGCGCGAATTAATTCGCGTCTAAAAGATAAAGTAGGTCCGATCGTGCGGACTTAGTGTGGTTATAGGTAAAATCGTGTTTACCAAGTAAAAATATTTATATAAAATCTTTTGAATCTTTAACAAATAAACCGTCTTATTAATAAAAATCAGTACGAGGTGAATTAATTGCTCATTCAATATTAAAAATACCTCTTTTATTCTTTTAAGATGAATAACTCTTTTATTCTTGTACGAGGTTAAGATGAACACCTCTTTTATTCTTGTAATCATGCGTAATATTGATAACACGCACCGACCCATGAATTATAAATAAATAATTAGTAAAGATTTAAATCGAATGTAGCATGAGCGACAATCGGATTTAATAATACGCAATCCACTCCATTCGAAGAAAATATTATACTAAACATTTTCCTTTTACCGAATCTTTTTTGTGCCAATAAGTTTTCGGTAATGTGAGAACACGAAACTTGTCGTAGTCATGTCCCACGGATGGCGCCACTTGTTGATACAAAAGTTGGGCGTACCTGATTATTGGGCTCTTGCTCTCGTATCAATTCGCTTCTTAGCACTTTGTTACCTGCGTACTAAGAAAATAAAACAACACCGTTAGGCTTATCGAGGGATTGTCTCCCCCGATTAGACTCCGGCGTGAGAGTAAGTAATCGATTTAAGGTTCTCTTAGAGAGTTAGGGTTTGTATGTCGTACCTTGAATGAGAATCGTATGATTCTATATATAGGGGCTAAGAAACCGTGTTTCTTGCTCCTTACTCTTCGCACGCGTGGTGCTTATCCGAGGTAAGGATATCTATTCCTTGAATAGATAATCCTTATCGTGTACCCGGTGGGTTGGATTGGGCCTTTGGGTTTCATGAGCCCAAAGCGTTAATACTGCAGCCCATACCATTGTCATGGTAGCCCATTCGTGGTGGGCTTAGGTATGAGTAATGTCTATCATGTGGGCTTGTGGCCCAGATATAGGCTATACGTCATCAGGAACTGTTCACCAACATCATAGCTTTGGCTTCTTTTAGTGTATTCTTGTATATCTTTAGAGATAAGAGACATTAGGAATTTAGGACCTTTTATAATATGCCAACTTGGGAAGTCAGAACAAGAAACAGGTGCCGTGTGCATATCAGACCTAACATAGAGCAATGTTCGTCAGTATAGATATAGTTTCATTTGGTTTTTCAGGTTATTGTCAACTATGTCATCATTTCTGGACAATCCACTGGATAGCTTGTGTAATGATCACACTTTTGCTCTTGGGCTGTCCGAAGGAAGTTGCAGAAATCATTTGTGGAACCATATGGTTCCTTTAGCTCTGTATCGAAGGCGTGGGAAAAGTTAAAACTTTATGCAATAATCAGGCAAATTATAATCTTTCTATGACTATATATATGAATTGCTTTTGGTTGCATTTTCTCCTAAAGAGTAAAGAAAGTTGCTGGTCTGCTACTAAAAGATAACCAAAGTTTTTGAGTGCGTGTGTGAAAATATTGTGTTAGTATTAATAGACTTATTGTTGGTTCTTGAGGTGCCACATTGTTGAGCTACCCAAGTAGCTTGTTAGAAAGTAAAAGTAAAACGAATGCACAAGTATTTCGCATTATGATACAACTAATACAAAACAAAGATCATTTTTTCAAAATTTATAGCAAATGAAACATGAATCCAGCAAAAAAACATCTTCAGTTATTAAGAAACTAACACTGCTAGTGTTGGCAAAATGGGCGGTCAGATTAAATGTCAAATTGGGTAATTTTTGGTATGGGTCGTGTTTTGACTCATGTCACTTTTTTCCTGGATGTTTTATACAGTATCACATATTATTAATAGTTTTCAAAAATATGTACAGAAATTTCATTATTTAGGTAAAATAATTTTGAAGTTAATATGCATTAAAAAAAAAAAAAACACGAGTGATTGACTTTTCAAACATCATGGGTTCTCTTAAGACTAGTCATCTTTGTTGCTTAAATGCAAAGACACTTTGAAAAACTGAGCAATTTGGACACGTTGTGATAACATAAATGCAAAAGGGAAAGTATAATATATGAATGATTCACTCCCGTTTCGGTTTTTGAGTCATAGCCATTATGTGAAAGAGATGACCGAGTGGTTGAAGGCTTAGTATTGGAACTGCTATGTAGGCTTTTGCTTATTGAGGGTTCAAATCCCTCTCTTTACTTACGTTCACCTATTTCACCGATCATACTAATAAATCAAACAGTTAGAAATTTGACACCATAATGGAAGAAAATACAGGATCAAACCCTTATATTAGGTAAATTATTTTGCCGAAAATGAGATAAATTGGCTTTTGCAACCTAAAAAATGTCATGTTAAATAACTATTTTCATCAAAGAGGTGTTTTAAACATTACAAATTTGGCAATTCCTACCACGCGAATAGAAGTACTCTCAGTTTCACTTTCAAGACATACCATTGCAATGTTGAAGGCGAAAAGCTGGATTCAAGATGTGTCATGACATTTTCGGTGCCATGTTTCTTAATTTTGTAGCTTTGATCGTTGATTTGAACTGTGTTATGATTCTTAGCATTCCCACCTGTAAGAATAGGTGTGGCTTTCAGTGAGGAAATGGAACTCGTTGTAGTTGAATTTGTTGACACAAACAATTAGAGTGATATTAGTTTATTTATTTTACTCGAATGATATGAAAAATGAAGATGGGTCCGTATTAGTTAATAACCTAACAATTAATGTTGCAACAGTTTGGAGGGGAATTTCCCTTTGTTCAAGCATATATGACAAATAATCTATGTGGTATGAATGTGTTTGGGAGGTAGGTTTTTCTTTTCTAGAGTATAAATTATATGAAAAGACAAACATGTCCTCATGTTTAACAGTTACACTATGTTCTCTAATTTAAATTTGGAAAGAAAGTGAAAGAAAAATGAAGAAACTAAAAAAATATCATGTTCTCAAGTTTTTAGAAAAGATGGAAGGGAAGTAAATTAAAAGGAAAGGGAGTAAAGTTTGAGTGTTTTTCATTTAAACACTTTCATCCCATTTTTGGGATAGCATATGTTATTTGACAATAGTACCCTCATTTTTTTAATCACACAATTTTAAAATGTGTATTTGAAGGGCAATAATGTATTTTTTTTTTACTAGAAACAAAAATTTTTAGCTTTCTTTCACTTTCATTCCTAGCTTGATAACATAAAATAAACATAACTTTTCTTCCTCTCCATTTCTTTACTTCATCTCCATTTACTTTTACTTTCCTTTTCTTCCCAATTTTTTTCGAGAACACAGCGTTAAAGTATAACAGCGTTAGTAAATTTTCACTTTTGGACGACAAGGACCAAAAGTGTCTAATTAAAAAGAGGAAAGTAAGAGGTGAAAAATAAAGAGCGTTGAAAACATATTCTTTCCTCCCCTTTCCTAAAATCCTTATCTTGTCCGAGGTTGTTTCCGGCGACCGAAGGTATGTTTTAATTTATTTATTGAGCAAAATTATCTTTACTGTTCACAGTTTTCAATATACAATGAATGACCCATTTAGAGTAATCAATCAATGATAAGAGATCAATTATTACAAGTGTAACACACGATATGATTTTAACAACATTAAGATTACAGACTAGATGAGATTTACTTTTAGTATCAAGTTCTTGCCTTTTGCCTTTCCCTGTTTGTATTGTACTTAATAATTTATTTACTCTATGTGTTGTGTCGCACACACTCCTTCCTCCTCTTAAGTTTTGGTAGACGTTTAAAAGTTTTATCAGGTCGATGGTTTTGATTGTCAAGAAACACCCACAAGGCTCATATAATAAATAAAGTTACTGTTGATGATATTGAGAATGCTGCTGACGATTTTAGCCCGTGGACGACTATGTGGAACTAAATCAGGTAGTTGATGACATTGTATCTTTACATAGTATCAATCTAATACTCTATCTATCCTACTATGAAATTTAAGCTTATTTATTGCGACTGTGGGAAAACTCTTGTTTTTGATTCTGTTACTTTCAATCCCATCCAACAAATGTCTATTTCTTCCATCTCTACATGTCTCGATAACTACTTACAACGATCAAACAGAAATTCGGTTGCAACCGATGCTTATAAACTTAAATTTTTTCATCTCACATATGCTTTGACATATCTGCTGCCTGGTAGTCTTATAGAATTGTTACATTTGTTTCCCGGTTTTTATTTATAAATACAATGTTATTTAGGCGTCGTTTTTCTTCTCAGCTATTATTCATCAAGGAGATTCAGTACCTCTCCTCAGAAACTTGGCGGCGGGGGAATTGTGCGGCCATTGGTTTACTCTCCCACACACAAGTTGTCAAGACCAGTGAGGCGGGATGTGTGTTTTCTGGAGTTCCCGCCATACAATCCAGGCCGGGAAATCCCTCCCAAACTCGACATCAAGGGGTATGTTGCCATGTTTTTCTCTTTTCTTTCTTCTCAGTTTGTAGTACCATGTTTTCCATACCATTGTAACCTTATAAGGCCTGAAGCTTTTTTTTTTTTTTTTTTTTTTTTTTTTTTTTTTTTTTTTTTTTGTGTGGCAAGACTCATGTGTTTTCCTCCTGTTCATGCCGTAAAGAAAATGTAGTCCTAATAGTTAGACGATGTTTGCACCTCTTTAGGTTTTTAAGATTTACTTTCATATTTTCATCTGTTTTTAGTATGGTTATGTATATTCATGGGCCTGGTGTGCCCTTAACCATAATGGCATCATGTTTGTTATGCACATATTGACTCTTTGTTTATTTTCATCACAGGTATAATGAACAACTTACAACAACCAAAGAGTTGCAGCCCATGCAATCCCTATTGCTTCAGAGTTCGGGGGACGAAATCCACCGTGCAATTCCATCTGCTCCTCCAACACCAGCAGGATCCCATCTGTTGCTTCTTCAGTCCATTCAGGTCCAAGTTCTGTTATGGGCGTTTTGAACCATTCAACCTCTCCTGTCCCTCATTCACAATCCCGAGTACGTCTGGTGGTACGGTTTCTAGCCATGGATCCCTTGGTGTTGCTTCAAAAACACCCAAGGGAGCTGTGCTAGGAGCTGACGATATAGACTTGGTGCTAGTGGAATTGTGCGGCCACTGGTTTCTTCTTCAAGTATTTATATGACGCTCTCCCAAGGTGTGAAGACCAGTGAACCTTTTAATGGTGGTAATGGTGAGGCGAGTGGCGTGACAGATAGGATGTTATCCGGAGTTGCTGGCATATACAATGGAGGCCGGGAAATCCCTCCCAAAGTCAACATGAAGGGGTATGTTACCAAATAGGCAGCATTTTACCAATTAAGACGTCAGAATTCCACTCTTAAAATATGAAACATACATATACATTATGCTAATATACAACTATTTGCCAGCTGTGAATCTCGGGATATCCTTATGCTGATTTCTTTTAACTTTTATTATCATCTATTGGTACAGGTTCCTACAAGAACTGAAATTGCACCAGACTACAGGGAGCAATTTATGCAGCGATACCAACAGGGACAAGAAGAGGGTCATAAACTATCTACTACACAACAGACAGGTGTGACTTACATTTTTTTTGGTTATTACGCCTATGTAGAAGTGTTACAAGTAGATTAAGAAGAGGTCATTGTAGAAAATCCACATTGTAAAAGTATTTGTTCGTCCCAAATTAAATGTTCACTTAAAAATGTGACTATTACTCTTTCACAAAATAGAGTTGCTGATAATGATGGTAATTAGTACCTGGGCCTACAAGTATGCAACACAAAGTGTTTGGATTACATTAAACCTTAATTAATTGATCACAGTGATGTAGTCATACCTTCTCAATCTCTTCCGATCCATTTAATGAATACGTTTTTTATGTTGCAATCTTAGATTTTGACGAATCTGTCTCCTTTACTTTATGACCATAAGTTATACCCATGGTTTTATGCAGAAAAACAAAAAAGGGCTGAGCTATATGCTATATGTTGGAATTGCAGAAGATCCCAGAGAATCTACCACAACGTTTGCAACTATGGTTGCTGCGCAAGCTATATTTCAGTTAATGGAATCAACTATAAATGATGATACATCAGGTAAATGCTACTTCTGTTACAGTAGGTATACTATATCTTTAGGTTATTTAGTTGGTTCAGGTTTAAGCATGTTTCATGCCACACCATAACTCCAACGGGTTAGCTAAAGCTTGAAAAAGATAGAACTGGTCTATAGCAGGATGTAAAGTGTTTTAAGATTCTTATATCCTATTATATACAGGCGTGTCAGCAGCTCTGCCTCTACCATTGTACTTAATGCAACAATTGTGATTTCATTAGTAAAGAATGTACCAACTCACATTATGCTAATATACAACTATTTGCCGGATATCCTTATGCTGATTTCTTTTAACTTTTATTATTATCTATTGGTACAGGTTCCTACAAGAACTGAAATTGCACCAGACTACAGGGAGCAATTTATGCAGCGATACCAACAGGGACAAGAAGAGGGTCATAAACTATCTACTACACAACAGACAGGTGTGACTTACATTTTTTTTGGTTATTACGCCTATGTAGAAGTGTTACATTTTTTTTGGTTATTACGCCTATGTAGAAGTGTTACAAGTAGATTAAGAAGAGGTCATTGTAGAAAATCCACATTGTAAAAGTATGTACCAACTCACAAACTTTTCTTCAAATAGCCCCACGGTCTTCTTCAGTTGGAAGTTTCCTGACTTTCCTCTCCCTCCTCCTCCGTGCTCACCTTTCTGCCTACGATTGACTCCAAATCACCTGTCTCGTCGTCTATTTTCATTTCTGTCTTTCGGTTTGAATCAAAATCTTTCACATCCACAGCAACTACATTTAGCTTCACGAAATGCGTTGCCTTCAGTTGAGTTGCGCATCCAATGATCTTTACCTTCCTGGTCAGAAATTTCACCTTCCCATCTTTGGGATGCAGGCCTCTCACGTGCAGGATGTTTGTTTGCATATCAAGCCAGGCATTGGCAGTCCCTTTGATCACGTTTGGCATCTCGAAAACATATAGCATCCGACCAGGACCAAGCTCATATTTGGCAATGCCTTTTTCCAAATAAAGGCTAACTACATTCTTGAGAAAGCGATAGCTTCTCTTCAGGATGTGTTCTGTTGCTAACATGACAGCCATGGCTTCCATTGTCTTCCACACCACTGCAGCCACCGTAGCAGCGTCCCCTTTTAAAAAACAACAACTCAACAAGATTATTTATAGTGCAATTTTCTAAGACAAACTTCTGAGGCAATAAAACTGTAATAGATCTTTATGTCTAAACACACTATACTTAACATACTTTTAGGGTACGCAACTGGGAAAACTGTTTGCTGTTACTATGAGAAACTAATTGCCGCCATTCAAATATTGGGAAGTAAACCTAGCTTAAGAGTTTTCTGTCCACCATTTTTTTATATATATTTGAATGAATAAGTCGCATTTCTGCAAGTGTGATGAACTTATAAAGCTGAATTAAAACTCAATATGCCCAGAACTGATCTAGACCCGAGTGACCTCCTATATGAAAGTTTGATAAGCATCACAATGCGTTTTCTATACTGATTGCCACTTAAAGTAATTGCGCGAAAGGATAGCAGACCCATAAGATTAACAATAAACAGGCAATTAAGTGGCTAATCTCTAAAGCTCTACTATCATTTGTTTAGTGTTTATGGTACTGAAACTACCATAAACAAACGTCGAAAACAGAAGCAAATTTTTAGTTGCTGGTTAACGAAAGAAACTGAAAACAGAATCACAGTTGTATGTTGTCTTTTCAAACTGTGTGCACAAAATCACAGTCTGCAGTGAGACCCTTTTCAACTGTGTGCACGACACACGAAACAACATTTTGCAGTATCAAACTTGACATGACTAGCTCAGTTTCACTTTTCAGTTAGATCTCCGAAAATCGGCCAATAATTATTGGACAATAGCCTAAAACAACAGTTCAAATAGAGTAATAAATAGATATAAAATACTGTATTGTTTGATTAACTTGTTACCATATATTGCTGCGAGGAAAGCCTGGAAGAAATCAGCTATGGTCCCGAAAATTTCGTCCGACTCATCATGTTTCGGCAAATCATCTCCGACCTCTTCAGCTTCCTTGTTTTCGTTAACAGCAGCAGCGTTAGATTTCGGCTTTGGAACCTCCTCAGCTTTACTAACTAGTTGCTTGTTTTTGTTAGATTTCGGCATTCCCGATTGAGACGCAAAATGACGAGCGGGTGACACATAGTGTGCACGGACAGGAACAGTGGGATGCGGTGGGTTAACCGGGAGACGGAATGGAACCGATGTAGATGCGATCACGCGTCCGCTCAACGGACGCGTGATCGGGGTGTGTTTTACTGTGTGTATTGTGTGTGTAATGATATTGATCAATTGCTTCATTGTGTGTGTGTGTGTGTGTGTTTTACTGTGTGTATTGTGTGTGTGTTTTTACTCTGTGTTTTTAACTGATTCTGTTACACAGATATTTTTTGTTGCCGTTGATAAAATGAGAGGGAAAATTTTTGTTAGGAATATGTTTGGGCCCCTATTGAGTTAAAATTTGGGCCTCTTGGGTCGTATGCTTCCTGATTCACTTTATTATAGTTTCGGTTGTGGTTAGAATAATCAAATAGACGTTTTTTGAAAGACGATAATCATCCGACTTTCTTCACTTTGGTTATTATACTATTATTTTCGTATGGTTAACTAGAACACGAAATTTGAGTTGCTAAACTTATAAATTTACGCTCACATGCCATTGAACTTATAACACCCGTCATTTAAGTTACTTAAATTGTCAAAAAAATAAGTGTTCTTGTTACCTGTATTAACGGTCCAAATGTCATAAACAAAAGTTGAGTATTTTACTTCAACAAAAACGCAAAATCGTGTAATCCGTATGTGTGTTAACCTTGATAATCATTTACGAAAGTAGAAGAGCGTTGCTAAGTGACATATGACAACCCAAAGGGGTGTTTACGTAATTAGCTCGCTCATTAGCTTCTTGATAATCTTTTAGTTTTGTTGACTTATGCGTTTATCCTCTTAAGCTTATTACTTAATTAATGAAGAATCCACGTACAAAACATATGATTATAAAAAGCACAAATGATTATAAGACAATATATGTTGTAGATCATGTGATAAAAGAACATCTCTTACCTAATATTTCTTTAACTTTGAAATACTTGAAAGATCTAACAAACCGTATTTTGGTTTCTTAAATTTAATTATTTCTCACTTCCAAAGTTCGAATAGTACGTTACAATATTCTTACCAAGTTGGTTGAATAATTGTGTGTCGTTTGTACTAAAAGCGTTTAGCCTAAACAGTAGTTTTACCAGGTTCGTTGTGTGATTCTGTGTTGTTTACGTGTTTGTTGTATTAAAAGCTTCTAGCACTCTACAAACAATCTCTTACGTAATTATTTCTTTGATTTTAGAAACCGTAGCGTAAACTCGCACACTTGACTATGACACTTTAAACCATTCCATTGTTTAATTTAGTAATAATAGTAAAAACAAAAGAGTAATTTAATACAGTACCTCTTTAACACTGATGGGATAAGAAAAAAGAAACAGGAGTTGGTCGGTTGCTTTTGACTTTGCTACATGCCTGATAAATCAGCCATGTTCACTACATCATCCTACTTTGTTACTACCCAGTGTGACCATATAACTTTGTGGGAGCTTCACAAAGTATCGAAACAAATTGATTAACAACATGAATCCAGACCCATACGTATTTCTCACTATCACCGGTTGTCATGCCATATTTAAGAAAATAGAGTTGGTTGTGCATCATTCAAAGAAATAAGAAAACTAAATTCAAAATGTATAAATTGTTGAGGAAAAACACCTTTTCTTCCCGAGTAATGTTGATTTGTTTAAGGTACAAATACTTGAAAGTCTTATACTAATGCATGAGTAATATATTGGGTCAGAATATCAAATAATCTATTTTAATGTTTACCTATAAGTTAACATCATTTACATGTACATACTCTTATAAAGACAATATTTCTCTTATAAGCATGGCAATAACTTGAATAAAATTTGAACACCGAGTAAATTACCTTAAGCAAATACATATTTTTTTCTGATTTACACTAATTACTTAATAGGTACAAAAACACAATTTCAATATGTGTAACTCAATACGAAATAAATACTGTAATACAATATGTAGCATCTACAAGTTGTTGAGGGCAAAAGTGCAAATTGCAAAACACCCGCCTCCTATGTCTATATTCTTTTTTTTCCAAACATTATTCTGCTTACCCATACCTGCTTGAAAACCTCCTTGATTCCTATTGTCACCATCTGCTATCTTCTTCCCCCTTTTCTGTTGTAATTGACTTCTTTATACTCATTTTCATTGGTTTGCTTTTTCTCGGTCCTTCTTTTATCCTCCTCTATCTCAATCTCAGTCCTAGGCCTTTTACCACATACATTGGGATTATGTCCAAACACTGCACAATGGCTACATATCTCAGGTTTACACATGTATTCAACATTCACTATTTTAGTACCTTTCACCACGTTATCTTTTGATCTATATCTTTGAAACCCTTACTCACATCAAACTCTACTAGAACTCTTGCATATTCCACTTTACCCAAGCCTGTTTTACACATTTGAGTAGTCATACTATCCATAATCAGTGGGGTACCAAGACTACTAGCTCGAGCACTAATTCCCTCCTTGCTCCAAGCTTCAAGTGGTACATTAGTTAACTTTGCCGAGATTGGGATTTTGCTCATTTATTTCTTTTCATCCCGGGTCCCATTTTTGAGCAAAAAGAGGTATGTTATTCACAATCCATGGCCCTGTCTAAGTACTTCCTGTATCCCGATCCTCTTTCTTAAACTTGAAAAAACATTCCCCATTAGCATTTATTTTTACATCACACAATCCATACTTGCTCCACATTCTTTTCAAATGGTAATTAAGTTCATTGGCATTCATCCTAGACCCCACAAAATACCCACAGATAGTAGAATTCCATTTCAAACTCCCTCTATTAACCATTTGCTCATCAAAAAATAACAAATTCAGTTCCATCCTCATTTAGCAGAGTTGGCTCAGTTGTATATAGACATTAATCTGAATAAATAAATAGCATGCTTGGTACGCGTTTTTAAACTAGCATATCATCCGCACAAGAGGTACACGGTCAAAACTTAGCAGTGCACATTTAGGAGATCGTGGAAAGAGTTGAAGACGATCACGAGGTACTTTATTTTGTCGCGTAAATCAGAGTTAATTACTCGTCTTCTCCAAATAAACTAACATAATCATCGTTTACCTATTTAGTAGCCGCACAAAGATGTATAAATGAATAATTTTTTTATGATTATTGTAAACTAGAATTATATTGCCGCGTTACATATATCTTATTAATAAAATCTTGTTTAATTTCTTATGTATCTTATAGAGAAATAATTTTATCATATTTCATAGTTAAACTCATTAAAGTGCATTGATAAGCATAATTCATTGAAACTTGTAAACTCAACTAAACCAAAGAAATCAAGTCACCTAGCTTTTAGTCGATCAAGTTATGGGTATAGTGATTTTCACACTCCACCTAAAACTCAAACTAAAACATCGTTATAAAATTAATCTATAAAGTTAAACTGATAAACCGAGTCTTTCAAGTTTCGACTTTAACACGGTGTTCTCGAGTTTAATTAAAAATAATAATAATAAATAAATAAAATCTTAAATAAACTTTTGTTTTCCGGTTTTTTTTCAAAACCAAATAAAATAAAGGATTAAGAAGGAAATGTAAGGAAAATTGGGGCTAAAACTTTGGTCTCAAAAATGAGAGGAAATGAAAGGAAACTAAGTTTAAACATGTCAAATAACAATTTTTTCCTTAACTTTTTAACTTTAAATGGATCAACTTTTTTTTTTTTTTTTTTTTTTTTTTTTTTTTTTTTTTTCAACTCAAGAAGTCAAACATTTTTCCAACTTTCTAGTCTTTTTTCCCTTAACCTTTTTATTATTCTTTTATGCTTTCTTTTCTCTTGGTCTAAACCTCAAGAACCACGGCGTAGGTTTCTAACTTCCACATTAACATGTGTGGCTTTCAGTGAGGAAATGGGACTCGTTGTAGTTGAATTTGTTGACACAAACAATTAGAGTGATATTAGTTTATTTATTTTACTCGAATGATATGAAAAATGAAGATGGGTCCGTATTAGTTAATAACCTAACAATTAATGTTGCAACAGTTTGGAGGGGAATTTCCCTTTGTTCAAGCGTATATGACAAATAATCTGTGTGGTATGAATGTGTTTGGGAGGTAGGTTTTTCTTTTCTACAGTATAAATTATATGAAAAGACAAACATGTCCTCATGTTTAACAGTTACACTATGTTCTCTAGTTTATATTTGGAAAGAAAGTGAAAGAAAAATGAAGAAACTAAAAAAATATCATGTTCTCAAGTTTTTAGAAAAGATGGAAGGGACGTAAATTAAAAGGAAAGGGAGTAAAGTTTGAGTGTTTTTCATTTAAACACTTTCATCCCATTTTTGGGATGAAAGAGAAGTAAAGTATCTAGCATATGTTATTTTGACAATAATACCCTCATTTTTTTAATCACACAATTTTAAAACATGTATTTGAAGGGCAATAATGTATTTTTTTTATTTTTTACTAGAAACAAAAATTTTTAGCTTTCTTTCACTTTCATTCCTAACTTGATAACATAAAATAAACATAACTTTTCTTCCTCTCCATTTCTTTACTTCATCTCCATTTACTTTTACTTTCCTTTTCTTCCCAATTTTTTTCGAGAACACAGCGTTAAAGTATAACAGCGTTAGTAAATTTTCACTTTTGGACGACAAGGACCAAAAGTGTCTAATTAAAAAGAGGAAAGTAAGAGGTGAAAAATAAAGAGCGTTGAAAACATATTCTTTCCTCCCCTTTCCTAAAATCCTTATCTTGTCCGAGGTTGTTTCCGGCGACCGAAGGTATGTTTTAATTTATTTATTGAGCAAAATTATTTTATCATTGATAAAGGATTTATTCTTTCCTTTTTAAAGTATATTTATAATTATAAATCCTTTATAAAATACGCTTATCTCTGTAAGTTCGGAGGTAAAATATAAGTTAGAGTTTAAAACCAATTAAACTTTGATTGTTATTAAATACCGATTGAATAGAAGTGTGCCAACCAAATTTATTGTTACAGGATCAACGTACTTTTAAAGATCGATGTCGATTGCAACCAAGTTATTTTCCCTCAAAAGAATTTGTCAAAACCCTAGAAAAGTTGTATCAGAAACATTACAATCAAACCCACTTCGTGTTGATCGCCCTACTCGGCATGGTTACCATAGTTCGACGAAAAATCTGGCAAGAATCCCACTTCAGTTTAAGCGACTATTGCATAAAGCAGCATATTTGAAGACAAAACCTTCAAGCAATGACCATGGATATTTTGGGTCCCAATTTCGACGATACATCTCTAGCAAAAGCATGCTTACGTTCGGCCAATTGTTTAACTACACGTAATTCCTTCACTGTGATCTCTAATTTGTTTCGAAAAACTATTCAATTTGTAAACAATTTTTTTTTTACTAAGTAAACAATTTTGTAACATGGTCGGTATGAACTCAATGGGCAAAGTTAATATGGTCGGTATGATTAAATGAGAATATTATTTTTGGAGTCATGTACTACACGCACAAACTATAAGTAAAATTTAGTGAATATTTGTTATATATGTTATAATCTCGTGTATAAACGGACTTTTAGTATCAAAGTTAATTTAGTTTCATACTAATATTATAAAGATTGTTTCATTTAAAAGCTTAAAGTCCAACTCTCACGTATTTTTCCATATCTCGTGAGCTAAAATTTAGTTTTAATCAAAGATATGTTTCTTGAATGATGTCATTGATGCCGATCAAACAAATACTAACAAATTAATATGATTTACTTTTAAAGCTTTTGTTTGTGTGGTGGTATTTTTTTTAGACTTGGTTCACTTATATGATGCTAAATGTTCATTCATAGGGAGTCACATGTGAGAAGGATAGCAAAAACTCATGGTGCGTTAATAGGCTTGATTGCAGCAAATGTTGGTGTGCACCTGCTTTGGAAAGTTGCCGACACTAGGTTCATGCGCCAAAACTTTAGGGTGAGTTCTCCATGATCAGCATCTACTCTTTTTGAGAGGTGGACATTTTAACTCATATATGTATGCAAAACTTTTATCCCGGGCGAGTCAGAGTAAAAGAGACATTATTTGGTTATGGAATGGGTCAAAAGTTGCGCAAATTTTATTTTTGATACCTAGAATGTCCTAAATCTCTTCATTACTGACTGCCAAATGTTCGCCAGTCAACCCAACCAACCTCTATGTGTTGGCATCATTAGCTATTTACATTATTCTCATCATCATTTCATCTGTGCACAGCTGCAATTGGACGGAGTTAAAAGTGGAAGGTTTCATACTATGATAACTTATGCTTTTAGTCATGCTGAAGATAATAAAATTCTCGGTTGCGTGCTCTGCCTTTGCTTTTTTGGGAAAGGGGTAAGCTCACATACTTTACAATTTCTCTGCACCTTTTGCTCTATCTAATTTCTATTGAAACTGGTATTTATGTTTAGCAATGTTTATTTTACCATTTGCATTGGTGTCTTTTTACCTCACTTGCATTTAGCAAAGCGGCGAAGCCTATTGTTTACTAAGAAAGATGTCATTTTACTTTTAATGTATGTTAGTATCTTCACAACGAGTGGTCGTGTTTATTGTTTTAATAGCATATGGAATATTGATATAAACATGTTAGCATATATGTAAACCTTAACAACTTCTAGTATCATATTGAATATAAACATAGTTGTGAGTTTTGTACTTTTGTTTACTAACAAAATCAAAATGCATTTGGTGAGGATGTTTATCTTTCAAGAATTAAATATCAAAGTTTGTATCAACAATTGGAATTATTTTCAAAACTCGGATTTTTAAAGTTCTATTGTCAAAGAATGATTACTTCAGCAAATTAAAACTTTGCGTAACTTATGCTTACAAGACTTTTAAGTTTCAAAAGCATTACTATTCTTTGTTAACAGATTGGTGATAAGTTTGGCCCTAAAGTTCTACTTAAGTTGTACCTGGCTGGGGCTTTTGCTGGTTCAGCCTTCTTCCTGGCGCACAAAGCTTTTCTGGCCCAATCATCAGAGGTAAAGTGGTCCTAACTGTTCTGAGAGTTAATCTAATAGTGGCTCATAAATATTAATCCTTAATAAGATAGAACGTCTTGATTATATGTTTTTTTTTTTGTTGTTCAAATGACCTCTAATTATTGTCTATACATATAATTATTTGTTTGATAATTACAGAACAAAGAAATGAGTAAACGCGACCCTTCAAAAGTTCCAGGCATGGTAAGTTAACATTCATGTTTCTCTGAAATTTTGCCAATGGAAATGAATATAAGCTCGATAATTTTCATTTAAGGGAGGAATTGCTGCATTTACAAGTGTCATGATGTTTCGTTTGATCATGCTTCTAAGAGAAAAGATACATAGTAGGTCTGCCCGTGTTAAGATATTGGTAAGTAAACTTTCAACGATCATAGATTGGGGGAGTGTGTAGGTATCTGATGACCTTTTTGTTTCATGTGATCATTTCAGGGGATATGTGTAGTTCTGGACGAAATTCTACAAATCGCGGTATGATCCTTAATCCCTTAGTTTTCTAACATTGTAGTGTTCAACGTTAAAACCAATATAAATATTGTCTCAGAAAATGGTGGCACTTCGTGCCGGGTTAAGATTCACGGATCACAATCACAAAACTCCAACCACCAAACTCGACATGTTTAACTAACAGGGTTAGCCGTGTCAACCAACCCGAACAAGACACATTTAACCCGTTTTTATCTAAATAAATTGATGGGTTAAACATGTTACACGAGGTAAACAGTTTAACTGGGGTAAACAGCTATAATTTTCATTTGTTTTTTTTTTTTTTTTTTTTTTCCTCTTAATAATTGGGTTGCTTTGCGCATATGATAAATAGTCTGAGATTTGTTCTAAAACTATAAACAAAAAATGTTAATCATTATTTTTCTTTATATTTAGAACTTGTTTTAATCACATGTATAATTGTCACTATTTTTGTTTACAGGTTCAGAAATATAGGAAGGAAAATAGTACTATGAGTTTGGCATATGCCAACTTGGGTGGTCTTGCTGTTGCTCTCATGGTTGGGGCACCTGTTTTAGCTGGGGCACGGTTGAGGAAATGGCGTTGCTAAAAGCTTGTGAAAATAATAGCCTTAATTCTACAAGAGTAAACATTTTGTATTAGGTGGGCGTTGTTAGAATTGTTGCATAAATAGTGTATGGAATTATTTTTTGCATATTATAGTATTTGTATTATTTTGATGTGTTAATCAATTAAACTTAGCAGAACCAGTTTGTAAATGTTAAAATTTATGTTGTAACAATTTTAAATTTTTAATGCTCTGCCTAGAAGAAGTTGGGGAAAAACTCGTTATCACCTAATTTTCGAATAGAAAAAACTCGTAATCACCTAATTCACGTGTAAGTTATACCCCCGTGATTGGAACTTGAATGCTAATGTTGGAGGAGCCGAAAACTTTTATGTTTGGCAATAATCATTTGAAAGTGTTTAAGAGCGACAAGTGGTAAGCAGTTTGATTGAAAAGCTTGTTTTGCAACAAATGAACAAGAGTTAATATATTGTCGAACCGTTTCCATTTGAAATGCTTGTTGAACAAGCATTATGGAACTGCTCCAACATTTTGTTTATGAAATTACTTCTATACCCTTAAACATAACGTTTAGTTTTTTATTCTAATGTGTATATACCCTTTTTTATAATTTTACATTTTATAATTACAGCTACAACTATGTTATCAAACACGTTTTTTAAACAAATAGCTACTATTTACTGCTACTATTTGCTGCTTACTGTTATTGCTTACTGCTACTGTACTACTACGTGTTACCAAACATAGCTATTGCAAAACAAACTTTTCTTTATACATAAAATGCTAAAGGTTAATATGGAGTATAAAAGAAACAGACCAAAAATTTGATAATTCAAAATTGATGTATAAAAAGTTTAGAACACTCTTAGCTTCATAGTCTTTGCGCTAACCAACTTTATTTTTAATTGTTGAAACTAAAATTCTAACGTAAGACCAACTAAACCTAGCTGGTTAACATGCCAAAATACCACATGATTTTCTCATGTAACTTACAGATAGAGTAACCGATTATTTGTTTCCAAAATTCTAGAGGGGTCGGTGTTCTATTTTACCCATAAATATCGGGGGCCACTGATCCTCTCCATGCCTTTAAACTATTCCGTACTTGGTTATACCCGTTACGTTAGCTCTTTTACATATGACACAAAACTTTTGTGTATATTATCCTTGGTATCAAGAGACAATCCATCATGTATGTGCGTATTGTGAGTGTGCCTTGACGAGTTTAGTTTTTACTTTACATTGTTGTTTTTGATGGCGTGCTAACGTAAGATTACGAAGAGCTCTAATATAAAACTGAGTTTCTAATTTCATTTTCTAAACACATGACGTGTCTAAACATTTTGGGGGTGTTTGTTTAACCTTATATGTGAGCTTATAAGCTTATTTGATTTCGGCTTATATTTCATAAATCTTAATTCTCTAGCTTATTTTGTGACAGTTGGGCTTATATAAGCTTATTTAGTCATACGCATAATAAACTTACACAAGTGTCAAAATAAGCGGAAAAATTTAAACTTATGAAAACAAATAAGCTAATAAGCGCGACATATATTAAGGTTAAACAAACGCCCCTTGCTTTAATTTGTAACAAGTATGGCTGAGCATCGCAGACCCAAAACCGACCGAGACCAAGAGGACCGATCAGACCAACCGAACCGAAGGATCAGCGGTCGGTCCATATTTTTTTCCTTTTTTCGGTCCCGGTCCGGACCGGTCTTACGTAAAACCCGACTATTATGCCTTCTTGAACCGGACCGGACGGTCGAACCCGGACGGTCGAACCCGGACCGGACCGATCAGTCCGGTCCTCGGTCTAAGGTTTTGGGCTAGTTCGATCTCGGTCCCGGTTTTGGCCGGTCCGTGTTGATCACCCCTACTAACAAGTGACCTCTGATGCACAGAAATGCCTAAAAGGGCCACGTGCCCGTTTGGGAACGGCTTGGGAACGGAAACGCGAACGAAACATCCCCGAAACATTTCTCAGACGTATTCCTAGCCGTTTATGGATTCCACGCCGTATCCATACACGTTTTTGGATTTACTTGCCGTTTCCAAGCAGTTTCTAATGGGTTTAATACTTTTGAAAAGACTATTGATAATTAATTACTTTTGAAAGATATAGTATTTTTAGAGTTTACAATATATATCAACATATATCTATTTTGGATTTTCTTTAATATATTTTTATTTTTTTTTATATTTTTTATCTATGCCTTTCCCGTATCTTCAATTTTTATCGTTCCCGTATCCCTTTGCCGTTCCCGTTTCGGTGCTATCTAGCAAGTAGGGGTGTAATCGAGTCAAGCCAAGCTCGAGCTTGATAGGGCTTGAGCTTGGCTCGAAGTTTATAAGGAAGGCTTGAGCTTGGCTTGATAGCTTGACAAAATTTGATCACCCAGGCTTGAGCTCGGCTCGAAAAGCTTGAATTTATATATAAACTCTAAATTGGATAGCCAAGCTTATCAAAAAATTCAAGAAAATACGCGATGAACTCAAGAGGAAAAAAATTATAGAAAACATTTGAGAGAAATAGAGTTTATAGGTCCGTCTACAAGTATTTAATTACTGTATTATATCAATATTCATGTTAGTCTTTAAGTTGTTTAAATGAATATGTATACTAAAAATATATAATTTCTAGAAAGCTCGAAAAGCTTGATAAAAGCTTGAGCTCGAGCTCGGATCATTATGTGTTTCGAGCTTGTTTATTGGCTCGGGTTCGGGCTTGAGCTCGATAAAAGCTCGACTCGATCGAGTCAAGCTCAAACTCGAGCTCGAGTTACTTTATAAAAGCTTGGATTTCAGCCCTACTAGCTGTAACTAAAAATCCAAATAAAATATGATACAAATCCAAAAACTTGTCATCACTGTCACAAAATCATCCATCTGAAATTCAGCTTATTATTATAAGTAATTCCCCCTTTTTCTAGGGCTTATAAGTTCAACCATAATTCAACTTATTATTTATCACTTCAATCCACTCTTCAACTTCATCACTTCAGGTTCGTTCATATCTAACACCTTATTACATTCGCTTAATTTATACTCCATATTCACACGCATATGTAGCTGATGACGTCATCACACTTTTATATTTGTTTACTTATTGATAGACTTGATATTTATATGTATGTGCAGCTGATGACGTCATCTTATATTAGTTTGTTGTCGAGCGGTTATAAGCTTATGACGTCATTAGAAATTTGTGAATTTGTTTGATTGTATTGTTTCGGTTACTAGACTTTGCTGATATGTATATTTATACGTCAATTAGTTAGGTTGTTATCGATCGGTTTAGTTTATTTAATGTGTTGTGAATGACGTCATTATTATCGAATATCGACAGTTATACTGTGTTAATCACGGCGTATTCTACATATGTAAATATATTATGATGATTGTTACGAGACTTGCTAATATGTATATCTATGCGCGCACGCGCTTGTGGCTTATGACTGTCATTATACATTTGTGATTATT
Organism: Artemisia argyi; assembly: GCA_030686995.1. NCBI lineage: Eukaryota > Viridiplantae > Streptophyta > Magnoliopsida > Asterales > Asteraceae > Artemisia > Artemisia argyi. The sequence continues at coordinate 37,970,609 of CM060694.1, forward strand.
TCGGTTTTGTTATTGATCGGTTATACTGCGGTGATCATATGTTTGTTACGGGACTTGTTGATATGTATATGTATATGTAGGTGTAGAAAATGATGTCATTATACATTTGTGAATATATGTAGTTATCGATCAGTTATACTGTGTTGGATGGTGATTGTTACTGAACTTGCGAATATGTATATTTGTAAGTTTATATGTATTTAATTACATTGTTATATAATCGATCGGCTATAGTGAGTTAATCATGTTTGTTACGAGAATTGCTAATTTGTATATTCATAGGTATGCGTTGCGAATGATGACATTATAGATTTGTAAATTTGTTTGATTATGCTTTTTGGTTATTGACAGATTATACTGAAATTATGCTTGTTTTGAGACTTGCTAATCTGAGTGTAGCAAATGACGTCGTTATAAATCTGTATATCTGTTTGATTATCGATTAGGTATACTGTGTTAATGATTTATTGTTATGAGGCTCACTAATCTGTTTATTTGTACTGTGCTGCTGATAATGATTGTCATACTGTGTTTATTTGTTGCCGACGGCGTCACTAACATTTATATATTTCTTTGATTACATTGTTTTGTTTTCGATCGGTTGATTATGCATGTTACAGTTCTTGAATTGTGTATGTTTGTTGTTGATTAATTGGTTAGCTTGTTAGTTCCGTTGATCTGTATTATTATTTTTTATCGTGTTCTTGCTTAAAGTTAGGTGTGTAGGGTTTATGTGATATGTTAGGGGGTGTTCGTGAAAGAGGTCATGGACTCATCACTCATGATTTTAAGTAGAAGTTAATAATGAGTTATTGAGCGTTAGCAGTTTGAAATAAGTGTAATGGGAATGTTAGCTTGAGTCACTAAACTCTTTCCGAGTCGAAAACCTGTATTTGTGAAACCTCTTTATTTTTGAAAAACCTGTATCTATATTCCTTGCATTTTAAATTTGTAAAATCTGTATGTGAAAAATGTGTGTAAAAATTGTTTATGCTTGGATATAAAATGGGCTCATAAGCCCAACTGTCATTAAAGGTACATTTGGTTAAGCTAGGGTCTCAAAGCCCAATAATTTGTAAGTGTTGTCATTTGTTTGGTTTGTGCTTGAATTGCCTAGTACAAGTCTTAACAGTTTGATAGGTGTAGTATTATTTTTTGGGTGAGTTAAACTTACCGAGTTTATTACTAACTTACTCTTTATATTTGTTTTGTTTTGATGTATCGATGATGAGGATGGATGCCATAGAGCTATACCGGGGATTTTGACACTGATTCATATTATATTGTAAATAATTGTAATAGATTAGTTATTTCGACATTGTTTGTAACCGTTATCGGATTTACGGTGTTAGTGTAGGAATTATTGTATAATTTGATACAAGGGACGGAAGGATATGTTGGACTTGTTAGAGCTCAATATATTTGGACCTGAACGGACACAAATTATCCGATAAGCCGAAAACTAATATACACGCGAATGATGACGATATAAAATGTGAACAAAACATATAAAATTTATAAAACTTGTTTACAAATATTCACGTTAACTTGGGAACTCAATATAAACGGATAAAATTTATAAAATCTTTTACATTTATAAACTTATAAACCTTTTTCAAATTATTATAAACTTATATAACACGATCTTATTCAAACTTATATATAAAGTTATATTTGGGATTCGGGGCAGCATCCAACTCATTTATTGACCTATCATTAGTCTTATATTCATTTGATGTTGTTTATTCTTTCATTGTGGTTTGTATTTGTTTTAGTGTGAGTTATTGTTTAATTGTACAATTTTACGACTTCTTCACGAGAGCGTTTTACTCCTTTTCGTCATTCTTTTCTATTATTTTGACTTCGTTTCGCCGACTCCTATCGTCTTATCTATTTCTCAAACATCCACACGAGATACAAATGTTTACTTCTTTTGTCACCATTGGAAACTAAACCTTTTCATAATGACACGGGTATTCGACGAACGTTACTTTGTATATTACTTGAAGATTGTTTTCTGAAACATGTTATTTATTAAGGTTGTGCCGATCCAGTTTCGTTGTACTTGTACCGTTTGATGCCATGTGACTATACTTTTGGTGCCGTTGTGCTCTCCTACTTTGATGACATTGTGTTGACTAGTTGGCGCTAGTCGTTATATCTTGCTTTGCTGCATACTCAGGTGAGTTCATAGCCTCACTTTTATCTATTTTAACTGCTTTGCAAACTACTTGGAGTGAGATACATGCTCTGTTTTTACTATGATCACAATGATTTGAAAACTGTCTTATGAACTGAAAACTGATATTTTCTGGTAGTGTGAGTGAAGCAGTAGCCATTTTGATAAGCACTAAGTATGATTTTTGCCATTATTAAGTCCCTCAGATCATGAGCCATTAGTCACTTGCGAGTGAGCGCGAATATAGTATATAGGCCTATAGGATTGACCATCCCATCCGTGACCTGAGATTGGCAACACGGGTGAGCTATATTTGAGGTTGGCTAGGTATTTGGCAGTGCCTAGCGAAGGGGGCATTTGTTATATTATGAAATTCCGTGGTTATTGTCGACTTATGATTGGTTGGTTAACGCTTGGTGTCATGAGCTTAGTGCAGTGGGCGTATAATAACGTAGCCCCGTGGTATTTTTCGGGCGTATAACAACGTAGCCCCTTTATCTTAAAATTTGGAATATTGTGATCAATTACTTTACTTTAAACCTATGGATTCACTCAACCTTTGTGTTGACTTTAGCATGTTTATCTCAGGTGTTAGATACTGCCGCTGTATATTTTACTTGGAGGAGCTTGGCGAAGGGCATGGCTTGGTCATAGAAGACTCTGAAAACCGTTTGGGACTGTTTTAAATCTATTTTTGAACTATAGCTTCCGCACTATTTTAATTGTTGTAAAATGAATATTTCAATTGTGAAATTTACTTTGAAATGGTTTATATAAAACTGTTCTTTGTACCCTTTGTTATGATAACAATCGAGTAACACCCCCAGACTTGTAGGCTTTCGCTGATCCGGTTTTCGGGGTGTCACAAAAACGACTGAATCTCCCCTTAAAAACTACTATTTGGAGTCAACCCCAAGCACCCCTTAAAAATCCTAGAATAATAGTTATAATGTTTGTATAAGTTTTTTGTTCTTTTGTTAATTGCGGAATTTTGAATCTATTGGTGAGTTTGACTATCAATATAATGTTTGTATATCAATATAATGTTTGTTAATTGCGGTATTTTGAATCTATTGGTGAGTTTGACTATCAATATAATGAAGTTATTAGTAATGAATTGAAAATAACAATGCAATCTAGTGGATCTTTTGTTTGATAACTTATTATTTCTCAAAAATTATATTGATTAAATGATGAGCCAATCAATGTCATGTTAACATAGCTCAAACTATGCGTAGCACATATATATGGGTGGCCTGGAAAAAAAGTTGTAAACAACCATGTGATACTTCATTATGCCGCATACATTTAAGTCAATACGTTTTTCCTCATGATAACATGAATACGAGAAAGTTCATCTGTCTACCCTTTTATTAAGTCCTTTTGAGAAAAAAGTAGAACTGAAATCGTTGTTTATAAATGTTTGTGGTATGTTATCTTTAGAGCATTACATATGCAATCTACACAACACTCTATAAGATTAGTAAAAGATTATATGTGTAACGCACTAGAATGTTTTAAACAAAACAAATGTAATTCTATAACTAGATGCGTTATTAAACATCAAAATTGAAGTATTAACACTACAAAAGCTTTCTTTTATGCATCCTTTAAATATTTACAAATAGTTATTGATTTTTCATTGACTTGGAATGATATGTGGCTTAAGCCTCTTGAAGGCTACAACGAATTAACTTTGTGCTTTTTTGAATTTTTTTTTTCTTTGCATATTTTAGTTTTTCGACTGTCTGAATTAATAGAATGTCGAACTACGAAACAACACTCCATTTAAAAATAAAAAATCTTTTGTAAAATTGGAAAAATTATGAGAACGCGAGAGAACTAAACCTTATTATTTGAAATTGGTGCCATAAAGAACCGAACAAATACCTATGGGCTTGTTCGTATTTGTTACTTTAGTTTAGCGAAATTAACTAATAACAACACTTAAACAATTGGATGTTGAATATTTCTCGACATACATCAAATAACTATAGACGAGTATGGAGAATTTTCAATAAATCTTAATTTTCTAGCTTATTTCGTGACTGTTGGGCTTATAAACTTATTTAGTCATATGAGTAATAAACTTACACAAGTGTCAAAATAAGCCAAAAAATTAGAACTTATGAACCATAAGCTAACGACAAATAAGCTCGTAAGCCTGACATATATAAGATGATGATGTCATTAGAAATTTGCGAATCTGTTTGATTGTTTTGTTTCGCTATCGATCAGTTATAATCATAGACTTGTTACTAGACTTCATCATACAATTGTTTGGCTTATCATATTTATTAATATGACAATGAATTATAGTGAAGTTACATTTTGATTGCGGTTTTCATAAGCCTGTTAGATTTTGACTGTTCTCATTGACCATTATGGTTTGATAATGTGGAAATAACATACAAAACCAATATCTTTTTTCATTAATGCAAAAACCTAACCAAGCAAAATCAATGCAATTAAACACCACTATTGCATTCCTTAAGTATTACCATTATCATTGCATTTCCCATTACTCCATTTCAACCATGCAGCTAGAAAAGATAAATTTAACTATTGTGTTTGATTAACTTAATTTTACCATATATTGCTGCCACAAGACCCCTAAAGAAATCAGTTATAATCTCAGACATTTCAGCAGACTCTTCATCTTGAACCAACTTTGGCAAATCATCTCCAGCCCCATTCTTTAGTTCCTCAGCTTTACTACCAAGTTCTTTCTTTTTGTTAACAGCAGCAGCAACAACTTCCTGCCTTTGCTTTCGGCTTTCCTGTAGGACCTGATTGTGATGCGAAATTACGAGTGAATGGCACAAATTGAGCGTTGTTCCAGTGAGCATTAATAGGGCGATGCGTTGGGTTAACGGGAACAAATATCCGACAGAATTGAACCGGTGTACTCACAATCATGCGTCCACTCTACGGATGAGTGATCGGAGCATAGTTTGCGTGTTTAGTAATGAGACCGATGAACTATTTCATGGTGTTTTTGTGTGTGTTTTACTGTGTGTTTTCTTGTGTGTTTTACTGTGTGTTTTAACTATTCTAGTTACAAATATTCGGTTGCTGTTTATAAAATGAAAGGGAAATTCAGTTGGAAAATGTTGTTCCTCAAATAGCTCTCGAGTTTAAATTTGGGCCAAATTGATTCTTGGGTCGTATTTATTTTTAAAAATTCTTGTTCTTTGTATGAGCTTCCTGATTCACTTTAGTTTCAGTTGTGTTTGGTTAGACTATAAACATTAAGGGGATGTTTGGTTGGGGGTTTTAGAGGGTAAGGAATGACAATGGTAATGAAAAGTTGGGCGTACCAACAATCCTAGCCCACGTGCCATTAAACTTACAACCTTGATTATCCAAACCACCCTCTTTGCCATGCAACGACTTAATGACTTTAGCCCAAAGAGCATTCAGGAAAGAAACCATCCTCCAACGCCACTTTTGAAGGAGAGCCATTTTGAAAGACTTTAAAATACCAATGTTCAAGCCTCCTTTATCAAAGGAAGAAAGGACGTTAGTCCATTTAACCCAAGCTCGATTTTTGGTGTCTTGAGAACCACCCCAAAAAAATCTAGCACGATATCTTTCCAAGAAGTTCAAAATGAGCTTGTGAGCTTTAAAAATCGAAAGGTAGTCTATACCATTGTGTTCACTTTTTGAACAGGAAAAGACAGGTTTTTACCATTTTATGTTCTGTAGTTTTTGTTTGTTAATACTTTTGACTTATCAAACTTTACATTTTCTGTTTTCATACTTTCAGTTATATCGTTTTATAAAAAAAACATAATTATAAAAATAATATAATTTCTTAACAAAAAAAAATGGTGGGGGTGGGGGTAGGGGTGTCAATATCCAATTAGGGTATGTATAACCAACCCCTAAAATAAAGATAGTTTTGTGAAATAAGTAACCTAAACAGAAAAAACTTAATCCGTTTGTAACTATCAAAAGGGGAATTTGACTCTTTAGAGTTTAGAGCACAAGGTATCATCCAAGTTATAGGTGCAAGTTATACCCCCCGTGATGGAACTAGAATGTTAATGTTGGAGGAGCCGAAAACTTTTATTACAAAACAACCTTTTCTTTATACATAAAATGCTAAAGGTCAAAATGACGATGTTTTTGGTATGTACGTGTGTGTTGTGTGTGTGCTTTGACGAGTTTAGTTTTCACTTTACATTGTTATTTATTACGTCGTGCTAACGTAAAATTACCCAGAGCTCTAATATAAAACCGAGTTTCTAATTTCATTTTCTAAATACGTGAAATGTCTAAACATTTAGGGGGTGTTTGTTTAACATTATATGTGAGCTTATAAGCTTATTTGATTTCGGTTTATATTTCATAAATCTTAATTTTCTAGCTTATTTTGTGACTGTTTGTGTTTACATAAGCTTATTAAATCATACAAGTAATAAACTTACACAAGTGTCAAAATAAACCGTAAAATTAAAACTTATGAACCATAAGCTCAAACCAAATAAGCTCGTAAGCCCAACATATACAAGCTTAAACAAACACCCGCTTTTAACAAGCGACGTGTTTAAATAAAAATCCAAATAATAAAATATGATACAAATCAAAAAACTTTTCATCGTTGTCACAAAATCATCAAAATTCATCTGAAATTCAGCTTCTTATTAACATGCCAAAATACACATGATTTTCTCATGTAAATAACATATAGAATAGCCGATTATTTGTTTCCAAAATTCTAGAGGGTTGGTTGCAAATAATGATTCTAATAAAATGTACATCTTCTCTATTTTTACCCACAAATATAAGGGGTCACAACTTATCCATGACCTTAAAATATTCCATACTTGGTTTTATCCGTCACGTAACCTCTTTTACACATGACACAAAAGTTTTAAGTATAGTATCCTTGTTGTCAATAGACAACGCCATCAAAATGACGATGTTTTGGTATGCATTGTGCATGTTGTGAGTGTGCCTTCACGAGTTTAGTTTTCAATTTACATTGTTATTTATTACGTCGTGCTAACATAAAATTACCCAGAGCTCTAATATAAAACCAACTTTCTAATTTCATTTACTAAATAAGTGACGTGTCTAAACATTTAGGAAAGCTGTTTCAAGTTAGTTCTGTCTAAACAAAAGCTGTTTCTTTTTTTCTTTGCTTAATGACTAATATTAATAAAGTAAATTAAATTTTCCCCATTTCTTCTGCCATCGTCAATCAATTACTCCTTGAATAGCAGAAGTCCAATTCACACTACAATTGTGTTTTTTATTCTCTTGCTGTCTTTTGCAAATGAAAGAAAACGTTTGTATACCAAACATACAATCTATGAAAATCCCCAAACCGAATCAAACTATTTTTACAAGTAAATCCATGAAAAAAATTATTGATAAACTGAATCTACTCTATTAAAATCTAAGACTTTACAAAATCATCAGCCAATTAAGTGAATCAAAGATCCCATCTTCATACCCATGTTCCAATTAACCCAGATATTTGTAAATATATATATATATATATATATATATATATATATATATATATATATATATATATATATATAAGTTGTAATAAATCACCAGTTGTGACCATCTTCTTCATAACCATGTTTCCGTCATTAAAAATTGTTGAAGCTTTTAGATCAATGAATGAAGATGAAGCAAATAAGAACACCTTGAAGGAAGCGGCATCGAAGCGAATATTGCAACATCGACAAGAAGAAAAGGGGTGTCGGGGTGAACAGGGTCGATGGAGAGGTGGTCGACGAACGGGTAGGTGGGTGCTGGTCGTGATTGGAGGATTGAAAGAACTTGATTTTTGGTAATGAGTGAAAATGAAGAGAAAAAGATGAGATATATTTGATCCTCCAATGTGTCTGTTTGGTAAAGGTTTGGGTTTTTAGACCCTTTCACGTTAAGAGCAATGGTAACCTTGGTGCCATGGGCCAAAAGTTACTACCACGTCAGCAAAAATCTTTATGGCACCAGAAATCTGACGGCACCATATTCTGGCCGTATTAGTTGGCACCAGAAATTCTAGTGCCGTCGGCCTTTTTTTTTTTTTTTTTCTCTCTCTCTCTCTCTTTTACATAAAATTAAACATACATAACATTAAAAAAAACAAACATTACATAAAAAAAAAAAAAAACACACACACACACACACACATTACATTGAATTTCAAATACAATTCCCCAACGGTGAAAACATACGAAACGTGAAATAACGATACAATTTAAATAGACTTGTAATTATCGATGAGTTCTGACTTTTCTTCCCAAACTTGCAACACTTGTTCCCTGACCATTTTCAAGGCGACTTCAAGTTGCAAATCCGTTTCATCATTTCTTAAAAGGGTTTCTATACCGACCCTGATTATTGGATGGTCTTGAGGCAAATGACGTAACCTTTCGACCTCTGGAGAACGAGACTCCCTCTGTCAAATAGTACGAGCGATCTCACCAAACAACTTGTTAATCAACTTAAGTTCATTTTCTTGTTCAATGCGTAATCGGGTAAGGATTGTTCTTTGCATCTCATCTGGTTGGTTAGCCATAGTGTTTGTTGAAATTTAGTTTGAGTTGTTTGTTGATACAAAGTTGCGCAAAGATGGTATTTATACAGAAACTAGCCGTTAGATAATTTTAATGCTAGTCGTTAGATAACTATAATGGAGAAACTAGCCGTTAAGCATTTTATTCAAACTTAAACTTAAAGTTACATCATACAAGACCATACGGAAATACTTAACATAAAGCAACACACGATACAGTAATACAAAGCCATTAATCCCGATATCGGTTCCAGAATGGGTTTCTTCTCAAGATCAACCAAACGTGAAAGTATTGGAATGGTTGCCCAGCATGGCGTTCTCTGTACACGTTTAATGCGTCTTCAATACGAACATCTGGCTCACGTGTAGGCTGCAAATTCAAGAAAATGTCATGAAATAGCGGTACGGACGTAGATGATATCATCACGACCTCTTTTTTCGTACCGCTAGGGATGCTCATTCAGAGTTCAACCGTGACCACTTACTCGTTATTTGGCTCTTGGTACGGTGAGGACCATCTGATTGTTCATTGAATCTTCGTGTTACGACTGTCCAAAAACGGCCTTCCATCGCATGGAACTCATGAACATTTTGCCACATATCGGCTAGCAAGGTTTCTTCTTCAATCGTCCAACGATTTGCCATTGTGCATATCGAATCGCACATGGATTGCCCCGTGTGTCAACAAGTGATGACGATTCGAGTGCTTCAAGTGACGAGGGTTGGGTCTCGGATGATTCGTTTTACTGAATCGTAGTTTTATCGTACTGTAGTTTAGGGCTTTCAATTTCCGTTTCGTTGTTTCATTGTTTAATTAACGTATCTATGTTTAATGTATTTTCGTTTTAATGTTTAACGTATTTTCATTTCGTTAAAATCTTACACGAACTTACTATCTAAGTAGTATTTTTTTTTATACAAAGAACATGATTAAAATAATAATAATAATAATAATAATAATAATAATAATAATAATAATAATAATAATAATAATAATAATAATAATAATAATAATAAAAAAAAAAAAAAAAAAAAAACTCTCGGCGTGGGCTGGCCACCACGGCGCAACAGCCGACGGCGCCACCCACGGTGTCGTGCGCCATCCTCTTTTCTTGGCTGGTACCATGGCACGAGCTTAACAGCCCATGGTACCCTTCTCTCTAAGGATTTCTTTATGAAATAAGCAAAAAAGAAACATGCAATATTTCTTTTTAGGAAGGGAAATGTTAGTAAAGGGCTTATTAAGCAAAAAATAAACACCCCCTTACACAAGTGTCAAAATAAACCGAAAAATTAAAACTTACGAACCATAAGCTGAAAACAAATAAGTTCGTAAGCCCAACTAGGGGTGTAATCGAGCCGAGTCAAGCCCGAGCTCAACAAGGCTCGAGCTCGGCTCGAAAGATAAAAGGTTGGCTCGAGCTCGGCTCGATTGCTTGTCAAGCTTTAACCATCCAAGTTTGAGCTCGGCTCGAGCAGGATTCGAGCAAAGCTCGAGCTTAGCTTGTAAAGCTCGAAATAATATACATGAAAAGCTCGAATATATGCCCACTGGTATTTGCCGCTAAAATGAGCTCGAACAAAATAGTAGATACACCATTCCATGTCAAAACGAATTGCAGTTGCTACAAAATAAATATAGTCTTTATACAGAACTTGTACATGATCTCTAATCATAAACTGGAAGAGAAATACTTAACCGTTTGAAAACTAAATTAGATATTTTTAAGATTAATAAAACCAACAATAAAATGCTCATAACTAAGGTTAGAAAATATTTTATCTTTTATGGAGTTAGTTCTTATAATTTACTTAATATTCAAATCTGCCCTTATTTACATACATAAAAATAATATGAAAATATATCTATACTAAGGCTCGAAAAGCCTGATAACCGCTCGAGCCGAGCTATCAAAAGCTCGAGCTCGGCTCATTATATGTTTCGAGCCAGTTTACTGGGCTTGAGCTTGATAAAAGCTCGGCTCAATCGAGTCGAGCTTGAACTCGAGCTCAAGTTGCTTGATAAAAGCTTGGCTCGTTTACACCCCTAAGCCCAACAAATATAAGCTTAAACAAAGGCCTTTTGGCTTTTGCTTTGTAACAAGTGACGTGTTTAAATAAAAATCCAAATAAATAAAATACGATACAAATCCAAAAACTTGTTGTCATCACTGTCACAAAATCATCCATCTGAAATTCAGCTTATTATTATAAGTAATTCCCCCTTTTCCTAGGGCTTATAATTTCAACCATAATTCAACTTATTATTTATCACTTCAATCCACTCTTCAACTTCATTATTTCAGGTTCGTTAATATCTAACACCTTATTATATCATCCGCTTAATCTATATATTCACACGCATATGTAGCTAATGACGTCATCACACATTATTATTTATTTATTTACTTACTTATTGATCGGTTAAATTAAACTGTGGTTGATCATCTACTAAACTTGCTGATATTTATAATGTATGCGTATAGGATGACGTCATCACTGTTAGTATATTTGTGTATGTGTAGCTAATGACGTCATCACACAGCTGTAAATATATTTGATTATATACTGTTTGTTATCGATAGGTTATATACTGTATGAGTAGCTAATGACGTCATCACGCATTTGTATTGATGTGTTATAATCGATTGGTTGAAGCGTGTTTGATGATGATCATTTTGAGACTTGCTAAATATGTATATTTAAGCGTATGTGTAGCTAGTGACGTCATCACACATTACTGTGTTGGTGATGGCGAGACTTGCTACTATTAATATTCACTAGAACGGTGCCTGCGCAATGCGGCGGTGCGGGTAACGTGTGATTATATTTTGCGTTATTTGGTTACACGTTTAGTTGTCTTCATGCTTTACAAGTAGAGATAGTTAATCCAAATAATTTTAGTTTGAACAACCAACCGCTTCCTAACCAACTTCTTAACCAACCTGCTTCCTAACAGATTAATTTTGAAATCTTTCCATAATAAGCAAGAAAAAATTCTGAATTTTAAGCCTTTCTAATTATAGAATAGTCCTAAATGCATTATAATTTAGTGTATATATAAATATATGTGTGTGTGTGTGTATGTGTATCAGATGACGTCATCACACATTAGTTTTTTATCAAGCGGTTATACACTTGGATCAAAGTGTATAACCGCTTGATAAAAAACTAATGTGTGATGACGTCATCTGATACACATACACATACACATACATATCTACACTTATGATATGATGATGATGATTGTTACAACGCTTGCTGTTATGTATATTTATGCGTATGTGTAGCTAATGACATCATTATACATTAATATTATCATCGAGTGATACTGTGTTGATGAAGGATGTTACTAGACCTGATAAAATGTATATTTATGCGTGTAGCTAATGACGTCATCATATTTGTTTTGTTAGCGAGTGGTTTTACTGTGTTGATGATGACTGTTATGGGACTTGTTAATATGTATATTTATGCGTATGTGTAGCTAATGACGCCATTATGCATTTCTGAATTAGTTTACTTTTAGTGTTTTATAATCAATAGTTGCACTCTGTTAGTCATGATGTATATGTATAGCTAATTGTTATTCTACATTTGTAAATATGTTCGATTGTATTGTTTTGTTATCTTTCTGTTATATTGTATTGACATATGCTTGTTACGAGACTTGCTTATTCATATGTTTATATGTATGTGTAGAGAATGATGTTGTTATCATTTGTGAATATGTTTAGTTATTGATCCATTTAACTGTGTTGTTGAGGCTTGTTACTAAACTTGTTGATATGTATATTTATACATATATGTAGCAAATGACATTGTTATACATTCATGCATTTGTTTGATTATATCGTTTTATGGATCGGTTATACTGTGTTAAATTGTGTTGATGATTGCAGTGAGACTTGATCATTTCTATATTTATATGCATATGTAGCAAATCATGTCGAAAACATTTGTAATTTATTGAACGGTTGTACCGTGTTAATCATGCTTAATTGATTTATGTCATTGAGAATGTGTAATTGATTCTATTAGTTTTTATAGCAGAATTTAGATCATTAATATGTGGTTTGCTTGGGGGTGTGATATGTTAATATGTAGTTTTAGTGTTCTATTATGCTTGTATGAGACTTTAATTGTGGATTTATGTGTATGTTTTGTCGAATTCAAGTTGTGTATTGCGTATTTGATATGTAGGGGGTGTTTGTGGATTTATACGTGTGCCCTGGTACACGTGTGAAGGTTGCTAAGGCGAGCGTTTCTCGCACTCTGCCATCCATCCACATAGTGCAACAACACGTCACATTCGAATAATGATCACATCAAACTAAAGCCACTGACAATGGTATGAGTACATACGTGTAATGGTAACAAATAAGACTTAGATAAATGCATAAACGCAATAGCTGGAAAATTATCATCATCGCCTATATAAAGAGGAAAGTGGGCTCAGATTTATTCGTGCGCTGTTGCACGCGTGAAGGTTGCTGAGGCGACTGTTTCTCGCACTCTGCCATCCGTCCACATAGTGCAGTCACAAATCATATTCGAACAATCATCACAGCCATGTAAAACGCAACATACTGGATTCAACACGGTGTCGTTTAGGCATCATAAAGAAAACTAATTGTCCAACGCGTGTTGCGCCCAAAAAAGATTGTGTCGGCCAACTGTTTATATCAATACTTTGTGGTTAGAAAAAATGTTGCCTTAACTACAGACCGCAACTAATAGTTCAATAATTGTCAAACGGTTCAAGGTAACACATATGAAAGCTTAGAACATAGTAAGTAAGAAATGCTCACCAATACAACGAACAAATAACCAAGTGCAACCAACAATGAAAATAACAACAATCCTCACTACCAGAATCATCAATCAGTAGCCAATCGGTCACTAAATCCCATATAAATCAAAAGCCCCAAACTTGCATTCTAGAATAAAAATTTTTGAATCAATTCTTTGAAGTACAACGATTATGAGCATCAGAATAAAACCGCTAGCCAATCGTTTACTAAACCCGAAATAAATCGAAAGCCCCAAAATTTGAAGCGCTAGGGTTTGTGCTCATATGTACAAAATAGTTGCAGCAGCTCGGGTACAAAATAGTTGCAGCAAGGCTATTTTATTTGATAAAACTTTTTTGTACATATGAGCACGAACATTTTATTTCTTGTACATATACATTCGATCATCATCAAGAGTAGCAGAGAATGTTCTAGGTTTTGTCCATACCCAAATTAAAATGGAGAAGGGCTAAATGCAGCGGGCTGGGCCACGAAAATAGGCTAAGAACATGGGCCATTTTTTGGCGGGAAAAAAGCACCCAAAACGGCGGCGTTTTGAATGCTCAGATTTATTCGTGCCCTAGTACACGTGTGAAGGTTGCTGAGGCGAGTGTTTCTCGCACTCTGCCATCCATCCACATAGTGCAACAAGACGTCACATTTTAACAATGATCACAGCAAACTAAAGCCACTGACAAAGGTATGAGTACATACGCGTAATGGTAACAAATAAGACTTAGATAAATACATAAATGCAATAGCTCAAAAATTATCATCATTGCCTATAGAAAGAGGAAAGTGGGCTTAGATTTATTCGTGCATTGGTGCACGCGTGAAGGTTGCTGAGGCGACTGTTTCTCGCACTCTACCATCCGTCCACATAGTGCAGTAACAAATCATATTCGAACAATCATCACAGCCATGTAAAACGCAACATACTGGATTCAATACGGTGCCGTTTAGGCATCATCAAAAAAACCAACTGTCCAACGCGTGTTGCGCCCAAAAAAGATTGTGTCGGCTAACTGTTTATATCAATACTTTGTGGTTAGAAAAAAGGTTGCCTTAACTAGATACCGCAACTAATAGTTCAAAAATTGTCAAACAGTACAAGGTAACACATATGAAAGCTTAGAACAGAGTAAGTAAGAAATGCTCACCAATATCAACAACGAACAAATAACCAAGCGCAACCAACAACGAAAATAACAACAATCCTCACCATCGGAATCATCAATCAGTAGCCAATCGGCCACTAAAATATAAATCAAAAGCCCCAAACTTGCATTCTAGAATAAAAAATTTTGAACCAATTCTTTGAAGTACAACGATTATGAGCATCAGAATAAAACCGCTAGCCAATCGTCTTCTAAACCCGAAATAAATCGAAAGCCCCAAAATTTGAAGTGCTAGGGTTTGTGCTCATATGTACAAAATAGTTGCAGCTGCTCGGGTACAAAATAGCTGCAACAAGGCTATTTTATTTGATAAAACTTTTTTGTACATATGAGACGAACATTTTATTTCTCGTACGTATACATTCTATCATCATCAAGAGTAGCAGAGAATGTTCTAGGTTTGTCCGTACCCAATTATTGATTGATATAGTAAAATGGAGAAGGGCTAAACGCAGCGGGCTGGGCCACGAAAATAGGCTAAGAACATGGGCCATTTTTTGGCGGGAAAAAAGCACCCAAAACGGTGGCGTTTTGAATACGGTTTATATATACTTATAATTATAATGTGTTTTTTGTACTATGTGTGTAAGAGAGATTGCTATATATGTATGTGATTTTTTACTATGTGTGTGAAAGAGATTGTTAGAAGTTTATTTTGGTAAATGGTTGAAATTTAGTCCAATCTTGTAAATGTAGGTGTATATTCGTTCAGATTAGTAATTAGCCTTTTTTTTTTAAACAGAGATTAGTAATTAGCTTTAATATTAATCATGGGAGTACCCCTAGGTGGAGGGGCATCGGGGAAGGTCACGTAGGCTGACCCCGTGCAGGAACACCATCGCAGTATATCTTCCGCCCCACAAAAACAACCCTCGAGCGCGGATCATTCACCTCATCATCCCACATATTTTTGTGTTTGTTTGTACGAGTTGTGTGTGAGTTAAAAAAAAATGGAAGAGAGTGAAGGTATTGCCGGGGGGGTTCTGTGAAAGGGAGAAAAAATTTAAGACAGATGGCGTCGCACATGTGAAATTTTTATAATTAATTTCTTGGGGCTTGAAATAGTTTTAATTAATTTCTTTGGGTTTTCTTATCAAAAATACAAACCTAAATGTAAAAGTTAGGGTATATAGTTCTAGTTTAAGCACATATTGGGGTCAGTTTTAGAACCTTTAAAGTATTACTCTTTTCGTCAATGAAGTTACACACGAGACTTTGTTTTCATCAAATTTAAGTACTCCCACGTCCCGCTTTTATATTTCACATACAATCTTCCTTTACACATTTTTGACTTGTGCGATAACGAAGATTTTTAATTAACAGTTGTAATATTTTGTTAATTAAATGCAAATTTAGGGTATGTTTGGCGGAACTAAGCTGATAAATGTTAACCGTTAGCAATAACTTACTAATTATTATTCCATTCACAAAACATTTCAAACTTTTTACATTCGTTGTTCTTTCTTGCTCCATTCTAACACTTAATTTCTTGACGCAAAATTTCTTTAAAAACCCCGTGATTCCATGGGTCAATAAGCTAGAGCCAAGGGCAATCGCTTTCAAAAGTAGGATTATATCTTCCACGTCCTGTATTCACACATAGACAGCTGTATGTGGCTCTTTCACGTGTCAAAAGCAAAGGTTGTTGTTTCAGATGACAATGGTAACCTATCAAATAGTACTATAAATATTGTATATAAAGAAGTTCTTCAAGGTTTATGATCAAACGATCAATAGGTATGTACATTATACATATTAAATGTTTTCTCTTATTTTTCTTATTTACAGTTATTATAAATCCAGAATATTATATCAATTACATTTTTTTTTTTTTTTTTGTATACTTATTAGCTGTTGACGGCAAGGAGCTTTTCTTCAAGTTTTAGAATGGTCACTACATCCATTTTGCTTCTCAAGACAAACACATTGTAGATCAAGAGTCAATCAACGTTTATTACACAGATATTTATAATTATTGTATTTTATGATTTCAGTCACTTATAACTTTATTCACGTACTTACGTTTTCTTATTCAACAACCCTCTAAAATCCCGTGAATTTCACGGGTTTATAAGCTAGTATATCTATAAAACTTAAACCATAAAATGTAAAATGACATAAACACAAAACAAATAGAAAACTTAAAAATGACTTGATACGGCAGTTATTAAAAAATTATCGACAATGTGCATTCCATATTAGCTAACAAACTTATTTACGTAGCAAGTTCATTTCTAACTGTTAAGTTTATTTTTAGTAGTCACACCTACTATATTTGTAAATACTAAAACACATATCTCGTTTAAAAAGATATAAAGCATTCTTTATAATATAAATAAATAAAAAAGAATAAATAATAACGAGGAGGAGGAGGAGGATTATATATCTAGTTTTAATTTGGCTGCTACGATATGTAAACTGGGTCGTATTTGTAAAGGGCAAACGTGTGGCAAATAGATGTATTAGGGGGTGGCAACCTTGCGGTTTGCAAGGTTCGGCAACCATTGCCGATCGGCAAACACGAGTGCCAGTCATGCGGCAAACGAAAATCGGCGAGGCTTGCGGTAGTTTATACCGATTCGGCGAGAGACTATTTCCAAGAAAAATAGGAACGTTGCATTAATGATATAAATAGATGTAGAAACAGATGTGAGTATGCTTACAAAGGTAGAAGAGAAGATGGTTCAAGAAAGGCACCCAAGCTTATCCCGAAGCACTAGAAAACCCCATTTTCTCCAATACTTAACCAAAGAAGTTTTCAAAATAAACTAGTGACCTAAAGCTTGTGCATGTTTTTGTGTGTTTGTTCCTAGTCGAAACCCAAAAGAAAGAGAGAACATAGTTTCTGTGTTTTTGGAAGTGAAAATGAAAGATTAAATACCTGGTCTTTGTATTTTGTGTGTTGAAATGTGAAGTGAATGAGGTAGTAGTAGATAGTTTAATAATAAAGAAATGCAACTTGACATAAAATCTAGGGACAAGCAAAAAAATTTATTTTAGTTTGTACTTGTATAAATCTTGAAAGATTTCATGATATTTTGATAGATTTTTATAAGTTGTAAGACTTTTTGCAAGAAATATCAAGGAAACACAAAGACAAGAAAATTTAATGAAAGTGAGGTGAGTGGCGTGGGATTGAGTAGAAATTCAGTAAAAATTAGGCAAGATTGCCACTAAAAAAGAGTGTTTAGGTAAGATTAGGCAAAATATTAGTTGGACAAGTTGTTTTCTTTAAAAGATGAGGCAAAGTGAGGCAAGGTTGCCACCCCCATAGGATTTAGAAAAAGACAAATAAATAACTTTTCTTTCCTTTTTAAACTATATTTATAATTATAAATCCTTTATAAAATACGCTTATCTCTGTAAGTTCGGAGGTAAAATATAAGTTAGAGTTTAAAACCAATTAAACTTTGATTGTTATTAAATACCGATTGAATAGAAGTGTGCCAACCAAATTTATTGTTACAGGATCAACGTACTTTTAAAGATCGATGTCGATTGCAACCAAGTTATTTTCCCTCAAAAGAATTTGTCAAAACCCTAGAAAAGTTGTATCAGAAACATTACAATCAAACCCACTTCGTGTTGATCGCCCTACTCGGCATGGTTACCATAGTTCGACGAAAAATCTGGCAAGAATCCCACTTCAGTTTAAGCGACTATTGCATAAAGCAGCATATTTGAAGACAAAACCTTCAAGCAATGACCATGGATATTTTGGGTCCCAATTTCGACGATACATCTCTAGCAAAAGCATGCTTACGTTCGGCCAATTGTTTAACTACACGTAATTCCTTCACTGTGATCTCTAATTTGTTTCGAAAAACTATTCAATTTGTAAACAATTTTTTTTTTACTAAGTAAACAATTTTGTAACATGGTCGGTATGAACTCAATGGGCAAAGTTAATATGGTCGGTATGATTAAATGAGAATATTATTTTTGGAGTCATGTACTACACGCACAAACTATAAGTCAAATTTAGTGAATATTTGTTATATATGTTATAATCTCGTGTATAAACGGACTTTTAGTATAAAAGTTAATTTAGTTTCATACTAATATTATAAAGATTGTTTCATTTAAAAGCTTAAAGTCCAACTCTCACGTATTTTTCCATATCTCGTGAGCTAAAATTTAGTTTTAATCAAAGATATGTTTCTTGAATGATGTCATTGATGCCGATCAAACAAATACTAACAAATTAATATGATTCACTTTTAAAGCTTTTGTTTGTGTGGTGGTATTTTTTTTAGACTTGGTTCACTTATATGATGCTAAATGTTCATTCATAGGGAGTCACATGTGAGAAGGATAGCAAAAACTCATGGTGCGTTAATAGGCTTGATTGCAGCAAATGTTGGTGTGCACCTGCTTTGGAAAGTTGCCGACACTAGGTTCATGCGCCAAAACTTTAGGGTGAGTTCTCCATGATCAGCATCTACTCTTTTTGAGAGGTGGACATTTTAACTCATATATGTATGCAAAATTTTTATCCCGGGCGAGTCAGAGTAAAAGAGACATTATTTGGTTATGGAATGGGTCGAAAGTTGCGCAAATTTTATTTTTGATACCTAGAATGTCCTAAATCTCTTCATTACTGACTGCCAAATGTTCGCCAGTCAACCCAACCAACCTCTATGTGTTGGCATCATTAGCTATTTACATTATTCTCATCATCATTTCATCTGTGCACAGCTGCAATTGGACGGAGTTAAAAGTGCAAGGTTTCATACTATGATAACTTATGCTTTTAGTCATGCTGAAGATAATAAAATTCTCGGTTGCGTGCTCTGCCTTTGCTTTTTTGGGAAAGGGGTAAGCTCACATACTTTACAATTTCTCTGCACCTTTTGCTCTATCTAATTTCTATTGAAACTGGTATTTATGTTTAGCAATGTTTATTTTACTATTTGCGTTGGTGTCTTTTTACCTCACTTGCATTTAGCGAAGCAGCGAAGCCTATTGTTTACTAAGAAAGATGTCATTTTTCTTTTAATGTATGTTAGTATCTTCACAACGAGTGGTCGTGTTTATTGTTTTAATATCATATGGAATATTGATATAAACATGTTAGCATATATGTAAACCTTAACAACTTCTAGTATCATATTGAATATAAACATAGTTGTGAGTTTTGTACTTTTGTTTACTAACAAAATCAAAATGCATTTGGTGAGGATGTTTATCTTTCAAGAATTAAATATCAAAGTTTGTATCAACAATCGGAATTATTTTCAAAACCCCGATTTTTAAAGTTCTATTGTCAAAGAATGATTACTTCAGCAAATTAAAACTTTGCGTAACTTATGCTTACAAGACTTTTAAGTTTCAAAAGCATTACTATTCTTTGTTAACAGATTGGTGATAAGTTTGGCCCTAAAGTTCTACTTAAGTTGTACCTGGCTGGGGCTTTTGCTGGTTCAGTCTTCTTCCTGGCACACAAAGCTTTTCTGGCCCAATCATCAGAGGTAAAGTGGTCCTAACTGTTCTGAGAGTTAATCTAATAGTGGCTCATAAATATTAATCCGTAATAAGATAGAACGTCTTGATTATATTTTTTTTTTGTTGTTCAAATGACCTCTAATTATTGTCTATACATATAATTATTTGTTTGATAATTACAGAACAAAGAAATGAGTAAACGCGGCCCTTCAAAAGTTCCAGGCATGGTAAGTTAACATTCATGTTTCTCTGAAATTTTGCCAATGGAAATGAATATAAGCTCGATAATTTTCATTTAAGGGAGGAATTGCTGCATTTACAAGTGTCATGATGTTTCGTTTGATCATGCTTCTAAGAGAAAAGATACATAGTAGGTCTGCCCGTGTTAAGATATTGGTAAGTAAACTTTCAATGATCATAGATTGGGGGAGTGTGTAAGTATCTGATGACCTTTTTGTTTCATGTGATCATTTCAGGGGATATGTGTAGTTCTGGACGAAATTCTACAAATCGCGGTATGATCCTTAATCCCTTAGTTTTCTAACATTGTAGTGTTCAACGTTAAAACCAATATAAATATTGTCTCAGAAAATGGTGGCACTTCGTGCCGGGTTAAGGTTCACGGGTCACAATCACAAAACTCCAACCACCAAACTCGACATGTTTAACTAACAGGGTTAGCCGTGTCAACCAACCCGAACACGACACATTTAACCCGTTTTTATCTAAATAAATTGATGGGTTAAACATGTTACACGAGGTAAACAGTTTAACTGGGGTAAACAGCTATAATTTTCATTTGTTTTTTTTTTCCTCTTAATAATTGGGTTGCTTTGCGCATATGATAAATAGTCTGAGATTTTGTTCTAAAACTATAAACAAAAAATGTTAATCATTATTTTTCTTTATATTTAGAACTTGTTTTAATCACATGTATAATTGTCACTATTTTTGTTTACAGGCTCAGAAATATAGGAAGGAAAATAGTACTATGAGTTTGGCATATGCCAACTTGGGTGGTCTTGCTGTTGCTCTCATGGTTGGGGCACCTGTTTTAGCTGGGGCACGGTTGAGGAAATGGCGTTGCTAAAAGCTTGTGAAAATAATAGCTTTAATTCCACAAGAGTAAATATAGCAGAACCAGTTCGTAAATGTTAAAATTTATGTAACAATTTTAATCCTCTACCTAGAAGAAGTTAGGGGAAAAACTCGTAATCACCGAATTTTCGAATAACCTAAACAGAAAAAACTTCAGCCGTTTATAACTATTAAAAGGAAATTTTGACTCTTTTGAGCACAATGTATTATCCAAGTTACACGTGTAAGTTATACCCCCGTGATTGGAACTTGAATGCTAATGTTGAAGGAGCCGAAAAATTTTATGTTTGGCAATAATCATTTGAAAGTGTTTAAGAGCGACAAGTGACAAGTGGTAAGCAGTTTGATTGAAAAGCTTGTTTTGCAACAAATGAATAAGAGTTAATATATTGTCGAACCGGTTCCATTTGAAATGCTTGTTTAACAAGCATTATGGAACTGCTCCAACATTTTGTTTATGAAATTACTTATATACCCTTAAACATAACGTTTAGTTTTTTATTTTAATGTGTATATACCATTTTTTATAATTTTACATTTTATAATTACAGCTACAACTATGTTATCAAACACGTTTTTTAAACAAATAGCTACTGTTTACTGCTACTACTTCCTGCCTACTGTTATTGTTTACTGCTACTACTACGTGTTGGCAAACATAGCTATTGCAAAACAAACTTTTCTTTATACATAAAATGCTAAAGGTTAATATGGAGTATAAAAGAAACAGACCAAAAATTTGATAATTCAAAATTGATGTATAAAAAGTTTAGAACACTCTTAGCTTCATAGTCTTTAACCAACTTTATTTTTAATTGCTGAAACTAAAATTCTAACGTAAGACCAACTAAACCTAGCTGGTTAACATGCCAAAATACCACATGATTTTCTCATGTAACTTACAGATAGAGTAACCGATTATTTGTTTCCAAAATTCTAGAGGGGTCGGTGTTCTATTTTACCCATAAATATCGGGGGCCACTGACCTCTCCATGCCTTTAAAATATTCCGTACTTGGTTATACCCGTTACGTTAGCTCTTTTACATATGACACAAAACTTTTGTGTATATTATCCTTGGTATTAAGAGACAATCCATCATGTATGTGCGTAAGTTTAGTTTTTACTTTACATTGTTGTTTTTGATGGCGTGCTAACGTAAGATTACGAAGAGCTCTAATATAAAACTGAGTTTCTAATTTCATTTTCTAAATACATGACGTGTCTAGACATTTTGGGGGTGTTTGTTTAACCTTATATGTGAGCTTATAAGCTTATTTGATTTCGGCTTATATTTCATAAATCTTAATTCTCTAGCTTATTTTGTGACAGTTGGGCTTATATAAGCTTATTTAGTCATACACATAATAAACTTACACAAGTGTCAAAATAAGCGGAAAATTAAAACTTATGAAAACAAATAAGCTAATAAGCCCGACATATATTAAGGTTAAACAAACGCCCCTTGCCCCTTGCTTTAATTTGTAATAAGTAGGGCTGAGCATCTGATGCGTGAGAATTGCACCAGGCTTTACCTCTCAAGGGATCTCGAGAAGCTTACAACCCCCACCAGGTAGTGTACCTGATCGTTGTAGTATAGCATAGTGACAAGTACCGGAGGATTGATCGTTCAACTCAGGAATAGTGTCGCTAGGATTAGAAAGCCTAAAAATTAAGTCTAGAGGTGAGAGATGATTCTTTTTGTATTTTTATATTTTTATAAAAGCAATTAAAATCTCGGGTTTTTAGAAGAGTGGGCAAAATTAGTTGCTAATCAACTAACCCAATAACTAAAGATGCAATCAAAATAAAATAACAAAAATGTAAATAAAGCTAATTAAACTAGTGGTGTGAACAATAAATGGGAAAATTGTGTTTACTTAGATTTTATTACTCCCTAGATATCTTTTACAGGTTGATAGTTTGTTACAATTGCGTGGATGACGGGTTATATTCCTTAATACCATTTGTGGGGTGGCGTACGTACTTCCCCAACTCTATAAGCTCCTACTTCACTTCTATGTCGAGCCTGCAAGAAGCTCATAACATGGGATCATTAGAATTCGCTCATGCATTAAATAAAACCATAAAAACCTAGTACGCATTGGTTCATGTTTCTTAAGACGTTCAAGCAAGTTACCCTATGGAAGTCTGCCAGTTTTCTTAAGCCTAACATCAAAATCATTCATCCGTAACAACTATAAACAAGTAATCAACCCATAATCAACATCTAGGTTTCACTACATCTAAGCAAACACACAATCTAGCCTAGCATGTTAAAATCAAGACAAGCGTAAGATATATTCAAACAACAAATAGACATATTGAACGGATACTTATCTTAATTGAACATGAAAGGTTTCAAAGGGTAAAAACCCTTGAAAGTACAGTAAAAATCGTGCTAGGGTTTCTCCAAGTTATCCCTCCAATTGTCCTCTTTTAATGAATGAAAATTACCAAACTATATATAGATTTTCCAACGTGATGGCGTCAAGAAGAAATATATGACGCCGTCAACTCGCCGCCCATAATAATATCGGATTGCCTAGATCCAGATCTGACACTGTCAAATGCAACTTTTCTCTGGGCCGTCACGTGAAATGGGACCATGACGGCCTATGGTGACGCCGTCATGCCCCTAGTGTAAAAACTCTCTGGATCGTCATGGACTCTATCCACTTCACCTCTTGTTTTACTCTTGACGCCGTCATGTAGAATCTTGTGACGCCGTCAGGTACTGTTCCCAGCAAGGAAAATTAAGACTTTGCCGTTTTCTTCACTTTTATGCCCCAAAAATGTCCAAAATACTTCCTTTTCCAGAATTCACTCCAAAAGTACCTAAAATCACAAAAGGAACGATTTAGGGCAATATTTGATAAAATAAATTCAATTTCGGGCTTAAATGACCCCCTAAAAACGGATCATTTTTCGCCTCATCAGCATCGCAGACCCAAAACCGACCGAGACCGAGAGGACCGATCAGACCGACCGAACCGAAGGATCAGCGGTCGGTCCATATTTTTTTCCTTTTTTGGGTCCCGGTCCACACCGGTCTTACGTAAAACCCGACTATTATGCCTTCTTGGACCGGACCGGATCAGTCCGGTCCTCGGTCTAAGGTTTTGGGCTAGTTCGGTCTCGGTCCCGGTTTTAGCCGGTCCGCGTTGATCACCCCTACTAACAAGTGACCTCTTATGCACAGAAATGCCTAAAAGGGCCGCGTGTCCGCTTGGGAACGGAAACGCGAACGAAACATCCCCGAAACGTTTCTCAGACGTATTCCTAGCCGTTTATGGATTTTATTACCGTATCTATGTCTTTCCCGTATCTTCAATTTTTATTTTTCCAGTTTCCCGTTCCTTTATCCCTTTGCCGTTCCCGTTTCGGTGCTACCTAGCAAGTGACGTGTGTAACTAAAAATCCAAATAAAATATGATACAAATCCAAAAACTTCTCATCACTGTCACAAAATCATCCATCTAAAATTCAGCTTATTATTCCCCCTTTTTCTAGGGCTTATAAGTTCAACCATAATTCAACTTATTATTTATCACTTCAATCCACTCTTCAACTTCATCACTTCAGGTTCGTTCATATCTAACACCTTACTACATTCGCTTAATTTATACTCCATATTCATACGCATATGTAGCTGATGACGTCATCACACTTTTATATTTGTTTACTTATTGATAGACTTGATATTTATATGTATGTGCAGCTGATGACGTCATCTTATATTAGTTTGTTGTCGAGCGGTTATAAGCTGATGACGTCATTAGAAATTTGTGAATTTGTTTGATTGTATTGTTTCGGTTACTAGACTTTGCTGATATGTATATTTATACGTCAATTAGTTAGGTTGTTTTCGATCGGTTTAGTTTATTTAATGTGTAGTGAATGACGTCATTATTATCGAATATCGATAGTTATACTGTTTTAATCATGGCGTATTCTACATATGTAAATATATTATGATGGTTGTTATGAGACTTGCTAATATGTATATCTATGCGCGCGCCTGTGTGTGTGTGGGTTATGACCGTCATTATACATTTGTGATTATTTCGGTTTTGTTATTGATCGGTTATACTGCGGTGATCATATGTTTGTTACGGGACTTGTTGATATGTATATTTATATGTAGGTGTAGAAAATGACGTCATTATACATTTGTGAATATATGTAGTTAT
This sequence comes from Artemisia argyi, assembly GCA_030686995.1. Taxonomy (NCBI): domain Eukaryota; kingdom Viridiplantae; phylum Streptophyta; class Magnoliopsida; order Asterales; family Asteraceae; genus Artemisia; species Artemisia argyi. The sequence goes on from CM060694.1 coordinate 37,996,038, forward strand.
AGATCAGTTATACTGTGTTGGATGATGATTGTTACCGAACTTGCAAATATGTATATTTGTAATTTTATATGTATTTAATTACGTTGTTATATAATCGATCGGTTATAGTGTGTTAATCATGTTTGTTACGATACTTGCTAATTTGTATATTCATAGGTATGCGTTGTGAATGATGACATTATAGATTTGTGAATTTGTTTGATTATGCTTTTTGGTTATTGACAGATTATACTGAAATTATGCTTGTTTTGAGACTTGCTAATCTGAGTGTAGCAAATGACGTCGTTATAAATCTGTATATCTGTTTGATTATCGATTAGGTATACTGTGTTAATGATTTATTGTTATGAGGCTCACTAATCTGTTTATTTGTATTGTGCTGCTGATAATGATTGTCATACTATGTTTATTTGTTGCCGACGGCGTCACTAACATTTATATATTTCTTTGATTACGTAGGAAAATACAAGTTTTACCCAGAAACAAATCTTGAATCTCAATTCAAGAAACAACTTTATTAATCAATCAAAATCACAAGATCAGTAAGAAACTGATCTTAATCAATCTCAATACTAGAACCAAACAATCAAGAATCACTTCACAACCCTATCCACTGCTACTCAGGTGATAGGCTATTGACTAATTATCAATAGTGCTATTACAATATCCTCACAACCACTCAAGAAAGATGAACAACAGATTTTGATTGATGTAAACAATAAGAGAACAATAAGAGATAAATCGACTGAATGAATGATATCAAAACCCTAGCAGATGAATGAGCTTTTATAGCCTTGACCAAGAAACTTTAGCTGCTTGTCAACTTGAGTCCTTCAATCTTTATCATCATGCTAAATCCAGCCAAACTTAAACTCCCTTTATATCTGAAATATAAAAATGACAACATCAGTCCCTGTACTTTATACGTTCCAGGTTGAGTTATTTTTCAACATCCCCCCTTAACTCAAGCCTGGAACACATCAAACATTCCAAGCTTAGAAACAAGCTTTTCATGTTGAAGCCTGTCCAGCCCTTTAGTAAATATATCAACTGTTTGATCAGCTGATCGAACCTTTTTTGTTTTAATAACCCCAGCTAAAATTTTATCCCTCACAAAATGTAAGTCAATCTCTAAGTGCTTAGTTCTTTCATGAAAAACAGGATTAGCAGCAATCTTAATTGCAGCCTGACTATCACAATATAGACTGACAGGTAAGAAATGTTCCCAATTTAGATCTTTCAAAATTTTTAAGATCCAAACAATTTCTAAAGTAGCAGAGGCCATGGCTCTATACTCAGCCTCTGCACTAGACTTAGAAAGGGTATTTTGTTTTTTGCTTTTCCATGAAACAAGCGAACCATTTAAGAAAACACAGAATCCTGTAACAGACCTCCTAGTGACCACACACTTTGCCCAGTCTGCATCCACATAAGTCTCAAGAGATTCAAAAGAGTTTTTAACAATGTGTATTCCTCTACCAGGTGAACCTTTAAGATATCTTAACACTTTGAGAGCAATTTTAAGATGAGACTTGAGTGGTTTATGCATGAACTGACTCAAACAATGTACAACATAAGAAATATCTGGCCTAGTGTGTATGAGGTAAATTAGCTTTCCCACTAACTTTTGATACTCAGTTATATTATCTAAAACAGGATCATTAATAGTAGTTAGAAATAACAATACTTTGTTCTAAAGGAAAAGCAGATGGTTTACACGCCAGCAAGCCAAATTCAGATAAAAGATCTAAACAATATTTCCTTTGTGTTAAGCAAAGACCTTTATCTGTTTCTACAACTTCAATTCCTAAAAAATACTTAAGTTTTCCCAGATCTTTAATCTGAAATTTAGACTTAAGAAAAACTTTGAACTTTTCAATCTCAGCCAAGTTATTACCAGTAACAATTATATCATCAACATACACAAGTAAAGCAACAATATTACCTGAATCATTTTTGATAAACAAGGAATAATCACTCTTACTCTGCATGAATCCATTTTCAAGTAAAGCACTGGTCAACTTAGCATTCCATTGTCTAGGTGCTTGTTTCAACCCATATAAAGACTTTTTGAGTATGCATACTCTTTTATCATTGACATTAAAGACACCCTCAGGTAAAGACATATAAACAGTTTCATCAAGATCACCATATAAAAAAGCATTGTTAATGTCAAGTTGAAAGAGAGGCCAATTCTGTTGCACAGCAAGGTTAGTAAGACATCTAACAGTCACAATTTTAACAACTGGTGAAAAGGTTTCATCAAAGCCAATGCCTTCTTTCTGGTTAAAGCCCTTAGCAACTAATCTAGCTTTGTATCTATCAACCTCACCATTAGACTTGAATTTTATTTTAAACACCCACTTACAACCTATAGCTTTTCTACCAACAGGTAAATCAACAATTTCAAAAGTGTGATTCCTATACAAGGCTTCCATTTCACTATTAATAGCATCTAACCAGTGCTGATACATACAAGCCTCCCAATAATTTTTTGGTTCAAAACTCTTGTTTAATTCCACAACAAAACAAAGAGTATCATTTTTAAGTTTAGCATAAGTAATAAATTTTTCAAGACCAAATTTGACTTTTGAGTCAACAATGTATTCATTATATTTATTTGGAAATACAGATGTTCTATCAGATCTTCTTAAAGAAGGCTGATCACTATTAAAAGGTAGGTCTGCTGCTTGTTCAGGTAAGGAACTGTTTACGCCCTCAGAACTGCTCACATCAAGAGGAGTTGCAGCCATCTCACTTGTACTGGTAACCTCATTGGAACCATCAGAGTGCCCCAAATCACTATGTTGATGGTCAATTGTTGGGCTGCCAAGATGCAAGGAGTAGCTGCCCTCACTCTCATGATGATCATCATGAGTATTATCATCATTGGGTGTGTCAGGATTATCACAAGCTACTTCATCAAAGAAGTTAACATGATTCAAATCCTGACTGAGAGGGTCAGGAGCAGCAGAAGAGTTTTTAATCTTGAAAGGAAAAACATTTTCAAAAAATCTTACATCTCTAGAAAAAATAAACTGTTTCCTTTCAAGACTATAAAGCTTATAACCTTTTTGAAAGTTGGAATAACCAACTACAACACATTTTTCAGCTCTACTACTAAACTTATCACTACTGTTAAGAATAGTAGCAAAGCAAAGACATCCAAAAGTTCTTAAGTGACTAAGTTCAGGTTTTCTATTAAAAACAAGATTAAAGGGAGACAATCCATTCAGCACTGAAGATGGCAATCTGTTAATCAAATAAGTGGCAGTTAGAACACATTCAGACCACAAATACAAAGGCAATCCCCCCTGAAACATAAGGGATCTAGCAACATTAAGAAGATGCCTATGTTTCCTTTCAACAACCCCATTCTGTTGAGGTGTGTAAGTACAAGATGTTTGATGAATAATGCCATGTTTCTCACAAAAACCATTAAATTGAGTATTAACAAAATATGTGCCATTATCACTTCTAAAAATTTTAACACATTTTTCAAACTGTGTTTTAATCAGATTATAAAAAACTTGAATGTAATCAAACACCTCTTGCTTACTCTTAAGTAAATAAACCCAAACAGCCCTGGTGAAATCATCAACAATGGTTAAAAAGAATCTATGACCTTCTTTACTTTTTATTCTATAAGGACCCCAAAGATCTAGATGAACTAAATCACCTAAAGCCAAGGTTTTATGATCACTTAAAGGAAAAGGCTCTCTAGTTTGTTTTGCCTTTTGACAAATGTCACAAGGCTCAAGTGCAGTATTATTATCAAAATTGATTTCACCCTGTAGCACTGTCAAAACTTGATCAGAGGGATGACCAAGTCTGGAATGCCATATTTCTTTAGTCAAATTACAAACAGTCCTAGAATTCTCAAATCCTAGGTCAATACCTTGATTTCCATCAAAGTAATAAAGTCCATCTTTCTGTCTACCAATCCCCAGCACATTCATTCCCCTCAAATCCTGAGGTAATACATAACATTGTGACTCATCAAAAGCAACAACAAATTTGCTGTCTCTAGCCACTTTATGAACAGACATCAAGCTAACACAATACTCAGGTACAACAAGCACATCATATAGAGTTAAATGTTTGGTTAAAATCATATTTCCAACTTTGGTAATTAAAGCTTCAGTCCCATTGGGATGTGAAACTTTAATTCCAAGGTTGGAAATATCAATGACATTAACCAAATATTTGTTTGTATATGTTAGATGTTGATTTGCACCTGAATCAACAATAATTCTAGATGCAACAAGTGCAGATCTAAACTTACTGTTATTACAAAAGAACCTTTTAAAATGTTGATTAAAAAACTTGCTATTATTCAAAACAATACCTGCCATATTGGCATGTACAGTTTTTCCATTCCCATCAACATTACCATAATTTTCCTTAATCAATGAAATCAATTTTGAAATCTGTTCATCAGAAAAAGTAGAGGTGGAACTAGAACCAACAGAGTTGTTATTAGTAAACCTTCCATTAAAACTTTGTGTACCCTGATTATTATTATTAGTATTCCTCCTGTTTTTTCCAAAATCAGCAGGATAACCAATGAGCTTAAAACATCTATCAGCAGTATGTCCATTGAAACCACAATGTTCACAAACAAAGGTAGGACCACCAGCAGTCCTCCTATTACTATTAGGTCTAGTAGTGTTATTAGGCCTTGAGGAATTAGCAGAGGTTGGGGGCCTCTGAGAATTACCTCTATTGGGCACACTGGAGTTAAACACAGTTGACTGAGACCTTTGAGAGGTACCAGTAACTGAACCAGTGACCACAGATCTGTGAGACTCCTCACTAGAAATGATGGCAAAAGCACCTTTAACATCAGGAAGAGGGTCTCTAGACATAATATTGGACCTAATTTGCATATAAGAATCATCTAAACCCATTAAAAATTGCATAAGTTTCATTAACTGATTATGTTTCTTAAAATCCTCAGCAGCATGACAAGTGCACTTAGGCAATTGTATTAAAGCATCAAATTGTTTCCACAATGTACTCAACTTATTAAAATACTCAGCAATAGAACAACCATTTTGAGACAAAGAGTTGATTTTATGGTGCAAATTAAAAGTAACAGAACCATCAACTCTATCAAAAGTTTCCTTCAATTCAGTCCACACATCAGAAGCTCTTTTTGAAAAAATTTGCCCAAGAAATAATTCTTCTGATATGGAATTTAAAATCCATCCCAAAACAACAGCATTCACCCTGTCCCATTGTCTACCTAGGACTTCATCAGTATTAGATCTTCTACAAGACCCATCTATAAATACAGTTTTATTTTTCCCTTCTAAAGCCAACAACATAGCACAAGACCACACATTATAGTTCTCAGTACCTTTAAGTTTTATAGATACAACAGTAAGGGTGGCAGAATCATTAGGGTGTAAATGAAGAGGGTGGCTAAGATCAAGTTTACTAATTAAAGTAACTTGAACATCATCATCATCAGTTCCATGCTCAGACACAGGTGGGGTATCACCATGAACAGACATAATGCAAAATTAAACAAACACACAAGAAAAGGAAAGAAAGTAGTTCCCAGGCTTCCTTGCCACTCAAGGTGGTAGGTCAAAGGCTGAACACACAAGCAATCACAGAATAATACAAAAAATAATAAGACAACAGGTACCAAGTAAGCACAACCAACACCAAAACACAATAATCTCAACTTCAACAACCCAGATCCTACTCCCGGTCAATCTAAACAAGAAAGTAAAAAATAGAATTAAAGAAGAGAGCGTGAAAGGTGTTACAGTGCACGCAAGATACCAATAAGCAGCGGAAAACGAACCCAGGTTATGATCTTGATTCACTTAGTCAAGAATCACAACCCACACGATCTAAATCAGCCCAGAATCACCAGCAACCAAACCCTAATTAACAAGAATTAGGGAAAACCAGCAAACCAACTCCAAGATTTGCCAAACTAACCGGAACAACGATCAATCAACTCAAACTATCACCAATTGAAGCCAGAGAACAAAACCCCCAATTTTACTCAAACCCTAATTTTTCAAGAATTAGGCGTTTATGAAAAAACTTTAATATCTGAATAATCAAACTCCAATTTAACCAATTCACACTAATTAATTGATCTTAATCAACTTAATTTTGAAAAACCCCCAAAATTTTGAAACCCTAAATTTATTTTAAAAACGATTTAGAGCAAGAATCAAAAGCCTTGCTCTGATACCATGTAGGAAAATACAAGTTTTACCCAGAAACAAATCTTGAATCTCAATTCAAGAAACAACTTTATTAATCAATCAAAATCACAAGATCAGTAAGAAATTGATCTTAATCAATCTCAATACTAGAACCAAACAATCAAGAATCACTTCACAACCCTATCCACTGCTACTCAGGTGATAGGCTATTGACTAATTATCAATAGTGCTATTACAATATCCTCACAACCACTCAAGAAATATGAACAACAGATTTTGATTGATGTAAACAATAAGAGATAAATCGGCTGAATGAATGATATCAAAACCCTAGCAGATGAATGAGCTTTTATAGCCTTGACCAAGAAACTTTAGCTGCTTGTCAACTTGAGCCCTTCAATCTTTATCATCATGCTACATCCAGCCAAACTTAAACTCCCTTTATATCTGAAATATAAAAATGACAACATTAGTCCCTGTACTTTATATGTTCCAGGTTGAGTTATTTTTCAACACATTGTTTTGTTTTCGATCGGTTGATTATGCATGTTACGGTTCTTGAATTGTGTATGTTTGTTGTTGATTAATTGGTTAGCTTGTTAGTTCCGTTGATCTGTATTATTATTTTTTATCGTGTTCTTGCTTAAAGTTAGGTGTGTAGGGTTTATGTGATATGTTAGGGGGTGTTCATGAAAGAGGTCATGGACTCATCACTCATGATTTTAAGTAGAAGTTAATAATGAGTTATTGAGCGTTAGCAGTTTGAAATAAGTGGCTCTAGTATTTTTAGTGGAATGAGGTGCGTATATTATGTACTGTAGATGAGTGTAAGGTACCACTCCATTGAAACACTTAATAGTGCTTAGTTGCTATTAAAAGCAATGTTGCAAAAATCAGTCAAATTGGCCTTGTAATCGGCGATTACAAGGTGCACGGCCTTTCACCTTGTTAAATTTTACAAGGTAATCGGCCTTGTAATCGGCGATTACAAGGTAATCGGCCTTATAATCGGTTATTAATCGCTACAAGGCCTTCAACCGCCTCACTACCGACTCACGATTTTTGCAATATTGATTAAAAGAACGAAAAACAGTTTAAATAAGTAATCCCATACCCTAAGAGTTACTGGGGGGATATATTGATAAACTCTAGTGTTGATTTCATTTCTATATGCTCAGGTATTATAAAATTTGGGTCTGAAAATTGGTTTGCTGGTAAGGTCGAGGACTGATAATCACAAGTCATGAGTACTTCTTGGGCAGATGCTGTTGATAATGCAACTTCCAGTAAGCCTGCTTATGTGCCACCTCATCTTCGTAACAAGCCACATGCATCTGGTCAAGTGGCTGGATCAGCTGCTTCACATGGTGCTGCACCGCCTATAAATGATAGGCCAGGAAATAGTGGACAAACAAGCGGGTCACGATGGGGTGCTCCCAGGTATGAAAATGGTAGGACTGGGTATGTTCCTGGCGGCCGTGGTGGTGGTGGAAGGGGTTGGGGAAATAGAGGTGGTGGTTGGGGTGGTAGAGAAGTGGAGGTTAACCCATTTGGTAATAGCGATATAGATGGTCCCGAGGAGATTAAATCCGAACAGGAAAGTAGCGGCATCAATTTTGATGCTTATGAGGATATTCCTGTGGAGGCTGAAGGAGAAAATGTTCCACCTCCAGTTAATACATTTGCAGAGATAGATTTAGGGGAGGCCCTGAATCTTAACATTAGAAGATGCAAATATGTCAAACCAACCCCGGTTCAACGTTATGCGATTCCCATTTCTCTTACGGGACGGGATCTAATGGCATGTGCTCAGACTGGGTCTGGAAAGACAGCATCATTTTGCTTTCCTATAATCAGTGGGATTATGAAGGGGCAATTTGGTCAAAGACCATCACGTGGTACCAAGACTGTTTTTCCCCTTGCTCTGATTCTATCCCCTACAAGAGAGCTATCTTCTCAGGTTTTTAGTTACTCAATAAATTTGTTGACAGTGTTTATGTAGTTTTGATAATTTGCCCAGTTGATGTATCTTTATATTGCATTATATGCAGATACATGAAGAGGCACGGAAGTTTTCTTATCAGACAGGTGTCAAGGTGGTGGTTGTTTATGGAGGAACCCCGATTCAGCAACAGGTATTAGAAACTGTTAGACACAAAGGGGTTGTGTTGTTATGAAACATAAATTTTGTCAAAATACTAGTGTAATGGGAATATTAGCTTGAGTCACTAAACTCTTTCTGAGTCGAAAACCTGTATTTGTGAAACCTCTTTATTTTTGAAAAACGTGTATCTATATTCCTTTAATCATTTTAAATTTGTAAAATCTGTATGTGAAAATTGTGTGTAAAAATTGTTTATGCTTGGATATAAAATGGGCTCATAAGCCCAACTATCATTAAAGGTACATTTGGTTAAGCTTGGGTCTCAAAGCCCAATAATTTGTAAGTGTTGTCATTTGTTTGGTTTGTGCTTGAATTGCCTAGTACAAGTCTTAACAGTTTGATAGGTGTACTATTATTTTTTGGGTGAGTTAAACTTACCGAGTTTATTACTAACTTACTCTTTATATTTGTTTTGTTTTGATGTATCGATGATGAGGATGGATGCCATAGAGCTATACTGGGGATTTTGACACTGATTCATATTATATTGTAAATAATTGTAATAGATTAGTTATTTCGACATTGTTTGTAACCGTTATCGGATTTACGGTGTTAGTGTAGGAATTATTGTATAATTTGATACAAGGGACGGAAGGATATGTTGGACTTGTTAGAGCTCAATATATTTGGACCTGAACGGACACAAATTATCCGATAAGCCGAAAACTAATATACACGCGAATGATGACGATATAAAACGTGAATAAAACATATAAAATTTATAAAACTTGTTTACAAATATTCACGTTAACTTGGGAACTCAATATAAACGGATAAAATTTATAAAATCTTTTACATTTATAAACTTATAAACCTTTTTTAAATTATTATAAACTTATATAACACGACCTTATTCAAACTTATATATAAAGTTGTATTTGGGATTTGGGGCAGCATCCAACTCGTTTATTGACCTATCATTAGTCTTATATTCATTTGATGTCGTTTATTCTTTCATTGTGGTTTGTATTTGTTTTAGTGTGAGTTATTGTTTAATTTTACAATTTTACGACTTCTTCACGAGAGCGTTTTACTCCTTTTCGTCATTCTTTTCTATTATTTTGACTTCGTTTCGCCGACTCTTATCGTCTTATCTATTTCTCAAACATCCACACGAGATACAAATGTTTACTTCTTTTGTTGCCATTGGAAACTAAACCTTTTTATAATGACACGGGTATTCGACGAACGTTACTTTGTATATTACTTGAAGATTGTTTTCTGAAACATGTTATTTATTAAGGTTGTGCCGATCCAGTTTCGTTGTACTTGTACCGTTTGATGCCATATGACTATACTTTTGGTGCCGTTGTGCTCTCCTACTTTGATGACATTGTGTTGACTAGTTGGCGCTAGTCGTTATATCTTGCTTTGCCGCATACTCAGGTGAGTTCATAGCCCCACTTTTATCTATTTTAACTGCTTTGCAAACTACTTGGAATGAGATACATGCTCTGTTTTTACTATGATCACAATGATTTGAAAACTGTTTTATGAACTGAAAACTGATATTTTCTGGTACTGTGAGTGAAGCAGTAGCCATTTTGATAAGCACTAAGTACGATTTTTGCCATTATTAAGTCCCTCAGATCATGAGCCATTAGTCACTTGCGAGTGAGTGCGAATATAGTATATAGGCCTATAGGATTGACCATCCCATCCGTGACCTGAGATTGGCAACACGGGTGAGCTATATTTGAGGTTGGCTAGGTATTTGGCAGTGCCTAGCGAAGGGGGCATTTGTTATATTATGAAATTCCGCGGTTATTGTCGACTTATGATTGGTTGGTTAACGCTTGGTGTCATGAGCTTAGTGCAGTGGGTGTATAATAACGTAGCCCCGTGGTATTTTTCGGGCGTATAACAACGTAGCCCCTTTATCTTAAAATTTGGAATATTGTGATCAATTACTTTACTTTAAACCTATGGATTCACTCAACCTTTGTGTTGACTTTAGCATGTTTATCTCAGGTGTTAGATACTGCCGCTGTATATTTTACTTGGAGGAGCTTGGCGAAGGGCATGGCTTGGTAATAGAAGACTCCGAAAACCGTTTGGGACTGTTTTAAATCTATTTTTGAACTATAGCTTCCGCACTATTTTAATTGTTATAAGGAAGGCTTGAGCTTGATAGGGCTTGAGCTTGGCTCGAAGTTTATAAGGAAGGCTTGAGCTTGGCTTGATAGCTTGACAAAATTTGATCACCCAGGCTTGAGCTCGGCTCGAAAAGCTTGAATTTATATATAAACTCTAAATTGGATAGCCAAGCTTATCAAAAAATTCAAGAAAATACGCGATGAACTCAAGAGGAAAAAAATTATAGAAAACATTTGAGAGAAATAGAGTTTATAGGTCCGTCTACAAGTATTTAATTACTGTATTATATCAATATTCATGTTAGTCTTTAAGTTGTTTAAATGAATATGTATACTAAAAATATATAATTTCTAGAAAGCTCGAAAAGCTTGAGCTCGAGCTCGGATCATTATGTGTTTCGAGCTTGTTTATTGGGCTCGGGTTCGGGCTTGAGCTCGATAAAAGCTTGACTCGATCGAGTCAAGCTCAAACTCGAGCTCGAGTTACTTTATAAAAGCTTGGATTTCAGCCCTACTAGCTGTAACTAAAAATCCAAATAAAATATGATACAAATCCAAAAACTTGTCATCACTGTCACAAAATCATCCATCTGAAATTCAGCTTATTATTATAAGTAATTCCCCCTTTTCTAGGGCTTATAAGTTCAACCATAATTCAACTTATTATTTATCACTTCAATCCACTCTTCAACTTCATCACTTCAGGTTCGTTCATATCTAACACCTTATTACATTCGCTTAATTTATACTCCATATTCACACGCATATGTAGCTGATGACGTCATCACACTTTTATATTTGTTTACTTATTGATAGACTTGATATTTATATGTATGTGCAGCTGATGACGTCATCTTATATTAATTTGTTGTCGAGCGGTTATAAGCTTATGACGTCATTAGAAATTTGTGAATTTGTTTGATTGTATTGTTTCGGTTACTAGACTTTGCTGATATGTATATTTATACGTCAATTAGTTAGGTTGTTATCGATCGGTTTAGTTTATTTAATGTGTTGTGAATGACGTCATTATTATCGAATATCGACAGTTATACTGTGTTAATCACGGCGTATTCTACATATGTAAATATATTATGATGATTGTTACGAGACTTGCTAATATGTATATCTATGCGCGCACGCGCTTGTGGCTTATGACTGTCATTATACATTTGTGATTATTTCGGTTTTGTTATTGATCGGTTATACTGCGGTGATCATATGTTTGTTACGGGACTTGTTGATATGTATATGTATATGTAGGTGTAGAAAATGATGTCATTATACATTTGTGAATATATGTAGTTATCGATCAGTTATACTGTGTTGGATGGTGATTGTTACTGAACTTGCGAATATGTATATTTGTAAGTTTATATGTATTTAATTACATTGTTATATAATCGATCGGCTATAGTGAGTTAATCATGTTTGTTACGAGAATTGCTAATTTGTATATTCATAGGTATGCGTTGCGAATGATGACATTATAGATTTGTAAATTTGTTTGATTATGCTTTTTGGTTATTGACAGATTATACTGAAATTATGCTTGTTTTGAGACTTGCTAATCTGAGTGTAGCAAATGACGTCGTTATAAATCTGTATATCTGTTTGATTATCGATTAGGTATACTGTGTTAATGATTTATTGTTATGAGGCTCACTAATCTGTTTATTTGTACTGTGCTGCTGATAATGATTGTCATACTGTGTTTATTTGTTGCCGACGGCGTCACTAACATTTATATATTTCTTTGATTACATTGTTTTGTTTTCGATCGGTTGATTATGCATGTTACAGTTCTTGAATTGTGTATGTTTGTTGTTGATTAATTGGTTAGCTTGTTAGTTCCGTTGATCTGTATTATTATTTTTTATCGTGTTCTTGCTTAAAGTTAGGTGTGTAGGGTTTATGTGATATGTTAGGGGGTGTTCGTGAAAGAGGTCATGGACTCATCACTCATGATTTTAAGTAGAAGTTAATAATGAGTTATTGAGCGTTAGCAGTTTGAAATAAGTGTAATGGGAATGTTAGCTTGAGTCACTAAACTCTTTCCGAGTCGAAAACCTGTATTTGTGAAACCTCTTTATTTTTGAAAAACCTGTATCTATATTCCTTGCATTTTAAATTTGTAAAATCTGTATGTGAAAAATGTGTGTAAAAATTGTTTATGCTTGGATATAAAATGGGCTCATAAGCCCAACTGTCATTAAAGGTACATTTGGTTAAGCTAGGGTCTCAAAGCCCAATAATTTGTAAGTGTTGTCATTTGTTTGGTTTGTGCTTGAATTGCCTAGTACAAGTCTTAACAGTTTGATAGGTGTAGTATTATTTTTTGGGTGAGTTAAACTTACCGAGTTTATTACTAACTTACTCTTTATATTTGTTTTGTTTTGATGTATCGATGATGAGGATGGATGCCATAGAGCTATACCGGGGATTTTGACACTGATTCATATTATATTGTAAATAATTGTAATAGATTAGTTATTTCGACATTGTTTGTAACCGTTATCGGATTTACGGTGTTAGTGTAGGAATTATTGTATAATTTGATACAAGGGACGGAAGGATATGTTGGACTTGTTAGAGCTCAATATATTTGGACCTAAACGGACACAAATTATCCGATAAGCCGAAAACTAATATACACGCGAATGATGACGATATAAAACGTGAACAAAACATATAAAATTTATAAAACTTGTTTACAAATATTCACGTTAACTTGGGAACTCAATATAAACGGATAAAATTTATAAAATCTTTTACATTTATAAACTTATAAACCTTTTTCAAATTATTATAAACTTATATAACACGACCTTATTCAAACTTATATATAAAGTTATATTTGGGATTCGGGGCAGCATCCAACTCATTTATTGACCTATCATTAGTCTTATATTCATTTGATGTTGTTTATTCTTTCATTGTGGTTTGTATTTGTTTTAGTGTGAGTTATTGTTTAATTGTACAATTTTACGACTTCTTCACGAGAGCGTTTTACTCCTTTTCGTCATTCTTTTCTATTATTTTGACTTCGTTTCGCCGACTCCTATCGTCTTATCTATTTCTCAAACATCCACACGAGATACAAATGTTTACTTCTTTTGTCACCATTGGAAACTAAACCTTTTCATAATGACACGGGTATTCGACGAACGTTACTTTGTATATTACTTGAAGATTGTTTTCTGAAACATGTTATTTATTAAGGTTGTGTCGATCCAGTTTCGTTGTACTTGTACCGTTTGATGCCATGTGACTATACTTTTGGTGCCGTTGTGCTCTCCTACTTTGATGACATTGTGTTGACTAGTTGGCGCTAGTCGTTATATCTTGCTTTGCTGCATACTCAGGTGAGTTCATAGCCTCACTTTTATCTATTTTAACTGCTTTGCAAACTACTTGGAGTGAGATACATGCTCTGTTTTTACTATGATCACAATGATTTGAAAACTGTCTTATGAACTGAAAACTGATATTTTCTGGTAGTGTGAGTGAAGCAGTAGCCATTTTGATAAGCACTAAGTATGATTTTTGCCATTATTAAGTCCCTCAGATCATGAGCCATTAGTCACTTGCGAGTGAGCGCGAATATAGTATATAGGCCTATAGGATTGACCATCCCATCCGTGACCTGAGATTGGCAACACGGGTGAGCTATATTTGAGGTTGGCTAGGTATTTGGCAGTGCCTAGCGAAGGGGGCATTTGTTATATTATGAAATTCCGTGGTTATTGTCGACTTATGATTGGTTGGTTAACGCTTGGTGTCATGAGCTTAGTGCAGTGGGCGTATAATAACGTAGCCCCGTGGTATTTTTCGGGCGTATAACAACGTAGCCCCTTTATCTTAAAATTTGGAATATTGTGATCAATTACTTTACTTTAAACCTATGGATTCACTCAACCTTTGTGTTGACTTTAGCATGTTTATCTCAGGTGTTAGATACTGCCGCTGTATATTTTACTTGGAGGAGCTTGGCGAAGGGCATGGCTTGGTCATAGAAGACTCTGAAAACCGCTTGGGACTGTTTTAAATCTATTTTTGAACTATAGCTTCCGCACTATTTTAATTGTTGTAAAATGAATATTTCAATTGTGAAATTTACTTTGAAATGGTTTATATAAAACTGTTCTTTATACCCTTTGTTATGATAACAATCGAGTAACACCCCCAGACTTGTAGGCTTTCGCTGATCCGGTTTTCGGGGTGTCACAAAAACGACTGAATCTCCCCTTAAAAACTACTATTTGGAGTCAACCCCAAGCACCCCTTAAAAATCCTAGAATAATAGTTATAATGTTTGTATAAGTTTTTTGTTCTTTTGTTAATTGCGGAATTTTGAATCTATTGGTGAGTTTGACTATCAATATAATGTTTGTATATCAATATAATGTTTGTTAATTGCGGTATTTTGAATCGATTGGTGAGTTTGACTATCAATATAATGGAGTTATTAGTAATGAATTGAAAATAACAATGCAATCTAGTGGATCTTTTGTTTGATAACTTAATTATTTCTCAAAAATTATATTGATTAAATGATGAGCCAATCAATGTCATGTTAACATAGCTCAAACTATGCATAGCATATATATATGGGTGGCCTGGAAAAAAATTTGCAAACAACCATGTGATACTTCATTATGCCGCATACATTTAAGTCAATACGTTTTTCCTCATGATAACATGAATACGAGAAAGTTCATATGTCTACCCTTTTATTAAGTCCTTTTGAGAAAAAAGTAGAACTGAAATCGTTGTTTATAAATGTTTGTGGTATGTTATCTTTAGAGCATTACATATGCAATCTACACAACACTCTATAAGATTAGTAAAAGATTATATGTGTAACGCACTAGAATGTTTTAAACAAAACAAATGTAATTCTATAACTAGATGCGTTATTAAACATCAAAATTGAAGTATTAACACTACAAAAGCTTTCTTTTATGCATCCTTTAAATATTTACAAATAGTTATTGATTTTTCATTGACTTGGAATGATATGTGGCTTAAGCCTCTTGAAGGCTACAACGAATTAACTTGGTGCTTTTTTGAATTTTTTTTTCTTTGCATATTTTAGTTTTTCGACTGTCTGAATTAATAGAATGTCGAACTACGAAACAACACTCCATTTAAAAATAAAAAATCTTTTGTAAGATTGGAAAAATTATGAGAACGCGAGAGAACTAAACCTTATTATTTGAAATTGGTGCCATAAAGAACCGAACAAATACCTATGGGCTTGTTCGTATTTGTTACTTTAGTTTAGCGAAAACAACTAATAACAACACTTAAACAATTGGATGTTGAATATTTCTCGACATACATCAAATAACTATAGACAAGTATGGAGAATTTTCAATAAATCTTAATTTTCTAGCTTATTTTGTGACTGTTGGGCTTATAAACTTATTTAGTCATATGAGTAATAAACTTACACAAGTGTCAAAATAAGCCAAAAAATTAGAACTTATGAACCATAAGCTGACGACAAATAAGCTCGTAAGCCTGACATATAGAAGATGATGATGTCATTAGAAATTTGCGAATCTGTTTGATTGTTTTGTTTCGCTATCGATCAGTTATAATCATAGACTTGTTACTAGACTTCATCATACAATTGTTTGGCTTATCATATTTATTAATATGACAATGAATTATAGTGAAGTTACATTTTGATTGCGGTTTTCATAAGCCTGTCAGATTTTGACTGTTCTCATTGACCATTATGGTTTGATAATGTGGAAATAACATACAAAACCAATATCTTTTTTCATTAATGCAAAAACCTAACCAAGCAAAATCAATGCAATTAAACACCACTATTGCATTCCTTAAGTATTACCATTATCATTGCCTTTCCCATTACTCCATTTCAACCAAGCAGCTAGAAAAGATAAATTTAACTATTGTGTTTGATTAACTTAATTTTACCATATATTGCTGCCACAAGACCCCTAAAGAAGTCAATTATAATCTCAAACATTTCAGCAGACTTCATCTTGAACCAACTTTGGCAAATCATCTCCAGCCCCATTCTTTAGTTCCTCAGCTTTACTACCAAGTTCTTTCTTTTTGTTAACATCAGCAGCAACAACTTCCTGCCTTTGCTTTCGGCTTTCCCGTAGGACCTGATTGTGATGCGAAATTATGAGTGAATGGCACAAATTGAGCGTTGTTCCAGTGTGCATGAATAGGGCGATGCGTTGGGTTAACGGGGACAAATATCCAACCGAATTGAACCGGTGTACTCACAATCACGCGTCCACTCTACGGATGAGTGATCAGAACATAGTTTGCGTGTTTAGTAATGAGACCGATGAACTATTTCATGGTGTTTTTGTGTGTGTTTTACTGTGTGTTTTGTTGTGTATTTTACTGTATGTTTTAACTAATCTAGTTACAAATATTCGGTTGCTGTTTATAAAATGAGAGGGAAATTCAGTTGGAAAATGTTGTTCCTCAAATAGCTCTCGAGTTTAAATTTGGGCCAAATTGATTCTTGGGTCGTATTTATTTTTAAAAATTCTTGTTCTTTGTATGAGCTTCCTGATTCACTTTAGTTTCGGTTGTGTTTGGTTAGACTATAAACATTAAGGGGGTGTTTGGTTGGGGGTTTTAGAGGGTAAGGAATGACAATGGTAATGAAAAGTTGGGCGTACCAACAATCCTAGCCCACGTGCCGTTAAACTTACAACCTTGATTATCCAAACCACCCTCTTTGCCATGCAACGACTTAATGACTTTAGCCCAAAGAGCATTCAGGAAAGAAAACATCCTCCAATGCCACTTTTGAAGGAGAGCCATTTTGAAAGACTTTAAAATACCAATGTTCAAGCCTCCTTTATCAAAGGAAGAAAGGACGTTAGTCCATTTAACCCAAGCTCGATTTTTGGTGTCTTGAGAACCACCCGAAAAAAAATCTAGCACGATATCTTTCCAAGAAGTTCAAAATGAGCTTGTGAGCTTTAAAAATCGAAAGGTAGTATATACCATTGTGTTCACTTTTTGAACAGGAAAAGACACGTTTTTACCATTTTATGTTCCGTAGTTTTTGTCTGTTAATACTTTTGACTTATCAAACTTTACATTTTCTGTTTTCATACTTTCAGTTATATCGTTTTATAATAAAAACATAATTATAAAAATAATATAATTTCTTAACAAAAAAAAATGGTGGGGGTGGGGGTGGGGGTAGGGGTGTCAATATCCAATTAGGGTATGTATAACCAACCCCTAAAATAAAGATAGTTTTGTGAAATAAGTAAAATTTATGTTGCAACAATTTTAATGTTCTCCCTAGAAGAAGTTGGGGAAAACTCGTAATCACCAAATTTTCAAATAACCTAAACAGGAAAAACTTAATCCGTTTGTAACTATCAAAAGGGGAATTTGACTCTTTAGAGTTTAGAGCACAAGGTATCATCCAAGTTATAGGTGCAAGTTATACCCCCCGTGATGGAACTTGAATGTTAATGTTGGAGGAGCCGAAAACTTTTATTACAAAACAACCTTTTCTTTATACATAAAATGCTAAAGGTCAAAATGACGATGTTTTTGGTATGTACGTGTGTGTTGTGAGTGTGCTTTGACGAGTTTAGTTTTCACTTTACATTGTTATTTATTACGTCGTGCTAACGTAAAATTACCCGGAGCTCTAATATAAAACCGAGTGTCTAATTTCATTTTCTAAATACGTGAAATGTCTAAACATTTAGGGGGTGTTTGTTTAACATTATATGTGAGCTTATAAGCTTATTTGATTTCGGTTTATATTTCATAAATCTTAATTTTCTAGCTTATTTTGTGACTGTTTAGGCTTACATAAGCTTATTAAATCATACAAGTAATAAACTTACACAAGTGTCAAAATAAACCGTAAAATTAAAACTTATGAACCATAAGCTGAAACCAAATAAGCTCGTAAGCCCAACAGATACAAGCTTAAACAAATGCCCGCTTTTAACAAGCGACGTGTTTAAATAAAAATCCAAATAATAAAATATGATGCAAATAAAAAAACTTCTCATCGTTGTTCCAAAATCATCAAAATTCATCTGAAATTCAGCTTCTTATTAACATGCCAAAATACATATGATTTTCTCATGTAAATAACATATAGAATAGCCGATTATTTGTTTCCAAAATTCTAGAGGGTTGGTTGCAAATAATGATTCTAATTAAATGTACATCTTTTCTATTTTTACCCACAAATATAAGGGGTCACGACTTATCCATGACCTTAAAATATTCCATACTTGGTTTTATCCGTCACGTAACCTCTTTTACACATGACACAAAAGTTTTAAGTATAGTATCCTTGTTGTCAATAGACAACGCCATCAAAATGACGATGTTTTGGTATATGCATTGTGCATGTTGTGAGTGTGCCTTCACGAGTTTAGTTTTCAATTTACATTGTTATTTATTACGTCGTGCTAACGTAAAATTACCCAGAGCTCTAATATAAAACCAGCTTTCTAATTTCATTTACTAAATAAGTGACGTGTCTAAACATTTAGGAGGTGTTTGTTTAACCTTATATGTGAACTTATAAGCTTATTTGATTTCAGCTTACATTTCATAAATCTGAATCTTTTAGCTTATTTTATGACTATTGGGCTTATATAAGCTTATTAAACACAAGTGTCAAAATAAACCGAAAAATTAAAACTTACGAACCATAAGCTGAAAACAAATAAGTTCGTAAGCCCAACTAGGGGTGTAATCGAGCCGAGTCAAGCCCGAGCTCAACAAGGCTCGAGCTCGGCTCGAAAGATAAAAGGTTGGCTCGAGCTCGGCTCGATTGCTTGTCAAGCTTTAACCATCCAAGTTTGAGCTCGGCTCGAGCAGGATTCAAGCAAAGCTCGAGCTTAGCTTGTAAAGCTCGAAATAATATACATGAAAAGCTCGAATATATGCCAACTGGTATTTGCCGCTAAAATGAGCTCGAACAAAATAGTAGATACACAATTCCATGTCAAAACGAATTGCAAATTGCAGTTGCTACAAAATAAATATAGTCTTCATACAGAACTTGTACATGATCTCAAATCATAAACTAGAAGAGAAATACTTAACCGTTTGAAAACTAAATTAGATATTTTTAAGATTAATAAAACCAACAATAAAATGCTCATAACCAAGGTTAGAAAATATTTTATCTTTTATGGAGTTAGTTCTTATAATTTACTTAATATTCAAATCTGCCCTTATTTACATACATAAAAATAATATGAAAATATATTTATACTAAGGCTCTAAAAGCCTGATAATCGCTCAAGCCGAGCTATCAAAAGCTCGAGCTCGGCTCATTATATGTTTCGAGCCAGTTTACTGGGCTTGAGCTCGGCTTGAGCTTGATAAAAGCTCGGCTCGATCAAATCGAGCTTGAACTCGAGCTCGAGTTGCTTGATAAAAGCTTGGTTCGTTTACACCCCCGAGCCCAACATATGTAAGCTTAAACAAAGGCCTTTTGGCTTTTGCTTTGTAACAAGTGACGTGTTTAAATAAAAATCCAAATAATAAAATATGATGCAAATCCAAAAACTTGTCATCACTGTCACAAAATCATCCATCTGAAATTCAGCTTATTATTATAAGTAATTCCCCCTTTTCCTAGGGCTTATAATTTCAACCATAATTCAACTTATTATTTATCACTTCAATCCACTCTTCAACTTCATCACTTCAGGTTCGTTAATATCTAACACCTTATTATATCATCCGCTTAATTTATATATTCACACGCATATGTAGCTGATGACGTCATCACACATTATTATTTACTTATTTGCTTATTGATCGGTTAAACTGTGGTTGATCATCTACTAAACTTGCTGATATTTATAATGTATGCGTAGAGGATGACGTCATCACTCGTTAGTATATTTATGTGTATGTGTAGCTAATGACGTCATCACACAGCTGTAAATATATTTGATTATATATTGTTTGTTAATAAGCTGGTTGTATACTGTATGAGTAGCTAATGACGTCATCACGCATTTGTATTGATGTGTTGTAATCGATTGGTTGAAGCGTGTTTGATGATGATCGTTTTGAGACTTGGGAATATGTATATTTAAGCGTATGTGTAGCTAGTGACATCATCACACATTACCGTGTTGGTGATGGCGAGACTTGCTACTATTAATATTCGCTAGAACGGTACCCGCGCAATGCGGCGGCGCGGGTAGCGTGTGATTATATTTTGCGTTATTTGGTTACACGTTTAGTTGTCTTCGTGCTTTATATGTAGAGATATTAGAGATGGTTAAGCCAAATAATTTTAGTTTGAACAACCAACCGCTTCCTAACAAACTTCCTAACCGACATGCTTCCTAGCAAATTAATTTTGAAATCCTTCCATAATAAGCAAGAAAAAAGTCTGAATTTTAAGCCTTTCTAATTATAGATTAGTCCCAAATGCATTATAATGTAGTATAGATATAGATATAGATATGTATGTGTATGTGTATCAGATGATGTCATCACACATTAGTTTTTTATCAAGCGGTTATACACTACTTATGCTATGTTGATGATGATTGTTACAACGCTTGCTGTTATGTATATTTATGCGTATGTGTAGCTAATGACATCGTTATACATTAGTATTATCATCGAGCGATACTGTGTTGATGAAGGATGTTACTAGACCTGATAAAATGTATATTTATGCGTGTAGCTAATGACGTCATCACATTTGTTTTGTTAGCGAGCGGTTTTACTGTGTTGATGATGACTGTTATGAGACTTGTTAATATGTATATTTATGCGTATGTGTAGCTAATGACGTCATTATGCGTTTATGAGTTAGTTTACTTGTAGTGTTTTATTATCGATAGTTGCACTGTGTTAGTCATGATGTATATGTATAGCTAATTGTTATTCTACATTTGTAGATATGTTCAATTTGTATCGTTTTGTTATCAATCGGTTATACTGTATTGACATATGCTTGTTATGAGACTTGCTTATTCATGTATTTATTTGTATGTGTAGAGAATGATGTCGTCATCATTTGTGAATATCTTTAGTTGTTGATCCGTTTAACTGTGTTGATGAGGCTTGTTACTAAACTTGCTGATATTTATATTTATACTTATATGTAGCGAATGACGTTGTTATACATTCATGCATTTGTTTGATTATGTCGTTTTATGGATCGGTTATACTGTGTTAAATTGTGTTGATGATTGCAGTGAGACTTGATAATTTCTATATTTATATGCATATGTAGCAAATCATGTCGAAAACATTTGTAATTTATTGAACGGTTGTACCGTGTTAATCATGCTTAATTGATTTATGTCATTGAGAATGTGTAATTGATTCTATTAGTTTTTATAGCAGAATGTTAGATCATTAATATGCGGTTTTGCTTAGGGAGTTAGGGGGTGTGATATGTTAATATGTAGTTTTAGTGTTCTATTATCAATCGTTTATACTGTGATAATCATGCTGGTATGAGACTTGAATTGTGGATTTATGTGTATATTTTGTCGAATTCAAGTTGTGTATTGTGTATTTGATATGTAGGGGGGTGTTTGGGTGTTGTAACTTATAAGTAGAAGTTGACGATGAATTGTTAGAGAAGGAGTTTAGGAAATAGTGTCTGATTTTGCTTACGCTGTGTAAAACCGTGGAGATCGGATAAGTACTATCTGGTGTGTTTGGTTGATTCTGATAAATAAATTTGTATGTATAAGCACTTTGAAGTAAGTAACTCCAGTTTGTTTACTGGAATTAGGTTATTTTTTATGTATAGCAAGTAGATAAGCATAAGCGGTTTTACTCCATCAAAACACTTAAAAGTGGTTAGTTGCTTTTAAAAAACGCTATAAGCAATTTAAGTTAGTAACTTTAAACACTAGGAGCTATATTGCTACCCCCTAGATTTTGACTATGTTTCAATGTGCCCAGGTATTTCTCTGTTTTAAAGGTTGCATATTCTTGATCGATTGGAATATTAGTTTTGCCAGTAAGGTTGAGGAGTGATAGTTTCAAGTCATGAGTACTTCTTGGGCAGATGCTGTTGAAAATGCAGCTTCCAGTAAACCTGCTTATGTGCCACCTCATCTTCGTAACAAGCCACCTGCATCTGGTCAAGTGGCTGGATCAGCTGCATCACATGGTGCTGCACCGCCTATAAATGACAGGCCAGGAAATAGTGGACAAACAAGCGGGTCACGATGGGGTGCTCCCAGGTATGAAAATGGTAGGGCTGGGTATGTTCCTGGCGGTCGTGGTGGTGGTGGAAGGGGTTGGGGAAATAGAGGTGGTGGTTGGGGTGGTAGAGAAGTGGAGGTTAACCCATTTGGTAATAGCGATATAGATGGCCCCGAGGAGATTAAATCCGAACAGGAAAGTAGCGGCATCAATTTTGATGCTTATGAGGATATTCCTGTGGAGGCTGAAGGAGAAAATGTTCCACCTCCAGTTAATACATTTGCAGAGATAGATTTAGGGGAGGCCTTGAATCTTAACATTAGAAGATGCAAATATGTCAAACCAACCCCTGTTCAACGTTATGCGATTCCCATTTCTCTTGCTGGACGGGATTTAATGGCATGTGCTCAGACTGGGTCTGGGAAGACGGCAGCATTTTGCTTTCCTATAATCAGTGGGATTATGAAGGGGGAATTTGGTCAAAGACCACCACGTGGTACCAGGACTGTTTTTCCCCTTGCTCTGATTCTATCCCCTACAAGAGAGCTATCTTCTCAGGTTTTTAGTTATTCAATAAATTTGTTGACAGTGTTTATGTAGTTTAGATAATTTGCCCAGTTGATGTATCTTTATATTGTATTATATGCAGATACATGAAGAGGCAAGGAAGTTTTCTTATCAAACAGGTGTCAAGGTGGTGGTTGTTTATGGAGGAACCCCGATTCAGCAACAGGTATTAGGAACAAAAGTCTGAATTATTTGTAACAAATAGATGCATATGCATTGATCAAATGTTCTTTTTCTATTACTATACAGCAGATTATTGATTGCGACATATGTGTAATATTAAGTAATTATGCTCTGTGTGCGCTAGTTTTAACATTTTTACCCGATCTATGCACATCTGGGCAAACATTTTACAAAGTTGTTAACGTCGACACATCAATATATCATCCCAGTTGATATGAAATGTTCATATTTATACAAATCTTTGCATGTTTATGTTTGCTAATCATTTGATAATACATGTATTTATCAGTGAATGTGTTATGATTTCTATCATTGATCACTGATGGTATTACTTGTGTCTGGTGGATTTTATGCATGACTAGTTAAGAGAGCTTGAGAGGGGAGTTGATATTCTTGTCGCCACTCCAGGAAGGTTAGTTGATTTACTTGAAAGGGCAAAAGTGTCATTGGAAATGATAAGGTATCTAGCTCTTGACGAGGCTGATCGGATGCTGGATATGGGATTTGAGCCTCAAATTCGAAAGATAGTGGAACAAACAGACATGCCCCCACCAGGACAAAGACAGACAATGCTATTCAGTGCCACATTTCCGAGAGAAATCCAGGTTTGTTGGTTTTTCCTATGCATTTGCATTTATGGTTACTATATTATTAGCAGTTTCATCAGCATTTTATTACTTGTCGTCACTATTGTATCATCGTTAGTATTACTATATGAGTAACGCTGTATCCTCCTAACACCTGACAAAATCAAGAGTTCATACGAGGAGATAGTTTTAGTGGATTCAAAAAGGCAAAATTTTGCTGGTAGGTGGATGATGTCGGAAGATTTAGTATGATAAATCATTTCTCTTACTATATTACTCCCCTGTCCCATAATAACATTTCTTCAAGAAACACAATTTAAGAATAGTGTAACTAATAACAAGTACTCCATACCACATCTTTAATTTGGCACAATGACTTTTAACCCTTTGAACACTAATTAATGTTTCTTTGATTAGCAGCAATATGGGAAACTTGAACAATTATACCTTTTCTTTTAGAAGTGGACATTATTTTGGGACATATTATTATAGTAAGGTGAACAATAACATTGGGAAGGAGGAAGGTAACGTATAATCATAGCTTATTTTTTTAAGGAGATCTTTTAGCTTACTCAATTGATCCATTTATAAGACAAAGGTTGATTCATTCTTGCTACTGCAGTACTGCTTGGATGAATATAAACTTAACTCACCTAGAGAATGCCCTTATGATCAACTGTCTTATAATGGTGATTAGAATTGGCTAGCAACTTCTATCTGGTTTATCATAAGTAAAAAATAAACTTAATGATCATAGTAGGACAACTAAGGATAAAGTACATAACCATGTCCAATCTTATCATGCCCATGTATGTATGTGTTTGGTATGTTTCTGTGTATAAATTATCTCCTGAATATCATTGTTACAAATCAGAATATGGTACTTATGGGGTATTTAGCAAGAATTTAACGACCAAAACTGTTTGTTTTGGTTAAAAAATAGAGTTATTAATAAAAAGGGCCACATTCATCTATTTTGTATAATGTGATTTCTATTTGGTTTGCAGAGACTGGCATCTGATTTTCTTTCGAATTACATATTTTTAACTGTGGGTCGTGTTGGTTCAAGTACCGATTTAATTGTCCAAAGAGTGGAACTTGTTCAGGAAGCTGACAAACGAAGTTATCTTATGGACCTTCTTCATGCACAGAAGGAAAATGATACTAGTGGCAAGGTACTATTACTCACTTCCCATGCATTTCTTTTTTTTAAATAACTGTGAATGTTAATAGTTTAACATTATGAAATGATGCAAAGGATTGGATTCTTATACATAATACTTATTTGCAGCAAGCGCTTACATTAGTTTTTGTTGAGACAAAGAAGGGTGCCGATTCACTTGAATATTGGCTGTATAATAATGGGTTTCCGGCTACTACGATTCATGGTGATAGAACACAGCCTGTAAGTTTCAAATGATACTTTTAGTACATAAAATTCGCTCTTTTAGATGTGGCAAGATGGGTGGGGTAACGGTTCAAAACAGGGGGGTGATATGGGTCGTTTTTTAGTACATTCAAAACATCAATACAGCCCGCAAATTCTTCTTAGTCCTTTCATTGTTTATAAATATTTTTATTTTGTTAATCTATGATTAGAAAAACAATATTATCGCCATAATGATATAACTATTTGGATAAAATTGTTTTGGAGGTTGTATGCTTGTATGCACTTAAAATAGCTTCTATTTTGGTTAAGGATTCCAATCTTTTAACACCGAACTGTGAAGGGTAACATTACATCAGATTGAACTGATATTTAAAATACATTAGTGAGGGTGGTTACTGCATTTTTAAGGAGCGATATGACTGATTAAATAGTCTATAGGGTAAAATTACATCAGATTGAACTGAACAGTGAAGGGTGTTTTATTTTTAAATGCAGGAAAGGGAGCAAGCACTGAGGTCATTCAAGAGTGGAAAAACACCAATTCTAGTTGCAACTGATGTGGCAGCACGTGGTCTCGATATTCCTTCTGTTTCTCACGTGGTAAATTTTGACCTTCCTAAGGACATCGATGACTACGTACACCGAATAGGACGGACAGGTCGAGCTGGAAAATCAGGATTAGCAACAGCTTTCTTCAATGATAACAACATGTCACTAGCAAAATCATTAGCTGATTTAATGAAAGAGGCTAACCAAGAAGTACCCGATTGGCTTACCCGTTATGCCAGCCGGGCATCTTATGGTGGTGGTGGTGGTGGTGGTAAGAACAGGCGGCCAGGAGGAGGACGGTTTGGTGGTCGGGACTTCAGAAAAGATAACTCGTACAGCAGTGGTGGTGGATACGGTGGCGGTAACAGTGGAGGTGGCGGCTACGGTGGCTATGGTAACAGTGGAGGTGGTGGATATGGCGGCGGTAACAGTGGAGGTGGATACAGTGGTTATACTGGTGGTAGTGGTGCACCCAGTGCTTGGGATTAGTCAATTTGAATGAATGTACTGATTTTGTAGCAATCAGCAGATATATCATTTTTCGCAGTAATTGTGAATTATAATACGTTTTAACAGTTGTTTTAGTATGTTGGTTATCAAATTTTGGTTCAAAATAGTTTTCCTTGGATCATTGCAGTTTCCATTATCATGAACAATTTGCGAGTTAAATGTGATGAGATATGCAGTTAGATTTGCTATATCACTGACAACCGCACCATCTTTTTGTGACCTCTTGTAACAAATTCAGCTTCTTGAACTCAAATAATTTCAAATCACCAGGCTCCATAAATTCAGCTTCTTGAACTAATGCAACTTTGATGGCAGGGATGAATCAAATGGCCAAAAACCTCAAACTCTCCTGGGTTGCAACAACGCAGATTTGGGTCTAAAACGCCCATATGTAAAAGATCGAGAACCCTGCTGCTGATGGAACACGTCCAGCTTGTAATGAAACAGCTAAATATATCTCATTCATCAAATAGACTCCAATTTCATAAACAATATTTATGGTAAAAGTATGGAACCTACAATCAAAGATGAAATACATCTATATCACCAAAATTCCTAACATATATTCTGTAATGACAAACATACATTTCTCTACACAACCGAAAAATTGTGAAGACATGACCAATATCATTAGGCCAAAACCATCTGGTAAAAATCTTTGTAGTGATCATTTTTATAAAAATGATACAACTCTTGTTAAAAAAAAAAAAAAAAAAAAAAAAAAAAAAAAAAAAAACTCATTCTTGAATAAGTTAGCCCTCAATCTTCTAACATCAATTGACTACCTAATCTTGATCAGAAACATCATCAAACTCTTCATCATCATCATCTCCATCTTCATGATCAACCCATTCACCACTAGATTCAACCTCATCATCCTCATTCTCACCCTCCTCCTCATCCTCCTTTTTATGAACCCCAATCACATCATTCACATCGACATCCACCTTATCCAACTCCGGCAACATTTCCAAACCTTTCTTCCTATAAATCAACCCTGTCCTCATAACATAATGAAACTTCCCTCTATACTTCGCAATATCACACGGATTAACCAACTTCCCTTTTCTATACCCTTCCTTCAACATCACACTCGTAGTCTTACACTTCAACGACAAATAAAAAATCCCCGGATACCTAGTAAAAATCCTAGTAAACCTAAACGGTATATTCAACTCATCCGCCAAATTCCTAATATAATTCCTCTTAGTCTTCTTATAAACTGTCAAATTCAACAACTCATGCAAAACTCCCACCACTCGTTTCTCCATCAACTCACTATCCGGATCAATACTACTCGAATCCTCATACGGCGAAACATAAGGCACCTTCTTAAACTCATCCATCCACAACTTCACCTTCTTTTGCGCCCCATAGCCTCTCGGAAAACTCAACTCAAACCCCAACCCATTCTCACCTCTCCTAAACCTCCTATAAAACTCACTATCCTCACCCTCACCCTTACCCACACCCACACCCTTCCTCTCATTACACCTCTCGAGCTCCGAAACCGCGTACTCATCCACCCATTTCACAAGCTTAAAAAACCTCACCCCATTCTCATCCTTCACAACCTCCAACAAATCCGAATACTTCGAACTCAAAACCTTATCATAATCATAACTAAACCCCAAATCCCATCTCAACATATGCACAAACTCCACCTTCAACTTCCTACTCCTACACATCATCAACAACTTACACAGCTTCTCAACACATTTCATCTCATGCATGCTATAAATACTCATTTCTATCTTATGCAAGTTAAGGGCTATATTAGTCAAGTCAAAACAAGGCAAATTAGCATATTTAGCATGTGGGTACTCATGAAAAAGTGTGGGGTAGCGTCTCATGAAACGTAGAGTAGGGACAGTGATTCCTAGGAGTTTTTGGGTGTCTGAGAGTTGTTTTGAGGTGAGGTGTTTTTGTGGGTTGTTTATGATGGCATCTTTTAGGATGATGGATGCTTTTAAGTCTGTGTGGATGTCTATGATGTTGTCTAGTGATCTGTTTTTGACCCATTTTAAGCGTACTTTTGTTATTGTTCTGATTTGTTGGTGGTTTTGGAAGAGGGTTTTTGGGTTTATGATTGTTTGGAGTGATGTGAAGATGTTAATGGCGGCTTTGAGTTTCATGCTTGTGGGAAAGTGAAGTGTTTTGTTTCAAACAGGAGCAGATTTGTTTGGGTCGTAGGAAAGTGTATTTTTTATTTATTTATTTTATTATTTATTTATTTATTTATTTATTTATTTTTTGCATTTAGTAAAACATTTTCTAATAAAGCTATTTTTTATTTATTTATTTATTTATTTTTTCATTCAAAAGAAAGTAGTGAAGTATATACGAAGAATGACAAGTTTGAAAGCACGGTGCAATATCTCAATGGCGTGTTATTAGGATATTTTTGCCCAAGGTACACAATGACATGCTAAACTGTACCGCTTCTTATTGTTATTCGTCCCTCGCTAGCCAATTCACCTCTCGCCATTTTTTTTTTCTTTTTTTGTGAGCGAGTGGGGTAGTTTTGGTGGTGTGTTATCACACTCACTTTCGTTTTTAAAAGTTATAGCTGAGAAATGTGTTTTAGTTGCTGTAGTGTTATTGGATGTGTGCTGATGTGGTAACCTAATAACATTTATTGGGTGCAAACTGCACCTCGCTCTCTTAGAGCATTCTAAGTGGTGAGATGATGTGGGGTTGGTAAAACATAAACTCATTAGCGAGTTATATAGATAGTTAGACATTATAGAAAGTGGGGAAGGTTGGAAACTTAGAGCCTTGGTAGGTTTTGGGTAGGTTTGTGGCTATGAAGCGAGATCCGTCAACGGGTGACCATAGATAATTTTTAGTAAAATTACCAAACTAAACTATCAGATGATAGAGTTTATAAGAATGAATCAAATTTTACTTGTTTATGGAAACAGACTAGGCGCACCTTCAAACCATTCTCGCGTCTCCTGTCTTGACTTTGCCTCTTGGCTCTCAAAAGAAAGGGAAGCACTTGGTCGTTTAGAGTACTCATCAACATTTTATATAAAAACTGGATTTTTGGTTTTGTGATTATTTGTCTTTATGTGAGGCACACAAGAGAAGGCGGGGAGCACTTTATTGTTTAGAGTGCTCCGGTTTGTCTTGTGTGAGGCGCATAACATAGGAGG
The DNA here is from genome assembly GCA_030686995.1 of Artemisia argyi. Lineage (NCBI taxonomy): Eukaryota > Viridiplantae > Streptophyta > Magnoliopsida > Asterales > Asteraceae > Artemisia > Artemisia argyi. Next base: position 38,025,628 of record CM060694.1, read on the forward strand.
CACACTTGGTCGTTTAGAGTGCTTTTGAACATTTGGTTTTGTAATTTTTTTGTCTTTATATGAGGCACACAAGAGAAGGAGGATAATTTTTGTGTTAACCGTGTATTATGATAAGATAATTAGTTGTCATTTGTAGATAACTTCAAATCAATTAGTTGTACATTTAAGGTTGATTAGCGTGTTTAGTGGGGTTTCCCAATATAGATCATGTATCTTTTATATAATAAAGGAATTACATTATTTCGCAGTGATTTTGCAAAATCAATCTTAGTAGAAAAAAATTGGACCAATAGTAAAGCTCGATTTTGACATATAGGCGAAATCGAGCAATATGATTGGCTAATAAAAAGTCAAAATTGAATTGATTTTGGTCAAACTTTAATAAATTTGGTGAAAAATTTGATTGAAAAAAAAAAAAAAAAAAAAAAAAAACACATAAAAATATAGGTGTCAATTTTATGAAAATAAAAACTTTAAAAAATTAGGTAATTAATAAAACATTAGTAGTTGAATTTTAAATATATTATATGGAGTTAAGTGTAAAATTATAAATATTCATGTTTTTTAATAATTTTAGATAATAAACAAACAACTCCTTACACTTTATAACCCATATATTTTATAATATAAACTTTGTTTACAATTACATAAGTATTAGTATTAGCATGAGACTTTCCCCTGTGAAGGTGAGGCGCCGGTCTGTCCTAGAAACGGCGGCAACCTTTAAACTTACAAAATTCTATGAATATAGAATTAGTTTAATATACGTTAAATGTTTTTAAAATAAATATTAGTTTTAAACTTTTATCTACTAAATTATTCTTTTTACTATGCACGTTAAATAAGGACGCATGTTATCCTATTTAAAAGTTTAATCTATGCGTACACGGATTTGAATATCAAATACGGCTAAATTATTATTAACAGTAATATAAATATCAAATTTTAATCATGAGTTACTGTGATATGAAAATAAATATACGCGATTGTACTTATAACAACGACTCATGTAATTATTATTTAAAGTTTATATACGGATATCCTGAAAATATTTCAAAAACTTTATTTGCTACTAAACTCACACATTCGTACAACATGATACCAATTGTTAAAAGTTAAACAACAAATCAACCTCAATATCTATATCAGTTAAATAAAAGTTTATATACGGATATATTTTAACTTATAACAACGACAACGCTCGTGCTATTAAACTCGCACATTTTGTACAATATGATATCAAATATATGTAATTGTACTTATAACAACGACTCATGTAATTATTATTTAAATTTTATATACGGATATCCGGAAAAACAATTTTAAAATATTACGGAGTATATTTTAACTTCATCAACGCTCATTAGGTGCTACTAAACTCGCACATTTTGTACAACATCATATCAATAATAAAGTTAAACAACAACAACAACAGCAACAACATCAACCTCAACCTCAACCTCAACATCTATGTTACTTAAACAAAGTTAATCTTTCATCCAATAAAAATTTTGTACAAAATATTAATAGATATTAATACATAATGACAAACTCATGCATATTTATTAGTTGTACTTATATTACAATTTTTACAGGTAAATTTTATATGTTCATATAGTAAATCAAAATTTTAAAATAAATTTGATTTATGTGTAAACCTCATGCGTGCACGGGACTTATAACTAGTTGTTATTATATAAAAGCTCTCATTTGTATGTAATCAATCACGAATCAAATAAAATCATTCTTATATCATTCTCGGTGTATATACTCTTACAGTTACACGTCTGTTTAAAAAACGGATAATTATTTTGGGCACACTAAAATAGTTAAATGGACAATTAACGAATTTTAACTAAATATTTTGTTTGGAAAACTTTTCTAGCATGGAAAACAATGTTGAATAGAGGAAGCCAATTTGCGAAGCCAAACCCGGACCAAGAGAGAGTCAACTACTAATGATGCCAGGCCAAGCGGACCGCGTGACGTTGAGAGAAGAGCACCCATACCAGGTGCTCTCATTATTATTCCGAGTCTAACAATTCGACAACTTCTATCCATCAATCCCATTCCTTGAATAAAAACAACATAACCCAAAATCAAGAGAGAACTTGCATGTTATTATTCGCATGAAATAACCGATTTACTTGAGGGAAGAAATAGTGAATCTGGTGTTGCAATGTTAAACATCAAATATATGTGATGACGTATAGTCTATATATGGGCCACAAGCCCAAATATTAAACATTACTAAGGCCTAAAGCCATCATGCGTGGGCTATTATAACTTGGGTCGCATCAATAATAGGAATGGGCTCACGCAAGCCCAACCAAACTATATACGGAATAGATAGAGATCTTCTATCTATGGAATGGATATCCTTAACCCGGATAAGCACCATGTTTGCGAAACGTAAGGAGCACGAACCCTACAAGGATTCTGCGCCTATATAAGGAACGACATAATTCTCATTCAAGGTACGATTCACAAACCCTAAAACTCTTTACGAGAACCCTAAATCGATTACTTACTCTCACGCCGGAGTCTAATCGTGGGAGACAATCCCACGATAAGCCTAACGGTGTTGTTTATTTTCTTAGTGCGCAGGTTTCGAGCATTAAGAAGCGAATTGGTACGAGAGCAAGAGCCCATAATCAGGAACGCCCAACTTTTGTATCAACAAGTGGCGCCATCCGTGGGACCTCTACTGAAAACTAAAGAACTAGAATGACAAAAAATAAGAACTCAAGCCAGCGGACTCCGCAGTTAGAAAAAACACGTGACCCCCAGAGGAAGAATCAACAAGATTCGACCCCTAGGCAGGTTGCTGGGACAACCAGTGCACCTGGTCACCAAGAGACAGGGAAAACCCAACCTCTTCTAGTGGTAGAACTGCCTGTAAGGACTACCCAAACCACCACAGTGGTTCCAAGCGTTGAGGAACTCCAGCGCACCCTCTTCACTACTCCTCACCAAACTACCACAGTGAACAACACTGTACCACGGGGCGCACCTAACCGAGATAGGGTGCCCAATACTGAGGCAGACATTCTTGCAGCAGCTGAGGACACACCCAACCTAACGTTGGGAAATTTTGTATCCCAAAATTATGAAACCCTAACTGCCCTCATGCAAGAAGAAGCAAGGAGAAGGTCAAGTACGAGCCTACAAGCTCGGCTCAATTTTGGTCCTGAACGCGAACCATCACCACCGCGCCACCCACGAGGAAGACGCGCAGATAACGAAAAGCGTACTACTATCCACGATAGGCTGGGTGCGACATCTGATTCACAATACTCAGAGGAATATGAGGACATCGACAGGCGCACTAATGTTCACTCCAGACTTGGCAGTCGAAGGATACAAGACCGAATAGGACCTCAACATTCACCAAGCCAAGGGTCCTCCAAATTTGGGAGCAAGAGAATTCACGACAGATTGAGGAAAAGAATGTCCCCAAGTGAAAGCCCCTCAAGATCTTCTTCTGAAGGAAGCCGGCACAAGCGCCGAAAAAGAAACTACCCTTCCTCCAGTGACTCCTCGGACAACGAGGATAGGGAAACAGGACATTGGAAATCAAGAGGAAGACGCCACGAAGAAGAGAATGAAGACATATCTCTTCCATGGCGACGCCAAAAAATTGATGCGTTTACACGACGCATCAGCGACTACTCCGACCGCAAAAGGAGGCGCATGCCCACTAACGTAAAAACGTATGATGGAACAGGTGATCCGGATGATCATCTAAAAGTTTTCGAATCAGCCGCCACTATCGAAAACTGGCCGCAGCCTGTGTGGTGCCATATGTTTAATTCTACGTTGGTGGGGAATGCGCGCACATGGTTTAGCAAACTCCAACGATGGAGCATCGGTGGGTTTGAAGAATTACGGAAAGCATTCTATCTCAACTTTACCCAGAGAAAGAAGTGCGCTAAAAACTCTGTTGAACTAGCCAGAGTAAAACAGCGCCAAGGGGAATCAACCAGCGCTTTTATGGAACGCTTCAAGGATGAGTGCATACAGGTCAAAGCATGTCCTGAAATTCTAAAAATTTCAGGGTTCATGAATGGGATTAACAACCCAGAACTTATCCGGAAGCTAAATGACAAAGTTCCCCAAACTTTCGATGAGCTAACAAAGCGCACCAGATCCTTCATACAAGGAGAAGCAGCTGCTGCGGACAACAAAAAGGGTTACTCGAATTATAGGCAACAAGAACAGCCTAGGAGACAATCCAATGATCAGAATAACAACCGTAGCAGGAGTTACCGCAGTGGAAGAGACAATGACAAATATACCCCTCTCACAAAAACTCCGAGGGAAATATTTGTAACAGAAGGTGCAAATTTCCCAAAACCTCCACCAATGCGTACCGCAGAGGAAAAGCGCGTAGGGAATGGATACTGCGAGTACCATGGTCAAAAAGGCCATACAACTAACGAATGCGTCCAGCTAAGACAACTAATTGAAAAGTTAGTAAGGGAAGGCAAAATGGACCACCTTGTAAAAAACATCAAAGAGGGAAAGGACAAACAAAGGAACGGGGGTAAGAAAGAACCTCCCAAAGAAAAAGCTGACACCATATACATGATACAGTCATGGCAACGTAAGATAAAACAAAAAGTTGGCCAAAAATTCTCTCCAGAAAAAGAGATATCCTTCCCTACTCTAGCTGCGGACAACGCAGTAGTAGAACCTCTAACTATTGAAATACATACAGGGGGACATGATATCCACCGCATGTACATTGATGGAGGAGCATCCGCTGATATCCTATACGATCATTGTTTCAAAAGACTGCGACCTGAAATCCAAAGTCAATTGATACCAGCAACAACATCGCTGACTGGATTCACAGGAGAAAAGATTTAGCCTATGGGGCAATTACGCTTGCTGGTGGTCGTAGGAGATGAACAACACTCAACAGCGACATGGATAAATTTCATGGTAATAAAGTCTCCCTCACCATACAACGGCATCATTGGGAGACCTGGAATATCATCCATGCGCGCTGTGCCATCCACAGCGCATGGGATGCTCAAATTTCCAGTAGAAGGAGGAGTTGTTACCCTCTATAACACAACAGTACCACCAAAGGAATGCAACGCAGTGACCACTGAGGTAGAGAATATTCCAGAACAGCGCACAGGAAAAACACCAAACCTAAAGGTCGCTATTCACCCCGATTACCCGGACCAACAAGTTTCGATTGGTGGATCTTTATCTGACAAAGGTAAAGCAGTCGTGTGCACACTCCTGCAAAAGAATCTAGATATCTTTGCATGGGAACTAAAACACATGACAGGAGTGTCACGCTCTATCACAGAGCATAAGCTACAAATCCGACAAGGATATCCCCCAATACGACAGAAGAAGCGCGGCCAGGCCCCAGATCGTGCAAAAGCTATTCTGGAAGAAGTACACAAACTCATTGACGCAGGCATCATGCGCGAAGTGTATTATCACGATTGGCTCTCTAACCCAGTAATGGTAAAGAAGAGCGATGGCAGTTGGAGAATGTGCGTGGACTTCACCGACCTTAACAAAGCATGTCTACAGGACTGCTACCCACTGCCAGAGATAGATTGGAAGGTAGAATCCCTGTGCGGATATCCTTTTAAATGCTTTCTAGACGCATACAAAGGGTACCATCAAATACAGATGGCAGTCGAGGATGAAGAAAAAATAGCTTTCCACACCAGTCAAGGAGTTTACTGCTACACGAAAATGCCTTTTGGCTTGAAAAACGCAGGCGCAACATACCAACGATTGGTGGACACAGCTTTTGAGAAACAAGTAGGTCGAAACTTGGAGGTCTACGTTGACGACCTTGTCATCAAAAGCCACACAGAGGATGAATTGGTGCGCGACATCGAGGAAACGTTCAAAACATTGGGACAAATAAACATGAAGTTAAATCCCAAGAAGTGCACCTTTGGCGCAACTGAAGGCATGTTTCTCGGATACTTAATAGAACCTGATGGAATCAAGCCTTGCCCAGAAAAAACAAAAGCTGCTATTGATCTTCCCTCACCGCGCACACTCAAAGAAGTCCAGTCATTAAACGGAAAACTAGCAGGGCTAAACCGTTTCTTATCTAAGTCAGCAGAAAAATCACTCCCTCTCTTTAAAACACTTACAAAGTGTACTAAGAAGGGAGACTTCCGTTGGACCGAAGAAGCAGAAGAAGCTTTCCAACAACTAAAACACCATTTGGCATCTCTTCCCAAACTTGTCGCACCGCAACCAGGGGAAGAGCTAATCATGTACTTATCGGCAACTCATGGAGCAGTTAGCGCAGTACTATTGACAGATAGGAACTCCGTCCAGACACCCATATACTTTGTAAGCAAAGCACTGAAGAAGACAGAGACTAACTACAGCGCCATGGAAAAGCTGGTCTTAGCTCTAGTATTCGCAGCTAAAAGACTGCGCAGATACTTTCAAGCGCACCCAATAGTTGTAATCACAGATCAGCCAATCAAACAAGTTATCTCTAAACCTGACGCATCAGGACGGCTACAAAAGTGGAGTGTACTGTTAAGTGAATATAACATCTCATATAGACCGCGCACTGCAATCAAAGGACAGATATTAGTTGATTTCATTGTTGAGAAGCCAGATAGCGATAGTCCAACCTCTACAACCAAAACAGACCTGCAGGAACCCTGGATTCTGTTCACAGATGGATCTTCATGTGTAGATGGATCAGGCGTAGGCCTTATTCTCACAAATCCAGAAGGTATGGAATTCACCTATGCGCTGCGCTTCGAATTCACAGCCACAAACAATGAGGTAGAATACGAAGCCCTACTAGTTGGACTGCGCATCGCAATCCAAATGGGTGTACGCAACCTGGAGGCAAACGTAGATTCTCAGCTAGTCGCTAACCATGTGCTAGGTGAATATGAAGCCAATGATGAACACATGATCCAATACCTGGATAAGACCAAGTCCTTAATTAAAAACTTTGACAGGTTCACAATAAAACAAGTCCCTAGAGGGGACAACAGGAAGGCTGATGCGCTTAGAAAGATCGCATCCACAAGCTTTGCGCACCTATCAAAACATGTATTGGTAGAGACCTTACAAAACAAGTCAATCTTGGAGATGGAAGTATCCACAGTGATAGAAGAACAAGATCCTACATGGATGACACCTATCATTGAATTCATTAACAAGGGAGTCTTGCCACAAGACCATAAGGACGCTCGAAGAGTACGGCGCACAGCGCAGCGATTTGAACTACGAGACAACATACTCTATCGACGCTCTTTCTTACAACCATGGCTCCGATGTGTTGGACCTCTTCAAGCGGACTATGTACTATGAGAAATCCACGCTGGATCATGTAGCATGCACTCAGGGCCGCGATCTGTGGTAGCAAGCGCTCTACGGTCGGGGTATTATTGGCCAACTATGCACCGCGACGCACGCGATCTGATAAAGAAATGCAGCAATTGTCAAGTACACAGGCCAATTCCGCGCCGACCGCAACAAGAGCTAACACCCATTACCTCACCATGGCCATTTTACAAGTTGGGCATTGACATCGCAGGACCCTTTCCAGTTGCAGCAGGAGGGCTAAAGTTCCTCATCGTAGCCATAGATTACTTCACGAAGTGGATTGAAGCAAAGGCGGTGGTGAGCATCACGGGAAACCAAGTCAAACGCTTTGTCTGGGACAACATTGTCTGTCGCTTCGGACTGCCTGGAGAGATTATATCAGACAATGGGAAACAGTTCTGCGACAACCCATTCAAAGATTGGTGCGCACAATTGAACATCACGCAACACTTCGCTTCAGTAAAACACCCACAAACCAATGGTTTAGTTGAGCGCGTAAATCGCAGCCTAGGTGCAGGAATAAAAGCGCGCCTTGACAGACACAAAGGAAGGTGGGTAGACGAGCTCTCACATGTCTTATGGGCGCATCGCACCACAATCAAAACCAGTACTGGCGACACGCCATTCTCCCTTGTCTACGGAACAGAGGCCGTCATACCAGCTGAGATAGGAATGCCAACTATACGAACAGCAGAGGTCAACGTCACAACAAATGATGAGGAGCGGCGCATAGACTTAGACTTACTGGAAGAAAGACGTGAACGCGCAGCTATACGCGAAGCAAAGGCTAAGGCAAAAATGAAGAAGTAATATGATGCAAAGGTCAAACACACTTCCTTCAGGCCAGGAGACTTTGTATATTGCGCCAATGATGCGAGCCACGCAGAAGACACAGGCAAGCTCGGACCTAAATGGGAAGGACCCTACGAGGTCACTGATGCGCTAGGCAATGGCGCATACAGACTGCGCGACATGGAAGGTCACGACCTAGCGCGCACCTGGAACATCTGCAATCTTAAAAGATGCTATCTCTAGGCGAGGCTACGGCCAATACACAGACACCTTTGCACTTTAGGTTGTGCCCAATAAGTGTTTGTTTTTTCTTTTCTTTCTTAGGAATTGTATTTTTAGTTTCTCAAAAAACTTGCAAGTATCAATAAAATGTTATGGTTTCTAGCTAACTCCATAACGTATCTCACTTTATTGCGTACATACTTATATATGTCAATATTTTTATCTTATATTTCTGCCTACATGGCGTGCATGCACTAATTAAGACCCACGAAGGCATAAAGGATGAGTAGACCTACTAATTCACTCGTTGAGTAAGAGGGTTGCAAACCCATCAACATTGGATCACGCATCCTTACTAAGCACCTTACTTTTGTGACGTTGAGGTAAGTTTTTTGTGCGCATCCCACGAAGGGTGCGCAAATATTAAGTACACAGTACAAAGCTTAGCAAATAACGAACCAAGACACTTGGTCAAATACTAAAACTTAGCAAACATTAATGCAAGTATATTTTAAGTCACGCACTTAATTTATAAAAGAGTATCTTATTCAACATTTTTACACAAAATTACAAGCAAAAGATACACTTTGTTATTTACATAATACATATACAAAAAACAGCCTACACGCTATGGCGATGCTCAGGGCTATCTTCCGGTGCAGCAGAACTCCCCGCCTCTTGAAGCTTTCTCAAGAGCAATGCATCCTTGGGAGATACGCTTGGCACACTCACAGGAACCCCATGAGACCTAGGAATATGTGCAGCGCCCACACCGCATAATACTGCCTTGCCCTTAATACCTTTCTTTTGGGCAGCTCTCTGCGCATGGCGCTCCAGTACCTCCTTCAGAGGAACTTCCCTCTCAAGGGCAAAAGGGTTCAGCATATGGCGAGGCTGCACAAAAACTGGAACCTGCAGCTGTGACTCATCGGGCTTGAGGAAGTAGTCCGATTGCGCCTCTGCATCCTCCAAAATATGACGCTCCAAGGTCAACCCCTCCATAATTACCTTTATGGGGTTGTCTTGGTCGCGCTCCATCCGCGCAATATGAGGCAGCTCGAGAAGCTTCATCCCCTCCATAGCCTGCACCAGCTCGTCATACGCACCCGCGTTATAGCCAGGTACCTCAGTCAAGGCCTTGCTCAATAACTTAGCCTCATGGAGATCCTCCATAGCCTGCGACCTCCCACGCTCCACAGCACACTGCACCACCTTCCCAAAGGCACCCAACACCTCTTGGGACTCCAAAGTGCCCATAGCGGCCAGGCGCAGTCCATGACTAATCAACCACCTACATCAACAAGGACAACTTGTGTTAAACATAGCAACAAAATACAATAAAGCATAAAAAGCTAACAAAGAAGTACCTGAGCTCAGCAATGGTCGACATCAAATGAGGGTATAACTCCTCATCATACTCTATGCTCAAGCCACGCAGCTTATTCTCCTGCATCTGGACAATCTCCTCCATGCGCTCCTTGAACTTAGCAATGTTCGCGAAGTGCTCCTCTTTCTTCTCCTCCAGATACCTTACTGCCCAAGTAAGGTTGGCCTTGTACTGATTAAGTTGTCCGCGCGCCTGCTCCAGCTCAGCCATCGCGGTCAACTTCTCATTGGTGACCTTCTCATTGTACACCCTGAAGGACCCCACCTCCGCCTGCGCTTCAGCCAGCTGCGCACGGAGCATAGTTATCTCCTCATCTTTTTGGGCGAGAGTGCTACTCTCCCCGACGTACCTCGTCTTCAACTGAGCCACCAGCTCAGTTTGACACGCAGTAGTAGCAGCCAACTCATCCATTAGTTGCTGCGCAGATACGCCCTCATCAACCTTTGCCTCCCCCTCCCTGTTTTCATTCTGCGGAGGGGCCACTGTCTCCACGAAGGCTCCATCATCCTTCGTGGCATCATCGCTACAATAAACCAAAAAAAAAAGAAAAAAAAATAGCAAACTGTTAGAAAAATATTACGACAAGTAATATACATAATATGCGACAAGATACTTACATAAATGGCGAGGCCTCGGCAGCCTTCTTATCCGCGCCAGGAGCGGATGTCTCTTCCTCCGCAGCTCCAATGCGGTGGCGTCGTCTCTTAGAAGTGCCACTACTCCCAGCCTCTCCTTTGCGCTTTAGATTCTGCGCTACCTCCTCCTTCAACACCTCCTCAGGTTTCAGGATTTCCACACTATCCGAAGATTCGGAGTACACCTCCTCCACATGCGCTGTCTCCACAGTTGGCGCCACGCTCTGAACGGGCGATACTTGGAGAGGTGGCGAATCTTCGTGGCCAACATCCCCCAGCACAGTCAGATGACCCTGAGTCGCTTCCAGAAGTGGCTGCTCGTTCTCCCTCAGAGGGCGCACTCCCATAGTCACCTGCTTTGGTTTTTCCAGCTTTACCACAGCAAACAGATCCATCTCTGCGCACACATAAACAAACAGCAAAAGAAGGGATTAGTTACTAAACGTGCGCATATAGGAAAAACTTACATGATTAGAAGTAGAAGGGACGAACACCCACCCCGGCCTTCCTCATCAATGAAGGTTGGCACCTCGTCAACACCACCGAAGTAATTGTGACTCAACCCCACATGCACCAAAAACTCCTCCGGATAAGGGTTAATGGGAATGCGGTTGGCATCAAGGGTCTGTGCATCGGTCAAACTATAGGAACCGGGTGCGGGGCGCCCATCCCTTGGCAACGTGTCTTGAGTATAAAACTCAAAGGGTGATGGAAACACCACGTCATCAACCCAGAAAAAGTGCTCCCTCCAATGCCTCAGGGAGTCTACCTTCTCAGTATAGCACTGCAGCACCCCCGCGCGCTTCGCAAAGGACACCCATCCATGCGACCACGTCGTGTGGTAAAAGGCGCGGAACAAGGCAATGGTCGGCTCTATCGCAAGTAAACGGCAGTTTACCTCAAAATTCGACACCTTAGCCTCACCTATACAGTGCAGCTGTGAGATGTGAAGACGATAGTGATTGAGTAAATCGCTCAGAAAAATAGATATCGGTACGCGGTAATTCGCGTACTCGAAAAAACGCGTGTATAGTCCTATTTTCCCTTCGGGGAAATCGGTTATACACGCATCAACATCTGGTGCCTCTGGATGCACATCCAGAGAAATGAAGTAGTCAGACGAAAACTGACGCACATCATTCTCACTCATCGCAGAGCGAAAATCCTCTAATTGGGCAACCATTTTCATAAATTTACTAAAAACGCACACAAATTTACCTAATAAAACAGTTACTTTCTTTGCAAAAAAACGCTTTGAAGAAGTGTGCAAGGGTGAGTATGTGTTCTTACTGTGTGTTTTTGGTAAAATGGGGGCGGTGACTCTTATATAAGGAGGCCAAAAACCCTAGATGATGTCCACATGGATCCCACTCACAAAACGTGTGGCTAGAAACCGAAACGGTACATGCACTTTTTCCAGATTTCCGAGGGACACGTGGACACAACCCCCGATTTTCGAGGTATTTCTTTGAAATATCTATGACTAGGTACATTGTACTCAAAATTGGGCGGCAATATTTCAAAGTTCTCCCGCCACGCTTACCGCTGTTGTGACTAGTCTAGCATCCGCGGCTACGAGCCGCGCACACTAGACTGGGGGGACATGATGACGTATAGTCTATATATGGGCCACAAGCCCAAATATTAAACATTACTAAGGCCTAAAGCCACCATGCGTATGCTATTATAACTTGGGCCGCATCAATAATAGGAATGGGCTCACGCAAGCCCAACCAAACTATATACGGAATAGATATAGATCTTCTATCTATGGAATGGATATTCTTAACCCGGATAAGCACCATGTGTGCGAAACGTAAGGAGCACGAACCCTACAAGAATTCTGCGCCTATATAAGGAATGACATAATTCTCATTCAAGGTACGGTTCACAAACCCTAAAACTCTTTACGAGAACCCTAAATCGATTACTTACTCTCACGCCAGAGTCTAATCGTGGGAGACAATCCCACGATAAGCCTAACGGTGTTGTTTATTTTCTTAGTGCGCAGGTTTCGAGCATTAAGAAGCGAATTGGTACGAGAGCAAGAGCCCATAATCAGGAACGCCCAACTTTTGTATCAACAATATGTGACTAAAGGGTACAAGTAAACTGTGAGTGCATTTTTTACAAATAAAGTTCTGGGGTGCAAGTAAACTGAGGGCATTTTTGACAAATAAAGTTCTGGGAACTAATAATTTAATTCTCTAGAGTAATGGAATGTTAGTAAAACGTTGGAGTGACAAAAACATGGTTCAGTTGACTAGGTACATGTTGATAAAATATATATATATATATATATATATATATATATATATATATATATATATATATATATATATATATATATGCCGTAAGAAACCAATGAAAGATCATCAAACACTTTACTATCGGAGTAGTGTTTTTGGTTGCTATAGCCATATGTGGGTTTGGTATTAACGTTTTAGACACGACTTCAGATTGTTGTATAAACACATTTCTAGCATTGTTTTATAAACACATTTTCAGCGGTTGACGAATGGCATATCTACAGTAACAATAATTTATGAAGTTGTGTTGTGCCTAATGCAGCTTGATGAAAGCGACAAAGATGTATATGGTTGAGTTCTGTTTAAGACTTTACTTTCAAAAAATTAACGTGTTCCAATGTGCTCAAAATGAATACTATAAATCATAGTTGTTAAGATCGCGGTGATCTTATGAGGTTATGATTTTACTAAACAAAAACGGGTTGATCCTCTATAAAATCTGAATCTCATTCGATCATACTTCTCTCAAATTATTTAAGCAAAGAAACTATAAACGTATATATTTTGTTAAAGTAGAATAATAAAGAAAAGCATGAGCAACCATAAGTGTCATATAATCGTAAAATATATAAACTAAATAATTCATCGCCGTGAATCACCGATTAGATACATTAGTATTCTAAACCCATGCGAGTTTCATTTTCATTATGTTATAACTTTTTGAACTCTTCTTTATTCATAAATTTGTTATATTATCCGTTTTCAATACGAATTACTAGACTCATAAGACATTTGAACATTAAAGTAGGATATTTCGATCTCGACCCGATCTTATGATTCTGATCTTGCAAAAATAAAAATAAAAATTCATAGTCGATCTTAAGAGCCTTCGTATAAATCATTAAGGTACATTATCTTTTTCAAAATAATGTTAGTATTATCTATTCCAAGATAAAATATTTGAAACATCTAACATGTGATTATGTTTAATATGTTTTGGTTGTTAAAAGGGATAATTCCATATTTACCCAATCTAAACATGATAATGTCATATATACCCAAAATACAAGTTTTGAAAGCATGATTTACAATGCAGTTAAAGCATATTTTGGGTAAATATGACATTATCATGTTTAAGTTGGGTAAATATAGAATTGCCCCTTGTTAAAATCTCTTATGGGTTGTATGGATAACAACTACTTCTTCTACATAATAGCCTCATATTTGACTATCCTACTTCATGTTTGTTTGTTCCGGTCTTTTTCATATCTTGCCCAAATTTTAAATATATTGTCGATTCCCCTTAGCAGAAGAAAACGACTACAACTTTTGGTCTATATCAATTACGATAGATTAATGAATCCCAAAGGTTTGGATTATCATCTTGTTTAGGTTTTTGGCATATTCGATCGACGTCCATTGTCTAGAATTTATTTTATGAAGGGAAATTTCTTTTATTCATACGTGTAATGATGATAGATAAACTACAAATCACGGCCGTTCCGTGATCTTGACTGGCCTATGCGATATTACTGTAACAACTATGTCTCATATCACTCGTAAAATAAAGAGGAAGTTACGTGATGTAAACATGAACTATATGACTTGACTTGTAGTTGTATATGCGTGAACTGTAACATCTAACGTTTAAATACATGAGACTAAACTAGGTTTAAGGGTATGTTTGGCGAAAGTAACTGTTATGGAAGATTATTATTTTTAGAATCTCTTATAAGTCTGCCAAACAAAGATTATTTTTTAAGTAGCTTATTTTTTAAAAATATAAGCACAATTTCTCAACAATCTTGTGTGTCAAACATAGCGTAAGTCTTGTGCAAGCTAGCATGAAGCTTACACATGAAACAACTTTATTTTAAAATAGTTTAATATATGCACGTATAAGAATTTAATGATGCTTAATATTTTGTAACTGTGATAATACACATACGTGGTTTAGATGATAAGTACAACTAATAATTATAGTTTAACTAAATTTGCTTAGTGTGTACAAATAAATCGTGTTTTTATTTTAATACTCATAATCTCGTGCATTTACAGATTTTTGGTATTACAAATAAATTATTGTTGTTATCAGTATTCTAGGTTTTAACCCGTGTACGCACGAGTTATTAAACGTGGATTAGGTTTGGATAATGTTAACTATAACTAATAATAATATCTCAACTACATTTACTCGGACTTGAAAATATGATCAATTTCGTTTAATAATCTTATTGTTTTTATTAGTTGTACACTAGTTGTTAGTTATATTAGGAATAAGTTAAGCATTTATTATTATATTAAGAATAACTTAAACATTTATTATTGTAATAATAAATACTTAACTTATTCTTAATATAACAACTAATAATTTTGAGTAGTTTAATTTGATATTTTAATATAATTCAAAATCATTGAGCAAATTATTATATATGCGATATTTAATTTGTGCATATACTCCATAACATGTATACGTACGTTGATGGTGAATTCAATATTAGGCTCAATAATAATAATAATAATAATAATAATAATAATAATAATAATAATAATAATAATAATAATAATAATATTTAGCCGCCTCCTCCCCTCTAACCCTAACCTTAGATCTTATTCAGCCGCCGCCTCCTCCTCCGGCCACCGGCTATATGCCGGTGGTCCGGATAACTCAGCCGCCGCCGCCTCCTCCTCCCTCTCTTTCATCTCCTTACCTCTTTACGGCTTGCGATCTCTCTCTCTCTCTCTCTCTCTCTCTCTCTCTCTCTCTCTCTCTCTCTCTCTCCTTTCCTTTCGCTCCCCTCTCTTTGGCTTTCTACGGTTTTACTTTCAACGCCACCGCCCCTACAATCAGGAAACATTGGCGACTACCCATCTTAGTGAAATTGTTTGGGACGTCGAATCGCGGAAGCGAGAAGCTAGAGAAAAGAATAGAGTTGTTAGATGATTCAGGTTTTCTTCTCTCTCTTTCCTCTCCTTTCTTCTTTATGGCTTGCAATCTCTCTCTCTCTCTCTCTCTCTCTCTCTCTCTCTCCCCTCTCCTTTCTTTTCGTTCCCCTCTCTTTGGCTTTCTACGGTTTCACTTTCAAGGCCACCGCCCCTACAATCAGGAAACATTGGCGATTGCCCTTCTTAGTAAAATTGTTCGGGACGTCGAAGCGCGAAAGCGAGAAGTTAGGGAAAAAGATATAGTTGTTAGATGATTCATGTTTTCTTATTTGTATGAGTAATTTATGGGTAGATCTATTTCTGGATCTACTTTCTATGTAATCTTTGTTATCATCAATGAAGAACTCATGTATATTTAAATTAAATAATAATAATAACAACAATAATAATAATAATAATAATAAAAATAATTTGAGTTATTCATATCTTTAATAGAATTAGCTTTGCTATAGGTAAAAGAGTGGGGCCTAGATAGTATCTCAGCTTCTTACTAAGATCTTATAAATCATTTAAATAATAATAATAATAATAATAATAATAATAACCTTGTCGGACGTAAGAATGTGCCCTTCAGTTGAAAGAAAACTAAATGCTCTTCGCAATAATGTAAACATAACTAGTTGATGTTAAGACCGGAATTGTATTTGCAGATGAAGTATTAACGAGAGCTACAAAACGGAGCTTATTTTTATAAGCTACATGAAGTATCATTTTCTCTTTCTTTTTAATCGATCTTATGGGTGATGCATGATTCATAAATGAATTTTAATATATCTAATCCAATGGTTTATAAATGAGGCACACTTCAATAGAATAAACCCTAACACGAGAAAATACGTAAAAATTCAATATATTAACCAAACAAAAGATGAAAATTACAAAACCTAAGCCCTAAAATAGGGGAAAATTATCTTAGAGAAAAAGATAACTAATTAGAAAAAGATAAACATTCCTAAGTAAACAAACTACTAAAAATGAATCATGTGAAACACC
This sequence comes from Artemisia argyi, assembly GCA_030686995.1. Lineage (NCBI taxonomy): Eukaryota > Viridiplantae > Streptophyta > Magnoliopsida > Asterales > Asteraceae > Artemisia > Artemisia argyi. Next base: position 38,042,199 of record CM060694.1, read on the forward strand.
TGAATGCGCTGCCACAAAATAATGAGGGCGGACGCAATTCCTTCTCAGAATCTTGGAAATTGCTTGGATGCTCTCGCTTAGGGAAGTTGAGGGGCATAGCACCAAGGGCTGCCGCCTAGGAAGGTTGAGGGGAAAGCACCTGGGGTTGGCACCCCAAGACTTTGGGGGGCAAAGTTTCTCTGTGGGTTCTTGATCTTGTATCGCTTCTTAAAACTTATTTGCTTCTTGTGATCTTCTGCAAGCTTTACTAGCCAATTCTTAACCTTATAATTCTCATTCACTTGAAAAGAACTCGACCTCGAGTTTTACCTTCAATAGATTCATCTACCTCAAACATCTTTTCACGAAGAACGTTATTTTTTATAGATTTACGCTTTACATCAACTCAGGAACATTCATGCTTAACAAGTCCTACCACATTCCCAACAATCAACCCATACTCCCAACTATAACAATTATGTTTCCTTCCCATGAGGAAATGTAGAGATTTTGTTAAAGATCATGCATGCCCTTAACCTATCGTCGCAATGGTTCAAAACAAGATATGGTACACATCAAGATCATCCATAATACAAAGTACTTCCACTTTATAGAATTTTTCAATGGACACCGGAACCAACAAATTTGGTAAACTTCAATTGAAAAAATATGCATTGAGAATTTTAAGAAATCTACCAATTTTCTTGAAACAAAATTATTGAAGCTACAACCATCAATAATTAAAGAACATACCGAAAATTTGATTAGAATTTTCGGGCGGAATAACTTGGTTGCAGATAGACGATTCTCCTTCATTCTTTCCTCCCATTCTTCAATTTCTCAATTGTTGAACGGGGATTGATTACATATACGGTTGTCAAAAGATTTGCATATGGTTGGATGAATTCGCGAACCTCTACAATTGCTACCCCACGATTCTTCTGGATCGGTGCCCCACCTACAATCACGAAACATAGTTCTTTATGCATAGTGGAAATCATGTCAAGTTCTTTCATGGATTTGACCATACCCCACCAACAGGTTGGGTTTTGATAGCATCTATACCATTCATCATTAGGATAATAGCAAGCTCTGATGTGAACTCTTGCAGGACACGAAATCGAATTTTGATAACCGTAATTCAAAGGTTAGTAAATGAGACACACATCAAATGAATAAAACCCTAACAAGATAAAATTCTTAAAAGTTCAATATATTGATCAAACAAAAGATAAAAATTACAAACCCTAAGCCCTATATTTATTGAAGAAAGTTATCTTGGAGAAAATAATAACTAATTAAAAAAAAAAATGTAACTAAAAATAAATAAACATTCTTTTTAAAAAAAGAAAGCTGGAAATCACCTGGATGCGGCGCCCCCCAATGATGATGGGCGACGCATATCCTTCTCAGAATCATAAAAATTTATTGAATGTTTCACAAAGGGAAGTTGAGGGGCAAAACACAAAAAGGTTGCCTAAGGAAGTTGAGAGACAAAGCACCTAGGGTGGCGCCCCCAAAACTTGGGGGGAGGGGGGGGGGGGGGGCAAAGCATCACCTGATTCTGTGTCATGTGTCTTCTTAAACCCTCGTTGTTTCATGCGATCTTTCGCAGGCTTTACTAGTAAACCTTGTCGTCGTCAATAGGTTTTGTTAGGTAAGCAAAACTTATAAAGTAAGCAGCTTACTCGAAACGTAAAAATAATATTTTAATAATATGATGTTCCAAACACATTCATATTAAGAATCAAATTGTACCCAAAATTAGTATTTATTCATAAAACAAATAAGTTTTGTTATCACTGATCACACACAATCACAAAGTTTTATTTATGATATGATCCGTTACAATGGTGTAAGGGTAATTTACATATTGTACAAATACACTGTGGACATTGTTTCACTTATAGATGCATATATATAATATAATATAATAATGTGTTTGTTCAACCATCCTCCATATACAAGCTTCATGCAGACGTTGGATCTTTCTGTTTATCTTTTTCAAAGAAATTAACATGAAAGCCATTTGGAAATTGTAGACCGGGAGTTCGTTCAGTTTCACCTCCTTTCACTAGTTGCCATCTGAGAATTACAAAAGAAAATCAGATTGATAATTAGTAGTTTTCTCGCATTTTAGTACCTTGTGATTTATATTACCGATATTTGGTCACTAGGAAATGAAGAAAGACAGCCATCTGAACTCTAGCGAAATCAGCTCCAACACAAAACCTTAGGCCCCCTCCAAAAGCCATGAAAGTCTTTGATGCACCTTTGAAATCCATCCCCTGCTAGCAATGAAATATTCAAAAGAAAGACTAGAAAGTTTGCGAATTCTTATTTATCTTGTCTTATTTCGCCCGTTTGAGATTAAAGCAGGCATAGCTAATAAAAATAAGTGAAGTTGTAACCTATAAAGTATAAAGTTTACTAGCTAACAACAAGCTAATGGTTACCTCCCATCGCCATGGATCAAAGTTGAGTGGATCCTTATAATTGACGGGGTCTAAATGCACAGCTGGGGGGCACACCATTATAACCCAACCAGATGGAATCATGTAGTCTGCATCAATCCAGTTTCCATATCAACTTTTCTGCCTATATCACATGTATTCAAATCACATATTTACCTTTGAACTTGATATCCCTTAGTGCTCTTCTGAATACTCCTGGAACTACATTCGCCAGCCTTAGTGATTCATTTATAACCTGTAATGATGTAATTAGTACATATTTTGCCATTTGGGTACATGTCTATTCTTGAATTCTTCTAATTACTGGTTTGCGTCGAGGTGTAAACATTGATAAAGTAAACGATTTTGGTTTGTTGTGACTTACTTGTCATTTTTTGCTTTGTTATGTAGTCACAAAATAAACATAATAGATGAAATTTAAAAGTACGATGTATACAATAGGAAAAAATAAAGTTGGCTAAAAACAAAGCAAAAAGTGGCAAGTAAAGTAAACAAGTATACAACCACTTACAACTCTTTATAAAACTTCTTATCATTGATTGTAAGACTCAGGTAATTAACACACCTGAAAAGTGAATGTCATTGACTTATATTCTTGCCATGTAAGTCCAGACTCCGGGTTTTCCCGATTTCTTAGGATTTTCTCGTGTTCTTCCTGCATAAAATACCAAGCATGTTAATTGAGTAAAAAAAAAAAAATTATCACGGATCGATTTTACAATCTTTACATACCGTTAGTTCCTTCAATGCTCGAGGGTTATCTGATAATAGCTTAATAGCTACTGTTATGGCTTGGGAAGTTGTCTCGAAGTTAGCAAACAATAGAGCAAACATCAAGTCCAAGGCAACTTCTTCTGTAAGGATTGTATCATCTTGCATGAGTTCTTCGATTACGTAATCAAAAAAATCAGTTTTGACTATATTTGGCTTAGCTCGTCTTTCTTTTAGCATGTTCTCGAGTATCTTCATTACCCTTTTTCTTCCCTGATTTAATTGTTTAATATATTAATGCGTTATATATGATCTCAATGACAATCGTGCTCGTTTTTAAGAAGACGTTTTTGAAGGTTTTATGCATTTTGAGTACAAAAATTAGATATCGATGGAACCATTAGCATACCTGTAGACACTTGTGGAAAGCAGTTCCAGGAATGTCCAAAGGGAATGTTATTAATCCTTGTATAAAAGCTCCGAAGTTCTCCCTCAAATTCTCAGATGACTTCTCTTGATCATAACTTATCAGCTTTTTCCCCATGAGCTCGAATATCATCTAAGTAAAGAAACATTTTTTTTATAAGAATTAGGATAGGGTAACTAATTATAGTTATTAAACAAGCTGTTACTTACATCTGCTACTGCGGTCTTCATTTCCACTGTTTCTTTGCTAGCCCATCCCTTCATGTTTTTTGTTGCTACACTTTCAATATCTGAAAACATCTTTTTAAGGCTTTCGGGGCTGACTATAGTTAGTATCATGTTTTTTAGAAACTTATGCAAGTTCCCATGCAAATTACCAAGATTGCGGGTGCCAAATATTTTTGTCAAGCTCTCTGGGTACCAACTTTCGAGCGATTGACCCTCTTGTTGGAATACTATATAGTTAAATTCGGAATCAGTGGAGACTATTACTCGCAATCCAACCAAACTAGTTCGGAATATAGATCCATATCTAAAACATAAGAGTGAATGTCACTATCTAACAGATTACCAATGCAGTAAATAATATAGTTTGAAATCAGACTTAACACTTTAATCACACATAAAAAGTATATGCGGATTTACGTGACTCTACTCCTTTCGACATGCACTATAAAAGTTAATTGGGATTTGATTTGCACACTCTCTTTTTTTATTTGCGCACATTAATCTATGCAATAAGCGTAGTTATACAATTATTATATGTTACTTCACCATCTTGCATGTAGATTTAAGTGTGTAAATAAGAAATGAAAGTGTGCCAATCAATTCTCATAAAAATTACCCATTTCTGGCCATGAAATTGCCCTCTCAGTAGCGATATCGCATGCATGATTTGACACGTAATTAGTGTTTGCCGAGTAAACAGAAGTGTATTATGTCAGTTTTAAGAGCTCTATATATCTTACTGTATTATCCCATATTTTTGTGCTTAAACTCACTCTATATATTTGATTTTTATTTAACTTTCTACTAATATAATCATCTATGTTTAAGAAAAACTAGTTTGATCATCAAAATATCATGGGCTTGTGTTGTATTTATTTAAATAAGAAAAGCTTCTATGTATATATATATATATACACTTACCAATCCAGTTTTAATTTTTTTAGCCAGTTTGGTTTCCATAAAAAGATGGATGTTTGGTCTCCATATGTAGAAAGATGGTTGGTTTGGTAATTTGGTGAAACATAAGACCAAGGTTATTAATGGTTTGGCAGTTATTTTAGACCGAAGCATGCACCGCTCCAATCCCAATATGCTATACTAAAAGAAAGATAGATATTTAATGTCACAAGTTCTAATAACACAAAAAATGTCATTAAATCTAATTTTTTAATGACACTTTTTAAAAATTGTAAGCAAAAGGCTAAAATTTTGCGATTTAATGAATTTTATAGACAAAATGTGTCACAATATGCAAAAACTATGTGCTCACGCTTTTTATGTGTCATCAAAAATAAATTTTTATCTACTGGATTTCCACCTACACTTTTTTAAGTATAGAAGAAGCACAAAAGTTTTTTAGTGACACTTCTTTTATACTTTTGGTAACACTTTTTTACTTTTAGTGACACTATTTTTTTACTTTTTGTGACATATTTTTTTTTGTGTCACTAGATGACATTTTTTTGGTAGTGCCACCTCTAAAAACACACAAATGATTCACCTTTCTATTCTTTTTTTGATAAAGGGAGGAGTATCCCATGTACGATTTGAAGCGAAGAACTCTAGGGTTTCGCCAAGTAGCGGCCATCCCATAGAACCAGGAGGAAGTGTTCCATTGCAATCGGGATTCTTCCATCTATAAACGCGATGGGTAATGCTTACTACAAACAAAGCTGCAATGCATACACCAACAGGCCACATTATTGGTATGTTAGAAAGAAAAATAAACTACACGTATAATAAACAATAGACAAAAGAAGGCTCAGAAATGATGATGTGAGGAAAAGCATAAGGTGAGCATGTAGTTTTATAGGGATAAATATTTGAATTTGTAATTTCTCCATTCTAAAAATAAGTGTCTTTTATTATCTTAACTTGTCTAATAATACGTTTTAGTCTTAAAGTATAAATAATCTAAAAGGAAAAATGGCATTTTATCGTAAACATCACTTCGACTCGAAATTATTTTTTACAGATAAAATCAATAATAGTTTAATAAATAATGCAAAATTATGCACTGTGCCGCAAATAAAGTTTTTATTATTTTTATTTTAAAAGTTGTCTTACTAGTTGAAGGATGTGTTTTGAAGCATTTTGAAGCGTTAAGTATTTAGCGTTTACAGATTGTTGACACAACAAGCATTTAGCACTTTAATATTTTGTTAAAATGTTACTTTTTAATGCTTATTTTCCTCGACTGCCTGAAAATGAAAGTAGCGTTGGAAAACAAACTTACAATAACTAAAATTTTATAGTTATATTGTTATATATTACAACATTTTTCAATTAAAATTTAATTATTTTACATTGCATGAATAAACATTAAAAGAAACATTGAAACAAAATATCGCAATTATAATTATTTGTCATTATAAAATCTCGTCATTACGGATACTTGGTTGGTTCTTTAAATTTGTATCCTTAGTATTTGATAAAGAAAAATTCTATTTCCTCCTACGTACTAGTTCCTCCTAATTTTATTCCTACTAACAGGATCCTCACAAGTGTTAGAGTGAACGGTTCAGATGCGGTGAGATAATAAGCGGAGAGATAATAGTATCACAGTATGTACGTTGATAACTTATTAGTAGCATATCATGATCTATATATGTGGCATTTACGTATTGTATGTAAAAGTAATGACGACTCTAATGAATTCACTTTATTATTCGTTTAACAAATTTTCTATCTTAATTTGTATATATATATTTTTTACGTTATTTTGTATTTTATAATTATAGCTGCAACAATATTAGAAACATGTTTTAGTAAAACAAAGTGATACTATTAATTGTTACTGTCTACAGCTATTCTAACCAATACTACTAACTGATAATGTAAGTTTCACCAAATATATCCGTAATTGATCGATAACAATTTACGAACAGTACCTAAGTGATGATATGGACAGCAACATTATCATATATGCGATGTATATAATAATATTGTGGTTTCTTTAATTGTGTGCCACTTATATTATAAATTATTCATTTTGTAAAGAAAGATGTCATATTCAAAACATGGCTGAATAATTGTGTAAATTTTTTCATAAATCTCAATAATGAGGCATATAATATTTAGGGGGTGCTTGGTTGGGGTAATTGGGGTGGGGAATGTGAAAGGTAATGATTAAACATGTCTAGTTATGACTAGGGAATGCAATCATTCTTTAGTATTAGGTAATGGAGCATTACCCAGTAAATTGAGAGGTATGATAATGATTACCCACCAGCAGCAGCAGCCACCACCACCACCACCACCACCATTAGCAGCCACCACCACCAGCCACCACTACCACCAGCTACCACCACCACCACCACCAGCAGCCACCACCATCAGCCACAACCACCACCACCAGCCACCACCACCACCAGCCGCCACCACCACCACCACCATCAGCCACAACCACCACCACTAGCCACCACCACCACCAGCCACCACCATCACCACCAACAACCACCACCAGCAGTAGCTACCACTACCACCACCAGCAGCAGCCACCACCACCACTAACAGCCACCAAGAACACCACCAGCTGCCACCACCACCACCAGCCACCACCAGCCGCCGCGACCACCACCACCACCTTGGAGGTTAATGTATTTTTCTTAAACCAAGCACCATAAAAGATAATGATAATCTTCATTCATTCCTTTGCATTCCCTATGCATTACCTTTACCTTTCTCTTTCACATTCCCCATTTTGAACCAAGCGCACCCTTACTCATATCTATCCTAGTTTTAGTATGTGGGACTACTAAATAAGCCTACTAATGTGTGCTTTTTTATTTTTATTTATTTATTTATCTTTTAATTAATTATAATCAACTATTAATTTTGCTCCTAATATGTCCTTCCTACATTTAAGCATTTAATTCTCTCATTCTAACTTAACTACTTTTTCCCTCCATCTACAACATAAATACGCGTGATTCTTTAAAAAAGTTCTTTCATCTTTCCAAAAAGTAATTTTCTTCTGACTCAAACTTTTACTGGCATATTTGTTTACATATGATACGATAAGCAAAGATTTGAATATATTTATAGTGTGAGATGAGACTAATTGTATCATAAAATAAATATATTTATCGGGAAACCCTTTTTCTAAAAAAATAAGTGTTTAGCAAAAGCTAAGGTAATGCTCACATACAATTCGGGTTGAGTGTGTGTTTTGTGTGTGTAAAAATGTGGATAAGATCACTTGGTTCTCATGAAATGCATGTATATTTGTAGGGATGCATTTAGGTCATGTATGATCCGTGGATATGATCCGACGGTTCTACATAACCCACTTGGAGGTCATTCTATGGTGGAGATAAGAATAACACGTGTCGTAATATCCTAGGCTCTTGAAGATATAAAAATGTTCAACATGATTTGCACGTACTAACGAAATACCCGCGACACTACCTCTGCACGAATGAGGTAGCCGCACGTGTCATTAGTACACTAACGGTTTGGAGGATAAGCTACCAGGCTAGTTATTGCCTGGAAGTTGATCCCCCAGGCGAAAATTGTTACACTTTCGGCCGGTATTTTCTTAGGGAGTCGGTTCTCTAAACGAAATGTATTGGGCTATTTATATTGTGGGCTAGCTATGATCGTATGGGCTTTAGCTATTTGGGCTAAAACTCTCATACGCTATCAATATTTATAATACTTTGTTCTCTATTAAAACCCATAACCGTTTTTTAACAAGACAACTCAAAACTAGAACAATTATTTCCATACTGATTTTTGAAGGGAGAATAATATGTATTAAAAAAGGCAAATCGCACAAAAAAAGTATCACACTTTAGGTCAATTTAAAGTTAGGTACTAAACTTTTACTTTTTTTTTTCCTTTTTCTAAATATAAGGTATCGAAGTTATTTTTTATGCACTACAAAGATCGGAACACTTGGTCCTCTTTCTTGAGTTATTTTTTATGTCACATAAAGTTGATTTAAATCAACTCACAATTAATTCATTTCATTACATTTTCTTAACTTACATTTATAATGCACATCTTAAATCATTTATTGAGTTATGTCTCTCAAAAAACAAAATTACTGTAAAAATTTTATGCCGAACAATTTGATTATGTTAATACATAGAAAACATTGTTTGATATATCTTCCGTCAGAAACTAAACATAGTTTGTGATATAAGACTTAATGACACAAATTACATAAAAATGAATTTTCAAAATGCTTATTAATCAAGTCTCATCTCTAAATTAGCAGAAGAATACGCATATGACATAAACCAAGGACTAAAATTTCCTGTTAATATTGGGCGTTAAATTTTGGACAGAAAACCGTGTTGACCCGTCCGTTCAACCGGTTGAACCGGTGATTCGGTCAACACAACACGTCATTTGGTCGGGTCGATCGAAAAACCAGGTTTTAATATATTGCGGACAAAGGTATTAAGGTATTAGAAGAAGAAGAAAAAAAAAGCTTAAATATATGCCATATGCCTATCAACTGATTCCCATCAAAATTAACATCTTTACGTGGAGAGCTCGAAGAGATTGTCTCCCAACGAGAACAAATTTAATCAGGCGAGGCGTTCTCATGGATTCTACCACTTGTCCGGTCTGTGGATCTTATGAGGAGGATATTCATCACATTTTGTTTCAATGTGAGCTGGCTCAAGCAGTTTTACGTCGTATTTGTAGCTGGTGGGACGTAGATTGGGAAAATTGGTCATCTTTTGCTAATTGGAATACTTGGTTCTCGAATATCAAGCTCGCTTCCAACATCAAGGGTTTTCTTGAAGGTGTTTTTTGTGTTTCTTTGTGGTCCATTTGGATTTTTCGGAATCATCTCTTGTTCGATGAAAAACCTCCTTCTCGCTCAACGATCATTGATGATATCATGTCTTTATCTTTTTATTGGTGTAAAAATAGATGTAATTGGGTTTTTTCTTGAGAGGATTGGCTTAAAAACCCTCATTTAATTTCTTTGTAATGTTGGGTGTGTTCTAGCTTCTTGCTAGGTTATAAAATCTTGCCGTTCAAAAAAAAGTCTATCAACTGATTAATGATGTTTACAAAAACCATTCACTTTAGATTGATTGCTACATGAATGGATTTTGATAACCTAAAGTATAAAAAAAAATGACAGGGAGAGTGTTCGTTGTGCAAGGTTTATGGCAATTATGTGATTTCTTGTTTATGCAATGTTTGACCTAATAATGTGGGTATAATTACGTAAAAATGTAGCTAACTTGTTACTTTTTTGAGTTCTTTATAACCATATTTTTTTTTTTTGCATTTTTCTATAGTCATACTTTTGAATTTTGTATATTAGGTGTAGTTTGTGACTATTTTACCATTCTGCTGTTAATAGAAGGGTTGATAAACGAATGGTAAAATGGTCCCGACATACACAAAAAATAGAATTTAAAAGTATTATCACACACACACACACACACACACACACACACACACACACACATTCCAATGGCTCCGATGGTCTTCAAGCGGACTATGTACTACATCATGGCTCCGATGTGTTGGACCTCTTCAAGCGGACTATGTACTATGAGAAATCCACACTGGATCATGTAGCATGTACTCAGGGCTGCGATCTGTTGTAGCAAGCGCTCTACGGTCGGGGTATTATTGGCCAACTATGCACCGCGACGCACGCGATCTGATAAAGAAATGCAGCAATTGTCAAGTACACAGGCCAATTCCGCGCCGACCGCAACAAGAGCTAACACCCATTACCTCACCATGGCCATTTTACAAGTGGGGCATTGACATCGCAGGACCCTTTTCCAATTGCAGCAGGAGGGCTAAAGTTCCTCATCGTAGCCATAGATTACTTCACGAAGTGGATTGAAGCAATGGCGGTGGTGAGCATCACGGGAAACCAAGTCAAACGCTTTGTCTGGGACAACATTGTCTGTCGCTTCGGACTGCCTGGAGAGATTATATCAGACAATGGGAAACAGTTCTGCGACAACCTATTCAAAGATTGGTGCGCACAATTGAACATCACGCAACACTTCGCTTCAGTAAAACACCCACAAACCAATGGTTTAGTTGAGCGCGCAAATCGCAGCCTAGGTGAAGGAATAAAAGCGCGCCTTGACAGACACAAAGGAAGGTGGGTAGACGAGCTCTCACATGTCTTATGGGCGCATCGCACCACAATCAAAACCAGTACTGGCGACACGCCATTCTCCCTTGTCTACGGAACAGAGGCCGTCATACCAGCTGAGATAGGAATGCCAACTATACGAACAACAGAGGTCACAACAAATGACGAGGAGCGGCGCATAGACTTAGACTTACTGTAAGAAAGACGTGAACGCGCAGCTATACGCGAAGCAAAGTCTAAGGCAAAAATGAAGAAGTATTATGATGCAAAGGTCAAACACACTTCCTTCAGGCCAGGAGACTTTGTATAATGCGCCAATGATGCGAGCCACGCAGAAGACACAGGCAAGCTCGGACCTAAATGGGAAGGACCCTACGAGGTCACTGATGCGCTAGGTAATGGCGCATACAGACTGCGCGACATGGAAGGTCACGACCTAGCGCGCACCTGAAACATCTGCAATCTTAAAAGATGCTATCTCTAGGCGAGGCTACGGCCAATACACAGACACCTTTGCACTTTAGGTTGTGCCCAATAAGTGTTTGTTTTTTCTTTTCTTTCTTAGGAATTGTATTTTTATTTTCTCAAAAAACTTGCAAGTATCAATAAAATGTTATGGTTTCTAGCTAACTCCATAACGTATCTCACTTTATTGCGTACATACTTATATATGTCAATATTTTTATCTTATATTTCTGCCTACATGGCGTGCATGCACTAATTAAGACCCACGAAGGCATAAAGGATGAGTAAACCTACTAATTCACTCGTTGAGTAAGAGGGTTGCAAACCCATCAACATTGAATCACGCATCCTTGCTAAGCACCTTACTTTTGAGACGTTGAGGTAAGTTTTTTGTGCGCATCCCACGAAGGGTGCGCAAATATTAAGTACACAGTACAAAGCTTAGCAAATAACGAACCAAGACACTTGGTCAAATACTAAAACTTAGCAAACATTAATGCAAGTATATTTTTAAGTCACGCACTTAATTTATAAAAGAGTATCCTATTCAACATTTTTACACAAAATTACAAGCAAAAGATACACTTTGTTATTTACATAATACATATACAAAAAACAGCCTACACGCTATGGCGATGCTCAGGGCTATCTTCCGGTGCAGCAGAACTCCCCGCCTCTTGAAGCTTTCTCAAGAGCAATGCATCCTTGGGAGATACGCTTGGCACACTCACAGGAACCCCATGAGACCTAGGAATATGTGCAGCTCCCACACCGCATAATACTGCCTTGCCCTTAATACCTTTCTTTTGGGCAGCTCTCTGCGCATGGCGCTCCAGTACCTCCTTCAGAGGAACTTCCCTCTCAAGGGCAAAAGGGTTCAGCATATGGCGAGGCTGCACAAAAACTGGAACCTGTAGTTGCTACTCATCGGGATTGAGGAAGTAGTCCGATTGCGCCTCTGCATCCTCCAAAATATGACGCTCCAAGGTCAACCCCTCCATAATTACCTTTATGGGGTTGTCGTGGTCGCGCTCCATCCGCGCAATATGAGGCAGCTCGAGAAGCTTCATCCCCTCCATAGCCTGCACCAGCTCGTCATACGCACCCGCGTTATAGCCAGGTACCTCAGTCAAGGCCTTGCTCAATAACTTAGCCTCATGGAGATCCTCCATAGCCTGCGACCTCCCACGCTCCACAGCACACTGCACCACCTTCCCAAAGGCACCCAACACATCTTGGGACTCCAAAGTGCCCATAGCGGCCAGGCGCAGTCCATGACTAATCAACCACCTACATCAACAAGGACAACTTGTGTTAAACATAGCAACAAAATACAATAAAGCATAAAAAGCTGACAAAGAAGTACATGCGCTCAGCAATGGTCGACATCAAATGAGGGTATAACTCCTCATCATACTCTATGCTCAGGCCACGCAGCTTATTCTCCTGCATCTGGACAATCTCCTCCATGCGCTCCTTGAACTTAGCAATGTTCGCGAAGTGCTCCTCTTTCTTCTCCTCCAGATACCTTACTGCCCAAGTAAGGTTGGCCTTGTACTGATTAAGTTGTCCGCGCGCCTGCTCCAGCTCAGCCATCGCGGTCAACTTCTCATTGTACACCCTGAAGGACCCCACCTCCGCCTGCACTTCAGCCAGCTGCGCACGGAGCATAGTTATCTCCTCATCTTTTTGGGCGAGAGTGCTACTCTCCCTGACGTGCCTCGTCTTCAACTGAGCCACCAGCTCAGTTTGACACGCAGCAGTAGCAGCTAACTCATCCATTAGTTGCTGCGCAGATACGCCCTCATCAACCTTTGCCTCCCCCTCCCTGTTTTCATTCTGCGGAGGGGCCACTGTCTCCACGAAGGCTCCATCATCCTTCGTGGCATCATCGCTACAATAAACAAAAAAAAAAGAAAAAAAATAGCAAACTGTTAGAAAAATATTACGACAAGTAATATACATAATATGTGACAAGATACTTACATAAATGGCGAGGCCTCGGCAACCTTCTTATCCGCGCCAGGAGCGGATGTCTCTTCCTCCGCAAATGACTCCGCATCTTCAATGCGGTGGCGTCGTCTCTTAGAAGTGCCACTACTCCCAGCCTCTCCTTTGCGCTTTAGATTCTGCGCTACCTCCTCCTTCAACACCTCCTCAGGTTTCAGGATTTCCACACTATCCGAAGATTCGGAGTGCACCTCCTACACATGCGCTGTCTCCACAGTTGGCGCCACGCTCTGAACGGGCGATACTTGGAGAGGTGGCGAATCTTCGTGGCCAACATCCCCCAGCGCAGTCAGATGACCCTGAGTCGCTTCCAGAAGTGGCTGCTCGTTCTCCTTCAGAGGGCGCACTCCCACAGTCACCTGCTTTGGTTTTTCCAGCTTTACCACAGCAAACAGATCCATCTCTGCGCACACATAAACAAACAGCAAAAAAAGGGATTAGTTACTAAACGTGCGCATATAGGAAAAACTTACATGATTAGAAGTAGAAGGGACGAACACCCACTTCGGCCTTCCTCATCAATGAAGGTTGGCACCTCGTCAACACCACCGAAGTAATTGCGACTCAACCCCACATGCACCAAAAACTCCTCCGGATAAGGGTTAATGGGAATGCGGTTGGCATCAAGGGTCTGCGCATCGGTCAAACTATAGGAACCGGGTGCGGGGCGCCATCCCTTGGCAACGTGTCTTGAGTATAAAACTCAAAGGGTGATGGAAACACCACGTCATCAACCCAGAAAAAGTGCTCCCTCCAATGCCTCAGGGAGTCTACCTTCTCAGTATAGCACTGCAGCGCCCCCGCGCGCTTCGCAAAGGACACCCATCCATGCGACCACGTCGTGTGGTAGAAGGCGCGGAACAAGGCAATGGTCGGCTCTAACGCAAGTAAACGGCAGTTTACCTCAAAATTCGACACCTTTTGAAGACGATAGTGATTGAGCATGTATTCAAATCACATATTTACCTTTGAACTTTTCTGCCTATATCACATGTATTCAAATCACATATTTACCTTTGAACTTGATATCCCTTAGTGCTCTTCTGAATACTCCTGGAACTACATTCGCCAGCCTTAGTGATTCATCTTGCATCAAGTCCAAGGCAACTTCTTCTGTAAGGATTGTATCATCTTGCATGAGTTCTTCGATTACGTAATCAAAAAAATCAGTTTTGACTATATTTGGCTTAGCTCGTCTTTCTTTTAGCATGTTCTCGAGTATCTTCATTACCCTTTTTCTTCCCTGATTTAATTGTTTAATATATTAATGCGTTATATATGATCTCAATGACAATCGTGCTCGTTTTTAAGAAGACGTTTTTGAAGGTTTTATGCATTTTGAGTACAAAAATTAGATATCGATGGAACCATTAGCATTCCTGTAGACACTTGTGGAAAGCAGTTCCAGGAATGTCCAAAGGGAATGTTATTAATCCTTGTATAAAAGCTCCGAAGTTCTCCCTCAAATTCTCAGATGACTTCTCTTGATCATAACTTATCAGCTTTTTCCCCATGAGCTCGAATATCATCTAAGTAAAGAAACATTTTTTTTTATAAGAATTAGGATAGGGTAACTAATTATAGTTATTAAACAAGCTGTTACTTACATCTGCTACTGCGGTCTTCATTTCCACTGTTTCTTTGCTAGCCCATCCCTTCATGTTTTTTGTTGCTACACTTTCAATATCTGAAAACATCTTTTTAAGGCTTTCGGGGCTGACTATAGTTAGTATCATGTTTTTTAGAAACTTATGCAAGTTCCCATGCAAATTACCAAGATTGCGGGTGCCAAATATTTTTGTCAAGCTCTCTGGGTACCAACTTTCGAGCGATTGACCCTCTTGTTGGAATACTATATAGTTAAATTCGGAATCAGTGGAGACTATTACTCGCAATCCAACCAAACTAGTTCGGAATATAGATCCATATCTAAAACATAAGAGTGAATGTCACTATCTAACAGATTACCAATGCAGTAAATAATATAGTTTGAAATCAGACTTAACACTTTAATCACACATAAAAAGTATATGCGGATTTACGTGACTCTACTCCTTTCGACATGCACTATAAAAGTTAATTGGGATTTGATTTGCACACTCTCTTTTTTTATTTGCGCACATTAATCTATGCAATAAGCGTAGTTATACAATTATTATATGTTACTTCACCATCTTGCATGTAGATTTAAGTGTGTAAATAAGAAATGAAAGTGTGCCAATCAATTCTCATAAAAATTACCCATTTCTGGCCATGAAATTGCCCTCTCAGTAGCGATATCGCATGCATGATTTGACACGTAATTAATGTTTGCCGAGTAAACAGAAGTGTATTATGTCAGTTTTAAGAGCTCTATATATCTTACTGTATTATCCCATATTTTTGTGCTTAAACTCACTCTATATATTTGATTTTTATTTAACTTTCTACTAATATAATCATCTATGTTTAAGAAAAACTAGTTTGATCATCAAAATATCATGGGCTTGTGTTGTACAACAACAACAACAACATACCCAATCCCGTCTAGGCGGGGTATGGGGGAGGTGGTATGTAGACAGATCCTACCCCTACCCCAGGGAACCCTGCAGGTAGAGAGCCTGCTTCCAGAAAGACCTCCGGCAAGTGTGTGCAAAGTGTGCTCGAAGTAAAGAAAACGAGAAATAGAATGCAAACAAAGGAAAGCATAAAAGCATATAAGCAAACAGAGCAATACGAACATATAGGCAAAACGACACAACACGCATATAAGCAAATATAAAAGCAAACCGACACAACAAGTAAAAGAGAAAACAAAGCAAAACGACAAGACAACCAAGACAAAACACCCAAAACAAAACCACCTAGACAAAATGCCAACAAATAAGGGTGCGAGGGGGGCACAAGACCAAGGACAAACCAAGCAGCTAAGACCAAAGAGGGCAACACAAAGGGCCTATAGCTAAGGCAAAGCAAAAGGAGCAAGCAAAAGGCACAAGCAAAGGGGCCTAAAGGCACAATAAAGGCAAAACCAAAGCGCTAGCCGAGGCAAAGCAAAAGCCCCTATCTCCTAAAGGGGGCAAGCCAAGGGACCCTAAAAAGCCTAAAACACAACAAACCCCAAACCCTCAACCAACCTAGCCCCAAAACTAACCACGAATACTAATCCTAACTCTACACGCGTTTCTATCTGAGGTCATGTCCTCGGACAAGTGAAGCTCCACCAAGTCGAGCTTAAGCCTATCCTCCCATCTAAGTTTAGGTCTACCCCTCCTTCTCCGACCATCGACAATAAGCGATTCAACTCTCCTTACTGGCGCTGTTTGTGGTCTTCTCCTGACATGACCAAACCACCTCAACCTTCCTTCTCTCATCTTCGAGATAATAGATTCTACTTCAAGTGCCGATCTGAACACCCCGTTAGGAATCATGTCAGACATAGTTTTACCACAAGTCCATCTGAGCATTATTAGTTCCGCTACTTCCACCCTGTTTGCTTGAGCTTTTGTGATAGGCCAGCACTCTGACCCGTACAGCATAGCCGGTCTAATAGCCACCCTATAAAATTTACCCTTAAGCTTAACGGGTACTTTCCTATCACATAGAACCCCTGACGCCGCCCTCCATTTCGCCCAGCCTCTTCCGATACGGTGGGTTACGTCGTCGTCTATCATCCCTGATTTGTGAATCACCGAACCCAAATATCTAAAAGACTCCTTAGGTGGTAGGATCTGGTCTCCGATACAGACGTCCGTTTCTTCGTTGTGGCTGATATCGCTCCTGCCGAAAGCACATCTCATGTATTCAGTCTTCTCCCTACTAACCCGAAGGCCATTCTCTTCAAGGGCCTCCCTCCAATGCTCAAGTCTGTTGTATTTATTTAAATAAGAAAAGCTTCTATGTATATATATATATATATATATATATATATATATATATATACACTTACCAATCCAGTTTTAATTTTTTTAGCCAGTTTGGTTTCCATAAAAAGATGGATGTTTGGTCTCCATATGTAGAAAGATGGTTGGTTTGGTAATTTGGTGAAACATAAGACCAAGGTTATTAATGGTTTGGCAGTTATTTTAGACCGAAGCATGCACCGCTCCAATCCCAATATGCTATACTAAAAGAAAGATAGATATTTAATGTCACAAGTTCTAATAACACAAAAAATACATTAAATCTAATTTTTTAATGACACTTTTTAAAAATTGTAAGCAAAAGGCTAAAATTTTGCGATTTAATGAATTTTATAGACAAAATGTGTCACAATATGCAAAAACTATGTGCTCACGCTTTTTATGTGTCATCAAAAATAAATTTTTATCTACTGGATTTCCACCTACACTTTTTTAAGTATAGAAGAAGCACAAAAGTTTTTTAGTGACACTTCTTTTATACTTTTGGTAACACTTTTTTACTTTTAGTGACACTATTTTTTTACTTTTTGTGACATATTTTTTTTTTGTGTCACTAAATGACATTTTTTTGGTAGTGCCACCTCTAAAAACACACAAATGATTCACCTTTGTATTCTTTTTTTGATAAAGGGAGGAGTATCCCATGTACGATTTGAAGCGAAGAACTCTAGGGTTTCGCCAAGTAGCGGCCATCCCATAGAACCAGGAGGAAGTGTTCCATTGCAATCGGGATTCTTCCATCTATAAACGCGATGGGTAATGCTTACTACAAACAAAGCTGCAATGCATACACCAACAGGCCACATTATTGGTATGTTAGAAAGAAAAATAAACTACACGTATAATAAACAATAGACGAAAGAAGGCTCAGAAATGATGATGTGAGGAAAAGCATAAGGTGAGCATGTAGTTTTATAGGGATAAATATTTGAATTTGTAATTTCTCCATTCTAAAAATAAGGGTCTTTTATTATCTTAACTTGTCTAATAATACGTTTTAGTTTTAAAGTATAAATAATCTAAAAGGAAAAACGGCATTTTATCGTAAACATCACTTCGACTCGAAATTATTTTTTACAGATAAAATCAATAATAGTTTAATAAATAATGCAAAATTTTGCACTGTGCCGCAAATAAAGTTTTTATTATTTTTATTTTAAAAGTTGTCTTACTAGTTGAAGGATGTGTTTTGAAGCATTTTGAAGCGTTAAGTATTTAGCGTTTACAGATTGTTGACACAACAAGCATTTAGCACTTTAATATTTTGTTAAAATGTTACTTTTTTAATGCTTATTTTCCTCGACTGCCTGAAAATGAAAGTAGCGTTGGAAAACAAACTTACAATAACTAAAATTTTATAGTTATATTGTTATATATTACAACATTTTTCAATTAAAATTTAATTATTTTACATTGTATGAATAAACATTAAAAGAAACATTGAAACAAAATATCGCAATTATAATTATTTGCCATTATAAAATCTCGTCATTACGGATACTTGGTTGGTTCTTTAAATTTGTATCCTTAGTATTTGATAAAGAGAAATTCTATTTCCTCCTACATACTAGTTCCTCCTAATTTTATTCCTACTAACAGGATCCTCACAAGTGTTAGAGTGAACGGTTCGGATGCGGTGAGATAATAAGCGGAGAGATAATAATATCACAGTATGTACGTTGATAACTTATTAGTAGCATATCATGATCTATATATGTGGCATTTACGTATTGTATGTAAAAGTAATGACGACTCTAATGAATTCACTTTATTATTCGTTTAACAAATTTTCTATCTTAATTTGTATATATATATTTTTTACGTTATTTTGTATTTTATAATTATAGCTGCAACAATATTAGAAACATGTTTTAGTAAAACAAAGTGCTACTATTAATTGTTACTGTCTACAGCTATTCTAACCAATACTACTAACTGATAATGTAAGTTTCACCAAATATATCCGTAATTGATCGATAACAATTTACGAACAGTACCTAAGTGATGATATGGACAGCAACATTATCATATATGCGATATATATAATAATATTGTGGTTTCTTTAATTGTGTGCCACTTATATTATAAATTATTCATTTTGTAAAGAAAGATGTCATATTCAAAACATGGCTGAATAATTGTGTAAATTTTTTCATAAATCACAATAATGAGGCAAATAATATTTAGGGGGTGCTTGGTTGGGGTAATTGGGGTGGGGAATGTGAAAGGTAATGATTAAACATGTCTGGTTATAACTAGGGAATGCAATCATTTTTTAGTATTAGGTAATGGAGCATTACCCAGTAAATTGAGAGGTATGGTAATGATTACCCACCAGCAGCAGCAGCCACCACCACCACCACCACCACCAGCCACCACCATTAGCAGCCACCACCACCAGCCACCACTACCACCAGCTACCACCACCACCACCAGCAGCAGCCACCACCATCAGCCACAACCACCACCACTAGCCACCACCACCACCAGCCACCACCATTAGCAGCCACCACCACCACCACCACAACCATCAGCCACAACCACCACCACTAGCCACCACCACCACCAGCCACCACCATCACCACCAGCAACCACCACCAGCAGTAGCTACCACTACCACCACCAGCAACAGCCACCACCACCACTAACAGCCACCAAGAACACCACCAGCTGCCACCACCACCACCAGCCACCACCAGCCGCCGCGACCACCACCACCACCTTGGAGGTTAGTGTATTTTTCTTAAACCAAGCACCATAAAAGATAATGATAATCTCCATTCATTCCTTTGCATTCCCTATGCATTACCTTTACCTTTCTCTTTCACATTCCCCATTTTGAACCAAGCGCACCCTTACTCATATCTATCCTAGTTTTA
The DNA here is from genome assembly GCA_030686995.1 of Artemisia argyi. Lineage (NCBI taxonomy): Eukaryota > Viridiplantae > Streptophyta > Magnoliopsida > Asterales > Asteraceae > Artemisia > Artemisia argyi. The sequence goes on from CM060694.1 coordinate 38,062,366, forward strand.
GTATGTGGGACTACTAAATAAGCCTACTAATGAGTGCTTTTTTATTTTTATTTATTTATTTATCTTTTAATTAATTATAATCAACTATTAATTTTGCTCCTAATATGTCCTTCCTACATTTAAGCATTTAATTCTCTCATTCTAACTTAACTACTTTTTCCCTCCATCTACAACATAAATACGCGTGATTCTTTAAAAAAGTTCTTTCATCTTTCCAAAAAGTAATTTTCTTCTGACTCAAACTTTTACTGGCATATTTGTTTACATATGATACGATAAGCAAAGATTTGAATATATTTATAGTGTGATACGATAAGCAAAGATTTGAATATATTTATAGTGTGAGATGAGACTAATTGTATCATAAAATAAATATATTTATCGGGAAACCCTTTTTCTAAAAAAATAAGTGTTTAGCAAAAGCTAAGGTAATGCTCACATACAATTCGGGTTGAGTGTGTGTTTTGTGTGTGTAAAAATGTGGATAAGATCACTTGGTTCTCATGAAATGCATGTATATTTGTAGGGATGCATTTAGGTCATGTATGATCCGTGGATATGATCCGACGGTTCTACATAACCCACTTGGAGGTCATTCTATGGTGGAGATAAGAATAACACGTGTCGTAATATCCTAGGCTCTTGAAGATATAAAAATGTTCAACATGATTTGCACGTACTAACGAAATACCCGCGACACTACCTCTGCACGAATGAGGTAGCCGCACGTGTCATTAGTACACTAACGGTTTGGAGGATAAGCTACCAGGCTAGTTATTGCCTGGAAGTTGATCCCCCAGGCGAAAATTGTTACACTTTCGGCCGGTATTTTCTTAGGGAGTCGGTTCTCTAAACGAAATGTATTGGGCTATTTATATTGTGGGCTAGCTATGATCGTATGGGCTTTAGCTATTTGGGCTAAAACTCTCATACGCTATCAATATTTATAATACTTTGTTCTCTATTAAAACCCATAACCGTTTTTTAACAAGACAACTCAAAACTAGAACAATTATTTCCATACTGATTTTTGAAGGGAGAATAATATGTATTAAAAAATGCAAATCACACAAAAAAAGTATCACACTTTAGGTCAATTTAAAGTTAGGTACTAAACTTTTACTTTTTTTTTTCTTTCTTTTTTCTAAATATAAGGTATCGAAGTTATTTTTTATGCACTAAAAGGATCGGAACACTTGGTCCTCTTTCTTGAGTACCCAAGAGTTCAGATCGGAATTGGTTGAGACTATAACTTACGCTCTGTTCCTGAGTTTTGAAATAAAAGAGAATAAGAGAAGTGATAAAACTGAGCAGAAAAGAAGAGGAGAGGAATGAAATATAACTTATTATTTTGTGTTCCCGAGTTAGTTCCTAACTTAGAGAGAAAAGAAAGAAAAATTAATGATTTTACTAGTATAACCATTGTTGTAGAAAAAATTATATTATATTTTAGGGCATTTAAGTCATTTTATTAATTATAAGTTTCCTTATTTACTTTCTCTTCAAATCATCATACTTTTGGGAAGAAGATTTTGGAGAGAAAGTGAACCAAATTTCCTCTCCATCTCTTTTCTCTTCTCTCCTGAAAAAACTCGAGAACATGAATTTATTTTGATTTCTTCCCAGTTCTTTTCTCTTCTTTCGAAAATATAACTCGGGAACGCAGTGTAAGGCCCAACCAAAATGGTTGTGAATACTGACCCGTATCTAAACAAATAAACAAAATTTTACGGACAAACAATGTTTTAGAACCCGGGTTGACCTGGCCGGCTCAACCGGGAACCGGATTGATAACCGGACAGGAAGTAACCGGGTTTTAGCTTGTTTCGGAATCAGATTGAACCGTCGGCTTTTATGTGACTAAAAAATCGTCCATTTTTGTATATTTATAAATACACCGTTACTAAGGTTTTACACTTTATATTGTCACATAAAGTTGATTTAAATCAACTCACAATTAATTCATTTCATTACATTTTCTTAACTTACATTTATAATGCACATCTTAAATCATTTATTGAGTTATGTCTCTCAAAAAACAAAATTACTGTAAAAAATTTATGCCGAACAATTTGATTATGTTAATACATAGAAAACATTGTTTGATATATCTTCCGTCAGAAACTAAACATATTTTGTGATATAAGACTTAATGACACAAATTACATAAAAATGAATTTTCAAAATGCTTATTAATCAAGTCTCATCTCTAAATTAGCAGAAGAATACGCATATGACACAAACCAAGGACTAAAATTTCCTGTTAATATTGGGCGTTAAATTTTGGACAGAAAACCGTGTTGACCCGTCCGTTCAACCGGTTGAACCGGTGATTCGGTCAACACAACACGTCATTTGGTCGGGTCGATCGAAAAACCAGGTTTTAATATATTGCGGACAAAGGTATTAAGGTATTAGAAGAAGAAGAAGAAAAAAGCTTAAATATATGCCATATGCCTATCAACTGATTCCCATCAAAATTAACATCTTTACGTGGAGAGCTCAAAGAGATTGTCTCCCAACGAGAACAAATTTAATCAGGCGAGGCGTTCTCATGGATTCTACCACTTGTCCGGTCTGTGGATCTTATGAGGAGGATATTCATCACATTTTGTTTCAATGTGAGCTGGCTCAAGCAGTTTTACGTCGTATTTGTAGCTGGTGGGACGTAGATTGGGAAAATTGGTCGTCTTTTGCTAATTGGAATACTTGGTTCTCGAATATCAAGCTCGCTTCCAACATCAAGGGTCTTCTTGAAGGTGTTTTTTGTGTTTCTTTGTGGTCCATTTGGGTTTTTCGGAATCATCTCTTGTTCGATGAAAAACCTCCTTCTCGCTCGACGATCATTGATGATATCATGTCTTTATCTTTTTATTGGTGTAAAAATAGAAGTAATTGGGTTTTTTCTTGAGAGGATTGGCTTAAAAACCCTCATTTAATTTCTTTGTAATGTTGGGTGTGTTCTAGCTTCTTGCTAGGTTATAAAATCTTGCCGTTCAATAAAAAGCCTATCAACTGATTAATGATGTTTACAAAAACCATTCACTTTAGATTGATTGCTACATGAATGGATTTTGATAACCTAAAGTATTAAAACAAAATGACAGGGAGAGTGCTCATTGTGCAAGGTTTATGGCAATTATGTGATTTCTTGTTTATGCAATGTTTGACCTAATAATGTGGGTATAATTACGTAAAAATGTAGCTAACTTGTTACTTTTTTGAGTTCTTTATAACCATATTTTTTTTTTTTTGCATTTTTCTATAGTCATACTTTTGAATTTTGTATATTAGGTGTAGTTTGTGACTATTTTACCATTCTGCTGTTAATAGAAGGGTTGATAAACGAATGGTAAAATGGTCCCGACATACATACAAAAAATAGAATTTAAAAGTATTATCACACACACACACACACACACACACACACACACACACACATATATATATATATATATATATATATATATATATATATATATATATATATATATATATATATATATATGGGTTAATGTGAAATCAAACTTAAAGTAGTAAAAATAAGATCTAGTATAAACAACCACTAAAACCATTTTATAGATAACCATATTAGCAATAATACACAAAAAATAAAGTATTAATACGAATTAACATTTTAGCAATTAATAACCAAATGATACATGAGTTTAGATTAGTGATACACAACTATAAATTTTCATGTCGAATCAAAGTGTATCATCCTAACCTAATACATTACATGTCGAATCAAAGTGTATCACCTTGTTTTCGTAATTTTAAAAAAGATTATCCCAATATTACACAGAGTCTACGCTCTACACTGTATATTCATTTTTATACCTTAAACAACAACTTTTTGGTTGATGGGCCATATGGATACTACTAGGTTACAACTTACAAGCACGCTAAAAAAGAAGAAGATATACATGTGTAAATTAAGTAGGTTGTTCAAATAGACGGGATTAACCATATAATCTTTTGTTTCATGTGTAAATTAAGTAGTTTTTATTGTTCAATTTCCGTGTAATAAAAATTAGAATACTATTTTGGGTGATGGTAACCTTAATTGGGTTAGACTTTTTGTTATTTATATGAAAAGTTTTAATGCTTGTAGCTGTTACACCTCTGACTCATTAAGCTATTATATGTTGTGTTTTATATAGTTTTTAATTATAATTGTTCTTAGGACCTACAATAGTTTTATGAAAATGTAATGAAAACAAAATATTATAAAAATAGAAAGCCTCTTATAATGTATGTATGTCTGGACATTAAATTTGGTCCCAATAGACACATGTGTATTAGGACATTTTTCTTGCACTCAAATAATAGTTAAAGCAACACACAGTTTCGTCCTAAGAAAACGCCTTTTAGGACGCATGAATGCGTCTCAATACGTGATAGAAGATTAGCATATCTTGAAACACTTTAAAGCATCCTATTAATTTGTCTACTAGGACACAATTGCGTCATAAAAACTGCTTTTACGGGACTATTTTTTTGTTTCATAATATTGGCATTTATTAGGATGCTTATAAGTGTCCTAATAATTCTGACACTTTATACAACGCCTTTATATGTGACACTTATATCATTGGTCCTATTATGTTAAAGGTCCTATAAAGTAACCTGATAGGACACTATTTGACGTCCTATAAAGCCTGATTTCTTGTAGTGTGTGCTTGCGTAAGAGAACCAATACTTCAAAAAAAAGTAGAAAAATTACACGTAAATAATTCACCTTTTCATCCTTTACTTGAAAAAAGTTGGAATGTCTTTGCTTCAAACCGGGGTAAAGAACTGTAAAATTTTGCTGAGTAATGGCCAACCTACTGAGCCAGGTGGAAGATTGCCACTACATTTAGGGTTCCTCCACCTGTAAACCCGATGTGTGAAGCTTACTACAACAAAAGCTGCAACCCATAAATGAAATTGAGATAGCTAGAAAGATAAATTTACGAGTGAAAAGAAACAAGTACTCGAAAGATGTAGAAGAAGAATGATAACGTGAGAGAAACATATGGCGAAAATAGAGTTTATATAAGCAGTTCATGATCTTGAACCAGTGTAACAACAATAATAGTTGATAGGGCATGCAATCACTCCAATTAAACATAATAACTTTATGTCCCATCCATGCATGCATATGTGTGTAAAATCATACGTTTACATTCAAACTACAATACAGTGAATGAAGAAATAAAAATAATAAACCCTTCGCACCAAGTGACCGAATAGAGAAAATTTTAAGGCATCTCTAATTACGCCATGTGAAGATCTTAGTAAACTTTTCAAACTTTTGAACAGTGTTACGGATAGAACTCCTTCAATTCTTTTTCTTTTCAGATTAAGCCACAAACAATATTCTTGTCACTATTTTTTAAAATGCCATAAACAATGTTCTCATCATTACTTTGATGCATCTCACGACTTGATCGAATTCCTTCCTATACTTTTTACATTAAGCCACTTTTTGCTATAATCATACTCTTTGTAAACAAACTGTATGTTTCGGAATCCGGAGTGATATACCTTACATCATTTGTAGTATACCTTACATCATTTGTAGTATACAACTTCTGGTCTAAATTAGGATATACATGAGCTTCTTTTAAAGCATCCTAGCTAACCTTCTATATGATCATTATTGACTGCAACAATAAACTAAGATTAAACTATGTATAACTTTACCAATAAGAAATGGCCGGGGCACTTAGCTAGGTATCCATCATTAATAAAACCAACTGTAAGGGTTACCGAAAATCTTGAATAAAATTCAAGTTGTCAAATATTAATCTATACTACCTTATAATGTATTTAGGACATCTATATTTAGAAGTCTTAAAATTTTTAAGACCAAAAACACTGCTTTAATAGAAAAGATGCATACACGTATAATTAAAAACCTATAAATTTAAGTGTCTTTAAAAAGACTGAGTTTTTACAAGTATAGCTTTCAATGCTTGTAATTTAAGACTTACAAGAAAAGAAGCATAGTGTACATCACTTTAATGCACATAATTTTCAGACATACAAGACAAGAAGCATAGTGTACACCACTTTTATGCACATATTAAAAAAAACAAAACACCACATTAATGCTATTTAATGTAGTCAATTAATTAACCGGTCAATAAATACAATTAATACAGTTATGAAAACACCCCTTACATAAGAAATACAAATTATCAAACATATTGTACAACCAAATTAAACACAATTCCTGCATTAAATGTAACTAATACAAATAATAAAACACATTATACAAATATTCAAGAACGAACGGGCAATGAGCCAAATGAGCTTGAACCCGAACGGGTGCGGGCCAAACGGGCTCGAGCCCGAACGGGCACGAGTCAACGGGCTCGAGCCCGAATGGGCACGGGCTAAACGAAATTCTTGATATCTGTAAATTTGTTATCAAAAATAACATAATAAACTAAAATACATGATTAACCGAAAAATTTATTTCAAAGTACCTGCCGCTGCAACGCGCGGGTACCTGCTATATTATTATAAGAGGCTTATAGAGTCAAAGGTACATAGCTTCATGATTTGGTATACATGTCACATTAAATATATAAATCTTATCAAAAGTTAAAGAAGGAATGACATACATCCAATCTAGTTTAACACATGCGTTAAAATTTCATATGCGTCCTTAAAATTTCATATTCTAGTTTAACACATGCGTTAAAATTTCATATGCATACAGTACTTCTAAACAAGGTTTTCAAGATCGGGATTCTACCCAGGATCGTTTTCGTTTTTGCAAGATCATGATCGTAAGATCTGATCGTAATTTTAAGATCCTACTCTAATGTTATTTCTTAATAGTTTTTGTAATATAATACAAATCTACAAATTATAATACATTATAACACAAAATATTATGAATGTTTTATAGAAATATTGTCCTGAATTATGATTATGAAATATTTAAAAAGATTAACATGTTATTTTTTGAATTCTATAAAAAAAAAACAATCCATAAATTTATAGTTTTTTAGTTTGTAATCTAGAAAAGTAAGATCGGATCGGATTAGATTTTAAGATCGTATCGTCAAGATCGGGATCCTATAAGATCTTAAGCTTGCAAAGATCCTATGTAGGATCCGGATCGTTTTTACTTTGCAGTATCGTAAAATCATAAGATCTTAAGATCAGGATCCTGACAACTATGCTTCTAAACAACAATTCACGCTTTGCATTTGTCACTTACCTTTAATTTCCAGAAGCAACTTAACCAAAGACCAAACACTGATTTTCACATCATACAAATCATTAAAATTAGCCCATATTCAAAAGTTGATCAACATATAGGGGTTGTTAATTTACTGTTTAAGGTTAGTTTAGGGCTATGGTTAGGGTTTAATTTGGGAGCTAGAGAGGATGAAGAGCCCGATGTGTGTGTAGTTTTCTTGGGGGGGGGGGGGGGGGGGGGGGGGGGGGGGGGGGGGGGGGAGAGGGTATGCGTACGTGTTTGTGTTTCTTTGTTTTAAATAGTGTGTATGTATACTTTTTTAAATTGTTATGTATTTTTTAAGTAAAAGAACAAAGTATTTTTTGAGTAAAAAAATATGTATTGAGAACTTGTACATATACAAAATAATAGAAAGAGCAAAAAAAATATTCATACCTAACAATTGCCCAAAAAATTAATTATATGATGCCAAAAAGTACAAGTTACCTATTATATTATATGAGTATTTTAAAGGAATAATTGTTTTTAAATGTATGGAAGTTGACATATTTTATTATGTTGTGTAATCATTTTTTTTTTTTAAATTTGTGTATCAAAGGTACTAATCTTTCCTATGTAGTCAATATACGGGGTAATTAAGGATTGTCCTGTTTCTTCTTGCACACGTGGCTTACACACTGGCTTTTTTTTGTCTGCTTCTCTAAATAAAGAGCCTTTCCCAACCATAAAACACACAAAATTCATCCTGCACAAAATTCATTCATCCCAACCATAAAACACACAAAATTCATCCATAAAAAATAGACACCACCAAATGACGCTAAAACCGGTACTATACTATAAAACACCCTCAATGTTTAAACGTTAAATAATATTGCCCGTTTAAAACAACAAGCAATAGTGGTGACAACCATTTTCGTATTGTCGTTGCATCGTGATACGCAGGTTCTCTGCTATAATTTTATGAAATAGTGTGCGATAAAGGGTTTGTTTCATACATTTGATTGTGACTCCGTTATCATTTATTTCATATCAGAAAATCATATTAAGATTTTTCAAAGCTTGCCACAGTTAACGGAGTCACAATCAAATGTATGAAACAAACCCTGGATTGGACAATTAGTTACATGATCTATATGCCTGATACATGCTCGTTTATATGACTCATGTATGTTTAATATTAACCAACTGGGGTAGATCAGTTGGTCACTAAAATTTCCGAAAGGTGCTTTGGGGAAGAGATGTTTGGCTAAGGGAGATCTCAAGTTTGAGTCACACTCGGAACTTTTACCCCTTCAGGCTATAAAGGAGTAGCAGTCGGGTCTCAAGGTCAGTCAATTGGATGTCAATGCTGAACCTGAACCACGAACAACTATCAAGTCGTTCAGAAAAATATATATATGTTTAATATTACTAGTCAGTTACCCACGCCGTGTGATTATATTTTTCGACGATAACAAAAGCTTTTTAATGGATTACTTCTATAGAAGGGGAAAAAAAAGAATGTCTAAGAAAAGTTATTAATCGGAAATTAGCGTGTTTTCTTGATTATGCATTTAGTAACATAATATAATGTTTTAGCAGGGTACCCGTGAGCATTGACATCCAATTGACTGACCTTGAGACCCGACTGCTACTCCTTTATAGCCTGAAGGGGTAAAAGTTCCGAGTGTGACTCAAACTTGAGATCTCCCCTAGCCAAACATCTTTTCCCCAAAGCACCTTTCGGAAATTTTAGTGACCAACTGATCTACCCCAGTTGGTTAATATTAAACATACATGAGTCATATAAACGAGCATGTATCAGGCATATAGATCATGTAACTAATTGTCCAATCCAGGGTTTGTTTCATACATTTGATTGTGACTCCGTTAACTGTGGCAAGCTTTGAAAAATCTTAATATGATTTTCTGATATGAAATAAATGATAGTTTAAGCGAAATAGTTAATAAGTCGCTATTATATAATTTTATTAAGAATAACGTGACATTTAACAAAACTTTTCAAAGATCAGAATTATATCCTTAAAATAAATAATAAAACGTGTAAAAAATTTTATCAATTATATACCGTACAATATAATAATTTGGTCCAAGTAATGATATCTTTACTACCTTATAATGTATTTAGAACATCTAAATTTAGAAGTATTAAAAAAATAAGACAAAAAATATTTCCACAAAAAGAAAGTTACATATAAAGAGGTTTCAGCCCAAAGCTAAATGTATTAATTTTGTTATTAAAAATTCAGACTTGTAACATCCCGGAAATTAAATGTATTTAAGTGTCGACTTGTAACTGCATTCGAATATTTATACTGTCCATAAAAATTGTCACAGGGTACTCGTCACCGCATTGCGCGAGTACCCTTCTAATTTATAGTAATATATAAACCATTTGGGAACTTTTTTCTATAAAAGGTTTAAAATAAATTACAAACCTTTTTTTAATGGCATGATATCTACACTTGTAATATTAAATGTATTGTAAATAAACTTGTAACAGTAATTTTAATGCAAAAAACTTAACTTGTAACATTCAATTAGCCTGTAGCATTTTTAAATTTTTAAAAATCATTTTGATGCTAACAACTAAAATCGTAACATTCAATCAGTTTGTAAGCCATGATCAACCATATTGTAACAACATGCTAATTATAAGGTTGATATTTTATTAATCCTAAAAATGATTATTTAAAGGTGATCTGATTATTCGGTGCTTCAAAACGTAAATATTTGCTCGTTGGAAAATTTAATTAAACGTCTATATACCGCCGCAAGGCGCGAGTACCCGTCTAGTTTCTTTATTACAAAGAGAAAGAATTAAGACATTGCTTGTTGGGGTGTGCATTGTTTGGCTAATAATCGAATTAACAGAAAATCGAAACCGAATTGAATGGAACTAAACATTCTGCTTTCGGTTTGGATATGATTTTCGCTATCTGACCCGAAAACTAAACCGAAAACCGAATTTACATAAATATATATACTTTTTATATATTTATATATACTAAAAATTCGGTTTTCGATTTGAATATGGTTTTCGTCAAGAAAAACGCAAAGCTACCAAAAAATATAAATATACGATCTTATAAGACCCGTGGAATCCACAGGCTTATAGAAGATATATTGCAAAATAATGAAATTAGTGTCTAAAGAAAATAAGGAAAAAAAACGAAAGTAAACAGGCTGAATCATTTATTCGAAAAGAATATGAAGTAATAAGTCAATTATAGTATAGAGTACAATGCTTGTAACTAATCTATACTACTTATAATGGAGGAAGGACTCTCTCTCCAAAAAATTCAGATGTACAAAAAATGATGCATAGTTTACAACACTTTAAAGCAAGCAATTTTCATAATTACAACAACCAAAGCATTGTGTACAACAAAAACTAGCATGAATTGAAATTCATACCACTTTCCTTAGAATTCTATATTAATAGCATTAAAAGCACCCCTACACCCAATATTACAATCATTTAAATACAATGTACAACCCTCATTCTACATTAATAGCATTAAAAACACCCCTACATCCAATATTACAATCATTTAAACACAATGTACAACCCTCATTCTACATTAATAGCATTAAAAACACCCCTACACCCAATATTACATTCATTTAAACACAATGTACAACCCTCTATCTTAACCTAGACACGAACCTGTGACTAAGACTTGACTCAATAAAACTCGAATCGATATACAAGACTGTGAGCTCAAGCTCACGGCATCCCTTGTTTTCACGACTCAATAACAACGACAACAACAAAAAGAAAGAAAATGATACCAAACAATTATTCAGCTTCATATTTATTAGTTTTAATCTTTATTTAATCAAAAACTCTTGAAAATTCATGTACTTATCCCCCACCGTCGCTAGAACGACAAAAAGGGTGGTGGGTTTTCCTACCTTCGACCGCCGGTATCAACAAAACAAGAGAGAGATGGTTTTGGTGATGAACTCGAGCTGTGGTGGTGTTAATTGTGGTGTTGGGAGGTGTTTCTAGGCGCGTGATGTACGTCAAAATGATTGGGAGGTTGTAAGGAGTGTAGTGGTGGTGGCGGTGAGTTTAAGTGGTCGGCGGTGGTGTTTGTTTGGCCGGAAAAACGACTGGAGAAGAAGAAGAAATATGGTGCGGCTGGTTTGAGAGAGAAAGGGTGTCAAACCCTAAGTGAGGGTATAATGAGGTTTATATAGGAAAGTGTTTTGGACCTTGTGTGAACCCTATTGCACCCTTAGGGACTAAGATTGTAAATATATGCTAGGGTGAGAAGTGTAGTTTACCAAATCTTTTAGTATTTCGTTCTCGAGGCAAATTTAGGCGTCAGAATGACTTCCCGTAACATTTTTATTAATTCCATCGAAAGATTTTATTTCATGGTACTCGCCGCTGCAACGCGCGGGTACCCTGCTAGTAATATAATAAACACCTATGCACGTGGGCTCCAATCTTGACCTCCTTTAAAAAGAAAATGTAATATGCTGTAAAAAAAATTAACAAATTGAGATAGCATGTGGAAACTCATGAAAGATTAAACACACATAACACATACCCGATCCATAGAAAATACTTGTATGGACTATTAGAATCTCAAACTTGCGTCGTTTTTGCCCATACGTTATATATATAGTAGTAATGTACAAGTTGGGAGTCATCCTATTCCTATCAAAGGCAATCTCAAAAATATAACGCGCGGGATAATTAATACTAAAACCAAAAGACTCGAACGAAACAAAATTAGAATACTTTGCAAAAACTATTTTTTATCACATACAATTCAGATACCATTTCAATTAAACCATCAAGGATCTTTACTCGCGATAATCATGTATTACAATAAAATTTCTCACTAAGAAACCTATAACATTTTCTAAATCACTAATCAATAATAGAAATAAACACTATTGAAACTTGCACATCTTACATTTCGTTTTTCTTTTTTCCTTTCTGAAAACACCGATATCATCAAAATTCTGGGGCCGTAGTCATTCAAATCCATACTACAACTCACTATCAAAAACCAATATAACATAAAAGTTCTAGAGAACAAACAGTTTTCAATGTCGATGCGAATGCTTTCTACTACTATAATATGGTTCTCCATTCCTTCGGTTTCTTCTTTCTATAATTCTGAAAACAAATGATACAACACCTATGGCAGCCATAGCATAAAAACCTTTAAAAGGAGCTAAGTCTAAACCCGAAAGATAGCAACAATATCCAGCAAGAAGGTATACGAAGCCTTGTCTTATTTCGTAACCTCTCATTCCGGGTATCTGGAAGAAAACATTGAACTCGGGTTTTGAGTCACAAATACCGTGAAGGACGACACCCATGCAAAGGACGGTATCCAAGAACCATGGAAAGTTGTGGCCCATGCTTAGCCTCTGAAAAACAAAAAGGATTTTGATAAGAAATGTATGCAACTGAAATTGGTCATTAGCTTGATATATATGATTAAGAACGATTATGTCCATCGACAGAAATAATAGTTTTGAGAAACCGTTGATTGTACCTCCAACCAAGCAACGAGTGAAGGAAGAAACATGAGCAGTGAAAGGAGATGCAGGATTAGCAAGCCATGGCGGTGGTGAAATAGCTCTAGTTGTGTGTCGCCATAGCTTCTTGCAGAGTCTGGGCTGTTGGAGCTGTTCTCGTCCACAGGTAAACCCTCCTCGGTCTCAACATTAAGTGATTTCATGTCATTTCCGAACCCAAACAAATCTTCATTACGAGACTTGCTGGATGCTGTAAAGAAGCTGTGGCAGAGGAAAAAAATATCAAAGTTCAGCAAGCTGATATTAAGTGAATGACATATAGTACTTTTAAGTCGTGACAATGATGTGTATGATGGTCACTTGGTGGTTGTCATAGATGCTAGTATTAAGCTAAAGCTTCAGTTATAAATCTTTTAGTTCCACTTTCGCCTATATAACTCAAGCCCAACAGTCAGGCGGGCTAGAAGTGAAATACTTACTTGCACAATGCATGGTGACAGCACGCCACATGAGAAAACAGCAGAACAAGGAGACCTAAAGCTGGATGGACAAAGCAAACCAAAACAATAGCAAGCAGTGACGTATTTATGACCTTGTTGACCTGTCATACGATGACCATATATATTTTCAGATTATCTGCAATACAGTGTCACCACTGATGTTCGAAAGAGCCAAACAATAATTACCTTAGATGAGAAAAACCTAGGGGAGAGATCAAGCATCCACCATTTCCACCTGCAAAGATGTACTTAAATCAGTTTATAACATGGACATTCATGAAAAATATCAATTTATTAAAAGTTATTCCAATGAGTATATAACGAAAGAGGACAAAAAAAAAAAAAAAAAAAAAAAAAAAAAAAAAAAAAAAAAAAAAAAAAAAAAAAGAGGACAACAAGTTGATCAAAAGGGCAAAGAAGTCAACGGAAAATGCCATTATAAATGTCTGTAGCATAAGTTGTATAGACCTTGGCTTGAAAATATGGACTGACCTGGTCTTGAAGAAAACATGTACTCTGGCAACCACATGGGAAAGTATCTGGGTGGTTAATGTCAAAATGATTATGATCCCATTTGCTATTAAATAGCAAATCATCGAGACAACAAAGAAGCTACCGACTGACGGAAATGGCTTTGGACTTAGACATGAATAAAACAACGCAATCAGAATGGGTAAAACAGCAAGGAGAAGAAATGGTATTGGCAATCTCAGATTTAATTCTACTGCAGACAGCAATGACGGAACAGGCAGATCAAGCTCCCATGCATTTGCTTGCTTCATTAGAGCAAAAAATACTACAGCAAAGCAGAAACCAGTAATCTGCATAAAGAAAGTACATTCAAGTTATAAGCTAAATAAGAAATATGAGTTTCGCTACATAACAAATATTCAGACGTTAAAGCAATTTAAGCTGAATTATAATCTTAGAACGTCTAAGCTAACACAAAGCTGGATTTTTTTTCCTCCTTTTTCTTGAACGCATTGATAAAAAAATAGGCACGGCAAGGACAAAAAGGACATTTATTTGGTTAGACTCAAAATTATAATCTTGTTTTTCTAACTCTTTTTATAGCTAACGCATCAAACATGATCAGATAAAACATCTTCCACTATGTCTTTAATGTTGCCATGAATTTTATTACTACTGTAATTATTAGTAGATATTTGTGGAATAAAGGCAAAAGTAAAGGATCCTGCAACTTTTAAGGTGTTGCATAGTGCTGGACAAGGAAGTAAAGATATGTACCAGAAGTCTGGGAACCAAGATTACTAATTTACTAGAAGAGGAAATTTTCGGCAATCATAAAACAAAGTCTATTATATGATAAACCTAAACAAGATCTATAAAAATCACCTGAGAGAAGTATAAAAGCAAAAATCTACGGCCTGCAGCAGTTAAAGAAACAGCAGCACTAGTTTTATACGAACAATGTGGATCTACCTGCATGCAACCACCTATGATTAAAACTTGAAAAGTTAAGTTAAATACAATAAACTAATGACTGACACTGTATACAAGTTAATTCTACCAGTAACAGAACGTTGGTCTCCTCGGATCCCTGAGTTGAGGTCCAAAGTGCAGGTGATGAGTCCACTTCAATTGTACGGGAATACAAATTAGGAAATATGTGAAGACCAGATGAAGCGTCCCATGCAAGGGCTACTGGTGGAAAGCAGCGGAGCTTGCAAAGTTCTTCAAAGTTAAGAAAAAGAAAACATCAGCAAATACATATAGAAACGACTAACGGTCAAAAAGTTTTAAGCAATCAAGCCAAAATGTTTTGCAACTTAAGGCCGCGCTTTATTTTAAATTTCGATTCTTACTACCAATATACATGTCATCAAGAGTATTGAATTAGTTTAAGTTTAGAAGATGAAGCAAGAAGAAGATTATTACTGCCACTATCCACGTCTCCAGCCTCTTCAACAGGAAGTCCAGACTTTTTGATTCCGCAGCCTGTAGTTTCCAGAGACACTGTAGCAGGCATAAGGCCTAAGCTGATACTGAATGTAATATTCATTGCAATAGGATGATCCTCCTTTATGAAAATATCCTGAAACATTTTAAATCCAATGGTTACTTGGATAAGCCACTAACAAGCCTTTCGCCAAATGGTAACCCCATCTAAGAGCTAGAGTGGGGAGATTCAAACCACATATGAAACAGTTGCGTGCCTACATTTAGCTGATGAAAAAGGGGAAAAATAACAAAGGGGGTAAACAAGGATAAAACTTAAATCACCACTGTATTTGCGCAGGGTAGTTACACTTAGAAAGTACTAACCTTTTGAGAATGCATAGAGAGAAGCAACGATTGAGGAGAAAGCTCTTTATGCCCTTCCTCTGGGTTGAAGAACTGCCCGACCGCCATTGAGGCTGCTGGCGGAGGTCTCCCTGAAATGGTCTGCGTATACACAATAACTATCAGTTCTTCATCTCTAGTTACAAGTTAAGAAATTTTGTATGAAAATTATTAGTTGTGCTTTACAGGACACATGAAGATATAAAGTGCTAAAAAACAATTAATTACCCGTGCAAATAAGATGGATATGTGATCCGATTCAATTTCAAGAATCATTTCATAATGATATCAACTCAGGCTTTAACAAAGATCAACTAATATACATGGTAAATTGGATGGTAAAGAAACACTACCGGGCTTGGCGCAACTGAGATTGTTAAAAATCTGAAGCCATGCATATCCTTTGGTTCCAACCAAAACACAGCCGATGGTGGTGGTTGTTCTGTCTGACTTCCTGGTTCTATCTACAGACATGACAGTACGTTAAGATATATTATCATTGAATCAGCTCATGACTAATGACACTTCCAACATGGGCAATTATAATTTATAAATTTGGTTATACATACTAATTGCCTAAATCAAATAAATATAATATGCAGAGGTGGCACAACAGGTGGGCTGGGCAGTTTGGTTACGGATCAAAACAGGTTCGGGTTCAAACATGTCATTCTTAGTATTGGTTGAAGGTCAGGTTGGGTTTACCTCAACACTTTTTGTTATTTTTTAGGATTTTTTATAAATCTGTTAAATGTAATGATTCCGAAAGGTTGTATGCAGTAAAATATGAACTGTTGGCTTCTTTCAACCTGTTTGACTCATTTATACAGTTCCCGCCTCCCTTTATATCCTTATAGATCTGTCATAAATGGGTCACATTCAATTTCTAAAAGAAAACAAGAAACAGTCAGAAGATGTCAGATAAGTTTTGGTACCTGCCTTGGTGCTGGTCCTGAAGGAATCTGAGCAATCTTTGATGTGACTTCTACAACCCTTTTGTTAAGAGGTAAATCTGACGCAGAAGTTCCTTTTTCAGGCCAAAGATGAAGTCTAATCCCATAACAGGGAAGCAGATTTGTCACTAGAACAAAGTTGTTTCTTCCATCTGACCCCTGATTATCAAAATAATTGGGAATTGGGTTAGCATGCTGAGTAAAGAACAGCCTGTAGAAGAATAATACTGGACTGACTACTTAAGGGTTGGAATGACATAAAATCAAACGATACCAACACAGTGTATGATATATTAGGAAAATAAAAGTAATGACTAACCAGCTCTTTTATGTCCAACCACCTTCTTCTGCCATCCATTGCTAAAATAGTAACAGTTGGCGTCTTGATGTAAAGATCTCTTTCAAGTCCCTCATCGCTCCAACGAAGTTTACTGGGACATGCAGTCATGGCTTTCAAATGAGGCCCTGAATGGCCAACAAATGATTTCTCAGGCACTTTTTCCAATGTATTAAATAAAAGAGAGAGGGGTTGATCAATGTACCAGCAAATTTTCTCTCCTTCCGCACAGGAAGATGTGGTGACTGCGGATGTAAATCCAATTGCCTCGACAAACTTCCTGGCATTCCACTACGAAGCATTCTTGTAAGTACTGCTAGTCTTTTCCTTGAGCCGGAAATGGGATGACCAGTTTCAGGGTCTACCAAACTAAGAAGAGTATGTGAAACCTGGAACTCAGTAAGCAGATCAGACACGTCTACAGTATAAAAACTTAAAAAGTTACAAAGAAGTAATACTCACTTGGACAACGACTTGATTACACCATAAGATGACTTGATGCTCCATGGAGAGCCACACATTCTTCATCCCCATGCTACTAATCATAAAACCATGGGTAGGTGGGACGATACCATCAATAGATTCTAGTTTTGACCTTACCTACATTAAATAAACCTAAGGAGTCAATCATGCTGCGAGTCCGGTGATCAATATTAGTTTTATATGCATAAACGAAAATTTTTAAGGTAGACACACCAAAGACATGGAAACAATAGCTAACTGTTTAAATTGCAACCTACACCACAATTCATCTCATGGCTGTTTGACAATCAATACCAGACACTAAAATATGTTCATAACGAAGTTCAAAACTGATATCACTTATATCAAAACAAAGAAAAAGTTATGCCGAAACAAATCATCACCTGGTAATCATTACCACCACCGGAAATGGAGATCACAATCACTCGTGATAGTTTAGGACTAGACAAGTGAGTTCCTGTTCTAGAGGTTTGGACCTCGTAACCGTTTCTCCATTGCTGATTTATGTACTCATAATAGTGACCCAATGATGGCTGCAATGCCACAGGAGGTGACCTGGAATAACATTATATTAAAAAAAAAAAAAAAAAAAAAAAAATACATTACAATTATAATAAAGTAAGGTATCAGATACGTTTTTATTTAGACAATCCAGAGAACTCACTGATGCGGAGTTGACAGCGTAATGACAGTTTCAACGGCTGACTTTCTCAAATTAGGGTGCACAACTGCAGCTCTAGCAACAAAGCCACCCATAGAGTGCCCAACCAATATGACAGTATTAGGAAGACTACCAGATTCAACAGCACCTTCTATTGCTCGAGCATCCCGAGATTCTTTATATTGATCCAGGATCTACAAGCAGAAGCACAAGCTTATCACTAATTTTGGAAAGAACATTGGAGCATATTTCTAAATCCGCTTAAGATTACTAAAATGATGTTGCCTCAATCCTGACAGTAAATAAGATATTAAAGTCGATACCCTGTCAATGGCATATACAACATATTCTGTGTGTTCTTCGAGTATCTGGCCATCCATTGCAGAATGTTCGCCTTCAAGGTCTACCGCAAACCAGTCAAGCCTTCTAGTATATTGGTTCAAAATTGGAATATCGGTCTTATCCATCTCTACTCCCTCCTCAAACATTAAGGAAGCTTCTTGATACAACATAGGCTCAGGTGGGCCACCTTCATAAGCCCTGTCAGATTCTGCCGCTAAGGACCTAACCTGTGAGAAATAGTTCAAAGTAAATAAACCCGTATCAGATATGTCTGGAAATATAATGAAAACCGAAACTTGTTGGATAAAACATAAAATCACCTGCTTGTAGCTACCTCCATTTCCTGGGATAAAAAGCACAGGGACGCCATTAAGTTGTTTAAGATGCTCGTCATAATCAATCTTTTTCCAACCTTCATGATACAAAAACAGTCCATATTTCGAAGAAGCCAAACTCTTTGTTTCCGATATTGGAATGTAGGTAGGGTACATATATGTCATGTTACAACCATTCTTGACCGGTTTTACT
Organism: Artemisia argyi; assembly: GCA_030686995.1. NCBI lineage: Eukaryota > Viridiplantae > Streptophyta > Magnoliopsida > Asterales > Asteraceae > Artemisia > Artemisia argyi. The sequence continues at coordinate 38,081,189 of CM060694.1, forward strand.
AAATCGTATATACCAACTAGAGCGATTCCAATGGAAAGAATAATAATCGCTGCTAATCTAAATCTAGCCTTGAAACCGTCCATCTTTTTAATCTTGAGTGACAAAATCCTCTCCCTCAAAGTTGCATCCTTTAATCACAACCAAACAAAATTAATAAATGATCATGTTTATTATTTCCAATACAAATATATTTCCACCATAATTATCAAATAAAAAGTTTCATGTTGAAATGTAAATGCCTACATTTATGCTAGAAAATCTCTTAGGGCATATATTTGACAAAACTAGCTACAGCTTATTTCAAAGGCTACCTGCAGTAGCTTTTTAGGAGCTTATGGGAGTTTATTTTTTATAAGATCTCATAAGCTTCGTCAGATTAACAAAGATTATTTTTCAAAAAGTAAGCATAAGCGCCTATAAGCCTCGGCGCCAAACACGCCCTTCAAGCAGCTTCTGTTTTAAGAGCTTAATTTTCTAAAATCTCATTTTAGAAAATTAAGCTCTTATAAGTTGTGTGCCAAACATACTTTCTGTGTCGAATCACATAAACATCACAATGTGATAGCTTTACCAGGGGTGTTTTTTTAACCTTATATATGTGGGCTTATTAGCTTATTTGATTTCGGCTTATATTGAAAACTATTACCTTATATAAGCTTGTTATATCTTAACAAACTTATATAAGCCCATAAGTCTCAAAATAAGCCAAAAATTTGAGGCTTATCAAATATAAGCCGAACCCAAATAAGCTCATAAGCCCCGCATATAAGCTTAAACAAACATCCCCCAATATCATATAAATACTTAACACAACAAATTTTGACAAGTGGTAGTGTGCCATTTTTTTTTTTTTTTTTTTACTCCGGTCTGAGTTTTCTATTTCGCCGTTCGGACTGCGGGAGTATTAGATGATAAATAAGGCCCAAGCGTATTACCGACGGGGTTTTAATGTTCTAACAAAAATATGTAACCAACAACAACAACAACAATACAAGGGAGGTAAAATGTAGACAGATCATACCCCTACGCCAGAATATGTACTAATAGTTTCATATGACATGATAAGTCACAACTAACAGAACAACTAGTACTGTAATAATTAAGTGCAGCGTGTGAGTTACGCAAACTTATAACATTGTAAATATCGTAATCTGCTAAAATTAAATGGTGAAGTTTATGAGCTACTAGTATTTATTAAGGACAGGATCTAAAAATGACATATATGTACCTTATAACGATGAAAGGTGGTTGGATTTTCCGGTGAAGTGGAGTGAAGTAAATCTCAACAGGGGGGTGGAGGGGGGGTTTTGAGATTTGATTTAATTAGAGATTAAAAAAGGTGGTTACAAAAAAAAAAGTCTTTTTAATCAAAAAGTTGTTGACGTTTCAAGAGAATAATGAATGAATGTTGTCTGTCGTTTGTTTTGGGTCTGGGACCATGTGCTTGTAAAGCGTTTACTTGGGACTAGCGTGTAAATGAATCAAGGAGTATCGGAAACGTCTTTCATCGACATGCCTAATTGCTATCATTAACGTACAAGTACCCGTACATAGCAACGAGATTTTATAGCGATTAATTGTTAAGTGATAAAAAAAAGTTTATCGTTATAAACGAACAATAATAAAAGTTTGAAAGATTTGGGGATTAAACATAATGTTTTGAAACCCGGTTTGACCCGGGTGGTTCAACCAGTTGAACTGTTCTGGTCGAAAAACGGGTCGATTTAAACCGAGCCAACCCGACGGGTTGGGTCAAAAACAGGTCAAATTAAATCGGGTCAACCCGTCGGGTTTGAAGTGTCCCAGTTAACCAGGTTTTTTATGTGTATTAATAGTTTCCTTACGAAATATATGTTTTCGTATGTCTTTTATTGGTTAGTCTAACCGGTGGCGACACCAGTTCCCGGTTAAACCCGTTGGTCCTAGGGATGGCAATGGGCGAGAAAAAACCCACAACCCGCGGGTACCCGCCATAAATGGGTGGGTAAACGCGTCAATTTTCACCCACGGATGGGTCGTGGGTGGCGAGTGGGTGACGAGTAATGCATACCCATCGCGAGTAAACCCATGACACCCATTTAAAATACCCACGGGTATACCCGTCAAAATACCCGTAGGTGTACCCATAAACCCATGTTAAAATTAATTATACTAATTAAAATATTTATGATGTTGCATGTATACATTTATCAGTTCTACCAAGTCTAAAAAAGCACATTAACCTAAAAGTTTGTTTGAGTTTCAAAACTAAAAAGAGAGTATGAAAGATCAAATAATCAAAGTTGTATTTGGCAAATTGATTGGTTTCTTACTACGCAGTTTCATAGTTAGTTTTCATATCATCGTTTTGTAATTTTGTTGCATAACACTAACCCATGGGCAACAAATACCCGCGGGAAAGGGCATGGGTATAAATTTGTACCCATTGGTGGGTGACGGGTGGGTGATGGGTGAGAAAAAAACTACGTGGGTGGGTGACGGGTTAGAGGTACCCGTGCCCATTGCCCACGGGTGCCATCCCTAGTTGGTCCGGTTCAGTTTTCAAAACTATATGTATCATCAACTTGTTAGCCTCTATAAAGCTTTATGTGTTTTATTAATTTGTATAATGTGTATAATAACATATACTTTTCATTTTATGGTGTTTTAAAAATAACTTTAATTAGTGTGCTTAATTATTTTATATTTTTGATTATGTTGTAGCTTATTTAAATTGTACATTGTAAAAATTTTATTATACTTTTTAGTAAGGGGTGTTTTAATTAATTGTTTTTAATTTGATATATATGCTTTTAATTGATTGTACAATGCGAATAATTATTGTATTTTTAAGTTATGAGGTGTTTTACACTGTGTTCTTAACTTTTTATGTAGAGGAAAATGAAAGTGAATGAAAGTATAGAAAGTGGTAAGGAAAGAAAAAGAAAGATTGCTAAAAATTTGGTAGTGTTCTTGAGTTGTAAAAAGAAAGAGAGGAAAGTGATGAAAAAAATATTATTTGACGATTATGTCCTCCATCATGTATTTAATTGAGGCTCATATTATATTAAAGAAGGGTCAATCTAGTCATAACAAATATTTTAGTTTTGTCTCATTCACTTTCATCCCAAAAATGGGATGAAAGTTTTAGCATAAAATCCCATACCATTTTACTTCTTATTTCACACTTTACTTTCACTTTCCATTCTAAAAAAAAAAAAAAAAAAAAAAAAAAAAAAAAAAAAAAAAAAAAAAACTTGAGAACACACCTTGTTTTTTGTTTTCTTCACTTGCTTTCACTTTCCACCCATTTTTTCACTTGAGAATATAGTGTTAATATGAGTATTAATTAAACTATGCATTTCTCTCACCTTTTACTTTCAAGATTTCACTTTTCAAAGTTTGACCATACACTCTTTATATGTAGTATAGATAAATATTAGGCTCATGCTAATGACAATTATAAGTATTGTTGTTACATCAGTATGTTTGGCAAAATTGTTGTTGGTACAGGTGCTGATGTTGTTGCTGAAAAATAATAAAATTGTAGGTTTCTTTTTTTTTGTAGTGATGTTTGACAAACAAAATATACTTCTAGATTAAATGTATAAAATGATATAATTTGTGAAAAATAATCTCCACAATCTTTTAAAAACTGTTTTGAAAACTTATTTTTTTAAACAATCCACAATCTTTGTCACCCAAACAAATATTATTTTTTTAACCAAAACTTATTTTCAAAAAAAAAAATCTTAAGCATCAATAATCTTTCACAATCTCTCAAGGCAAGCATGCCCTATACACAACTACAATTTGTTAATAAGGCGACCGCAACTACAATAAAAAAAAACTTACCCACAAAAACTAATTAAAAATACACACACAAAAGAGAATAAAACTTTCGGTTGCCAGGTCAACCATAACTGAAAAGATTAGGGTGATCGGTCATCAATTTGTTTAAGCTAATAAGGAGAACTCTATCATCTACTTGGTTGGTTAGGGGGCAATCTTACCATTAGCATTGACCCTATGTTGCTAACAGCAAATGTGACTATCGAATAACTTATTAACGCATATATTTTATAATTTTAGTCTTTCAAATCATTTTCTTATCGGAAGAGTATTGGTTTCTATGTTTGACATGGGCTAGTTATGTCATTTTTAAATGCTTAAGCCAAGTATAATGGTCACTCTCCCTTCATCCCTAGCTATCATATTGGCTTTTCAACACACTATCTTACCTTTATCTTTCAGCTATTATGGTCATCGCCTAATTGACCACATAAAAATAACTCATTTATATAAACATATCACATAATATACCTCAAATATTGTAAAAATAAAAAATAAAAAAAATGGGGACTTTCACCCGTCATCGACCCATTAGACCCCACCTTAGATTTCCAATGTCCCTTTGTTTGTTGCAAGATAAATGACTTTTTAAGCATTGGGTAAATTGGAAAAATGGTCCTTCACGTTTCACGAAATTGCAAAAATGGGACCGAGACAAAAAGTAGCGCAAAAAAGACACCAACATTCTGAATTTTCGCAAAATCGCCACCGAGAGGCCTTTTCCGTTAGTTTTCCCGTTAAGTGCCACGTCCATGAGGGTAGTATCGTCATTTTACCCCTTTCCCGCCAATAACTTCAGTTGCCAGTGTTTTGTTTTACAAATTTAGTCCTTTAGAACCATACTTTATATAAGTGGCTCAATTTCTTCCAAGCAGAACATTAGTTTTACAAGTAAAGATCTTGAGAATGGTTAAGCTTTGGCAAAATCGTGGACGCAGTACCCCGATACCTGATTTAGGAATCCTTTATAGTAAGAATACTCTGCGATTGAAGAGCCTCAAGAGATTAGTGACATGTTTGCTGAAATAGATCAAGCATTGGATGAACTTGATGACGTAGTTGCAGCTGGAGAAGGAACAAAGGTGTATGCTATTTTTGCTGAACCAATTAGTTTCAGTTTGGTTCCACTTGTGGTCGTTGGTGAAGAAAGGTTTGAAAATTTGGATGTTGATGGTGTTGATGGTGATGATGGTGAACAAAGAGTTCGTGATGTGGCTATGATACCAGATGATCAGTGTGCTCTAGTAGTTGGAAATGAGGGATGTATGCCAGTTGTTGAAGGAGATGTGATTAAGGACAAAGAGGTTGCTAAACAAGGAGATGAGCCAGTTCAAGTGCTTGAAAAAAATGGAGTTTGGCAAGATGGAGTGATCGCAGAGGACAAGTTTGAAGACCAAGGAAGATCAATCAAGAGGCGAAGACTGATGGCTGACAAAAAACCCAAGGTTGCTGCTGACAAGAAACCCAAGGATGATGCTGACAAGAATCCCAAGGATGATGCTAAATAATGGTTATGCTTTTATGTTTAGGTCAATAAATTGTTGTGATTCTGCTATGGTCTTTTAGTAGATCATTTATAAGAATGTTTACTTTATTAATGTTTATGTATCGGTTATGTAATCTTAACTAGGTTCAATGGTTGCATAACATGTTATCAAATCTAATGGAAGCAAAAAAACTTGGCAATTTTGGGATGCCAAAAACTTGGTAACCCAAATGTTTTTCATTTATTACCCAAACACGCCTAAAACACAGTTTCACATGTACTTACCACGCCTATTTAAAGCCTATACCCCGAGTAACTTCCTCATCCATCCAGTAAACAAACACAGTAAAACTATTTTGAATCAAATTTAGCAAAAGAATGTCTCAATTTGTCCTTCTTGAGGAACTCGCTGCTGCTGCTAACTCAACCAAGTTACCATACCAGATGACGGTGTTTTTTGCTAGGGAGACAGAGCGTGATATCAAGTATGCCAAAGAGCTGTTTGTGGCATATCAAGAGTTGCTTGATATTGTCGCTCAAAGGAACAAGATGATCTCTGAAATGGAACTGGTGCGTCCCTCGGTGCAGATGTTCAAATGCTTGGAGTTCTTGAAGAAGCTTCAAAAGTCTGATGTTATGGAGCTTTTGGATTTGAAGAAGAAGATGGCAGAAGCGAAGCTCAAGCTCTTCAACAAGCACGCATTTGTCAAGGGATTTTAGAGTTTCTTTCATGGTCATCTTTGTTTTGATTGTTTTTTTTATGTTTCCATCCTTTTTATGAATGTTATGTTTGAACTTTAATGATATATTATGATTTTGTTATGTTTCTGTCATCTATGTTTTGTTGTGTTGATTTATTATGTTTTGCTTGTCAACCATTGGGTATTTTTGCAAAGTCAACCATAATGTTATTTGCAAAAGTCAAAATTGATTGTCAATTTGGGTAATTTTGGGATTTTTGTGCCTGCGCATTATTTTTGTGCCTTCTTTTTAGATCCATTTTGGGCAATTCTGGGTATTTTGGTGCATGTACAATCATGTGCAAAAGTCAAACATGATTGTCAAAATGGGCAATTCTGGGTCCTATGTAAATATAACTACTACGAATTAGCCAAAAGATCAATAAATTGTTATGCTTCTGCTATGGTCTTTTAGTGGAAGATTATGTAATCTTAAGTTCTTAACTAGTTTCAATGGTTGTCAATCAGTTTGATCCATTTTGGGCAATTCTGGGTCCTATGTGCAAAAGTCAAATATAACGAGTATCCAAAACAAAAGATCAAAATAAGTTACATTTACAACCATAGCATTTACCATTCATCAAAAGATCGGGACCAAAAGGATGGGGTACATAAACCACTAAAACTAACACATCAACAAACAAACTACACTAATTACCACAAAATGGCCAGACACCTTCCTCAAAACAAACATCCTCCAACAACGACGACACAAACCCATTCTCTTCATCCGGAACACTCACATCACCGGCATCATCCACATGTAGAGGCGGCGGCGGTAGCAGGCTCTGGGGAGGCGGCATCACACTCTGGTAGTCCTGGTACTCCGGCTGATCAAACGTGGTAACATAAGCCGAAGTGATGGTGGGGTTCATGGGGTTTTTCCTTTTTGTGTTTTTCCGGCTACCACCTCCAACAGGGATGTCCCGGAGCACGCCGACATGGGTCCAGTCTGCGGCATCTACGGCAAAAGTGACGCGACTGCGATGTGGTGTAGTTGTTATAGTAGCAAAACTTAGTGTCTTCTGAGAAACAACGGGGACATGGCCTTTGTTGTGGGCGTTGTGTCATAGTTGTTGTCACCAACGTTGAAGTCTCCTGGTGAGTGTTGGTGGTGGTGGTTGTGGTTATGGTGGTGGTTATGATGGCTGTGTTTTCTGACATTTGCGGTGATTGCATTTTTTACATAATCGTTTTTTTACACCGGTCAACTCGAGTCGTGGTGGAGAAGATGTGGGTTGTAGAGGTTTGATTTTACTTTGCAAATTTAGCCATTGAGGTCTAATCACATTGATACCAAGCACAGAGGTGATTATGGCGGCAAATTTAATAAGTATGAACAGTAAAATGACGATACTAGCCTCATGGACGTGGCACTTAACGGGAAAACTAACAGAAAATGCCTCTCGGTGGCGATTTTGCGAAAATTCGGAACGTTGGTGTCTTTTTTGCGCTACTTTTTGTCTCGGTCCCATTTTTGCAATTTCATGGAACGTGAAGGACCATTTTTGCAATTTACCCTTAAGCATTATGTTTAGCAACGAGATTTTAATATACGACAAAGAGTTAAAATTAATATGCGTCAATTATCTAATAACTTTTTACGTAACAGTATTTTGAGTGAGATTAATTTTCGCAATTTAATGGTTGTGGGTTTTAAACCCACCAAAAACAAATGTGATGCTTATGCAATTGTGGGGAAAACGTACAGTTTACTTGTGTGCACTACAACAACAGCTGCTTTTAGCGGGGACATTTCCTCGCTTTCAGCGAGGACTTCTCCCCGCCCAAAACTTTCGGCGGGGACATGTCCCTGCCGAAAGTGCCTCGGGCAAAGCCCCACCCTGTAAACTTTCGCCGGCGACGTACCACTCTTTTGGCGGTGACACGTGGGACCCACGCTGCCAGCGTGGACAATATTGGTCAGGTCAAACTTGCCAGCGTGGCAATACTTTTGGCGGGGACTAGTCCCCGCTGAAAGTATTTTCCAAGTAAATGGTGCACACTTTTGGCGGGGACTATTCCCCGCTGAAAGTATTTTCCAAGTAAATGGTGCACACTTTTGGCAGGGACTCTTCCCCGCTAAAGGTATTTTCCAAGTAAATGGTTTACATTTTTGGCGGGGAGAGGTCCCCGCTGAAAGTTGTGCTCACTATTATTGCAGCAACCTTTTGGCGGGGACATGTCCCCGCGAAAAGTGCCTGACCCATTTTGCAGCAAATTGCTGCAAAATGGGTAATTTCCAGATTTTTTCCGGAAAAAATCTACATTATCACTACAAATCCAGAACCTGTATATAACCTAATTACAATACCATAAGACACTCAAATCACAAATTCGCCAAACATAATATGATACATATCCAAATTTCTTAAAAATTAACATAATCATGTGTTTGTATCCAAATTCGCAAAATACGGTTCAAAAACCGTTATCACATGATCACTACATAAGCTAGCTATCCGCTATACGCTACAAAACTATACGTGGGAACAATGTAGCGGGAATCCTAACACATAAACTACATAAACACATAATAATGCATGAAACTATCCAAACATTTGTCCATAACCCAAAACAAAATATAAATCAACCCAAACAACCCATACGCTACTCCTGAGTCCCCCCACTCCCCTCACTAGCCCCACTCCCCTCCTCCGGGGTACCTGTAGACTCACCTGGTGATGGTGAAGCCTCCTGGGATCCCGATGTCGTCGCCTGAGTCGCTAGCTCAGCGGGGAAACCCGGCTGTGTCTTAGCCCACCCTACCAACATATCAATCAGTTTCCTTTGCTGGGACATCTCCTGGGTTTGCTTCTGGACTGTTTCGTGCAGGGAGGACGCAGAGGCTTGATCACGAGCTCGTGCGGTGCTGAGGGTCGTCTGACGACCACCGCCGGGTAAGACTGGACCTACGCCAGGAATATGACCTCGCTGCTTGCCACCGATCACGTGGCGCATAATATCGAGGTCAGACATGGTCGTCCCCCCGGAGGTGCTCTCCGTCCGCATCTGTATCATCTGGTTCTGTTTTACAAAAAAATAAGCAAAGTAATATATAAGTCGTGATTTATTATATTTGCATTAATGTGGGTGAGTTTTATGGAAATAAATTATACTTACATATCTAGTCTCGGACAATGCAGACTCCCAAACGCCGTCTCTCGTATGGTTGTGTCTGTACATCGCGATCAAGTCTCTACCATCCACAGCGTCGGTGGGTTCTCTCAGCTGTTTATAAATAAACTCAATAACGACTCACCAAACACTATATATATAAATGAAATGATTAAAAAGCGTCTTACGAAGTTATCGTGTATAACAGCTAACGAATGCGACCCATGAAGGCTGGTAGTCAGATTGGCGAGCCGGTTCTGCCTGTTGGTCTCCCCTCTCTTCAAATTATCCGGGTTCGACCAGTGCTTAACCTGAGTATTATAAATAATAAAAAATGTTATATAAATGAATTATTATTATTATTATTATTATTATTATTATTATTATTATTATTATTATTATTATTATTATTATTATTATTAATAATAATAATAATAATAATAATAATAATAATAATAATAATAATAATAATAATAATAATAATAATAATAATAATAAAGTGTGGATCCAGAAATTTACATATTGTTCCCAATCCGACTCCGACTTGTTCTCTGGGCGTTTTGCCTTGATCTCCTCCAGCTTCTCCATCCCACCTTGCTCAGTAAAATTTATCTTTTTGTGCCGCCACTTGTTGTCGTCGTATCGCTTTTGGAGATAATATTCGATATTGTTGACAATATCCTCTCCATCAGCACTGGCAAGGTGCTCGCCGAGATCAAAATAATGCTGCAATAAAATATAATTAAAATAAATATTCAAATTTAAATAAACAATCAAATTTAAATAAATAGCAAAGTTAAAATAAACAAACACAATAATTAAAAAAATAAAAGATAAAAAAAATAAAAAAAAAACTTACGTGAAGCTGGTCGTCGATGTATGCCTTCGCGGTAGCAGGAACAGCCGACCAGGATTTGTAATGCATAGGAATTGATTGCCGCAACAATTCCCCGACCAAGTTGGAGAACCACTTCGCGTACTCACCCACATGCTCCCACATCCCTTTGTCGTTCTTCCGGAATCTGATCGATACCGGACGACTAGTCTCTTTCCTCTCATTGCGGAGCCGCGTGTTCTTTGTGGGACCACGCACCGACTTCCCGCCTTTCCCAATTTTGGCATTGGGCTTGGGAGGTATGGGAGGTCTGGATTTAGATCCTACAAGTAACCAAATTCAAGTGATGATGATATAAAATAACAAGTTATCAATTTCATATAATAATCAAGTTTAATTAAAATAATCTAGAAATTCTTACTCTGACAATCACTGCCTATCCTCGTCGGACCACGGGGTGGCTCATTGCCTCCATCGCCACCGTGGCTCCTAGCAACAACATCTTCCATCTGTAAACGTACTAGTACAAGAAAATATAATTAGTGAAGAAACACATATACACATATACGCATATACACACACATTGAAATAAATAACAATTTATACAAAAAAAAAATAATAATAATAATAAATAATTAAATAAATAAATAAACACATTTAACCACTCGATAACAATTTCATTCAAATAAGTGTCATTTAACAAATTACAATTTGAGATCAATCTCCCTCATCACTAAGATAAAAACCCTCATTATTAGTGTCAGCTTCATCTTCACGATCGACGTAATCTTCACCATCAGATGCTAGATCATGAGGAACGTGGTCATCATAATCAATATTATCTTCGTCGTCGTCGACATAAGTGATAATTGGTTGTGGTGGTGCCTCAACTTTCGCTGGCTCAACATCTCTATTTATGGTGTCATAATTCAACGTATCCAACTCAGCAGAGAGTGTGACATTTGATGATGTGTTGTCATGTACAACATCCTGATTGTCTTCTACCACGATGATATCCGGGTTCCAAATATTTCGATGATAAGAATCTTGGACGGCCTTGACATTACCACGTTTACCCGGGAAATCAAGGTAAAAGACTTGTGTTGCAAGAGTCGGCTGAGAATGCAAGAGTTGAAATTCCGTTGTTTTGGGTTGAACGACGTAAATCACGGTCGTGTACGATAAACTTCACACCGTTCACTGTGCAAGAGTCGGCTGAGAATGCAGCACATGATGGTCCACAAGCCAAAGCGAACAACTCGGAAGTACAACTTGGGTCGTCCTTTACTTTCAATTCACGAATCTAAGAAAAAAAAGTTAAGAATAGATATAGATGAGTAATAGTCGTTATTTTTACAAGGTTTTACATACAACAAGTCTACCTTGTTCCCAAACCAGCGAGGAAATCCTTCTTGTATGTCATTGCCAGGAAATTCCCTGTAAATGTTCATGATATTAGAATAAGTCGTCGAATAATAACTTACGTAAAACAAAATTTTGAAATAAAACGTGTACCTCTTGTACTCGTTCATGTACGGGTCGATTTCCTGACTGTTGTGTAGTACATACCATACTACTTTCTGCATTGCGTCCGGTTCAAGCCGAATTAATGATGGTTTACCATTCAGTTTACAGGCTGATCGAAACACTTGAAATCGACTTGTTGGGCTTGGACCGTCCTCATTCCGGTCAGGACGATTAAATCTCGTCTCAACACCCCGAAAATAATGCGAACAGAAAGTTAATGCTTCATCAGCAATATAACCCTCCGCTATTGATCCTTCAGGCTTAGCTTTATTTCTGACATAATTTTTGAGCTTTTTCATGTACCTTTCAAATGGATACATCCACCTCATGTAAACAGGCCCGCCTTGAATAACCAAGTGAATCATAATGTCAAAAAAAGCTGGAGGATAGATTTGCTCGAAACTGCACAAAATATTGATAAGCTGTTCTTTAGCTTTCAACATGTCATCCACCATCAAAGTTCGAGCGCATATTTGTTTGAAGAATGAACAAAGCTCGATTATTGGTGTTGCGGTGGTTTGGTCCTTCAAGTAATTTTGAAGTCCAGCAGGAAGTAACCGCTGCATCATTATATGGCAGTCATGAGCCTTCAAGCCTGTTATGTTGTTATCACTGTCTGTCACTTTATGCTTGAAGTTAGATCCGAACCCATCGGGTAGTTTAACACCTTTGATCAATTGGGAAAACAAATCATGATATTAGAATAAGTTGTCGAAATGAATACGCGAATTGAATTGGAACAAATAAATTCTGAAATAAAACGCGTACCTTTGATGAATTGACAAAAAAGTTTTCTTTCTTCAGTTGTGAAAGAGTACGTGGGATGAGGCTTAGAGCACTTCCCACCGCCTTTGTTGACGGCCCAAAATCGCGGTTACGAATATTCAAATTTTGTAAGTCTTGTCTTGCCTTGTTGGTGTCTTTTGATTTGTCATTCATTAACAAAGTACCCAACACACTTTCACACACATTTTTTTCGATATGCATGACATCTAAATTGTGTTTTAGTGTAAGAAAGACCAATACTTTAGCTCGTAGAAAATAGATACTTTGGTCCAATTCAATTCGCGGTCAGGATCACGTTTTTTCTTCGCACCCCCAAAACTTGGATGTAATGCCCTATATGCATGACATCTAAATTGTATTAGTTTGCTTTGATAACTCGTTTGTGCTAACGGGGTTATATATTGTTGTTGTATCCTGGGAGATAGACATTCACAATTCTCAAGCATCGTGAAGAGAACGAATCTGTCTTAAGGAAACTGTGAGCTTCACAGGCATCAACAGTTTATTTACTTGTATTTTTGAGTCTTAGCAATCAAAAGAATTACGGTACTGTTTTTTACACTTCATGTGTTCATGTTATTGTTTATTTGTCTTTAGTAGCAATACACACCTTATTACCTTAATATATATAACACTTACTACCAATATACATGTCATCAAGAGCACTGAATTAGTTTAAGTTTAGGAGATGAATGTCTAATCTCATAATAGGGAAGCAGATTTGTCACTAGAAGAACGTTGTTTCTTCCATTTGACCCCGGATTATCAAAATATTTGATATATTTAGGAGAAAATAAAATAACAGACTATAGGGTAAAAGACAAAACGTCATTTAAGCAAATATTTGACGTAACTAAGGATTTTAGCCACCTTCAGATGCTAAGGGGGAAAACTGTCGTTTCCAACTATTGAATTCAGCTCAGTATAGTACCTTAAAATTAGGCACATGCCTAAATGAAACATACTACAAAAAAATGTCAACAATAATTGAAATATGCAAAGCAGCTACACTATAGTTGATAGGCATATTCCTTAATTTCTATTTTCATTAGATGTCTTTTGAGTTTGTGTGAAGATCTAGTATCTAATTTTCGATACTAGGATCTACCTAGCATATAGGGCATTACACGTGTATATCTAGATCCTTGTATGTTATTTACTTTTATGCCGGCCTACGTACCTAGCAACATAGCAATAGATTTATGAATTTATCTCGGGAATTAATTGGGAACTGAGTTAGCATGCCGAGTAAAGAACAACCTGTAGAAGAACAATACAAGACTGCCAACTTAAGGGGTTGAATGGCATAAAATCAAACAATACTATAAGAAACTTAAGAAGTCGACTCGAGCTCGTGAGTATTAAGCTCGACCTCGAGCTCGAGCAACTCGTTAAAATCTCGACTTGTTAACACCCCTAGTTTACACCATAATTATCAGTTGTTGTATGTGGGTTTGTTTTGAGTTCAAGTTCTTTTTCAGTTGTTTCAATTCCACCATATCTGAATATTTTGTCGTTAAGTGACTAGAGTGTTTGATCATCCTAGCATCAATGTAATTCAGAGGGCATTCTGCTACCTCTTTGTCATTTGGATCTTTGAGGTCTATATCAATTTAATCTTATTTTGTTAGAATGTCTTGTGGTTTTTATAATACAAAACTATTCTAAGATATGTTAGGTTATAATACAAAACTATTCAAGATATGTTAGGTGCTAACATATCTTGAATAGTTTTGTATTATAAAAACCACAAGACATTCTAACAAAATAAGATTAAATTGATATAGATCTCAAAGATCCAAATGACAAAGAGGTAGCAGAATGCCAGCCTCTGAATTACATTGATACTAGGATGATCAAGCACTCTAGTCACTTAACGACAAAATATTCAGATACGGAATTGAAACAACTGAAAAAGAACTTTAACTCAAAACACACCACATACAAAAAACCCCTAATTTACACCATAATTATCAAAAGAAAGTTTCATGTTGAAATGTAAATGCCTACGTTCAAGCTAGAAATCTCTTAGGGCATATCCGCATATACTACGTATTAAACAAAACTAGCTGCAACTTATTTCAAAAGCTACTTGCAGTAGCTTTTGGGAGCTTATGGGAGTTTTTCTTTTTATAAGCTTTGTCAAATTAACAAAGATTATTTTTTAAATAATAAGCTTAAGCTCCTATAAGCTTCGGTGCCAAATACGCCCTTCAATCAGCTTCTGTTTTAAGAGCTTAATTTTCTAAAATTTCTCAAAAACTTTGTGATCGGACTAAAGCTCATTTCAGAAAAATTAAGCTCTTATAAGTTGCGTGCCAAACATACTTTTTGTGTCAAATCACATAAACATCACGTGTGATAGCTCTACCAATAACATACAAATACTTGATACAATTTTGAAAAGTGTTGGTGATCACGTATGTCAAATCTACCAATAACATATAAATACTTATACAATTTTGACAATGTCAAAATTTGTAATCAACAACAACCACAACATTATGCGGAAGGTAGAATGTACTCAGATGATTCCGTACGCCGGAATAAACCCGAGAATGTCAAAATATGTAATACTTTCATATGACCTAAAATCATCATACTAGTAAGCAGAGAGTCACTATCAAAATTAATATTTTGAGTTCTAAGAAAAAATAAAATTATAATAAAGAAACTCATAAACGAGCCGAGCTCGCTTGTTTACACCCAACCCATAAGTTCTCAAAATAAGGTTAGAGTTTCTCACTGGCAGCCGTTAGCAATGGAATCACCGGAGTCGCAATATTTTGATCCTCCACAATCGTTTGATTCGGAAGACATCGTTGAGAAGCCTAAAGCACTTAGCACCAAGGATATTGCTAGCGCCATCAGAAGCATTGTAGTGTGAGTAGATATCAAAACTATTACGGTTGTTTGTTTATTTTTAAGTTGAATTTGTATTGGTTTCTTATTGTGAACATTTATTTTAATTTTGATTCAGTGTTTGAAAATCATTTTCAGTCGTCAAATCAAATTAAATATGCTTATTTTGGTTGTAAAGTTCTTTTTTTCGGTCAGAAAGCGATTTTTCGTGGTCAAAACCGCTTACTTATTTTATTGTTTAGTGTTAAGTTATGAACCTTAACATGATGCTATTATATTATGATGAAATGAACTATGATGCTTTGAATTGGCGAGCCTTTCCAATCAAAGATTAAAAAATAATAATAATAAAAAAAATAACAAAATGGTATTTGTTTTTGCAAACATCTTAATAAAACACGACACTTTGATTGTAAGCTACTCGTACTAAATAAAATCTTCAACCATCAATAGCAAACAAAAAAACTCTATCAATCACCATAGTGGAAAAAGTTGGCAAACTGCGCAAAATCATTTGGAAAAAACCTACAAAGCAAATAACCACCGACCAAGAAGGCCCAACTCCAATAAGAATCCATAAAACAATTTGCAACTAATAAGAGAAAATTAACTCTACAGCAACCACCATGGGGTTGCTGGAGAAGCGAAGGTACAGACTAAACTCTTCGTCATGTCAATACAACTAAACGTTCCCATCATAAAAAGAACCATCGAAGTAAGTAGACCCAACGCAAACACAGCAATAGCAATCTTCACACCTAAACTACCTGTTGCTTTTGAACCTCGATGCAGGTGAGAAGCCATCTATATGAAGTTGTATGGATGGCCAATAGATAAGAAGCACATGTTGTGTTTATTATTTCTTGTAGGTGAATTCTCAACTTCCTTAAAAAATACGAAACCGCAGCTTGTAAATCCTAAAATAATACTCAACTTCACTAATGATATACGAATTGTTGTTAAGTGAGTATTAATTTTCATATATTTGGTGTTTTACTCATTCAATTGAGTATTATTTTAGGTTTTAAAAGGTGTGGTTTTGTGTTTATCACAGGAAGTTGGGAACTCACCTACAAGAAATAATAAACATTTTTCAACATGTGTTTCTTATCTGTTGGCCATCCTTACAACTTCAATAGTTGGCTTCACCCTGCAACGAGGTTAAAAAACTAACAGGTAGTTTGGGTGTGAAGATTGCTATTGATGTGTTTGTGTTGGGTCTACTTACTTCGATGGTTCTTATTTTGATGGGAACGTTTAGTCGTATTGACACGACGAAGAGCTGGTTGTCATATCTCTGTTTTTGGACACTGATAGTATGTACTTTCGTTTCTCCAGCCATGGTTGCTGTGGAATTAATTCTCTCTTATTAGTTGCAAATTCTATTATGGATTCTTATTGGAGTTGGGGCTTCTTAGTCGCTGGTTGGTTCATAGGATTTTTCTAAATGCCTTTGCTGAGTTGGCCAACTTTTTTCACTGCGGTGATTGATAGGGTTTTTTGCTTGCTATTATGTTTGAAGATATTATTTAGTAGCTTACGATCAAAGAGACGTAATTTATTTAGAGGTTTGGGAAAACAAATACCATATCACTAAATTTTATAATCTATGATTGAAAAAGCTTGCCAAAATACATGCTAGTATTAGACAATACATGCAAGTCTTCTTATTTATATGTTACAAGTTACCATCAATATACAGACTAATTCTTCGAGACTTGTTTTCATATTTCTTCATTTCCTTCTCAGTTAGTGAAATACATGATCTCACATGCTATTATTTTAAACGTATGTTAGCTGTTATATATGTGCATAGATATATAAGTAATATCCTAACGTTATATTTCTCATTATTACTGGAATCTACTTGGTAAGATCATCTTACGATACACAAGCTTTATTTATTATAAATCAGTACTGAAAATAAGAGTTCAAGGTATACCTCTAAGCAAAACAATGACAAATCGATACGGGTCGAAGGCAAGGGCATGGACACTAATATCCGATAAACGGAATACGATCGAAACTCAAAACCCGTACAAACACGAACAACATATCCTGAAACTCTGCCCAATCACAAGCTATAAACCTCCAGCGAACGAACTATCATGATCCTGACCCGAGTAGGAACCGATATACTTAACCCGGACACGAACTCTAACTCGAGATTTGGTTGACGTGATCTCCAAAACTCATGCATTCTCAGATCTCATATAGCAACAAATATTAGGATAATGGGATTGTCTTGGTGTGGTAATGTTTAGTGTCGTAATTCTCAACTAAAGGACGTACGTGTGGTGTGCAATATATAAGGACATGAGTAAACTAACTCGTCAAAAGAACGGACCTTGGACATAAAGTGTTGACTAATTCACATTTGACCAGATCCATTTACTCATTCAGTTTTAGCGGTTTCAATTTTATTAATTCCACTTTCAATATCAAACTAATTTATGCAGAAACTTAATTTTTTAATTAATACGTCATTTACGTACTATTTTAAATAAGCAAAGTCGTGTTTTATTTTCTTTGTATATAACAAAATTAATAAAAGCTTTTAAAAATAACGGGTATTACAAAAAGTAAAAACCCATGCGGTAGTATAATAGTATTAGTGAAGAGTTTGTAAAACATTACTCGGCCACAAATATATACAATTATACATAATGCCATATCAGTCTATACTCTATATATAAGTTCATTACTAATATGAATGCATGATAACATGTCCTGTATGTATTACACAAGGATTACAATTTTCTCAGCAGAGTTGGTATTTCCATGCACGTGAACCAAATGAACGATTAAACCAATAAAGAAAACTTAGCATGTAAGTACAGAGATCAAGCATATTGTTTATGAGTCTAACTCGAAAAAAGGACTTACACGCTCATCGCTGGATGAAAACCGAGCTAAGAGATTTTGAGACTCTTCAAGTCTTAAAGTCAAGGCTATTAGCTCGTTTCTCGACTCTTCTGCATCTACATCAACTTGTTTTTTCCATGATTCGGACACAATTAATTGATCCTTCCGTCCTCAAAGCATCCTCGAGTTGAGAAACCTGAGTTTCGAGTTCGATCAGCAACTCTTCCTACACACTTCTTGTACCTGCAACTTGAAACAAGAAATACAACATTACTAATCTTTACTCACCACACACAAAATAGTCTCTCATAATGTCATCATTCAAGCAAAGAAAAAAGTTTTAATAATGAATTTTTAAAAATTAATGCCAACTTTGTAATATTTTAGCTTTTAAAGTTACGATTTTTTTCCTAATAAGTACTAAGGTCCCATTTGTTTTGCTAATTACGTACGATAAATAAATTGTTGTAATCTTTACAACAAACCTGAAAACTAGAGCGGAATAAACCCGATCATTGAAGAAGACACACACCAAATAGATTATACTCGACAGAAAAGTAAGCAACACACAAGATGGTTTAACCAATCGCTAGTATTAAACCTTGAAAGAATGACATACAATAACCCCTCCCCCTCACCTCTTTATTATAGAGATGAGGGGGGAAGAAAACCAACCCTAATTACCAGTGTTGAAACCGGCTGTAACAAGGAGGATAAGAGACTACCAAATGCTATGTTAATCACCCTATATATAACATATATAGTCGGTTATGCATTCCTATTTGACTAAAGTTACACTACAACCCCCTAGACTTAGTAATACTTGCTAATATGGATACTATATTACAACAATTTTCACCTTAGTATCATATTAGCCATCTCCGATACGCAGCAGCTTCAACCAGTGTTGGAACCTCGAATAGGGGTGTGCCTTCATCCACGCACTAGTAGCAATAATTGCTACTAACATTAGCTTAGCTCTTGACTTTATCGAGAGTCCCTTTAGCCAAATAGCCTCCTTTGCAGCCTTCGTAAGTGTCATATACGCCGCTTCAGTTGTTGACAAAGCCTCCATGTGCAGCATCCTAGCTTCCAAGCTTCCTGCACGTCCTTGTATCATAAACCCGTACCTTGTGATTAATCTACCCATGACAGTGATCGATATACCCATAGCATAGTCAAAATCCACAAAAAAACATGTACGTATGTCTGTAATCCACGATCGAACCTATCCAACATACCCACATCTACAGATGTTATGTCAGGTCTCGTGCAGACCATCTGATACTCCCGGATTCCAACCGCATATGTATATGACCACTTACCATTATTTTCCACATCACAGTCCCCTGATAGACTACCCTTCAATGACAGTATGAAGTGTCCCTCCAACAAATTTTGTACCAACTTTCTGTTGTGAACCCTTGACTGTGACCCCCTCAGAGTATTACCACTCTGATCCCTAATGATCTCCATACCAAGTATATTTCCTTTTGCTTTATCCAGCAAACCCTTGGTAACCCAGATCTCAGCCTTGCATCCGCAAGAAAAAACTATACCATCCATATAGAGAAATAGGTGTATGAACTTACCTGGTGTATACTCCCAGTAATAGTTGTGGCTGTTGCTGAGCACACACACATCTAACCGAGCATCCATATCTTCTTTCAATCCAACCTTCCACTTGGAAATCAGCTTACAAGCAACTGTATTATTAAAAGTCAATGACTCATGTGTATATATTTTTTTCACTATAACAACTGCAAAAGCAGCCTCATTACTGTCTTCTCTATATTTGTTTAGTTCCCGTGCAATGTGTTGCTCCCTATCAAGTGCTGAATGATAGTCTATCAAATCCTGAGTTTGTACTTCCTGTGAACCAGCTACCTCACCGACATTCCCCTGAGGTTCCACCTCAAATGTATGATCCCCAAGCGGTTCCACCTCAAACTCAACTCCCTGCAACACATGCACTGAACGTGTACCTACACTAGAACCAATGAAAGTTTCTTGTATTCCCCACTCTCATTGAAACCCATATTCCTGTAAAGCACTCCCTTTGAAGTAACGTCATCTAACCTCCAAAGCTGATAACATACCATACCTTCACGGTATCCCAGGAATATGCACTTGACCTTAACCGGTTCAAGCATCCCTTGCTTATTACTAGCAAGCCAACCAAAAAAACCTAACATATCTATAGGCGTCTTGAATCCAATCGCTGATGATGGTGACCTATTTACTAGATATGTATACCCGGTTGTATCCTCTGCCCAAAAAACCTTGGACAAACCAGACTAAATCAGAAAACAACGTACCTTAGCCAAGAGTGTCACATTTGTCTTCTTAACCAACCCATTCTGTTGCTGTATCCTTGCAACACCCAAATTTTTGGGGACCCCACTCTTCGTACATTGCTGTATAGACCCCTGATTACAAGAATCAAGAACATTACCTGTCTTGATCTTCCTCCGAGTATGAGATTCTCCTAACTGCTTCCTACCCTTCAATGTCTTCCCGGTCACTGCCTGACCGTACAGGGTATACACGCAATTAGCCTTCCTTGTTACTCATAAACCCACCAGAGAACCCTTTATAACCTTGATCCTGCCCGACTGCATCTTCACGGTAAAACCCTCTTTTTTCAAGAGTACCCAGCGATATCAAGTTTTGCCTTAATTCCGGAACATACCTGACGTTGTCCAAAACGAAACTTGACCCATCCCTCATTTGTACTTGAACCTTACCCGTCCCATGTACACGGCATTCCCTGCCATCACCTAGCAGTACATTGCCACCGTCAAACTCCTCAAAATCAAACAAGTAATCTCTCTTGTATTTTATATGGTATGAGCCCCCTGAATCCATGATCCAGACTAACAGTTCTTCAACACTCATAGCCATCATAACATCAGCACTGTCATACCCGTCAGCTCCAAAATCGGATACCTGATCTTCATTCTGACAAAACCTTGAGATTTCTTGTGATTATACCTGGGACAATCCCTAATCAAATGCTCCTCAGGCTGACATATATAACACTTGAGTCTGCTGCTTCTTCCCTGTGACTTTGACCATGAACTACCTTTACCCTGCTGCATATCACTTTGATCAGATTCGTCCCTCACAAACAACCCTTCACCACCCTCAACCTTTGCTTCCGTCATCCTTTGAAGTTCCCTAGAATGAAGTGTCGCGACCACGTCTTCTAGCTTCAAAGTATTCCGACCATATAGCAAAGTATCCACGAAATTACCGTAAGACGATGGTAAAGATGTGAGTAATAATAATGCATGATCCTCATCCGATATAGCATTCCCAATAGCCGTTAAGTCACCTACCAGCTTGTGAAACTCATCAATATGTTCAGACTGACTGTTACCCGGATGCATTTAAAAAGTATATAACTTATTTTTCAAGTACAAATGATTAGCTAAAGACTTTTTCTTAAATAAAGTCTATAACTTTTTCCAAATCCCCGTTGCAGTCGTCTCCTTGGTGATCTCACGTAGGACCCTGTCACCCTAACACAAGATCAATGCACTATGCGCACTCTTACATGTCGTGTCTGCTACCCCTGTAGGCTTCGTAGCCAACAACGCGGACTCACATTAGTGCTGAGTCAATAAAACTTTCATCTTTATTTCCCATAGTTCGAAATCCCCAGTTTTGTCAAATTTCACGACGTCAAACATGGTCCCCGTCATTCTTGAATCCCTTTGTTAAATTGCTAAACCTTATGAAAAAACCTCACAATCACAAACTAACAAAGTCCCTTGTGCAACAAATCCCTTCAAAGTAGTAATACTTTACCTAAAACAAACCTTTTTAGATTTAATATTTAAAGACAGGTTTTTAAAACCTTGGACCTAATATTCCCACCAAGATTTAAAAACAATTATTTAAATATTACTTTGAAGTATAAAACCAATATATTTAATATTTAACACTTCCCAATGATTGACATTTTAAACCAAAAAAAAAACAACCGCCTGGTACAGTTTCTTCTTCGTCTATATGTCGACAAGAAAACCCAAAACGCACCAGAACTGTCGATCTTCGATACACCCGAAAACCAACAAACCTTAGGCCTTCTGCACCATGTCGCGAACCCGGACAACTGAATAACCCAAGAACCCTTAACTGTCAACTAACCTGCTGCTCCTTGACGTCCAAAAAACCTGAACACCAATCCTTTGTTGTCGATTACCTGGTAGCCCAAACAGAAACACACGCTTCTGCTCCTTCCAGAAAACTGAACACCAAAGCACCCTTCAAACGATCGATCCTAGTAACCAGCGAACCCGCGAACCTGGCTCTTGATACCACTTGTTGTAATCTTTACAACAAACCTGGAAACTAGAGCGGAATAAACCCGATCATTGAAGAAGACACACACCAAACAGATTATACTCGACATAAAAGTAAGCAACACACAAGATGGTTTAACCAATCGTTAGTATTAAACCTTGAAAGAATGACGTACAATAACCCCTCCCCCCTCTCCTATTTATTATAGAGATGAGGGGGGAAGAAAACCAACCCTAACCAGTGTTGAAACCGGCTGTAACAAGGAGGATAAGAGACTACCGAATGCTATGTTAATCACCCTATATATAACATATATAGTCTGTTATGCATTCCTATTTGACTAAAGTTACACTACGACCCCCTAGACTTAGTAATACTTGCTAATATGGATACTATATTACAACATAAATGCTACCCAGAAATTGAAAATGATAAAATGAATTTGACGGTACCTAGTCTAGTCGTATCAAGCTGTATATGAGGTCTTGTTAATCAAGGTTACGAGTTCAAGTCTTACATGACATATATGTAAAATATTTGCATCGTAAGTTTAGCATTTAGAAAAAAAAATAATAAAATAAAATAAATAAAAGAAAAAGAAAAAGAAAAAAAAGAAAAAAAACCTTGATAACAATGGGGCCTCTTGTTGATGAGTAATCGAAAATTGTAGGACTTCTAGTTTTCGGCGAAGAGTTGGTTTCCAGACTAGTTGTCTTGAATTGCCGAACTACACGACCAGAGCTCTATAGACACTACACAAATATGGTTATCAAATCGTTAAACATGGTTATCAAATCATTAAGTGATTATTATATCATTAAATCATTTAAATCACTAAATAAGGTTATCGAAAATTACATTGACCATTTAAATCCCATTTAAACATCATCAAAAAATGGGGGTTATAAGTAGTCATATGAAGTTAGGTTAAAGCCGTCAGCGATGGAACAAGAGCAGCCGCACGAAGTAGCCGTACACCAAGATGCCGTTCACGATATACAACTTAACATGAAGGATATCACTAAAGAGGCCGTTCACGATATACGACTTAACATTGAGGATATCACTAATGTTATACGAATCGTTGTTAAGTGGGTATTAATTTCATATTGATTCAATGTTTTATTGATTCGGTTGAGTATTATTTTAGGTTTTTAAAGTTGTGGTCTCGTGTTTTCCAGGGAAGTTGAGAATTCACCTACAAGAAATAATAAACATTTTTCAACATGTGCTTCTTATCTGTTGGTCATTCTTACAACTTCGTATAGTTGGCTTCTCACTCGCACCGAGGTTCAAAAGCTAACAGGTAGCTTGGGTGTGAAGATTGCTATTGCTGTGTTTGTGTTGGTTTTACTTACTTCCATGGTTCTTATTGTGATGGGAACGTTTAGTCGTATTGACATGATGAAGAGCTGGTTGTCCTATCTCTGTTTATGGACACTGATAGTCTGTACTTTCGCTTCTCCAGCCATGGTTGTCGTGGAGTTAATTCTCTCTTATTGGTTGCAAATTGTTTTATGGATTCTTATTGGAGTTGGGGGCCTTCTTGGTCGGTGGTTATTTGCTTCATAGGATTTTTCCTAATGCCTTTACCCAGTTTGCCAACCTTTTCCACTACAGTGATGGATAGGGTTTTTTGTTTGCTATTGATGTTTGAAGATTTTATTCGATAGCTTACAATCAAAGTGCCGTAACTTATTCGGAGTTTTGCGAAAATATATACCATATTGTTAAATTTTATGATCTATGATTGAAAAAGGTCATCAAATAAATGTTAAAGCATCATAGTTCATTTCATCATAATATAATAGATGTTGGAATATGCTCAATGCACAT
The DNA here is from genome assembly GCA_030686995.1 of Artemisia argyi. Taxonomy (NCBI): domain Eukaryota; kingdom Viridiplantae; phylum Streptophyta; class Magnoliopsida; order Asterales; family Asteraceae; genus Artemisia; species Artemisia argyi. The sequence goes on from CM060694.1 coordinate 38,105,385, forward strand.
TACGTAATTATATGACTAAGGCTGTGTTTGGGAAAGGGCTTCTAGGGGCTTATAGGGGCTTGGGCTTTTAAAATAAGTCGGCTAATAAAATAAGTCTCGTTTGTCACGAGGCTTATGGTAGGGCTTATAAAATAAGCCGGCTAAAAACTTTAGCCCCATAAAAGGGGCTAAAAACTTTAGCCCGGGGCTTTTGAAGAATAAATTACTTATTTACCCACAAAAATATCTAACATATACAAAAACTCATTTAATTATGTCTTTTTTAGTAATTTTGCAATAATAAGCCCCAACCCATTTGCCAAACAAGTTTATAAAAATACAAATTTTAACTTCGGCTTATAATATAAGTCCAAGCCCCAGCCCCAGCCCCAGCCCCAGCCCATTTCACCAAACATACCCTAAGTATATATATGTGAGCCTATGGTCACACAAAAGTACACTTAGATTCCCTAAGTTATAATATAAATAATATATTTATGTTATAACAACACCAAAATGATTTATAAGTCATTTTTACTTAAGTACTTATTTTATAGCGTATTAATAAATACAGTAATAGGTTAAAAGACTTATTATTATTTATTGTATTATGATTAATAAATAAACTGGATAAATCAAAGATTAGGAAAACCCTAATCTACCCTTGTGTTTGGTCGATCAAAAGAAAGGGGAAATAGAAGTTTTACTTAACTTGGTGACCAAGTTAAGAAGTGTTGTGATACAATCATAATCCAAGGTAATACGAAGAAAATACGTATTCCCGAGACGTTTTCCCATCGAAGGAATGAATGGAATTTCGGTTCGAGTCGAGATTGTGTTGTGAATAGTGAAAATAAGAGATTTTTGGATTGTTTAAACTAAGATAATAAAGCATAAAATAAAAACAAACAATTAAGCATATAAATCAATTAACAAAAGCACAATAAACCTAAAACGCAAATTAAACCTAGAAACGCGAAGAAACGAAAACTTAAAAGCACCTAAAACTTAGAAAATGCTTCTAAAAACTCAAATTTATTTTTATAAAGTTCTAAATACTTAAAAGAAATTAGAAAAAAGATTTGTATTTTTCTGATTTATATTTTATTTTTTATGAATTAAAAACTATTTAAAAGGAATAAATGATGAAAAATAGCAAACTTTAATGAAAAAATCTCAAAATTTTCAGAAAATTATTTTAAAATTTTATAAACTAAATAAGAAAAGAAAATTTTAGAAAAAGTGAAATTTAAACTATAAACGCAAAGTTACGGAAAAATCCCGAGCCTTAAAAGCAAAATGATTAAAACTAATCCCTTGAATTGAAATTCTAACTTTCTTAAGATCTATATGACTAAAGAAAATTTTGAGAAAAAGTTATATATATATATATATATATATATATATATATATATATATATATATATATGATTTTTTTTTTCTATTTTTTATGAATCAAATACTAAAATAAAGAAATCATATGATTAAAAAATAGCAAATTAATTTAGAAAATTATGAAATTTTGCAGAAAAGTCTATTATACTAACCTAAATCTAGGAAAAATGAAAAATTGAAAAAAGCAGTAAGGAATAAGCTAATAATAAGCAAAACTGTTAATAAGCTAATAAGGGCAACACTTGGTTAATAATTAAATTTGGGAATGTAAACACTGAGAAGACCCTACCGCAGTTGGTGTGTGAGTGGTGTGTTGTGGTCTGGGTAAAGGGTTAAGGTCAGAGGTTCGAACCCTGGCCTTAAATTTTTATAAAAACTATATATTTTTTTTCTTTTTGAAATCTATTAAATACTGAAAATAAGTAACTTTTGAAAAGGGAAATTTTTTGAAGGGTTTTTCTAACTTGTACCCTGGAGGCACAAGTTAACTACACTAAAAAAGACTACGGAACCCACAAAAAAGGACATCTAGGCCCACAAAAAAGTACACTTTTCAAATAAAAGATGTGGGTCCGAATATCCTTTTTTTGGTCCCGCCGTCTTTTTGGTGTGCTTAACTTGTGCCATGAGGCACAAGTTAGAAAAAACCCTTTTTTGAAACTTAAAAATAAGCCAGGAATAAGCAGAAGTTCCCAACACAAAAGACTTAGAAGCTTAAAAGAAAAATAAGTGAAAAATAAAATAAATTAAAACTACACTAAGAGCTATAAGCTGAAAATATGAACTAATAAAGCTACTAGGATTCTAATGTAACCTCAAAAAGCTAAAACTAAACTAACAAGCAGGTAAAGAAAAGCTAATAAGCACAATAATAAGTAATAAGCTAAGTCCTAATCTACTAAACCAAACAGCCACTCAGCCTTATTTGGAGTCTTAAAATAAGCTCCTGATAAGCAGTATTACCCTAAATAAGCTCAAGTAAATCAAGATAGACATATAAACTAGTAATAGAGCAATAATCAGACCATATAGAGCTTAAATGAACTTCTAAAATAACCCAAATAGACAGCAACTCAGAACAGTAATAAACATGCAGGCAAACAAACAGCTTAACATGGACTTTTTAAGCTTAAAATTAAGTTGGCTAAGGTATGAGCTAAGTTCTAAAAACTGAAAACAGATGAAGATTGTACTCCAATTAACTAAGAAAACCACTTTTAATGGATTTTGAAACTTATTAAGCACTAAAAATTCATCTGGTGTAAGGGCTATTGAACACTTTTTTTTTGTTTTTGTAATTTAGACTCACAAAAGGAAATTGACTCCAAAACTATTTTAAAACTAAACAGGCAACATAGTAACCAAGAAAAACAAAACAAATAACATAGACCATGTTGAAACAAAGTTGAAAGAGTTTACTAGAGATTTGTCTTTGTTTAAATTTAAATCTGGTGGGGTTGTTGCGTTAGTTTTGTTTATTATGTGTGGTTTGATGAATAGTTTGTATGAAGGGAGAGTTGTTGCTAAGTTGCCGTTTGTTCCATTTAAGATTGTTCAAAAGACGAGTCATAGAGGGTTGAGAGGAGATGATTATACGGATTGTTCTATGGCATTTTTGTATTTTTTGTATTCGATTAGTATTAGAACGAATTTGCAAAAGTTTTTAGGGTTTTCACCGCCTTGTGGAGTTGCCGGTGATTGTTTGTTTACTGTTCCTGATGCATCCAAGACTAATTGATGTAGTGAGATCGATCTAGGGATACATTGGTTAATCACTTTTTGTATAGATTTTATTTTATTCCACCATTGTTTTGCCTATTTAGTTTTGTCATAAGTAATGTAATATCCAGTGCATTGTTTCGAATAATTTATTACATTGTTTTGATCTTTTCAGATTGGAGAATGCCCGTGTTTTTATTGATTTAACCTATGTTTAGAAACCGTCATTCTGTTTAGATTACAATGAAATCTATAAGCATATAGTTATATCAAGCTGCCCATAATGGATTCAGTCATCGTCCAAAATAACCAATGGTTAACACTTGAACTCGCTTAACCAGTGGTGGCCAAGGCAAGTCAAGTCGATTCGCTTGAAAATTGTTTAAGCAGCGTTTTGAAAAGCTCGCGCCATAAAGGGCCTTATTGATCTTATGTTTCACATGGAGTCTTTCTAGTTGAGCTAGGTCTATTTGGGAAAATTTTCATATAATACTTGGCAAGTGCCGGTAGGGTAGGGATCTAATGAGAAGAAAACTTATAATGAGAAGGATGAGAAATAATTATAACCATATATTTGAGATGCGTCGATTTGAATTAGATGCATCTCTATTCATTTAGATGCATCCTAATTAGTTTCGAAAGGGATTTTGAAATGAAAACGATGCAAAGTAGTACTTGCAACAAATTTGACACGCAGAGGACGAAAAATATATAGGATTTGCCTAACTTGCAAAAATGCATCTAATATATGTATATGCATCTAATTTTTAGCTAGAAAATATATTAGGGTGCATCTAAAAGATTAGGGATGCATCTAATTCAAGTTGATGCATCTCTAATGTGCATAATCAAGTCGAGCCTAACTTGAAAATTAATTCATTGAGCTTGAAAATTGACACTGAAATAAAGATTTAGTTGAGTTTTATTCCTTAGTATCAAAGACTGATTCAACCTCAAGCTACTTGAAAATGTTTTTTAACTGGCTTGATTACACCAAGCGAGAGAGCCTGTAAATAGACTCCTACTATGAAATGCCCTGGATTCGCCACAACACCTATTGATTTGCTACTCTTTAAACCAAACACGTTTTGAATCAAAAAAGCAAATTTTCCTTCGGACACTACGACCACCATTGTGTTTATTCATATCAGGGCCACATAGTCACCACATAGAACTTGAAAATGGAAAAAAGAGCCAACAACCTGATTTGTACATGCAAATTTTTAAGTTCCTACAAAACCAACCAAAAACACCTTTATACACAAACATACAATCCCAATCCCTAACCTCAAACACTACCATGTATTTCTATTCTTCTACTTGCACAACTCATCACCCAAACACTCTTTGCTGAAATTATACAAAGTCCTTTGTTTGTCCATCGCCGCTCCACATCTCGAAAACATCAACCCCTTGGCAGTCCCTACTCGACTCTGATGCTTATTTTAGGTCAAAAAGCTATTTTTCATGGTCGAAACCACTTACTTATTTTATTGTTTACTGTTCGGTTATGAACCTTAACATGATGCCTTGAAATTTATTTGGCGAGCTTTTTCTCATAAAATTTAACAAAATGGTACTTGTTTTCGCAAACCTCTAAATAAATTACAACACTTTGATTGTAAGCTACTAAATAAAATCTTTAAACATCAATAGCGAACAAAAAACCTATCAATCACTGCAATGGGAAAAGTTGGCAAACTAGGCAAAGGCATTAGAGAAAATCCTATGAAGCAAATAACCACCGACCAAGAAGGTCCCAACTTCAATAAGAATCCATAAAACAATTTGCAACCAATAAGAGAGAATTAACTCCAAAACAACCATGGCCGGAGAAGCGAAAGTACAAACTATGAGTGTCCATAAACAGAGATATGACAACCAACTCTTCGTTGTGTCAATACGACTAAACGTTCCCATCACAATAAGAACCATCGAAGTAAGTAGACCAAACACAAACTCAACAATAGCAATCTTCACACCTAAACTACCTGTTAGCTTTTGAACCTTGGTGTGGGCGAGAAGCCAGCTATACGAAGTTGTAAGGATTGCCAACAGATAAGAAGAACATGTTGAAAAATGTATTATTTCTTGTAGGTGATTTCTCAACTTCTCTAAAAAACACGAAACCACAGCTTTCAAAACATAAAATGACACTCTTTCACTAATGCTATACGAATTGTTGTTAAGTGAGTATTACTTTTCATATTGAATAAGTGTTTTATGAATTTTAGGTTTTGAAAGCTGTGGTTTCGTGTTTTTCAGGGAAGTTGAAAAATCACCTACAAGAAATAATGAACATTTTTCAACATGTGTTTCTCATCTGTTGGCCATCCTTACAACTTAGTATAGTTGGCTTCACCACGCACTCAGGTTCAAAAAACTAACAAGTAGTCTGGGTGTGAAGATTGCTTTTGATGTGTTTGTGTTGGGTCTACTTACTTCGATGGTTCTTAATGTGATGGGAACGTTTAGTCGTATTGACACAACGAAGAGTTGGTTGTCATATCTCTGTTTATGGAGACTATCATGTACTTTCGCTTCTCTAGCCCTGGTTGCTGTGGAATTAATTCTCTGTTATTGGTTGCAAATTTGATTATGGATTCTTATTGGGGTTGGGGCCTTCTTAGGCGGTGGTTATTTGCTTCATAGGATTTTTCCTAATGCCTTTGGCCAGTTTGCAAACTTTTTCCACTACGGTGATTGATAGGGTTTTTTTATTTGCTTTTGATGTTTAAAGATTTTATACAATAGCTTATAATCAAAGTGTCGTAATTTATTCATGAGGTTTGACAAAACAAATACCATATTGCTAAATTTTATGATCTATGATTGAAAATGCTCGCCATGCTACTAATCATAAAACCTGATGCTCCATGGAAGCCAAACTAAGAAGAGTATGACCTCATGCTCCATGGAAACCATACATTCTTCATCCCCATGCTAATAATCATAAAACCATGGGTAGATGGAACGATACCATCAATAGATTCTAGTTTTGACCTTACCAACATTAGGAAACCTAAGAAGACAATGTTGCATCGAGTCCAGTGGTCAATACAATTTTATATGTGATCGATCTCCTAGCTGTTTGATGATCAATACGGGACACTAAAATATGCTCATGATGGAGTTCAAAACTGATATCACTTATATCAAAACAAAGAAAAGAATATGCTTAAACAAAACAAATCATCACCTGCTAATCATTACCACCACCTAAAATGGAGATCATAATCACTCGTGATAGTTTAGCTAGGACTGGACAAGTGAGTTCCTATTCTAGAGGTTTGGACCTCGTAACCCTTTCTCCATTGCTAATTTATATGCACGTAACAGTGACCCAATGATGGCTGCAATGCCACGGGAGGTGACCTGGAACAACATTATATTAAAAAAAAATTACATTACAATTATAATTATAAAGTAAGGTCTGTTTTTATTTAGAAAATCCAGAGAACTCACTAATGCGGAATTGACAGCGTAATGACAGTTTCAATGGCTGACTTTCTCAAATTAGTGTGCACAACTGCAGCTCTAGCAACAAAGCCACCCATGGAGTGCCTAACCAATATGACAGTATTAGGAAGACAACCAGATTCAACCGCACCTTTTTTTGCTCGAGCATCCCGAGATTCTTTATATTGATCCAGGATCTACAAGCAGAAGCACAAGCTTAGCACTAATTTTGGAAAGAACATTGCAGCATATTTCTAAATCCGCTTAAGAATACTAAAATGATGTTGCCTCAAATCCTGACAGTAAATAAGATATTGAAGTTGATACCCTGTCAATGGCATATACAACATATTCTGTGTGTGTTCTTCGAGTATCTGGCCATCCATTGCAGAATGTTCGCCTTCAAGGTTCACCACAAACCAGTCAAGCCTGCTAGTTTATTGGCTCAGGTGGGCCACCTTCAAAAGCCCTGTCAGATTCTGCCGCTAAGGACCTAACCTGTGAGATAAAGTTCAAAGTGAAAAACCCGTATCAGATATGTCTGGAAATATAATGAAACTGAAACTTATTAGGAAAACATAAAAAGCACCTGCTTGTAGCTACCTCCATTTCCTGAGATAAAAAGCACAGGGACGCCGTTAAGTTGTTTAAGATGTTGAGGCTGCATTGTTTTGTAAATCTTCTTGTGATTTATATAATGTTCACCTTGAGGGAAAAAAAGTTGTTTAAGATGCTCGTTATAATCAATCTTTTTCCACCCTTCATGATACAAAAACAGTCCATATTTCGAAGAAGACAAGCTCTTTGTTTCCGATATTGGAATGTAGGTAGGAATAGGATACATATATGTCATGTAAATGTTGGAAATTATGGTCAATTTAGATTTGAATGACAATTGATAGTCATCAAACATACTAATGAGAGTTAAAAACAAGGTTAATGTTGAATCAAATAAATAAAAACGTTTGAATTAATTTTGTGTTTATGAGCCTTCCATCCTTCCATCTTTTGAATCTACGTAACAAATTCCCCCCTCAAAGTTGCATCCTTCAATAAGAACCAAACAAAGTTAATAAATGATCGTGAATTTATTATTTCCAATACAAAAATGTTTCCACCATAATTATCAAAAGAAAGTTTCATGCTGAAATGTAAATGCCTACAATTATGCTAAAAATTGTGTTTCATTGTTATAAGTAGAATTTAGTCTATTTATTTTCATCTCACATTAACGTGCGAGGCCGTGCCTTTATTTTGATATTTATATTCCTATTCATATTAATTTAAGTCGATTTTAAAACCCGTGCGCGGGTTAAACTTATAAAAAAGAATAACACTAGTCGTTGTTGAATGCAGATAGTTAAAAAATAATATTTTTTCCGGATATCATTACATAATCTCATAAAGTTCGTATATATAATCTCGTGTTTATATACCGATAATAATATTTATAAATACCAACATAGGGTAAGGATCCAGTGAGAAGAAACTTAAAATGAGAAGAATGAGAAATAACTATAACCACATATTTGAGATGCATCGACTTGAATTAGATGCATCTCTATTCATTTAGATACATCCCACTTAGTTTCGAAAGTGATTTTGAAGTGAAAATGATACAAAGTAGTACTAGCAACAAATTTGACACGTAGAGGACAAAAAATACATAGGATTCATCGACCTTGATGAAATGCATCTAATATATGTATATGCATCTAATTTTTAGCTTCAAAATATATTATGATGCATCTAAAAGATTAAGGATGCATCTATTTCAAGTCGACGCATCTCTAATATGTATTTATAATTATTTCTCATCCTTCTTATTTTAAGATTTCTTCTCATTTGATTCTAAGTCTAACAACATATTGTATTCTTTTTATGAAATACAAAGTATAGGGAGTAAAAAGTATATGGCTCATTTAATGTTTTGATAAAGTTATTACAAGACATGAAAACTAATGTCTATGGCTCATTTATTGTTTTGATAAAGTTATTACAAGACATGAAAACTAATACTTACACTTTATTTAAAAATTCATAATTAAAGTTTCGTTAATTACCTCCTTATTTTTAAAGTTTTTTTTTTGTATAAAATTGACGCATATGTTTTTAGCATATTTTATAATTTAGAGAAAAAATTAATAGTTTGACGAGATTGAGCTTCAATTTTGATTTTTATTGACAAATATAAATGCTCAAATTTTGTTTTTATTGACTAATCGCAAATTTTTGGGTTCTTTTTCTAATTTGTGGGATTCTCTGATGTTTTTGATGTATCACAAAGTTAAGAAGAGAGTTAAAATATTGACGTAACAATGAGATTAGATTAAAGTTCAAGTGTGAGTTTTAGTCATTGTGAAAACGTAGAGGGGGGTGAATACGTTACCGTTTAAAAACTTTATTACTTGTTGTATCAAATATCCATTCTTAGCTTGTTCTAATATGAAATATGTTAAGTGTAGTTTATGACTAGCATAAACTAAAGACAAGTTATCACACAAGTATAAACAACAAGTCACAACACAAACAATCACATAATGCAAACAATATAGAAAAGCAATAAGTAAAAGGAAAGTGCAAACCGAACACGAGGATTTATAGTGGTTCGGTCACGGATCTCCTCTCCGCCCTACTCCACTCCTCGAGTACCCAACTCGAGAGTTACTTCACTAGATCAACAACCTCCCTTCTCGGCGGAGAAAACCTTACACGTCACTTACAAGATTACCGACACTAAGCTAAATGTCGAGTTCTTTTACAAGGGTACAACCACTCCCATCGTCGCTTACACTTTTACCGACACTAAGCTAGATGTCGAGTTCTTTACCAAGGTACAACCACTCCCGCTATGTTTTGTGGCCCAACATAAAAACCTTGTGTTTTATGGCACAAACACATAAACCATCTAATCTATATTGTTATGATACAATGATGATCCAAGACATAAAAGTCTAATGGATATGCATGCTTAATCTACATGAACTTCTTGAATAAGAAGTCTTCAACCATTGAGGATGTCAAGTGCCCTTGAATCTTCATATGTTGGAATGCTTTAATGAATGATGACTTCAAGATCTTGTAACCTTCTTGGTGGATCATGAAGTATGATATGCTTACAACAAAGATGAATGTTAGAAGCATTATGATCATTTTGGAAAGGGTGACTCATGTGTGTTTCTACATGGTTTCCTATATAACTATGTGTGTGTGGTTTTTCATCTTTTCATCACACTTCTAAGTAAAACATGAACTTCTATTTATAGGCAAAACAAGTAAAGAAGTTTTCCAAAACCATGTTCCAAAACCATGGGTTACTATTAGAGTCAACATTGACAAGACATATGCATATACTTGAAACTAAATGTTGACAAGACAAGACATATATGTTACTTGTCAACTTACAAGGACTATGACACATCTTACAAGTTCTTTGACCAAGTTATTTTCCAAAGATGTTTCCAAGTCAACTACAATCTATGACACATTTTAAATGATATTTGACAAAGATAATTTCCAAATATAGTTTTCCATTTTATGAAAAATACATTTAGACAAATGTATATATTAACTTAAAAAGGTAAATTACTTGTATAAAAAATATATTAGCTAGCTATATAATATTTAGTAAGTTAATAAAAATGTTTTATGTACTTATGTTGTTATAAGACACATTTTTATATATTGTAAACTTACTAATATTATCTAGACACCTAATGTGGCACTTATTCTATTTAACACCTAAAGTGTACTTTGACACCTAAAATACTTAAAGACTCCTAAAGTATTTTAGTCATTCTAAATGGTTGGTCAAGGGGTTTGATCATAATGCTACATAACAAACATGTACGAACCTGTGTTGTCGCATACGACGACTCGAGACTTTGAGACAAACAATGATTACAGGTAACTTGTACATTTTACGTTATGTATCAAGTTATACGTTTGTCATCAATCAAAACAAACGAGACTGTATAGATTAAATATCGTAATATTTGCACTAACAATCTCCCCCTTTTTGATGATGACAAAATATGTAAACGTGATAGAACGCAAAATGTAAAAAGTTACTTGTATCCGGAACACCTTCTACATTTCGTTCTCCGTTTACACTCTTCTCCCCCTTTTTTCGAAACAAAAAGGGGTGTGTCCTTGGAGTTAACTTAACTTCTCCCCGAAATGGCTAGCTTGCATCATCCCTAGTGAAGTTAATTCTTCAACTCCAATTTCCTAAGGTTGTTGCGTCCCTTAGGTTGTTAGCAGATCCATGGATCAAATTAAGTTCCTTGACCTACATCAAGGTTAGTGTTGTGCAACATAAAAATTATACGAAAAATGCATGATGAATAAAAAGCATTTTGGACTATGTTGACTTATCTCCTTCTTTTTGTCGAAACACAAAAGTGCGTCGAAGTATGAGAATAAAGAAAAATGCGTGCATGCTTCCCCTAGATTGTAGCTCCCCCTTGCTCAATACTCCCCTTTGCTAGGGTCCCAACGTATATGACACAAGAAATAAGAAAGCTACAAAAACAAAGGTTAGTGCATGATTAGCTCCCCCTTGATCAATACTCCCCGTTGCTAGGGTACCAACGTATATGATACAAGGATAAGAAAGCTACAAAAGACACAAAGGTTAGTGTATGATTAACTTCCCCTTGATCAATACTCCCCGTTGTTAGGGTACCAACGTATATGATACAAGGATAAGAAAGCTACAAAAGAAACAAAGGTTAGTGTATGATTGACTCCCCTTTGATCAATACTCCCCGTTGCTAGGGTACCAACGTATGTGATGCAAGGATGAAGAACCCTACAAAATAAAGGTTAGTAAAAGACAATAATTTTCCTATGCTTGACGGAAGCTCCCCTTGTTAAAGGGCGTCAATATGAACCTACAAAACAAAAGTTAGTATAGTGGAAGTTTTGTCTTTAGACAAGCATGTCCTCTACAACAATGTGTATAGAAGATGCAATATGAGTGCTTGATGGATAATCCTCCTTCGTCAAGAAGCACCTAAAATGAAAGAAGGAAAATATTCGATGCAAACATCATCCTTAGATGATAATGCTATATACGATCTAGTGTATATAATGGTGAACCTACAATGAAAGAGTTAGTGCAATATATTTCATCTCAAAGAAAAGTAAGATGCAAATATATAAATGATATAAGCGACTCAAAGTAGAGAACCATGAAACCAAAAAAAAATCTCATGAGGTGTATGCTTCTAAAAAGAAATGCAATCATAAGAAAAACGTGAATATAATATGATAGGGACCTACTAAGCAAAGCCTAGAAGAAAGACATGAGGTTGAAATGCTTAAAGAGGATGGTGCTAATGGTGTTAAAGAGAATGCGAATTTGAGAAAAATAAAGAAATTTCTGCAGGTCTGGCGGCACCAAACGAATACACGGGCGGAACCCTGGTTTTGGTTCCGCCTGGTCCGCTGGGCTAAAACTAGGAATACGCATAAATTACACAGGCGGAACCCAAAATTTGGTTCCGCCATATCCGCCAGACTGCAAATTCTTAACAGACCAGGTTTTCAACGGTCGACACGATTTTCTAATTTCGAAATTTTTCCAAAAACAGAAGCACACTATTACATCTGATTGGGAAATGACAAAGAGGCAAGTAAAAACACGCGTATCGATAGAGTTTGAACGATGGCTAACGATTTTCATTATACTTTAGTAAAAGTATAGAAAATTTGACAACATCACAAGATTAATAGGAATAGGTTTTACACTAATCCATGGTGGTGATGATTAGTGAAAGAGTTGATGAAGGTGGTGGTTATAATGTATGAATTTAGAAACTCGTATGTATAGCAAATGCTATGACGAATGAGCATATGGACTTATGCAATCTAAGATTCACAACTTAAAGGGATAAAGGAAAATGTGAATGGGCATTGATATTCAATGACGGCTATGGGTTATGATTTGATCGATTAGGATTGACGCTTATGAAAACGAAATACTTTTAGAAATAGTGACCTATATCGAACGACAATGGATGAAAGAGTACTAACATGGTTTAGTCCTACATGACCTTTAATGACATTATCATCTACCAAAGATGATGTATCATGCCACAATGTATGCTTGAATGGGTTCAAAAAGAAGTGAAGACAATAGGCACCTAGGAACAAGAATACCATATGAAAAGAGTAAAAAAAATGCTAAATACCTATATGAGGATGAGAATGACATCATATGATGCGAGAGTGTTGGTTAGACCAACGTGTTGAGAAAGTGTTGGGAATGATGGCTTTGATTAATATATCGTTTGCGCTGACAATGACGTGCATGATATGTGTTGAGGAAGAGGAGGATGAGATCCTAAGATGGTGTTCTTGAAAATGAGGTTTTGATGTCCTAGTTTTGAGAGAAGAATCCTAGACTCCATTTGGTTTAGTTTTTGGTTGTGGAAGTAAAGAACTTTGTCAAACTCATGATGTGTTTTTCACTTGATGAGATATTGGGGGTGAAAGAGGCTTGAACTATTAAAAAGAGAAAAGGTCAAAGGCTTGAAGCACTTGTGGTTTTGTGAACCGACTTTAACTAAATGGAGTGTACCTATGTGTTGGTATTTTAGGGTGTAAGAAACATGAGTAGATGTTCTTTAAATACAATTTGACAAAATACAAATATGTGAATGAATTTCTCTCCTCCTCAATAGGTGGACATCCAACATATTGTCTAGTGCATTGTATAAAGAATGATGATGAAGTGTTTAGGAGGTTGTAGGTTAATGAAAACGATGAGCTTGGTAATGTTTTTGCGGATGTTGGTTAGCATACAAAGAACTTTATCCTTAAAGTCGTAGCTCTTCTCTATCAATGCGAGATGATCGTATGACGAAGCATGTGGTTTTCTCAAAGGAGGTGGAAAGGATTAGAGTATTGTTATCGAGGTGATTTTGGAAAGCGGAAGCACTAATGCGTAATGCAAAATGATTTTAATCTTTGTGTTTGGAATCTATGGTTGAATGATCTAAAGAGAGACATCTTTTATGTTGAGTTTGGGTATGTGTTATGAGAGTGATTTGATCATCAAAGACCAGGAGATGTGTTTGTGTGTGATAATGGAATATGTTAAGAACGTTCTCAAGAAAGCTCTTTGGAACAGGAATCTAAGTGAAATTACCAAATTCAATAGATCTTGTGTGTGCTATAGAGATGAGAAGAATAGGCATAGGATTTGAATTGGGTTATGAGCAAGATTTGGTTATGATGAACGCTTGAAAGGAAATAGACACATATAGTGTCTTTCAATAAGTAGGGTTATCACGTGGAACAAAGTCACCATGCTTATGAAAACAAGAATGACGAGATGATGAGGAGGCTCTAGATCCTAGAACTTGCAGATGTTGATTTGAGGTTTAATGAGGCATATGCAGAAGTTAAAAGTGTTGCTAATACTTTAATAACTTATGAAAGTGATACTACTTAAACCTAGTGTAATTGAATGTGTGCTTCATGCTCATTTGATGGTGAAGGTTCTAATCCTATAGGTGGTAAAGTATGGTTGACGATCGAGAGTGGATATGTGAAATGAGGTGGTGATTGCTTGACAACACTTGAAGCTTGTATATCTTCTTTGTGTTCTTCACTTGCTAGAAAGTGGAAAAGACGCATTTCATAATGAAATTCACTTGACTTTTGACGACATAGACAACTATGTTAATGAGTGTATGGACATGACAATTGCCCTTTGTTACAAAGAGCGACACAAGGGTGAACATAGGTTTATGTATCATGAAAGGTGGTTTAATCTTAATGGGTTAGGTTGTAGTGGGGATGACACACTTGTTTGGTTACATTGTGGAATCTTCTTGTGAAGATGACTAGGTGGAGTTATTGGTGAAGATGATATTGACTCTTGGTTTCTTTGAGGGCATGGAAATGGTGGATGACTCGATATTGATAGGACAAAAGATAACTCGGTTTCTCATTTCACATTGGTTGTTTGAGGTTTGAGTGATGAAAGGTTATGAGGAAGATGCTTGAAGTTTTGCTCATGTTTGTGAAGCTTATGGGCTGAGATATATCACAAGGTGAATGTGATGAGATGATGGTGAAAGAACAAGTGAACTTAAGTGCTAAATGTTTAAGGATAAAAACCTGTTGACATTTGTTTTTGTTCCTATTGATTGGGAGAGTATTACGATAAGTGCTATAGTCGTAATGAGTGTTTTAACAAACATTGTTAAAATACTTGGGTGTTGATTTTCGGATATGACATTTAATGACTACGGTAGTAAGTCAAGTTTACTTGAATATTTCGAATGAAATACTTAAGTTGTCAATCCTACTTAGTTGAGATTGGATTGCATAAAAGGATAGCAAGACTCGATAATACATCTATAACTTAAGAGTAAGTTATGACTCGATGTAAATCCTTATCGTCTTGAAGGATGACACATTATTTTCATGTTAACCAAGTGAGGTAACATATGTAGATACAAGACAATATCTATAGTCATAAGTTGGACTTGTGATTTCAATATTGTATGTAATCTTTGCAAATAACGAGTCCGAATTGGTTAGGAAGTTGTCACTTTACAAATCAAGCAAATGAATGAGTAAAGGACAAAAGAATGCAGTGAGTGTGTATAGTGATCACAAATACTCAATGGTTCGAGGATTGCAAGGAACAAGTTTTCGGATTCCTTCCTTTATGGAGAAAGGTAACTTGGATCATTCTTGTGAAATTTATAAAGTATTATTATAGATGATTATCCTATAGGTGCAAGTGACAAGTCCTAATCCTAATCTGAGTGAACATCAGTGAGAAGAATCATAGAGATGAAAGTCAGTGATCTTGAGTGAGGGTCTTAAATGAAAATTTGACAAGTAATCTGCAGGACTGGCGGAACCCTACGAATACACGGGCGGAACCCTTTTGAGGGTTCCGTGTGTTCCGTTGGGCTCTTTCTGGGTTTCCCAGAAAATGCACTGGCGGAACCCATTTGAAGGTTCCGCCTGATCCGCCAGACACCAGAAATGAGGCAGTCCACTATTTCGAGCCTCGAGACGAATTTCAAATTTTTCGAAAACTCCTAAAAACAAAACTTAAATATAGTACTGATTAGGAAATGCAAAAGTTGGATATAGAAAAACTCTAACCGTTAGACTTTGACCGGGGGCTAGTGAACTTCACTATACTTAGTAAAATATCCATAAACTTGAAAATTTGACAACATCTCAAATGTTGTCTACCTGCATATCCGTTAGTACAAGACAATGTCCAAAGATAACAAAAGATCCTAGAAGAACATATATCCATGAAACACATTGTTTGAATACCAAATTGTTCAAATTTCAAGTTGTGTCAAACATTCCTTAACAAAGGACATTTATCGACTCCCGAAACCCGTTCAAGTATCCTAATAATACTTGAAACATATGCACCCAATTAGATGTGATAGATTAAAACTAAAAACACATATTCTAACACATGTTAACATATAGATCGAGCCGAGGATTATGAGCTTCCTATAAATGGAAATTAAGCTAAGCATTGAAAATTTATAACAACACAGTGTTATCGTCCAAACATGGTATGGTTAGTTTATATGATCAATCAAAGATGAGTTTCTATCTTATAGCACGACACATTCATTAAACATCATTGTAGAAACATATATACCAAACACCATTTTTCAAGAATACTACATGTTTAAAAATGTAGTGACTTATTTAGACGCTTGACCATATTCCAAGTTATTTAATTAGTATTACTTAATTCTCATTCCTAAGTGAATTATGCAAAATAATCACATAACATATGCAAGGAAGAGAAACTAAAACAATAAGCAATACATACACAAAATTTCAACTTAGTACACACAATCTAGCAAATATCCTATTGTGTATAAACATGAAATCGACAAACAAGCAAATGAATATCATAACAAGATACACACTCATGAATCACAGATAAACAAATGCAATCACAACTTTCAATAAGCAAATACCATATATGCATACAACTAAAACAAGTAGTCATTTAGCATAACATAAAAAGAAATATATTTTTCGTCACTTTGCGTTTAAATATGAAGATGTATGCCAAGCTTGATTAGTTTCCTTTGCATATATGAATATCACAAAATTCTTTAGTTTCAAAGAAAATAATTTCCATCTTCAAAGGATACTAACTTATATTGCCTAACTCAAAAGTTTGAGTTTCTACGTCAAAACGAAACTTGATATTTTAAACACATTCAAGTATTTGGTTTAATCTTTTGACTTCAGTTTAGATTTAGGCCATAACATCATTTTTAAAAGAAAGTAGACACAATTACCTTCAAATTGATAGGTGGCGCGACTCCTACGGACTTACGGTTAATTAGTTATGAATTATTGAAGTTGGACAAAAACTGTGTACTGAACTGACGGATTTCAATGAACCTTTTTGAGGGTTCCGCCCATTGAGGATGAGGGTTCCGCGGGGTCTGATGACAGATTCACTAAAACTCATATTTTGACATAAAGAAAACGTGTAGGACTTACTAGATTTGATAGTAAACATATAAAACATATATTTAACAACATTTCTATTTATGTGACTTATCTAAACACTTACGAACGTGATTTTTCAACTAAATTTGTAGTTATCCAAAACGCTCATTTTAAAACCGTAGTTTTCGTAAATTAGCTTTAAGCATATAATTAGACCCTTACAGATTTTAAGAAATGTTTTCTTTTATTTTTCAAGGACACCTTCAAGCTTGTATACAAAGTAACATTTAACCACACAATTTCTAAGTATACTTAACGAAACATTTTTCATATTATATTCCGCTTCAATGGTAATTTGATACATAGATCGTGGTCCATTTTAAATACCATTTGTTTTGAAAATAAGAGCTACGAAGCTCTGATGCTAATTGTGAAAACGTAGAGGGGGTGAATACGTTACCGTTTTAAAACTTTATTACTTGTTGTATCAAATATCCATTCTTAGCTTGTTCTAATATGAAATATGTTAAGTGTAGTTTATGACTAGCATAAACTAAAGACAACTTATCACACAAGTATAAACAACAAGTCACAACACAAACAATCACATAATGCAAACTATATAGAAAAGCAATAAGTAAAATAAAAGTGCAAACCGAACACGAGAATTTATAGTGGTTCGGTCACGGATCTCCTCTCCGCCCTACTCCACTCCTCGAGTACCCAACTCGAGAGTTACTTCACTAGATCAACAACCTCCCTTCTCGGCGGAGAAAACCTTACACATCGCTTACAAGATTACCGACACTAAGCTAAATGTCGAGTTCTTTTACAAGGATACAACCACTCCCATCGTCGCTTACACTTTTACCGACACTAAGCTAGATGTCGAGTTCTTTACCAAGGTACAACCACTCCCGCTTGTGTTTTATGGCACAAACACATAAACCATCTAATCTATATTGTTATGATACAATGATGATCCAAGACATAAAAGTCTAATGGATATGCATGCCTAATCTACATGAACTTCTTGAATAAGAAGTCTTCAACCATTGAGGATGTCAAGTGCCCTTGAATCTTCATATGTTGGAATGCTTTAATGAATGATGACTTCAAGATCTTGTAACCTTCTTGGTGGATCATGAAGTATGATATGCTTACAACAAAGATGAATGTTAGAAGCATTATGATCATTTTGGAAAGGGTGACTCATGTGTGTTTCTACATGGTTTCCTATATAACTATGTGTGTGTGGTTTTTCATCTTTTCATCACACTTCTAAGTAAAACATGAACTTCTATTTATAGGCAAAACAAGTAAAGAAGTTTTCCAAAACCATGTTCAATAAACCATGTTCCAAAACCATGGGTTACTATTAGAGTCAACATTGATAAGACATATGCATATACTTGAAACTAAATGTTGACAAGACAAGACATATATGTTACTTGTCAACTTACAAGGACTATGACACATCTTACAAGTTCTTTGACCAAGTTATTTTCCAAAGATGTTTCCAAGTCAACTACAATCTATGACACATCTTAAATTATATTTGACAAAGATAATTTCCAAATATAGTTTTCCATTTTATGAAAAATACATTTAGACAAATGTATATATTAACTTAAAAAGGTAAATTACCTGTATAAAAAATATATTAGCTAGCTATATAATATTTAGTAAGTTAATAAAAATGTTTTATGTACTTATGTTGTTATAAGACACATTTTTATATATTGTAAACTTACTAATATTATCTAGACACCTAATGTGGCACTTATTCTATTTAACACCTAAAGTGTACTTTGACACCTAAAATACTTAAAGACTCCTAAAGTATTTTAGTCATTCTAAATGGTTGGTCAAGGGGTTTGATCATAATGCTACATAACAAACATGTACGAACCTGTGTTGTCGCATACGACGACTCGAGACTTTGAGACAAACAATGATTACAAGTAACTTGTACATTTTACGTTATGTATCAAGTTATACGTTTGTCATCAATCAAAACAAACGAGACTGTATAGATTAAATATCGTAATATTTGCACTAACAGTCATGTTTGAAACAAACAAGTTAATTGCATTTTTGGTCCCTGTGGTTTGGCTAAATTGTAGGCTTGGTCCCTAAAATTTTGAAAGTGCATCGATAGTCCTCATTTTGAAGTTTGGATTGCATTTTTGGTCCCTGGATAAAGTTAAATGACTAAAATACCCTTTGTCTTCTTCAAAAAAAGACAAGGGTATTTGGATCATTTCACACCGATAAGGACCAAAAATGCAACCCAACCATCAAAATGGATACTATCGTTGCACTTTCAAAGTTTTGGGGACCAAACCTGTAATTTGGCCAAAGCACAAGGACCAAAAATGCAATTAACTCCAAGTTGTATTGTTCTCGCATTATGATGAGGCGAAAAATGAACCGTTTTTAGGGGGTCATTTAAGCCCGGAATTGAATTTATTTGATCAAATATTGCCCTAAATCGTTCCTTTTGTGATTTTAGGTACTTTGGGAGTGAATTCTGGAAAAGGAAGCATTTTGGACGTTTTTGGAGCATAAAAGTGAAGAAAATGGCAAAGACTTAATTTTCTATACTGAGAACAGTACCTGACGGCGTCAGGAGTAAAATCCATGACGACCCAGTGAAAACCTGAAGGCGTCAAGAGTTAATATTGTGACGGCCTGCATAAGGAATACACGTGACGGCGTCAAACCCAGATCTAGGCAGTACGAGAATTTATTTGGCGGCGAGATGACGGCGTCAGGCATTTGTTCTTGACGCCGTCACCTCACAAAATCTATATATACTTTTCTATTTTTCATTCATTAAAAGGGGAACTTGTGTGGAGAATACTAGGGCCGAACTTGAGAAACCCTAGGTCATTTGTAACAGTATTTTCAAGGGTTTTCACCCCTTGAAACCTTTCATGTTCAATTAAGATAAGTCCTCTTTCAATTCATTCAATATGTCTATGTGTTGTTTGAATATATCTTATGCTTGTCTTGATTTCAACATGCTAGGCTAGATCTATCATGTGTTTGCTTAGATGTAATGAAACCTAGATGTTAATTATATGTTGATTACTTGTTTATAGTTGTAATGGATGAATGATTTCAATGTTAGGCTTAAGAAAACTGGCAGATCTCCATTGTGTAACATGCTTGAACGTCTTAGGAAACATGAACCGATGTGTACTAGGTTTTATTGGTTGTATTTAATGCATGAGCAAATTCTAATGATCCCATGTTAGGAGCTTCTTAGCCGGCTCGACATAGGAGTGAAGTAGGCGCTTATAGGATTGGGGAAGTAAGTACGCCACCCCATGAATGGTATTAAGGAATACAATCCGTCATCCACGCAACTGTAACAAGTAATTAACCTGTAAAAGATATCTAGGGAGTAGTGAAACCTAAGTAAACACATATATTGCTCACACCACTAGTATAATTTAGTTTATTTTCATTTTTAGTATTGTATTTTGATTGCATCTCTAGTTATTGGGTTAGTTGAGTAGCAACTAATTCCGCCCACTCCTTCAAAACCGAGATTTTTAATTGCTTTTATAAAAACTAAAAAATACAAAAAGAATCATCCCTCATCTCTAGACCTAGTTTTTAGGTTTTCTAATCCTAGCGACACTATTCCTAGCTAAACAATCAATCCCCCGGTACTTGTCATTATACTATACTACATCGATTAGGTACACTTCCTGGTGGGGGTTGTAAGCTTCTCAAGATCCCTCAAGAGGTAAAGCCTGGTGCAATCCCTACGCATCAAGTTTTTGGCGCCGCAGCCCGGGGAATAGTTATTGTCTAGGTTAGGATTTCTTTTTATTAGGTCTACTTGCTAGATTCCTTTCTAGTAAGATTTTATTTTTATTTTTAGGTTTTCTTTAGTCTATCTATTTCTTCGTGTTTTTGTTCGTAACTCTTCACCATCCGACATCATGGAAGATGGTAACATCTTTGAACCCATCATCCCACCACAACAAGACCACCCACAAAACCCACCACTAGCTAACCAACCTCTTAGGCCCCGAACCCTAGGAGAGTACTCCCGACCTAGCCACCAAGGCTATCGAAACACTATTGAGCTCACCGGAGCTAATGTGTCTCCCTTGCGATCCGACACCATCCGGTTGGTGCAAAGCGGATGTGCATTCCATGGACTTCGTTTCGAAGATCCAAATCAACATCTCAAGGACTTCCTTAAAATCGGAGATTCTATAGACCTTGATGCTACAACTAGAGAGTCGACCCGATTACGCCTATTCCAATTCTCTCTACGTGATCAAGCTAGTCAATGGCTTGAACGTTTCCCCGCGGGATCCATCACCTCATGGGATGATCTCACCACTCGCTTCCTTGTCCAATTCTTCCCACCGGGGAAGACTGCGATGCTTAGAAATGACATTTTGATGTTTGAACAACATCAGGGTGAAACTTTCTTCGAAGCATGGGCTCGTTTCAAGGATCTCCTCCAAAAGGTCCCTCATCATGGCATAGATCTTTGGCTCCAAGTCCAAATCTTCTATGACCATATCGATCTATCCACAAGGTGAACCATTGACCAATCGGCCGGTGGCAAGCTACGTGATCTAAGTGCGGAACAATCATGGGAACTCATAGAAGATCTTGCTCTCTATGACAACGAAAGTTGGAACGATCCCCGTGATTTGAACAAAATGGTCAAGGCAATATCTTTGCCTTCGAACAATTCTAGCACTCCTGACCGTAGGATCATGGAACTTGAGGACCAAGTCAAGTTTCTCATGAAATCTTACAAAGCTCCTAAGCCTTCAAGCCAAGTGAACAAAATCACTTCTTCATGCGAATTATGTAGTGGTCCCCATGACACTCGTGATTGTGTGGAACTCCCCGGAACAGCTTTTGCGGACTACGAATCCTCGCGTACCGACGAAGCGAGAGATAAGTGGTACACTTTCAAACCCGAGCCAAACCCTTATGGTGATTCCTACAACCCCTCTTGGAAAAATCACCCAAACCCTAGGTGGAAACAAAACCAAGCCAATTCTTTCAATCCGCCTAATCGTTACCAACCAAACAGTCCACCCTCCAACCGTACTTTCAACAACAATCCTTCTAACAACTATGGTAGTACCAACAATCTTGAAGGATTGATGTCTAAGTTTATGGCATCTCAAGAAGCTCGCATATCTAAGTTTGAAGCCGATTTCAAACAAAAGCAAAGCGAGATGACCACTAAAATTGACACATTGTTGAAAGTTCTCAATGACCGAGAAATGGGAGCACTCCCAAGCGACACGGTCAAGAACCCGAAACTAAACGTTAATTCCATATCATCAGTTTCGTCACCCACTTCTTGTCCGCAATACTACTCGGTTAAATCAACGAGCACGTATTTCAAGCAAAACCAAATTCTTCAAAAGGACCAATTGAATAAAACACCCGATATAAAACCGGTCAAAAGCATAGTTGAAACACCTCCTACGCAAGACCTTGACGATGAATTCAAGGAGCTTCACATTGAACGTCCCGTCATTGATGTCTTAGCCCGTGCCCCCTACTATAGTGCCCTCCTAGAAAAGTATGAGAAGTTGAAACTAGGTAAAAATGGGACCGCCTTCGTTCAAAACAAGTTGCCTAAAAAGCTTGATGATCCGGGTATATTTGTTTTGCCTTGTAAGATAGGAAGATCCGAAGCTTTCGACACACTAGCCGATTTAGGGTCAAGCCTCAACTTGATTCCCTTATCCCTTTTCACCACTCTTAAGCTAGGAAAGTTAGAGGAGACGGAGGTATTGATTGGTCTAGCGGATGGGAGTATTGCCCACCCGGTTGGAATGATTAAGGATGTAGTTGTTCACGTAGGGAAGTTAACTATCTTAGCGGATTTTCACGTCCTAGACATGGTTAGTGACACTACATGCCTATTATTGGTAGGAAGAGGATTTTTAGCAACTGCTAGCGCCATGATAGATTGTAAGGAGTCTAAGATAGCGGTAGGTGAAGGCGATACTTGGTCGGTATATGATGTCAAGAAACATAGCTACGATTGTGAGGATGAACCGACACCACATTGGGTAGAGATGAATAGGAGACCATCTAGATATGGACCTTGGATAGAAAGGAACTTTATAGGACCTCAATGCCCATTCTATCTAGAAAAAGATTTCATCGATAAGACACATTCGGTGGAACAACTCATAGCTAGAGATGAAGAGCTAGACCCTTTTGAGGACCCCTTGGTCTTTAGGAAGATGATTGAGTTCTTAAGCGTAATGCCTATTAATATAGAGATGAATGAGTGGAAAAGAGAGGGAGATAAGTGTAAATGGAGGTGGGACAAGCCACCTAAGGAAGGTGACGGATCATGGCATATGAAGATGATTTTGTATGATCCGGATGGAGAGAAGTTTGAAAGGTCATACCGTACTAAGAAAACCGATAGGAAGTTAAAACCTAAGTTTGATCCCAAAGATGTCCTCAATGAGGAACTCACCCATGTCACGTAGTAGCCCATGACCTTGAGTCTAGCTACAAGACTCGTAAATAAAGAAAAGCGCTTCTTGGGAGGCAACCCATGCTTTGTGTGATTTTTATTTTGTTTGATTGTTATTTATTTCCGTATGCATGCTTTATTTTTATTGTTGGTAGATCATGTTTCAAACTAAAATGCTGAAAATACTTTACTTTGTTGTTTGGCCTAGTCTTAACTTCAACCAAATGTATTTTGCAAAAGATAAGTGTAAGGGGAAACCCTAAATATGTTTTTAAGAAACAAACTCGATCATGATTCTCCACAATATTAAGTGAACATGTATATTCGTATTTGTTAGAGTCAAATGCTTGTATCGAGTCATAATGATGTTTTGCAGGATTTTCCAGGAAGTAGGACGAAGTTTTTTTCAGAAATTTTCCGGAAACTTAACATAAGAATTTCTGCAGGTCACTTCTGACGGCGTCACGAGTTTACTCTTGACGGCGTCACGTGTAAAATTCTGGAAATTTTACCAGTTTTGTTTTTCTAACGGAGTCTTAAAGTTTTTGTTGAATCTTTAGTTTTATAATCTCCAGGAAATCTGCAAACATCATTCCACAAGCATTATATTTTATTTTGTTTTCTAGGATTTGTTAGCATATATAGATTGCTGCCGATTTTATGCGATGTTGCCTTGTCTGTTTTCTCAGGTTTTATAGGTTATGTATGACAAGAAGATGATTTATATTCTGGAAGGGAAGCTTTGATTGTTCATTTTCTAGGAGGAAGATCTAACCTGGCGACCTTATTATCAATACCGAGCGAATCAGGGGAGTATTTGATTTCATTATTTTTACTTATTTCACTTTTACATTCTTTACTTGAACATTGGGGACAATGTTCATCCTAAGTCTAAGGGGAGGGTAAAATGATGATACCTTACAGATACACTTTCGCTTGAGTTTGTTTGTTTAATAGTAGATGTGTAATAAAACTATGAGAAATACTTGTTAGTGTAATTTTAGCGCCAAATTTAAATTTTTTTACAACATTTAGGAGTGAAACTTTAGCCATAGCAAGCGTCTCATGGATAGGAGATTGTATGACTAGCACATAACCGTATCATTCAGAAAAATTTTCCACCCAAATATGTGAGGTTCGCCTTTAGATTTGATAGGAAAAGCATTTACTATTAGTGCTTATGAGTGTACCGGTAGCATTTAGATTCTAGAACTTGCGTTAGTGATGCATCCCGAGACCGCTAGTGAGACTACATTCGTGTAGTAGGATTTACTACATGATAAGAGGCATTAGGATCACCCTTGTGTTAAACCCGTATTATAATTACTTGATCATCTAAGTCATATTACTTGGCTAGTTAAGTCAATTAATTTTTCCCACACCTTAGCGTTGTACTCATTTTTAGTACACGAAACCCCTAGTACACCCCTCCGAGCCTATCTTTTTGTTTCTAACTTTAAGCATCTTACTTAAAGGAAGAATTTGTTACACCCCACTTAAATGTACAACCAAATCGCCTTAGTCTTCCTTGTATGCACTCATCTTCAGTGCATTATTGTTACATGTTTAAACCCTTAGTTAATTATCTAATTGATTACATGGTTGCTAAGTCGAGTCATATCCTTGTACATATTGTTTTGGGACGATTGGGACTCATGGGTAAAGTACTAATGTTATGGAGTAATGGGGAAGAACATCATTTATTACCCCCGTATGTGCGTTAATCTTAAAAGTACTCCAAGTGTTTTGATTATCTTAATTCGAGTCATTAGATTAGTTTATTGTAAAGTATGTAAAAATTCAAGTGTAAGGGGAATTTTCATTCCCTATGATGTATTATTTTGGATGGTAGGGTAAGAGTGTATGCAAAAAAAAAAAAAAAAAAAAAAAAAAAAAAAAAAAAAAAAAAAAATCGGAAAAATCAAGAAAAAGAAAAAAAAATGGAAAAAGAAAAGAGAAAAAAACATACGGACTACCATCTCGTTTCATTCTATGTTTGTTTTATGTTTTTGTTATTTTTCATTTATTAGCTTAAGTCGAATCGAGTCTTGGCTTAGCAACGCCATATTGTACATGTAATTAACCAAGATTATTAACTCGTCACCAGTAAAGACTGCCTATATCCAACAAAACCGTGTATTCCATATCCCTACACCTAACGTTACAACCCTTTAAAAGACCTCTTTGATAGTTTATCCTAGGTGCTTACGCCATGTGGTGGAGGTTTGATCCTTTCCCAAGCCTATGGTAATCTATTTTGCTATGACAGGTAGTGAGAGATGTTTTCCATTTCCATTTTGTGATATATACTTTATTACACCCGAGAGATGTGAGTATCTAAACACTATTTGTGAGGTGCTAGTATATGACCTCCGTGCTTGTCTTTGGTCTTTAGTGGAATGATTATTTGTTGTAATTACTTTTATACTAGTGTTAAATGACCCCTAACTTGTATTTTGACTAGAATAAAAGCGCATTTGCTTGAGGACAAGCAAATCTCAAGTGTAAGGGTATATGATGAGGTGAAAAATGAACCGTTTTTAGGGGGTCATTTAAGCCCGGAATTGAATTTATTTGATCAAATATTGCCCTAAATAGTTCCTTTTGTGATTTTAGGTACTTTGGGAGTGAATTCTGGAAAAGGAAGCATTTTGGACGTTTTTGGAGCATAAAAGTGAAGAAAACGGCAAAGACTTAATTTTCCATGCTGAGAACAGTACCTGACGGCGTCAAGAGGAAAATTCTGACGGCGTCAGGAGTAAAATCCATGACGACCCAGTGAAAACCTGAAGGCATCAAGAGTTACTATTGTGACGGCCTGCATAAGGAATACACGTGACGGCGTCAAACCCAGATCTAGGCAGTCCGAGAATTTATTTGGCGGCGAGATGACGGCGTCAGACATTTGTTCTTGACGTCGTCACCTCACAAAATCTATATATACTTTTCTATTTTTCATTCATTAAAAGGGGAACTTGTGTGTAGAATACTAGGGCCGAACTTGAGAAACCCTAGGTCGTTTGTAACAGTATTTTCAAGGGTTTTCACCCCTTGAAACCTTTCATGTTCAATTAAGATAAGTCCTCTTTCAATTCATTCAATATGTCTATGTGTTGTTTGAATATATCTTATGCTTGTCTTGATTTCAACATGCTAGGCTAGATCTATCATGTGTTTGCTTAGATGTAATGAAACCTAGATGTTAATTATATGTTGATTACTTATTTATAGTTATAATGGATGAATGATTTCAATGTTAGGCTTAAGAAAACTGGCAGATCTCCATTGTGTAACATGCTTGAACGTCTTAGGAAACATGAACCGATGTGTACTAGGTTTTATTGGTTGTATTTAATGCATGAGCAAATTCTAATGATCCCATGTTAGGTGCTTCTTAGCCGGCTCGACATAGGAGTGAAGTAGGCGCTTATAGGATTGGGGAAGTAAGTACGCCACCCCATGAATGGTATTAAGGAATACAATCCATCATCCACGCAACTGTAACAAGTAATTAACCTGTAAAAGATATCTAGGGAGTAGTGAAACCTAAGTAAACACAATTCTCCCATATATTGCTCACACCACTAGTATAATTTAGTTTATTTTCATTTTTAGTATTGTATTTTGATTGCATCTCTAGTTATTGGGTTAGTTGAGTAGCAACTAATTCCGCCCACTCCTTCAAAACCGAGATTTTTAATTGCTTTTATAAAAACTAAAAAATACAAAAAAAAAATCATCCCTCATCTCTAGACCTAGTTTTTCGGTTTTTTAATCCTAGCGACACTATTCCTAGCTGAACGATCAATCCCCCGGTACTTGTCATTATACTATACTACATTGATCAGGTACACTGCCTGGTGGGGGTTGTAAGCTTCTCGAGATCCCTCGAGAGGTAAAGCCTGGTGCAATCCCTACGCATCACATTGCAACATGGTTAAATTATATTTTTGTGTGCAAAATTTTAGTTTATACGAATTTAAACACAAAATAAAAGATTATATAAGTTGACGGGAATAAATTGTAAATATAGAATGAATAGTAATTTTTTGGTAACCGATAATAAGGCTAGTAGCAGTGGATTAGAATATATCGATCGAGCATATGGGTCAACCCATTTCCAAATAGGTTGCCTCCAGTGTGGAGGTTGTTTGCCAAATGGGTCACCGGCCAAGATTTATCAATATCGGTTGTGTTCACGATCCATATTGAAACACACAAAGTCACATTTAATTCCAAAAAAATATATATGGGTCACCACTGTGAAGAGAGAGGTGAATATGGGTTGAGGAGAGAGAAAACTGAGGTGGCAGCCGGAAAGATGATGCAATATGGGTTACCACTGTCACTACCCTAAGGGAAGATGTGATACTCGTACAATTGTGGGAAAATGTATAGTATGTGTGTTTACGTTTAAAAAATAAACTCGTGTTAACGACAACTATTGAAGCTCTGGTTACAAGATCAAATTATATTACAATCACGGACGGAACTTAAGGTCCCGCGGTGTAATGGGACCTTGATAGAATTTTGTTTTGTAGTGTTAATTTTCGTAAAAAACACCGAATTTTATAAATTCACCCAGTCATGACGCATTGTGTTTTAGTTATTAGGGTAAAATGCAAAAATGGTCCCTAAACTATCACGAAATCGCAAATATGGGACCGAGACAAAAAGGCACGCAAAAAGCCACTAACGTTACGCAAATTTGAAAAAAAACCACCGAGAGACATTTTCCGTTAGTTTTCCCATTAAGTGCCATGTCACTGAGGGTAGTATTGTCATTTCACGGTTTCCCGGGTGCTAAGTGTACGTGTAGTTACACTGTAGATTGAAGGACTAAATTTGCAATAGAAAGTTTGCCTTTTTACACACTTTACACTATCCAGTAATTAAATATGACCGTTGCATCGCATTATTTCACACTTTCCAATATCTGGCAAAAATATGGTCTTGATTTGTGACTGTGGGAAACAAGCAACAATCAAAACAAGCTGGACAAACAGGAACCCAAGACGACGATTCTACTTTTGTCCTTCATGTGGGTTTATTGGATGGATGGATCCTCCAATGTGTTGCCGAGCGGTCGCTGTGATTCCTGGCCTGTTGAGGGCGAGGAATGAGCTTCAAGAAGAGTTGGAGGAGCAGTTGATGTTGATGAGGGAGAATGATCAGCAGTTGAAGAAGCTGAACAAGTTTTTAATTTTAAGTTGGGTCTTTTTTTTCATTGTCTTTAAGTTGGTTTAGGTTGGTATGGATGTGGTGTGATATGTTTCTGGGTTGTATCATTATAGGGTTTAAGGTCATCCCTGGTTTGTATTGACCTTCATGTTAATAAAAAGTGTTTGATTTTTGCACTAAAATGGGATCATGGTTGTTTTGGTTGTGGTTATTATAAGAAGACAAATGTAGTCAATAATGTTCATTTTACTTGCAGAATCAATATGCAGTAAACTTGGTTTCTGGTTCCTTATCAACTTTGACTTACAAAAGTCAAAACAAGTTTGGGTCATTCGGTATACTTAAATAGTAGGCATGTTGGGTCATTCAATATACGTAAGTATATGATGATGGCAAACCACAAATTGTGCACAGCATTATGCAGCAAATAATGATGGTAAACCAAAATGAAAACAAATACCATTCCTAATTAATCATGTCTAAAAAATAAATCACGTACAAATTATTGTCTAGAAGACAGAAACTCAATTACACAATCCATACACTCATTGTGTTAAAACACAGAAACAAATAACCAACCCAAGGTTATTGCACCATCACAATTGTGTTGACTCACTTGGCGATTTTGGCTTTTCTCTTGATCCTATTCTTACTTTAGGGCAAAAAATGCAATTGACTTTGGGTAGTTGAGCTAAGAAGCTTTTGAGTTGCTCGGTGGGTCTAATATTGGTTTAGGCGAGAACCGTGAACTAACAATACTACCCTCAATGACATGGCACTTAACGGGAAAACTAACGGTAAATGCCTCTCGGTGGTTTTTTTGCAAATTTGCGTAACGTTAGTGGCTTTTTTGCGTGCCTTTTTGTATCGGTCCCATATTTGCGATTTCGTGATAGTTTAGGGACCATTTTTGCATTTTACCCTAGTTATTATTTAGTTTAGTCCAGGTGAAAAGTAAACTTAATTTTCACTAAACTCAATCATTTTAAATAAATTCATACTTTTTTTATTATTTTTTTCATATATTCTAGTAAAATAATTATGCACCCAGTCACATTTAGCTCCGATTCAGTTACAAGTTACAATTGGTCGATGGAAATGAACTCATCCAATCGCAGTCAAGTATTGATTATGTATCCAATTATTTTCGGGACCGCATATGTATTTTTAGGAGTTGTCATACACGGATGATTATTAGTGATGGAAGTATTTTTCTTAACCATCTCCTTAAAAAGGTATCAGTAACAAAATCTTTAAAAAAATAATGATTACAAAATTAAAATATAAGTGTGCACTAATTACACCCATATTGATCTAAGGATAGATCAAGCCCATAATTTTAGTCGATTAAATAAAAACAGGTTAACAATACAAAGTATCACACTCCCATTACAACACAAACTATTCACAACTCACATCTTATATATTCTCCCATGCAAACACAAATCATCACAACATCCTCAACAATGTCACCACAATTCCTCGCCACCTTCAAATACTCCGACAGCCTAACCATCGTCGCAACATCTTTCCTAACCGCAGTCGGCTGTGAAGCGATCTCATGGCTCTTGATCTATCGTCGCACGTCCTACAAATCTCTCAAATCCGCGATAGACAAAGCGTCCAAAAAACTAGAAACCATGAAAACAGGCAACATGGTAACCAAGAAAAACAAAACAAAGAAAATAGACCGTGTTGAAACAAAGTTGAAAGAGTCTACTAGAGATTTGTCTTTGTTTAAATTTAAATCTGGCGCGGTTGTTGCGTTAGTTTTGTTTATTGTGTTTGGTTTGATGAATAGTTTGTATGAAGGGAGAGTTGTTGCTAAGTTGCCGTTTGTTCCGTTGAAGATTGTTCAAAAGATGAGTCATAGAGGGTTGAGGGGAGACGATTATACGGATTGTTCTATGGCGTTTTTGTATTTTTTGTGTTCGATTAGTATTAGAACGAATTTGCAAAAGTTTTTAGGGTTTTCGCCACCTCGTGGAGCTGCTGGTGATGGTTTGTTTAATGTCATAAGTAATATAATATCTGGTGCATTGTTTCGAATTATTTGTTACATTGTTTTATCTTTTCAGATTGGAGATTGTCCAAGCTTTTATTGATTTAACCTTTGAGTAGAAACCTCCATTTTATTTAGATTACAATAAAATCTATAAACATATAGTTATATCAAGCTGGCCATAATGGATTCAGTCCTCGTCCAAAATAACCAATGTTTTCACTTGAACCCGCTTAACTCTACAGGTTCCGGCGCAGGAGGCCAGGTGGCCAAGGCAAGTCAAGTCACAAGCTACGCGGGACTCGCTTGACAATTATTTAAGCAGAATTTTGCAAAACTCACACCATAAAGGGCCTTATTAACCTTATGTTTCATATGGAGTCTTTCTAGCTGAGCTAGGTCTATTTGGGAAAATTTTCATATAATACTTATTCATATAATCCTGTTTATGAAATACCCTGGATTCGCTACAACACCTATTGATTTGCTACTCTTTAAACCAAACATGCCCTGATCCAAAAAAGCAAATTTTCCTTCAGACACTACAACCACCAATGTGCTTATTCCTATCAGGGCCACATTGTCACCAAATTTGATTAAACGCAGGATTCAGTTGAAAATGAACCTGAAAATGGAAAAAAGAGCCAACAACCTGATTTGTACAATATACGAAACTCCTACAAAACCAACCAAAAATACCTTCATACAAACACACAATCCCAATCCCTAACCGCAGACGCTACCATCTATTTCTATTCTTTTACTTGCACAACTCACCACCCAAACATTCTTTGCTGAAATTATACAAAGTCCTTCGTTTGTCCATTGCCGTTCCACATCTCGAAAACATCAGCCCCTTGGCTGTCCTTACTCGACTCTGATGCCTCAGTTTTGGTTCCTTGCGACTTCCTTAACTTTGCTACAAGAACCCACATGTTAGCAAGCTCGTTTTCAAGATACGCCTCTCTTTGTTTGGATTCTTCAACGGTTCTTTGTAGGTCAGATTCTATTTGATCCTTTTCAGACAGCACGGCTTCATAAGACATTTCCCTTTCCCTACTCAAAGCGAGTTCTCTCCTTAATTCTGATTGTGTAGGACTTGCTTCTTTTTGTCTGAAATGAGTGTTGTCTTTACGTCCGTTCTTAGTGGGGCCCGAGAGTCTACGACTGGTAGGGGAATTCTTGTGTGACGCCAGTTCAGCCGAGAGTCTCTCGTTGTGGGTCATTAGTTTTGAAACTTCTTCAGATAGTGCTTTGAGCTCAACTGCAGCGGCTGAGGCTAATCCTTTGGCATATGAGCTTTCTTCTGCTAGTTTTTTGTTTTGAGCTTCTGAATGCTCTTTTGACTCGATTAGTTCAGCTACTTTTTGTTTGAGTTCTTTAACCTCGAGTGCCTGGTTTAATTGAATAGCATTAGTTCTCACATGCTGGTTAGATTACTAAAGGAAGAATGCCATTAGTTAACAACCAAGTTCACAAATTATCCGGTATGATTGCTAAACTTGTTTTTGTAAGCGTTTAGTCACTCAAGTTTAAAAGTGTCTCGATGTTGCAAAGTTCATTAAATTTTGAGAAATATGACCATAATGCCCTTAAACACTTGTTTTAGCCAGCATGGACAATTCTGTGTCAATAAGAAACTTAGATTGCATGAAACAATGGAGATTGCTGACAAATGATATCAAAGTGGTCGTATGAGTCATGCAACACAAATCTTGATGCAAAAAATTTGAAGTAATTTTTAGTTGAATTACCAAGATTTGCTAATATACCCATGAGCTTTATAGGTGAATTTTTTTTTCAAGTATTGACCAAATTGAGACACAGGTTTCCACCGACCAATCATGCTAAAAAAAGATTTACTGACCAAATTAGAACATTGGTAAACTTAGGTTGCTATCTAATAACATTGCCGCATTTATCAGCTCAGTCAGTTTTTCACAACATAAATTTGTGCTAGTTAGTTCGATATTGGACATGAAAATGCAAGCGGTGTTACGGAAATGAACCTGAGCTTGACGAAGCGACATTATATGCGCATCTTTCTCTGCATCAAATTGACTCCGTGCATCAGCAAGTTGTTGTTTCAAGGAGTTGATCGTATCTTGTAGCGTTTCACATTCATTGATCTAGATAAAACATCAAGTTCACATATAAGCATAAACAATAATAACTATAATGTTCTACGGGAAATATCAGCATCTGTTCCTACCTTTTGGTTGAGCTGCTCTTGAAGTACTCGATTATCCCCGGCTTTCACCTGGTAGAATATAAGGTAGAACATTTCTCAAACTAGAGCAAACTTTTATTAAAAATAAACATGACAAAACTTCAATGTTCTTCTACTGTTTTGATCACTGATAGTTCAGATTAACTATATTAGCACAAAATAAGCTATATAACTTCAAAGAAATTATCAAATTACCCCTTGACAGTTATATGGTTATTTTGACAACTAGTCGCTATCTGTGTGTGTGTTTTCCAAGACAAACATACCTCAAGCTCCAATAACTTCTCACTCAATTGTGCTTCAAGCTCAGAAACAGACTGCATACGATAGAAAATTCAGCTTAGGATGGAATGATTAGACTAAGAAGTGGAGACATGTTACAGGGGTGATCTAAATTATGTTTTGGAACTAAGGTCGCAATATTCAGTTTTTAGTATTAGGATAAACAGATTCTGCTTCTGAATACCTGACTATTTAGGTGTCAAGTAACTATTCTCATACTAGCCACAACAATGTAACTGACTATGCAAGGGTATAATCGTTTTCTTTTTACTTTTTATATTATGTCCATTACACAAGCATATTCTATTTTTTCCTACAAAAAATTGTCCATTTTGGTCAACTTATCAATTAAATTTATAAAATGACCAGGATTTGTCAAACTCTAGAAAAGCTGAATTTTGAAATAGAAATACATCCAAACACTAGTCTCTGACTCTCTGCAGCCCGGTTTGCTACAACTGATTATGTGGTTCTGAACTATTAATCAGTATCGCAAAACCATTTTCAAAAAATACATCCAAATAAAGGTAGTTCCACTTACATGTGCTTGTTCAACTTCATCCGTCTTGTCACGAGATGATACAATGGAGTTATTAGCACTTTTGTCTTCCAAAAGTTGAATCTGATCATTCTTCAGTTTAATTTGTTCATTCAACTGGGTGATCTCCGCCTGTAGGATATCAAGTAATTCTCATCAGTATACAAACACCATTTAAAGCTGATGAAAGATTCAAGTTATTACATTTATAAATTCCCTCTCAGAGTCTCTTGATGGATCCTGTGATAATCGCTTTAGAGCACTTAAATGAATAGCCATCTCCTCTGACAAAACCTTTTGCTGTTCTCTAAGGAGGTCAATTTGGTCAATGGTCTTTATGCTAATCTGTCAATCATATATAAAGTTGGTCTATTAGATCTGAACTAAGAAGAAGATACTTTATCCTTGGAAAACAAAGTTGAAAGAAAAAACAAACAAAAAAGGAATCCAGATATTAAGCAAGCAACCTTACATCTGTAAAGCCAGAAACCACCCAAGAAAAATAAAAAACAAAGAAGTAGAACACATTCACCATAAATGGTAAGACAGATGGACAGGTTGTGATTAAACTCGGACGAGAAAAAAAAGGTTGAATGGAAATCGAGATTGACCAAAAGCGCATTTCTCAATGATTTGAAGAAGAGGTCATCATTAGAATAATAACTTTTGTAATCATATGACACATTAGAATTTTCATAGAAAACTAGAACAAAAAGTGTTTTAAATCAGCCGGACCCGTGTGCATATACTCGTAACCCAACCTGCCCATTTTGCTACCTCTACTTGTAAGCGTTTTGCAGCTCTGTGAAAATTCCATAATACCTGTGAGTACCAGCAGTTCTAAAGTGGCTAGGTGTTCTGATAAAGAATATCAAAACAGAAACCAGATATTTAGACTTTCCACTTTTGAGCATCGGTTATTACAAAATTCTACCCAATATTCCCTCGTGCAATAAATGTAAGGTTGAATTTATTTGAGTACATGTAGATGAAAACTGAAGGGAAAAGGCTTACAAGAGGACTCTCTTGTTGCAAAAAGGTGTCGTCATTGATTTCTAGATGCTGTCTTGCTCCAGGTGAAAATTCAGCAGATCTGCACTCCGATAGCAAAGATTGTGAATGTCTGGATTCAGTACGGTTATCTGCTGGGGGAGTTGAAGGTGTGCTGATAGATTTTGCACAACTTGATTTATCGCTAGTACTAGTCAAAGCCCCCGAGATACTGTCTCGTCTCTAATAAAAGCAATAATACAATTAATGAGAACTTAAAGCCGTAAACAATACATAAACACCGACATAGTGGACAGAAAAGTTCAAAAACATATTGATTATTTAGCGAACTGCAATCTGCAATAATAATAATGGAGTATAACGACAATATCAGTGTATCTTTTCATGTGTGGCATCCAATTATAGAATGTCTTTATATAATTTTATTGTAACAAAAAGGATACATTACCGAGATACATACAGGTAAAATATATGCTATCGCTTATTATGCGGTAAGTACTAATTCTCAGTAAGAATACGCTTATTGTAATGCCGTTACTTTACAAGGAAATCGTTTGTTAAGATATATGTTGTACTTATCCATTTAAGATTTTTTGAAACAAAATTAATAAGAACACTTTTCCGGGCAAAGATAAATAAAGTAAGAATAGATGGACCTAACCTAACTTGCAAATTGTTCTAGATATATTGAAGTAGCAAGTGTCACATGCTTCAATGCTTAAGAGTTAAGACGCACATACTGACCCTAATAAACAAAGCAAGAATTGCATAGGAGACTGACCCGTGGTTTCAACCAATTGAGTAATCCAGGCTTTTTGGTCTTTTTCTCCTCCTTCAGCGCATCATTATTATTTTCCACATTTCCATCAAGAGAGACATACAACTCTGCATTATCTTCATCCAAAATTAAGTCCCGCTTCCGGTGCGGGAGATATGCAAGCTGGTCATCGTAAGAGATCAATTATTTTACATAATTAGTGTTTAAATAAAATAATAAGTCAGCATAAGATGTTTCTGACATGTTGACCAGAATTCCATATCACTATATCAAGGTATTTACATGTAAAAAAATATATATATATAAAAAAAAAATAATAATAATAAATCAATACCTCTTCTTCGCCAAAGGAATGTCTTCTTCTTATACCTGAGCGATGAGAAAGTCTTGATGCAGATGAGGACTTGGTGGAAACTAAAATTAATTTGGTCAGCCTCTGTATTCGGCTTAACAAAGCAGCTTTGGCTTCTTCTTCTTGCTCCAATCTAGATTGCAACTTCATTTGACCATCTTCCAGCTATAAACAACACATATACCCAAAACGTACTCGTTGAATTAGTAGCCAACCACTACTTCATGAAACAGAAGGGGTGCAACTTTGTAAAGGAATACACAAGTGATGCGATGTTTACAATATTTTAAGCACAATGAACTGTCAATATTTGTGATTATCTGGGGAACAATTCCCTTAATGATTCACAGTTTTCATCATTATAGATGTGAAAACATATATGGTTCTAGCAGTTGGGCAAGAATTAAGTGGCACTAATCATTATGACATCATGTTACACAAAAAAGAAGCAAAACATACAGTTCACCACAATATTCCAGTTAAAGAAATTACCTTTTGTTTAAGAAGAAAGATGTCATCTCCTCCAGTATCCTTAAACTGAGGAACTACTACGATGCCACTTTTCAGATGCTCTAGCTCCTCCTTTAATAATCGGATTTCATTTTGGTATTTCTTGATCAGGGATTTCTCATCAATAATCTGCAATAATATGAACTTACTTTAGAGCACTATCAAGAAGATTAGGTTGAAGCAACGAAGGTTTAATGCCCAGACCTTATTTTGTGCTGCCTGAATTTCAATGCATTTTGCACGGTGGGCAAACTTTAATGTATTGTGCGTCTCCTCTGTATTGCTTGATGAGGGAGTAACGGTGCAAATAAGCTAAAAAACACAATTACACACTATGTGAGCAGATAGTATTTGGGTTCAAAATAGAGGTGGCAAAATGGGCAGGTCAAACAAATTGGGTAACCGTTCAAAACAGGTTGGTGAACCCGGCACACTTTTTCTCCCAAACGTTTGATAATTTATAAACAATTAGTATGTCAAATATGATCACAGTATATTATTCCCATAATAATCCAAATATCTAATCTTTTTGAATAAAATAAATTGATTTTAGAGGTTTAATGTGTGACAGACACACTCTTGATGACTTCCAACCGTTCCTTTTAAGATGAATTAACCCATTTGACCTGTTAGAGATATTTAATAACAGCAATTCGCTCATTAAAGTTATTTGGGCGAACTTAACACTCTTAGGTGAAAAGGACTGTCATGCATGGTCTTTCATCAGGTATTCATAAGATTTGGCTGATTTGAAATTAATGTGCAAGACTTACAGATACTCGTCCATGACCACTCAATGAAGACTGAAGGAGCCTAGTCAATTTCGAGTCCCTGTATGGTATATGAGCAGCTCTCGCTTCTGTCAATTTTGATATAACCTGAAACAGTTGCGAATTAGCGAACTCTAACAGCTATCTAATTAGCAAAATATTAAAGAGAACACGAAAAACCCACTCTTATGTGTACAAAATAATACACCTAGAGAGTTGAGTGTTGGAGTTCAGGTCACACAAGGCAGAGGGTGAAGAAAAGATGTTTCACTTATTCCAGTAGGAATATTTGTTGCTCGAAGACTTCAGATATAATTGTACAGAACCTTAGGGCATAATAATTTGTAGTGGTACCTATTTTTTTTTTTTGTCCCCCAAACAAATAGTAGAGGACTGCTTTGTAGTAGAAGTTTAGTACTCCAAACATTAACATGACTAAAAGTAGACATGTGTAAGACAAACTATTACACTGAGAAAATAATGCCAATGATTGAGGCCTCACAGTTCCAAGGGTTAGCAGACTCTTATTTATATAAGATCCTTCTTTTCGACGAACACCCGTTGTTTCAGCTTTAGAGCTCTCAGAACCTGCCAGATCTATGAGGTTCTGCAATCGACGGTAAAATGAAGAATGATAATGAGTGATAAGAACAAAATAGAGATCATGTTGTTTCAGCAATAGTGCACAAAATGGTTTATTTCTAACAAATCTATGCATGTCATTTGTAACAGTAAGGTAGCAAAAAACTATCCAAAATAAAGTTTGAGCCAAATACAAACCCAACATTGAACAGAAATAAAAAAACTGAAGGTGAGGTTCAAATGCATACCAGCTGTGATAGGTTAACATCCCCGCCGTCAGCATATTCACCACAAGGGCTACTCTCTATTGTCTGTTGATAGGTAATAAAACATTAACAAAAAAGTTTAACCCAGTAAAAAACAATAAACACATATCAAGTAGCATCAATTAATACCAAAGAAAAAGAGGACATCACTGTAAAAACATGTGGAAAGATACCGCCATGTCGTCTCAACTCTCAAGTATAGGTGTACCTAAAGCTACTATAATTTCCTGTCAAATTATATTAAAACTTTTTTTTAACTAATGCAACTTTTTGTACCCTTGATCATATATGGAGTTCAGGTATGATCCTGCCATTCATATTCTAATTACTCCTATAACTGATGCACTTGCTTTTTCCTTGATCAAATGTATCATGTATGAAGTTCTGGTGTTTTCTCATTCTTGTTTTTGTGCGTGTGTTCAGCATATTTTGGGTCAGACAAAGATGTTTTGAAGATTATGTGGTGCTTCTATCAGTAGGGAGTTCATTCTTAGCCATTCCTTGAAAAGTGATATCCTATAACCTGATTACATCAAAAGTGTGTATATGGTCTAACTAAAATCCACCAAATAGCATGGGCAAATACTAAACAGGTGGTACATTTGTATATAAGAAATTCTTATTGCACAGCACCTGTGAAGCAGTCTAACCATATCAGTACAAGAATATTCTCCAGAATTCATACCTATTATCTTTGCATCAAGTTGTGTTCAATGGATTGTTGTGTGCATAAATAACTATCTTTTTTCATAGCAAAAAATGCCGATACAAATCAAAATTAATTATTTAAGCAAAGTTAGATAGTTACCAGCGTAAAAATTGTATGACTTCTGCTGCTGAGCAAATTAAAATTGGTTGAACCAACATGTCTGTGCTCTGTGACAAACAAATGATATAAGAACCAAACATCAGTACACTGACAAAATGAAATGAACAAATAGCAAAATTGTTATTAAATCACGTGTAGAAACTACATCAATAACTGTATCTATATTGATAAGCAACATAAACAAACACATGTATGTAAAATGTATAGAAAATTAAGGACAAAATTAGCCCAGACAACATGTCCGCATCATATCATTATTATCAGAATAATTAGCCTTTCCAAAAGAGAGATGCTATATCCTCCTACACATCTTCCTACTTATCCTCCTACCACTTAGGTGTCAATCATCCATAAACTTATAAACATGACCCACTTTCTCTTTCACCGTTAGATGATCGACACCTAAGCAGTAGGAGGATAAGTAGGAAGATGTGTAGGAGGATAAGTAGGAAGATGTGTTGGAGGATATAGTATTTCTGTTTCCAAAAACTACCTCGTTATAGGAAATTTCTACTCTATGATTTGATGTAGGCATTATTTACCAGTTAATAAGCATGATCAAGAAGAATGGCCTTTAGAATAAACCATACAGGAATTCATCAGACAACAAAGGCAATGCATCACTCAACTCAGTACATAATGATAATAACCTTGAATCCTTATTAGTGACCTAGAATTTCGGATGTAAAAACAATATATACATGTGAGTAAAGCATAAAGACAAACCTTCTCCAGCTGCAATAAGGGAAAGGGCATGGGCAGGAGATAACACAACTTCCTCCTTTATACCTTCAACAAAGGTTCCCTGCAGGCAATAAGCATTGTATATTTGTATTGAGAGTGGTAAGACCTCTACAGAACTACAGCATAAGGTTTTGAAGACAATGACATAAAAATTAAATGAACTACTTGGGATAATAACATGAAAGGTGGTACATGCATGGCGAGTATATCATCAACATGCTTGATAAGTCATGATGTTTTATATCCACTTTACCTAAGCAAGTAGCCAATCTTGCAATCCCCTGAAATATTCATACAGAAAGGCTAGCGATGTCATTATCCCCCCCCCCCCCCCCCCCCCCCAACAAGTAACGTAGTTGCGAATTGAAGTGGCAAACGGGAAGAACACATACAGTATGCAACCTCCATCCCATAGTAAGTGTCAACTATGGGTGTGGCATACACTTTTATAAAAGGACACGGCAACCAAAAAGATGTCATCCTCACTTTTTAGAAACTCTATGATTGCTTAAAACTTGGAAGTGGACATTTATATTGGGACAAACATAAATAGTAAGGTTGACACTTATTATGGGACGGATGGAGTAGCATATAGCTACTAATAGTTAGAATAACGGCGTGCTTGGAAAGTTGGAAACAACATGACAAAAGCAAGTATCAAAATGCAAGGGAGAAATTACCTGACTATCCTCCCTGATTCTTAAATTTTGCCCTGCTGGATTCAATAGGTCATTGACAACCTGAAAATAAACAGAACACTTAGAATTGCAACATTATATAAAAAGGAGACTCGCCTCAACAATACAAGGCCAAGTGACACTATCACCAGGGTGGTTTCAAACTTTCAAAGGCTACCTCATTATAAATTTCCAAATATGAGACGCGAAGGAGAAATTCACGGCTCGGAGTCTGAAAATATAGCACTATTAGCAGATCTTCCTCTTAAAACATGTATAACTTGCATTCATGGAAAAGTTTAGCCAAGCATACCTCCTGAATAATACTGAAAGCATCCTTTACCGCCAATGGGATAATTCCGGGGGACCTCTGATCACCCTGCCTTGTGTATATGACAAAATAATTAAAACACATATGTTGGAATGAATCATGACAGCTTCATGGTCATATTAACTCTGAAGCTAATAGTACGAAGCTATAGAACTATGAAAAAAAAAAAAAAAAAAAAAAAGTTCGCTTACATGCATAGTGTGAGTCTTTCCACTACTTGTGACACCATATGCAAATATAGTCCCTGATATTGAAATAGGTCACAAATGATTAATGTGAGGTATAGCAGACATACATTGAGAATTGATCGTAACTAATCTAAAAAAAACTGGTAGTTCTCAATGGAAATAACTAATATTAGGATGCTTTAGCCAGAGATACATGGCATACAAACATCTTATTGAATAGATCGAAAGGTGATGATCGTATTGATTAAATGATCACCATCTTCTTAGCGTAGAAGCTCCAAATATCTTCAACTTTGAATAGTATAATAAGATGGTATATATGATCTTGTACTGTAAGATCTCACACATTGGAAGTTCTAATTGTTTTATCTTAATAGCCTTAGGGCTTTGTTAGAATAAATAAGCCGCATAAAGTATGAACATTACATACCATTAACGCCTTCCATAGCACCACCAACAACATGATGGGCTGCAATATCATATACATGACGTGTTGTTGTAGTAGGCCCAAATACCCGATCTGCGTACAAAAAAGATGAGATTCAGCATGTTAATCGAACCTGAGACTCGAATGTAACAGAAAGCTAGAAAGAATGTCTTCCTTATACAATTTTAATTACTAAACGTGATCCAACGATTTTAGCATAAATAACTGCTTATATTTACGTCATTGTTCGGGTGCACCACACCTAGTTGCTACAAGTCTATTGACCATTTGACCTGATGTTCCTCATATTTATCCTGATCAACTGCAGATGAATATGCTCATTCTTGACTAGGAATAAAAAAAACACAGATACACAAAACTCAACCAATTGCCCTTCAGTTGAGCTTTAACAATAATTTTCAAAGAACCAG
The DNA here is from genome assembly GCA_030686995.1 of Artemisia argyi. Classification (NCBI taxonomy): domain Eukaryota; kingdom Viridiplantae; phylum Streptophyta; class Magnoliopsida; order Asterales; family Asteraceae; genus Artemisia; species Artemisia argyi. The sequence continues at coordinate 38,147,038 of CM060694.1, forward strand.
GAACGTTTTGATCAGTCCAATTCATATTTAACTACGTCTTTACTTTATTAACATAGAAACGTTATCAAGAGTTTAAGCCTAAAATCAATTTGGATGATCTTCATATGTTCACCACGTGTCAAGCTCTACAAACATGCGGCCTTTAGTTCGAGGCTAAGAATTAGAAGCAAGCATAATAATAGATTGGCCCACTTGTAATTCTCCCTCAGAAAATAAGCACTACATATCATTCATGTTCTGAATCAAAGTTTTGCCTATTCCCTAACAAAATTTACACAAGTAATCAAGCAGTCAAGCTAGCTTCCATCATTGACATCTGCTGGTTACATTCGAGAGTGTAAGTTCTATTATAGCAACATACATTCCTAGGTATGATGGTGAGGCAAGCTTATTAATGCAATCCTGTATGTATATGCTCTGCTTAAACGTTAAAAGTCAACGGTTCAGTTTCAGCTCGTTAATTGCTTATATATTCCAACTCCTCAGTTACACTAGTCACTAATCGTTAATTCATTGTCACACAAGAGTAAAATTTCACGGCATGGAATCTACATTCTAGAACACGAATACACGTTTAATCGGTATCATTCACCAAACTATCAACTAATTATAACTATAACTTCACGTTCCTAAACAACACATTATACTACTACTAATAGCTACGCCGGTTATCAACATTTTGCAAATACGCGTTTAATCAGTATCATTCACCAAACTATCAACAAAATGTAGCAGCATTATTACCATAAGCATAAGCGATAGACTGCGTATTCTCATTCCTAACAATCGTCTCCCCATCCGCATACCACGCTATCTCCTCCCCTTGCCGTATCTCCCTCGGACTACAAACAAACAAACACATTTCACTCAAATCAATACCAAAACACATTTAAATCAATTAAACCTAACTTTTTACAGTCCTAATTAGTAATTCACCTTAACGGCCTAAACCGAACCGTAACCGTAACATTCTCCTTCGATTTCGAACTCTCCGAATAACACGCAACAGCATTTTGTAACTTCTCTTCTTTCGCCTTCGATATCGACTTTCTAGACTTTGTTCCTGATTTACTAGACGACATCGTTTCACTCAAACTCTAATTTTTTTAGGTTAATGCCTGAGATTTATAATAACAATAATAATAAGTAGTTAGTTAGCTAGTTGGGATTATTATGAACTGATTGATTAACAGCATCATCATTATGATTAGGTGAAATGTGTTATGTGTGTGTTTTTAGTGTGTGTTTGTGTGTGTTGTACTTTTTTGAGAGAGATTTTTCAGACCACCAGAAAATTGGTTGAATAAAATAATGGGATTATTTGTGTTAGATAGAGAATGGTAAATGGATCATGAATTAAAAAATAAAGTGGTTTGAGATACTTTTTGTTTTTGTATTGTTTTTTGTAGAGATATGTTAGACCCGCAAAGAAACTCTTACAAAAATATTTAGAAGCTGATATGTCAGCGTTTTATTGGTGTACTGTCTAATAGTTCCTCTCTCCTCTCTTTTATTGAATAAATCAGTCTATGGCACATCAGTTTGTAAATTTTTTTGTGCTTTCTTTGTGGCCCTAACATTTCATAACATTTCTCTTTTCCATAAAGGTGAAGGAACTAGAGATTATTGGTTAAATAATGTAATTATTGGTAATGATTTGCTATTATGGGACATAATGAGTGTGTATGTTAGAAGAAAGATGGTTTGCTTTTGGTTAACTAAAATAAAGTAGTTCATCTTTTAGAGTCAACTGTGCGGTGTCTTTATCGTATCGTTGTTTCGTATGTTATAGGATTTTTTTTTGCACTCATGACATCGTTAAACTGCACCCGGTATACTATTCGTCCCATAGCCATCCACATCACATTGCATTTTTTTTTCTTTCTTTCTTTCTTTTTATTAGTGAGTGAAGTTGTTTTTTTTTTTTTTTTTTTTTTTTTTTTTTTTTTTTTTTTTATAGAAATCTTATTAGAGATGGTATTTATGTTATAGAAGTGTTATATGGTACATGCTAACGTGGCGATACCTATAAAATTATAAGTGCCAACTGCACCCACTACTCTTACAAATCAAGAAAAGTGTATAAATATTTTTACTTTATTGTTAACTTTTGGTATAACCGAGTATTATTAGGTTTGGCCTCTACTTGATTACTAAAACTTGGACTCAACACTTGACTTTAGCTCGACCGAGATTTAAATTTCAAACTCAACTCAAGTTCTCATGAGCTTACTTTTCACGCTCGAACACAACAAGATGTACGTATTTAGCTCGACTCGACTTGTTTCACATATACGTTACTTTATCCAGTAATGATAATTAACAAATTACATGTATAGATAAAAGTGTAATTTAGCTAGAAACCGATAAGGATCGTGAGTCTCACGATCCGAGTATTCTAAAACTCGAACTCAACTCGGGTTTCTACTTTAGTAGCTCGAACTCGATTCAGTTAGAGTTAAATCAATTCCTAGTTTTTTTTCTTTTTTTCTTTTTTTCTTTTTTTTTTTTTTTTTTTTTTTTTTCTTCATATCAATTAGATTACAAGCTGTCTTGTTTACACCTCTTAAAAGGAGTATTAATGCTTTAAACAACTTTAAATTGGGTTTTAAATTACATGATACGTATATGATTTTTCTTGTTGGGACTACATGCATTATGTTTTATGTGCATGGCAAAATTTAGAATGACATATACACGACATAGTTCTTCTATATAGTAAGATGTGATTGCTTCCAATAAATAAATGTATTATCAACAGGAACAAATTATTTTTCTTGCAAACCGTTGATGATCGGTGCACACGCTCTGCTTCAAAGACAATACGTGAAATGAAATGTTCAAACTTACTCACTAACCCGTTTATGAGATTATTGAGTTGACCTTACATAGTAGCATCTGTTATGTCTACAATTTGATCTATGTCTAATTCTAGAAAGTGCTCAAAAGCGTGATAATGTTGTGGAGATGCTTAAGACGGACCACCAATAACTAATGTGAGGCCACTACCAACGTGGTGGACACAAAATAACTTTTTAAGTTTGACATATTGCATGTTACGTAAACTCTTAATAGTTTTTTTTATTAAGACTTCACAAACATTTGTGAGAGAAAAATGGTACCACCAAGTTTAGCATTGATTATCAGATGACGTTTGAACTTTGAACATATCAATTCAAGCCTCGCTCTTTAACGACAAATGACGTTTGAACACATCAGTTCAAACCTCGTTCTTCAGCGATAATGACATTTGAACACAACAGTTCAAGCCTCGTTTTTCAGCGACAATGACGTTTGAACAAAACAGTTCAAGCCTCGTTCTTCAACAATTATGACATCTTTCGTAATAACTTTCTAACAAATACAACGCAAAGTGTACTAATCTTTAACCCAATGTTTAATTAACTTTTGGACAAAAAATTTGTTGCCTTTCTTAAAAAAAATAATAAAAAAAAAATAACTTTTGGACAAAAAAATCTTTATCAAGACATACCCCTTTATCCAAGTAACAATATAAAAAGAATAAAATATGATAGACTTGCTATTTGGGGAATACGATAGCAAATAAAAAGTAATGGAAAATGCCAATTGCCAAATGGGCAGTTGATGACATGTATAATGTATTGTCATTTTCTAGTTGTGTTAATGGAGGGTTTTTAGTAAATTAATTAATTAATCGAGGAGTATATTTCAAAAAGTGTACCATCAGCAAATAAGACGGGATCACGTTTCGCAGGCATCTCGTGTGTACAACGTAGACAAAAAACAAAAAGCCAGCTCATTGTGGGCTTTAATGCCACGTCACTCGGTGACAAAAAGCATGTACATTACAATAATATTTTTAGACACTTTTTGAGTACAGGGTCTAATAACAACATTAACATTTAAGGGTCCGTTTGGTTTATTAGTGGGGTTAGATTTGGTATGTGATTTAGATTTGAAGTAGGATTAGGAGAGAGAAAATATATTTTATAATAAAATAAAAATAAAAATAATTATTTAATTAATAAAATAAAATAAATTAACATAAAAAGTTGTGGTGGAAAAATACAGTGATGAAACAAGATGTTAAAACAAGTGGTTAAAAAAAATGAGGCACTATGTGAGTACAAAAGTTGTCAGAGTAATGGTGGAAACCTACCACTTTTATATGGAATGAGGCTAAGAGATTTGTTTCATAGTTTGATTGTAATAGGCGCATACTAAACAAATAGATACAATAATCTTTCATTCAATTCCCACTGACACCCTTAAACCAAACAACACCTTAAAAGTGATTATATCAACACCATCTTCATTTTTAACCAACAACTAAAATTATCCCTTCATTAATAATATCGTTAACACCACCTTTTTTAGACTCACCATTTTATTATATTTTCTACTGTATTTGTTATAAACAAATAAAATTTCATTAATTCAAATAAAAATATAAATAACATTTTTTTTAAAAAGTTAAAAATTTAAAATAAAAAAAATAAAAAAAAAAAAAGCAAAAACAAAAGTTAAACTTAAAAAAAAAATCAAAAAAGAAAAGGAAAAAAAAAAAAAAAAACATACACACCAACCCACCCCTTTCATAAAAATAAAAAAATAAATAATAATAATAAAACAAAAAAAATCAACAGACAACTACTTTCACTCCTTTCACTAGCCCACTATAAAAAATAAAAATTAAAAATAAATTAAAAATAAATTAAAAAGAAATCCAAAACTTCATCTTCTTTGTAAGTACATGTACACACCCCAACCAAATACATACTAAAAAAAACAAAACTCAAATCCATTTTTAATAGATTAAAAAATAAAAAAAGTCCAACGCGCGTTGATGCATCAACGGCCAACCCTACACCGTTGGATTTGTGGTGAGGCCAGTATGGTAATGCCTACAATGTCGGTGCCAGCTAGGCATAATGCTGAGCTCGACGTTATTATACCCAGCGCTCTTAGACATTGTTTTATGTGATACCTAAGTATAAAGATCAAGATTATCTCAAGTTGGTTTGAATTTTATAATAAAAAAATAGAAATTGATTCACTTAGTAGGCTCTATTGTTTTATGGAGAAAAAAAACATGAAAGGTAATATTCATATCAACTTGAAAGGCTCTAAATCCTATAATTGTACTAACACTTTTTAAGTAGAAATATAAATTACTTTTATTTTGCTAATGATACTCTAAGAATTATGGTTGAAATAATTGTACTAACTGTTTTTTTAGTGATATGTGAGTTGACCAACAATTTATAGATTTGAAGTTCAAGCCTTGTTGAAGACATATGTTAGATAAATTGTGAAATTAGTATACGGGAAATAATTGCAGTTCTTAAAAATAAAATAAAATAACTTTAAAGAAACGAAACATAACTACTACTTTTTTATGATATTATGATAAAGTATGAAAAGGGAATGTGATTAAATAATTGTTTCTTTTGTGGGTTTTATATAATTGTTACCCTTGTATAAAGAAAAATAACATGTTAAACATAATGTTTAGAGCCATCATTAGTAAACAACTACTCTTGCTTAAATGAGAATCTCATTTGGTCACAGCATGTGAGCAAAATTAAGATTTTATATTCATAGGTGAACAAAAAAGTCTAGATTAGAATTTAAGTAACATAACTAAATTTCATTATTAGCCATAATTATAAGTAATTTATTTAGGCCCCAAACAGTACACAGAATAATATTATTATTTTTCTATTTTCCATTTTAAAATGAAAGTTCATATTTTTATTTCGAGAAGTCTCAAAATAAATGTTAACTTTATGTTTTAATCGATTAAAATAAAGCTTAGTGAGTAAGGATGATATTTGATTGATGGATAATGTAGTTAATGGAATTTCTTAAATTTTTTTACAATATAAAAGTAGACATTTGTTTTGAGACGAAAGTAGTATTAAACTTGACGTTTTGAGTCTACATTCATTACATAATTAAAAATTAGGAGCATCAAACTTTGTGTGAATCTGATTACTAGATTGATCATTGAGTTTGTATTTATTTTGTGCTTTTTTGTTTTCTTTGAACAAAAGATTATCATATATGTTTCCAACTTTCCGCAAGCATATAAATGGCTTGTATTTTGTTTGATTTAAATCAGATTTATTGCATATTAAGAGAAAACAAAATTGTTTAAAAACTATGAAAATTATTATTTTTTTTTTATTTTTTTTTTATGATGCTTTACAACTTTTTCTAAAACTCAGGGGAACTTTTTTAATTTATGACAATTTGTATTAGTTACTAAATTATATAGGAATGTTGAATCATTCCATACACTTGACAATCTCTATTAGCTAGTTTCTATTAGAGCATTCGTCAATTGCATACACCATACGTCCATACATTATTCGACAATTTTGTCACATTATGAAAGAAAACGCAATAAATATGCATGCACACATATACACCGTCACTGTTATACGCGGATAGTCGTCTATTATTATATGATGCAAATTGTGAAAGACAATCGAAATAGTTAACATCATTAGTTCATTACTAGTCAATTTAGTCAAGTTAATAAGACTACTAATATAATTGTCATTATGTAGCGTTAAATTGCCTATAAACACATGACAATGTTATGAGCCCTAATAAACTATATTCATGACAAGTAAATGACCGGATATAATTGCAAATCATTTTCAACCTCGTAAAGAAATGCAAATGACACATGGATGTTTACACGTTAAATGCCTACTTAATTCACTTATAAACGTCTTTCTGGTGTTCAAAGTTCAAACTATGTTGTAACATATCTGTTTTGATTTATTTATATTTATATTTATATATAATACATTCATGAATTATGAACGCGAGAGATTATAAATAGTATATATTGAAAAATTAAGCATCAAACGGTAATAAGCTTTAAGAAAATAATTAATTTTTCAATATAAACGGATATAAATATGGATGAGTGATTAAGTAACTGTCAAAGTTAATATTTTTAATTATGAAGCAAAAATATCAATGGGTTTAAAATTTTGAACAAGTCAAAGCTAAATGAGCTTTAATAAACTAGGTGCGTCCCCGTGCATAACAACAAATAATTATAATTGTGCAATATTGATTAAGTGTTTCACGTACGTTTATTTATACCACACAAAATTATCAAAATATAACGTTTATGAAAACACACAAATAATACTTAAAAAAGAATGAAAAGTACAAGATCATATTGAAGGTATGATTTTATATAGTACGAGTATTTAATTAAGTGTGATTGTTAGCAATATTAAGAAAAAAAATAAGTAATTGGAAATTTAAAATTAAACTGTATTTTGTGTATAAAACATTACTCATTTGTAATGTTTTTAAATTTAGAAAAAATTCTTTCTCTTAATAATTATTTTTCCTTAAAAACATTTTCTATATCATAAAATCTGCATTAGTTAAAAGTGTAAAAAGAATTTTCAAGGTTAACAAATAATAATTATATGTTGCATGTGAAAGTTAAGTAAGAGGCTTCAAATTGCCGTAGAGCCTCCATAAAAAGACACCTCATCATCCAACAATGAGCTACTATTGGAGCTTTGAAAAAATCATTATGCGTTACTTCACTTACTTGCCATCTTAAAAACCAACAACTCTTTCATTTTACCCACTCCACTCCAATTCATCTCTCTCAAACTCAAACTTTCCCAGTCTATTTTCTATTTTTTGATGGCCCTATTTTCCGAACAACAATACTATCTTCTTCTATCTATACATCTCTTAGTAAAGTGAGTGACTTAACTTAGTTGGTACTTCATTTTTGTTAATCCTTTTAGTAATATTTTTTGTTATGCTTATGGTTTATGATTAACAAAAATAATCGATGCTTAAAACATTGTTTGATAAAGTTATGAATCAAAACATCGTTTGATAGAGTTTTGAATGGCATAGAGTAAATAATGATGATATTTGATATTTGTATTATTAGACACAATGTGTTTAATAATTTAGCACATGATATGTTTAAAGTAAAATAAATATTATAGCTATGTACATCTTAATAGGATGAGTTTGTATATATAAGAATTAGTTAAGAAAAATAATACGAAGAAGAAGGTGGAAAAGCTTTATTTGCAAATCAAAAAAAGAAAAAAAAGAAATTTTTTTGAAGCACACTTAAAATTCTGTAAGTTAAAGGGATGTAAATGACACATTTAAAAAACCATGATCAAGTTAACCATGAACATATGTTTCTGCTTTTTCTTCTCATAAACCCATTTTTAGAAAGGAAATACGTAGAAAGTAACCCAGATTTGCACTACATGCTCAAAACAAACCATATTTAATACTCCTTGTTAGCATGACCATCATGTGTTTATAAGTAAGTGAGTACAATAAGTTGATTCAAACATCCCCTACAATAGCCACTCTCACTTTCTCCCTAACTTTATCACCCCAGCCTAAAATCCTAAAAACACATGAACATACACTTCATTTCACAAGCAAAACCCTAATCCACGTTCCAAATACCCCAAAGTTTCAATCTTTAACCATTTCAACCAAACCCCGAAAAAAAACTCTAATCAAATCCAAAATCTCAGAAATCCTAGAAACCACTCCAAACACCCCATAAACCCTAAAGTCAATACTAAAATTGGGGAAACTTTATATCAGCTTTTTCTATTGTTAAATTCACTAACACTTCTAAGATTGCTTGTCTTTCTGGTTATGATTACATTGTTATGGATTTGGAACATGGTCCAGGTGGGATATCTGTTGCTTTGGCGTGTTTACGCACTCTTTCGGCTACGCGAACGCCTGCCATTATCCGAATACCTGATCCTGAACCAATGCGGCTTAAAAAATAACTTGATATTGGACCTCAAGGGATTATGTTTCCCATGATTGAGAGTCAGAAAATGATGAAAAAGGTGGTTTCGTATTGTAGATACCCCCCGAATGGAATATGGGGAGGTACACATCATGTGGTTAGAGCTTCGAGTTATGGGATTGATAATGGGTATTTGAGTAACATTGATGATGAGCTTTTGATCATTTGTCAGGTGGAATCTGAAGAGGGGGTTAAGAAGATTGAGAAGATTGCGGCGGTTGATTGTGTTGACTATGTGCATATGGGATCGATGGATTTGAACACGAATAAGTAAAACTTGATCACACGTATTATCCTACCCCAAGTTTGTGATTCAGTAACTAAATAATTTTCATTTAGTAATTAAAAAAAGAGGACATTTGCTATAAATGTACGCATGTCCATACATGCGAAAATGACAATGTGAAGAAAAATAACAAGAGTAGAGGTGAGCATTGGGTGGTTTTTAGCTAAAACCAAACCCCGAACCAAAAATTCGTTTTTAAGTTTTTTAAAACCAAACCTGACACCAAAATTTCAATTTTTTAGTTCGGTTTTCGGATATCAGAAATCCTAGAAACCACTCCAAACACCCCACAAACCCTAAAGTCAATACTAAAAACCAGGAAACTTTATATAGGCTTTTTCTATTGTCAAATTCACCAACACTTGCTGAGATTGCTGGTCTTTCTGGTTATGATTGTGTTGTTGTGGATTTAGAACATGGTCCAGGTGGGATATCTGTTGCTTTGGCGTGTTTACGCACCCTTTCGGCTGCGCAAACGCCTGCCATTATCTGAATACCTAATCCTGAACCAATGCTGCTTAAAAAATAACTTGATATTGGACCTTAGGGGATTATGTTTCCCATGATTGAGAGTCATAAAATTGTCAAAAGAAAGAAAGAAAGAAAGAAAGAAAAAAGTGGTTTCGTATTGTAGATACTCCCCGAATGGAATCTAAGGAGGTGCTCATCATGTGGTTAGAGCTTCAGGTTATGGGACTGATAATGGGTATTTGAGTAACATTTATGATGAGCTTTTGATCATTTTTCAGGTGGAATCTAAAGAGGGGGTTAAGAAGATTGAGGAGATTGCGGAAGTTGATGGTGTTGACTATGCGCATATGGGACCGACGGATTTGAACACGAATAAGTAAAATTTGATCACACTTATCATCCTACCCCAAGTTTTTGATTTAGTAATTAAATAATTTGTCATTTAGTAATTAAATAAAAAGGACGTTAGCTGTAAATGTACACGCATGTCCGTACATGCGAAAACGACAATGTGAAGAAAAACAACAAGAGTAGAGGTGAGCATGGGGTGGTTTTTGGCTAAAACCAAACCCCGAACCAAAAATTCATTTTTAAGTTTTTTAAAATCAAACCCCACACCAAAATTTTGATTTTTCGGTTCGGTTTTCAGTTTTTGGATGTCCGAAATCCTAGAAACCACTCCAAACACCCCACAAACCCTAAAGTCAATACTAAAAAATAGGGAAACTTTATATAGGATTTTTCTATTGTCAAATTCACCAACACTTGCTGAGATTGCTGGTCTTTCTGGTTATGACCATGTTGTGGATTTGGAACATGGTCTAGGTGGGATATCTGTTTACGCACTCTTTCGGCTGCGCGAACGCCTACCATTATCCAAGTACCCGATCCTGAACCAATGTGGCTTAAAAAATAACTTGATATTGGACCTTAGGGGATTATGTTTCCCATGATTGAGAGTCAGAAAATGGTGAAAAAGGTGGTTTCCTATTGTAGATACCCCCCGAATGGAATCTAGGGAGGTGCTCATCATGTGGTTAGGGCTTCGGGTTATGGGATTGATAATGGGTATTTGAGTAACATTGATGATGAGCTTTTGATCATTTGTCAGGTGGAATCTGAAGAAGGGGTTAAGAAGATTGAGGAGATTGCATCGGTTGATGGTGTTGACTGTGTGCATATGGGACCGACGGATTTGAACATGAATAAGTAAAATTTGATCACACGTATCATCCTACCCCAAGTTTGTGATATGGTAATTAAATAAAAAAGGGCGTTATCTATAAATGTACGCATGTCCGTACATGCAAAAACGACAATGTGAAGAAAAACGACAAGAGTAGAGGTGAGCAATGGGCGGTTTTTGGCTAAAACTAAACCCCGAACCAAAAATTCGTTTTTAAGTTTTTAAAACCAAACCCCACACCAAAATTTTGATTTTTTCGGTTTGGTTTTAGATTTTCGAATATCCAAAATTTGATTTGATGCTTTTATGTTAGGTTCATTATTATAGCTAAGTTCTTTAAATTCGGATATCCGAAATTTCGGATAACAGTTTTATATATCCGAATATCCAAATATTTATAATTTTTGAAAACTTTTATATAAGTTCCAAAGTTGACATTTCATAAAACCCAACATTTAAATAAATTTTGATCGTTAGTTCATTACTAGTCAATTTAATCAAGTAATGAGACTACTAATATAATTGTTAGTATGTAGCCTATAAGTGCCTATAAACACATGACAATGTTATGAGCCCTAATAAACCGTTTCATGACAAGCAAATAACCGGACATAATTGCAAATCATTTTCAACCTCGTAAAGAAATGTAAATGCACATGGATGTTTACACGTTACACGCCTACTTAATTCACTTATAAACGTCTTTCTGGTGTTCAAAGTTCAAACTATGTTGTAGCATATATGTTTTGATTTATTTATATTTATATTTATATTTAAATCAATTACCAAAACCTCCACTTTTCAAACCAAATTAGAAATACCGACACTATAAATCCTCTTTACCAAAATCAACATATCGAGCAAACCAAAATGCTTGCCCAAAAATTTTGCCCGCCACATTAAATAGCATTTACATATGAGTGTATTTTTGGTAAAATCTTGTCCACACACCTAGATTCCTAGAATATATGGCGATCAAACACAGGGTGAGCAACCAATTTGCTAGTCAAGTTCATTTCGGAAACAACACACCTTCCTATAAGTTGCTTTGTCAAGTTAAAGCATCTAAACTTATGTTATTTAATGTCAACATCACAATATTATTACCATGCCAATCCATAACAACTCACTTGTGCTACTTTTGGTATTGTATTTTGGATCATTTTGTAAAACAACAATCACTTGAGATATTATTAATTAAATTTAGGTGTTTAATCGAAGTGTTATCATTTAAATTTACACAATCAACAGTTATACAAATAGTTCACCTCGCGTTTCCCATTATGTCATTTATTTAGTATGCTTCCCAAAGTTTAGGAATTCATGCATTTTCCTTTCCATTATGTCATTTATAAGTACACAACAAAGTTCTCCAACAGTTGGAATTCATGCATTAATTCATGCGTTTTCCTTTCAAGATGTCTCAACTTATGTAACATTCAAGAGGTATAGACAAAAAAGTAAGCGAGCAACTATCGTTTGCTCGCCCAGTTTGCTCGCTCATTTTGCTCGCTCGCACATTTCAATAGTTTGTTTTGCTAAAAGACAATCAACAGAGTGAGCAAATCTTGCTCTCCCCTCACTTTGTTCGCTGATTTGGTGCAAAAAGACAATCAACAGAGCGAGCAAACCTTGCTTGTCCCTCACTTTACTCGCCGATTTCAATAATTGTGGGTGTTAAAGACAATCAACAGAGCGAGCAAACCTTGCTCTCCCCTCACTTTGCTCGCTTAGTAGATTTCTGTAACACGATTTTCGATGGTCCATTTTCGTAAAATAGCTTCGTACAAGTTCATTTCAGAAATTCCCACTTTATATTTATATATAATACATTCATGAATTATGAATGTGAAAGATTATAAATAGTATATATTGAAAAATTAAGCATCAAATGGTAATAAGCTTTAAAAAATAATTGATTTTTCAATATAAACAGATATAAATATGGATGAGTGATTAAGTAATTCGTGTGTAAACCTCTTGGCCAAAGTTAGTATTTTAATTATGAAGCAAAAATATCAATGAGTATAAAATTTTTACAAGTCAAAGCTAAATGAGCTTTAATAAAACTAGGTGCGTCCCTGTGCATAACAACAAATAATTATAATTGTGATATATTGATTAAGTGTTTCGTGTACGTTTATGTATACCACACAAAAGTATCAAAATATAACGTTTATGAAAACACACAAATAAATATTTGAAAAAGAATGAAAAGTACAAGATCAGATATATGGTTGAAGATATTGATTTTATATAGTACGAGTATTTAATTAAGTGTGGTAAAACCTTGTTTGACATGATCTCGAACAGAGTTTTTAGAGCTAAACTCGAAGTCGTGAATATTATATCGAAGATGAGAGAAGGAGGGTTGAGGTGGTTGGGTCATGTCAGGAGGAGGCCATAATCAGCGCCAGTTAGAAAAGTCGAAGCGCTTGTAGTAGATGGAGTGAGAAGAAAGGGTAGACCCAAACTCACGCGGGAGGATAGACTTAAGCTCAACATGAAGGAGCTGCTCTTGTCTGAGGACATGACCTCAGATAGGAAGGCGTGGAAAGATAGAATTAGGATCTGTGGATAGTCCCGACTGTGGGCTTAGTAGGTTTAGGTGTTTTTGGGTGTTAGGCTATTTAGGTGTCCCTTTAGGGCCTTGCCCCCTGTGTTGGTTTGGTTCGTTGTTTTTGCGTTGCATTAGTTTTAGGCCCTGTGTGTTGCTTTGCCTTGCTCTGTGGTGCTCTCTTAGGTTTGCCTGCTTTTTCTTGCTTTTGTTTTGCCTTAGCTTTAGGCCTTGTGCGTTGCTTTGCTCTGCCATGTGTTGCTTCCTTTGGTTTGTCTGCTTTTCTTTGTGCCTTGGCTCTTTGCTTTGTTTGGTCTTTGCTTTCGCGCTCTTTTACTTGTGCTTTTGCCCGTGTTTCCTTGTCCCCTTGCTTTTTGTTCATTTTTGCTTGTATTGCCTGATTTTGTTTGCCTGCTGTTTGTTTGTGTTTACTGTCGTTTTTGCTCTCTTTGCTTTTCTCTATCACCCGCACACTGCACTTGCCGGAGGTCTCATTGGAAGCAGTCTCTCTACTCCCGGGTGTATCCTGGGGTAGTAGGGGTAGGATCTGTTTACATTCTACTTCCCCATACCCTGTCCCGGCGAGATTGGGTTTGTCGTTGTTGTTGTTGTGTTAGCAATATTAAGAAGAAAAAAAAAATACTAATTAGAAACTTAAAATTAAAGGGTATTTTGTGTATAAAAGTAATGTTTTTAATTTTAGAAAAAAATCTCTCTTAATAATTATTTTTTCTGTTTTAACCTTAAAAATATTTTTTATATTATAAAATCTACATTAGTTAAAAAGTATAGAAAGTATTTTTATGGTTAAAAAAAATATATAATAAATAATATGTTGCATGTGAGTGTTTTTTATACAAACTAATATTACCCGTATGGGACAAATAGATTATTGTAAAATTATCTAAAAAAATATTCGCCTAAGCACAAACCCATTTTATACTCATTATTTACATGTATAACTGATCGACATATAATTAGTTTCTTATTTATGCATCTAATGAAAGTTAATTTAAATACAACATGCTATAAAACATTAGGTGACATTATAAACACTTTTATTGTGATAATAACACTCACAAACAAATAATAAAAAATTATGGATGAAACAATTAGTTAAAAATTATGGATTATTAAATTTAACATTATAGTTATATGAAAATTTTATTCCATATTTCTAATTATTGCCATGTTAAGTTAGCATTAAATCGGCATGCTAATTGCCTCCCTTTAATTTTACAAGCCAGCCAATTATTAGATCATATTTTTCTGCCATGGTTAAATATTGTTTCGTCGATATAGTTTTGTAAAGATTGGACTCCTTAACACAAAGTTAGAACAATGATAGCAAGTGTAAACAATAAGAAAAACCGAAAAAAGTAATTTACGTGATTTAACCTTTTAACTCAAAAATAGCTTCGGAAATACAAGAACTGAGAAATCAATCTCTCTACATTTCAGACTTTTATTCATTATTAGGCCACAACTTAAGTCTTTAACACGAATGCTACAGGAATTTCTGTGAGAGCTTCTATTTAGCGACGTATTGATATAAAGATAAAAAATAAAGAGATTCTACTACCAAAAAAAAAAAATGAAAGTCCGATTTATAGCTTTCATGAAGCATAAGGATCAGACCTCACAAGCTCACACAGTAACAGATGAGGGCATATCAGCAAGAGCACGAATGTACGTACTGTGTTCCGAAGTGGTTCCAAAACCAGGTATGAAGTCACGAAAGAATCTGAGAACTGCAGCTAGGTGTTGGGGATCGTTTGATGCATAGGCTGCCTCTAGAAACAGTGATGGGCGCACAGTGGTAACCTGATTCACAAACGAAAACCTCAAAACTTATTAAAAAATAATACTCACTCATCCTGGAGAAATATACACCTCAAAACGGGTCAAAGGGAGTAACAGATTATGATAAGATCCTACAGCATACAAAACAAAAAGAGTGTGCACAACAGGTGGGTCATAGTTAGAGGTGGCAATATTGGTAATGGGTCATAACAGGTTATGGCTGAAGGGTCAAGTCAAGCAGGTTGTATTGACCGACAAATAACTAATGCCTTTATTATGATTTAGATTTAGATTTAGATATAGAAAATAATGTTATCACAACAATAATCAGAATCTTTAAAAAAAGGACTTAAAGGTTGTTTGTGTTAACAATAGGCTTTGGGTGACTTTCTGCTTATAATTCGTAAGACATGTTCCCCTTAAAAAAACATTTGTTTAATTGACCTGCTTGAGATCAAAGATAGTCCAAATCGACCCATTGGGTCAAAATCGCCACCACTATTAGCATGTGAAGGTTTATATGATGGTGACTGAGGTGAAGAATATCACCTTATTCTTCCGTGCATAACGTAAAGCTTCAAGATAACATCCATCTTGTACAAGCAACACAACATAATCATGATGAAGCATGAGCTGTCTCAGCATATCCAGGCCCAACTTCCTTGTTTTAATGTTCTGACGTCCGCTCTCTAGTAGTTGGAGTGCAACCTCTTTCGAGGGTTCGATTATCTGTAAATAAAGCAATGCTGATTTTGAGATTCAATACAAACCAAATCCAACCACAACCATCTCAGACTACTACGAAAGTTTTACTCATTCCATCTATGACAACTGCATCATTTCATTTCTTTTTTAACATTCATGAATGTTGATCGGCGTTATAAATAAGAGTAAAAATCAAACAAAGTACATACAATGATACAAGTCCATACCTTATTCATAATAAGGAGTCCAAGTTCAGCATATCGTTCATTCCGGGCAAGCAGCCGCACAGCCAAAACGTAGATATTAGGGTGCAATTTTATTTTCTCCAAGTTGGCACTGCAAAAGAGACATAAGGACTATCAAATATATGGAGAAAACACTGAAGATCAAGAACGCATAATGTATAAAAAACAAAAGACGCGTAATCTTGACCACCTTCCAACTCACGAGTATCAATTTGTAACTACTTAAATTGATATCATATCACCAACTCATTCAATGAAAACTAAATTTATATAATTCTTTTCACCAAGTTAAGCTAAAGAACCAATTACCTTCTAATGAACTCGACAATGATAGCAAACAAATAAGAAGCATCAGCAATCATCTCTTCCTCCACAGAAGCAAATACAAAGCTGTACAGCTCATCAGGTGGAATGGCTGCTGAAGTAACTTGCGACTCTTGTGGTTCAGAAACATTAGCATTAAGTGGTTGTTGAGATTCTGAAGGCACCGAATGATCTACAGTTCTAGAAGCTTCAGCACCTGCTATACTTTCTCTATCGACATTGCCACTAGAAGAATTGATGTCAAGAAATTTGTCCTTTGCCTTCTTAAAATTAGCATTATCTTCGGAGTCTGAAGTTGAATTGCCAGAATTGGGTACAGTTCTACTGTCGACACCAGTGGCAGGTTCACTTTTGACAGTTTTACCCTTTGAATAATTGCCTGTTTTGAGTGAATGTGCGAAAGAGCTGACCAATACATCTATTGCCCGGAAAACCATTGGGAGAGGTCTTCGCTCGATGATGAGAGAGCTAACTAGTTCCAAACATAACTCTTTAGCCTGAAATAAAATACACTGAAGATAGTAATTACCATAATCTCTTAAAGACGGAAATTGCAAAAAAGGAGCACTAAAACTGTATTTCTTATGTGTCGCAGGTTATATAAAGCGTAAAAAAAGCTAATTATTGGTACGAGTTAAAAAGATGGTTGGGCTGAGACACGATTCTCCATTTATTATAAATTGCTAAATATATACTGTGTTAACTATGATCAGATTAATAAATTCTTTTAAGCAACAATTTAACTTTATAAATCTGATGATCTAAATACACTTTTGGGCGACTTTCAACCCATTTGATTACCAGTTGACCAGTTAAGATAAAACTGCAACCCCAATCAGAGGTTAATCGGTCATAAACGCCACCTCTGTATTTCTTAATTGAAACCATTAGATGCGTATTTACTTCATTCAACTTGAAGGCATTACTAGTTTGGTTATCGCTGATATATTTACCTTCTTTGCTTCTAATTTCCTCCGCTGCAAGAACTCTAAAACTGATGGCACTTCTGAGCTACTTGCAGAAATTGCCTGCAAGTATTTGAGATAAAATAAAAGCAGATTAAACTCAACACAACAACCTGCCATCACAATAGGGTGAACTGCACGAGAGTGCAATGCACTATTCAACTTTTACCAATAGACGCAACATACTTTTATCCATTTAACGTAATACACTTATCATCTTACCAAAATATGCAATTCGTAGCCATTAGCCCATTATCATTCCATATAATGCATGAATTGCATACTTCAGTAAAAAAGGGTAAGGAAGTTGCAACAAATGGTTAAAAAAAGTATGTTGCAAACATTGACAATAAGTGAATAGTACATTGCATTTTTCTTCAAGTTTACCTAACACAATATAATTTAATATAACAGTCATATCAGAACTTACCTCCAAATCCAAATGGACCTTCCACAAATATCCAGTGGCAACATCACATACAAGGTCAGGAACAAGAAACCTCCAGTCATCATTATATAAATTAGATGCTGTATCAGTTAACAATGTAGCTTCTGAACTTTCTGCATCCTTATTACTTGATTGAGATGATGAAATAGCGCGTGGTAAGCCCCTTATCAAGAGAGGAAGAGGAGCAGATACAGGTGTCCTTGAATCTGCAAATATATCATATAATATGATAACCTTTGCATCCACTTGATGAATGAGCAGAACATTGTCAACCACGCTCACGGTTATCTTGCTGGAATAAACAGGTAGAGAACCCTGATGGAACGAGAAAACAGAAGGAAATATGGATCATTTGGTTGGCTGGAATCAATTACAATAGACACAGATTAAAAGTAATGGGCCAAGGAAGAACGATGTTGCGCAAAAGGAAACCCAAAAGTCATTCCATCACAAATGTCATCTGATGCAATATCTAACAAATATTTTTAAAGAACAGACTGAATTTTGTGACCTGAAAAACGACATGAGTATATGGAAACCAGCTATGGTCAAATCACTCTTTTGAGCGAGAGTCAGGTTTTCTTCTGGGCAGAAAGAGTTAGTTACCTCAAGAAAGTTATTGCACCAAAGTTGGCTACGAGTACATAAAACTGGATCACATTTGGTTACCCTATTAGGCAAGGATTTTTCTAACTTGTGCCACCATGGCACTTGTTAATTACTATTAACGGAAAAACCCTTTATGCAAATTCTAACAAAAAATCATAGACGCTGAGCACTTGCTAATAAAATGTCAATCCAAAAACGCAATGGCCACTAGTTATGTCCGTTTAATGTTCTAAAAATGACAGAATAAATACCAACTCATCCCAACTCTCTATTAGAAGCAAAATATGTAAGGGTGTTGTTCTTTTTCCTTTTCTCTCTTATAAGGTGGGGTAGCATGTTTCAAACAAATAGCAAGATGAAAGAACTACAGTATCTGACAGGTGGCTGCATATTGCTATCATTTTCAAATGCTCTCAACATTGTACAAAAAAAATATAATTCACCTGCTGGATAACAGCATCACGATAAAACCTATATGAATGAAGTAGCATCACAACTCTATCAACTTGTAAGCAGTATATCCTTCCATAACTGAAATGCAACCACAGCGATTAGTAACTTATGTGTTGGATAAAGTCAAACAGTTAAAAGAGTTCAAAACTAGTGTATTCAAATAAAGCTTACACAGTGACAATATGAACATCTTCAGCAGCAAGAACAGGCTTAGTATTAGCATCCGCCTTTGCCATTGTCATCTCAAACCTTGGCAATCGAATTACACCCGCAGAAGAAAGCTGAACAAAAAAGAAGAAAATTAAGAAATGATTATCATTATTTCTGTTTGCATAATTGGGTTTCTGGAGAGTCCTGAAGACAGTACCACTAAATCTTCTATAATTGATTGTAGGACAGTTGGAAAAATTAACTTTAAAACACCTTAAAAAAAAAGTGGTTTTATGACTATACCTGATATCCAGTAAAGCTTTTGCATTGCATTCCTGAAGCAAGAAGGACCAAGCGGCTTTCATGTGTGTAGATGTACCAACTCACATTCATTTTCTTTGTCTCAATTAACTCAAGTGATTTTAACTCTGGTGCGTAAGTATAAAGGTCTAGTCCACTGCAATTCAATTTTCACAAGTCAAAATGAATTACGAGCTTGAACAAACGCAGTAGTTAACAGATGAAGCAATACAATCAGCAAGATTATGATTATTAGAAGTGGTGTCTTAATACTTAGTAATGAAGTCTAGCAATTACCTGGTTTTGACAAACACGATATCACAAACTGCACAATCTGTCCAGAAGAACCCCAATATACTATCAGAGTCAGACTTTGACTTCTGACTAAAGGTTTCTCCTGTTTCTTTGATCCAAAACTGAACCTCACGGTTTGATCGTTGAACAGCTATAAGTTTTGAATCCAAAGAATAGCGGACAGAGAGTACTGGTCCCTCACTTATAGTATCGGTTGTTGCAGCAACATCAGAAGTAAAGGGGTTAGTTTTCCAAGAGACAACCTGACACATCACAACAAACTCAAATATTTAACGTGCACATATCTAAAGGATTATTAAAAATATGATTTGTAATATGGCCTAATTAATGGCCAAATAAATAACTAATGGAACTTACACGGTCAGAGGTTGCTGAGATTAATAGCCTATTTCCATCATCATAAAATAGACCTCTTGATCCATCAGTTTTGCATTTTAAGGGTGGATATTGAATGTACGCGTGTGACAACGCACCAGATCCACCAAACCCACCGGTGGACTGAGAACTTGATGTATTCCCAGACATTCGAGTGTGTCTTTTTTTCTTTATTTTTCTTTTTTATTTTTGAAATTTAAGGTTTGAACTCGACAATTACAGAGAATCCTCCTTTGAAGAAATAACACTGAAGAACAAAAACAAGGACGTGAATCAGTTTGATGGACAAAAAAAGGAATGTAACAACGAATTACAAGATTTTTAGGCGATGATTTTTAACCTTTACTAAAAGTACCAAAAATTAACGTGCCTCTGGTGTATCTATGAAGAAAAAGAAATGTAAACTTATGGCTTTCCCTTGAGCTGAAAGATAAACAATTTGACGGGGGTATTAGTTAACAGAAACGCAAAACAAGTGAAAAGAAGTTTCAAATTACGATATAGTTAAGCATTCAATACCACAGTCTGCATGCAATTCTTTAATGCAAGAAATTCTTTGACACACATATCACGTTCAATTTGAGGAACCTTTGCTGCAACACAACTCCCGTATACTTTTGCCTGCAATTGTTTGATAGAGATATTGACGTAACATCAAATTAAAGATTGCATGTTGGGTAGATTCAAACTTGATCAAAAAACAATCCACGATTTAATCAAAATCAATCTAACGAATGCCCTATCCATCAAGTAAACTAACCAAACTAACTCAAACTACTGATGTAAGGTTTCTGTTTGAACTTAGATTTGGACAAATATAACCAATCAAAACCTAACTCGCCGCTAACAGAGAAATAAAATGTGTTCAGTTTCTATATTTTACGACTTTTTGTGCCTTTTTAGGTTTAGCTAAAACATAAGTACTCATTCCTCTCTTAACGGGATTTCTAAAATCTAAACAAGGATTTCACATGATATAATTACTACTAACGGCCAGCTCTTCTCAACCCGAGCCAGCATTATCCATGTTGGAAAAGAGATAGTAGTGAATACTTAAAAATGACCCACGGGAATGTTCTCAACCTATACTATTTTACTATTATTAAAACACCTTTTGTTTAATCTAACGCCATATCCTCCCCTTCTAAGCATTGCATCCGAGAGTCACCCTATTGGGCATAATTTGGTGAATACAGCTAAATCACCAGAATACGCGCAATTCACTACAATTCCGTAAACAACTTAACATATGTTACCTGAGGTCCACAATTGGCCAGAATACGCGCAAGTGAGGATGACGTCTTCTTTTCTTTCATCATCAATCAACTACCTGATATAAGTAACATTTTTAAACTAACTCACTTTCATCATCAATCATTATACGCGGTTTATATAGACTTTAAGTTACTGATCATTGATAAATTACTTGTATTAAACAGTAACTTCAATTTAATAAATACTACTGTAATAAATAAACACTTGCAATAACAATTACTGTAAAATTTTAAATTAATTAGAGTGAGACGATCTAAATTAAAACCTAATTAAGACCTAATATTGGATAATTTCAATGTAAAAGAAAATAATACCTTGATGAGTGGATTCAGAAAACATGACGGAATAATAATCAGATTCAGTTGAATGATTAGTTAGCTTTCACCAGAGCTCGGGTTCAAAAGGAGTTAAACCGGGTTTCTACGGCTTAAATGGGTCGGGTCTTTCTTCTATTCTAACGAAATTGTTTAAGATAGATAAGTAAAAGATTATAAAAAATAATCTTTCATAATCTTTCTTTGAAAATTAAAAGTTATTGATGTAGTTTATAAAATAGTACCGTATCTTCTTATAATCTTCATCTCAATAAAAAAGTTGTGAATGAAGATTTTTAAATGTGTATAGTTTTGATAAAAAAAAATTGTTAAAAAACGTTTGTGTATTAATAATGATATAAATTGATATTTTTTGCATAAAAATTCGTTTTTTTATTCAATTTTTTTTCGGTACATATATAAATTTTTTAGTTTGCATCAAAATATAGCAAGCTAAATCTTTTGTGAATACAAACTTTCTTCACAATTTTTTAATGCATCATCATCTTTTATCTTATGGTAAAATTTCAGATTTTTTCGAGAAATTTTTATTTTCTTTTTAAGATATTTTACACTTCTTATGGATACTTTTATCTTTATTTGATATCTTACTCTAAGTCGCTAGAAAGTGAAAGGGTCCTTTAGCAATCCGAGTTCTTTCAAAAGACTTTGCTTTATTAGAAAGAACTTATAGTAAGATATCCGTAAACCACTGATATGCCTCACTTTCAAAGCGGAAACTCTTGTAATGAAGGCTGTTGCAGTAACTAAATAGCTAGGCACGTCGTGGGAGGAGAATAAGCAAAATCTATTGCATAATCCAAGTAAAAGTGAACATCTCGCTAATCAAAATCATCATCACGAGCAGTA
Source organism: Artemisia argyi (assembly GCA_030686995.1). NCBI lineage: Eukaryota > Viridiplantae > Streptophyta > Magnoliopsida > Asterales > Asteraceae > Artemisia > Artemisia argyi. The sequence goes on from CM060694.1 coordinate 38,169,522, forward strand.
GCTGAAACTGCGCTGACCAGACTGCGCTACACCTCGTCTCACCACCCCGGAGCATATAGATCCACCCGATCGATGAACACTCAAACCGAACTCACCCATCCTTTTGGGCACAAGGACGCGAGAACCTAAGAAACAATTTTTTTTTCCGAAATCTGCCTCCAGCAGAAGATAAGGCGACGCAAAAAAGCCGTATTTGTTCGTTTACCAGGTTCAACACGAAATCATAAATAAGCTCTACCAAGGATTGCCAAACATTTGGTACTAAGTTTCCTCCTCCTTTTTTAGTAACAAAATGAATCAGAAGTAGGACCAAACTGAGAGTTAGCAGCATAAACAAAGAGGAATTTGTGAATGAGAAATGCAAGTTTCCTATGAGGTTCGAAAAGAAATACACTTTATTTTCTTTCAATTGTATTTATTGTAGATTGAAATCTAACAAAATGTGATTATTGACTTTAAAAACTTTGAGATATTTAACAAGTGTAAAAATAATAATAATAATAATAAAATAAATAAATAAATGTTTAGAGTTTTAAATGAGATGGATAAAGTATTCAACTGTCTTGAATTTATATTTTCTAAACCAAGTTCCACTAACTATGCTATGATTTATATAAGTTTCAAAAAAATAGTAAGCTTAATTTTTGGCTTACTAATTTATTAAATCAAGCTTATAAACTTAATCTGATAAGTAATTTTTGGCTTACTAATTTATTAAATCAAGCTTATAAACTTAATCTGATAAGTTTATAAACTAAGTTGTTTGATTTTATTATATTTATAAAAGTTCCATTAGACAAAAAAAAAAAAAAAAGCAGCTAAGACATTATACCTTTTGAAAAGATGGCTTGATATTTTTTTTAAAAGCATAATAGAAAGCAGTTTTGCAAATGTGTAATATGTTACTGAAACATAGTTTCAAACTTTTCCATTAAAGACATTGTTAGTTGAAAAATGAACCTTGAATCATTTACCCAAAGTTTGAGTATTACGCTTCATTTTAAGAACTAACTGAATCAAACTCGACATTCTCATTTCTAAAAACATATACTGAAAGGAAAATGATTGATATAACTAATTAACGTGACTAATTATATGCTTAAATATAAGATTGTGACACATGTAAAGATAAAGGTGTATACTGAAATCAGATAATGTTTTGTTTTTTAAAAAACCAAAGATATTATTAGCCGGCAAGAAAAGAACACAAACAAAAAAGACTCCAAGAAGAAGAACCAACGAGATATACAAAACACCAAAACACGAATCGTTAAAGACCTAGAAACTCATTAAAGCAAAGAATCTAATTGGCCCATGGAAAGCGATTCTTCGATGCCTTGTTCAAAGTCCATAAAAATGTACTCCTTTGAAGTTTGAATCACCGGAACAAAGAAACTTAACAATACATGAGGCAAAAATAGAATTGATTATACATGTAAAATAAGCATGTCAATTCATAAAACTTGTTATTAGTGCCACCTTATTTAAACTTGTTTGATACAGGTTTTTAGTCGCAACTTATATCAAATCACTAGTTTTCAAACGATTTGATTAAGTTTTTTGGGGTTAACAAATGCAGAAAAAGAAAAATAATCCAACATACAATTTTTTGCATATCCATAAAACTTGTCCATTAGATTTTTAGATGTATGGAAGTTATAAGTTGGACTACCCTTTACAACTTTGGGCATAGGCCCAAAACTAAAAGGCTACGCATGTATAATCTAGATCCAATTGAATGGTTTTTATTTCATGGGCAGAAATGTTATCTTTTTCACTATACAACACAATGAAAAAAGTTTAATTAAGTTACACCACTTATTATATGATTTGTTATAAACAAAAAGTTTAATTTCTAAAAAGTATTTAAGATGCTCCTATTTGTAAATTACTAGTAATAATTAGTCATGTACAAGGTGTGGAATAAACTTATGGAGTATGTAATATACTAATATTTGCTTTTGGTTTCTTATTATCAAAACTTACCTATTATATGAGTCAATACCAGTGCAATGAATAGCTTTAAGCTTTTAACCAAGACCAAACTAGATACAAATTCCCTTTCTAATAAGGTTTCATAAATACAAAATGGACCCCTAATAAGTATAGCTTCCTCAAGTCTAGGCGAGACAATGCTATCATAATTAAATGATAAATATGTTGAAAAGGCCTCTTGATCTAAAATCTACTCGTATCTTTCTTGAAAAAGACACAACCAATTTAAATCGATATCAAGGACCCCATTAAACAATGATTTAAAACTAATAAACAATGACTCGCTAAATCTAATTAAATGATTGAGCCAAGTGGTAGGTTATTGAAAAGTATCATATATGGTATATCTTTATTCTTTAGTCAACATGGTTACTTAAGTCGTTATGGATTTTAACGTTGATGTTAACTTCGAATAGAAAATATTATATTATATTATACATATATACATTTATTGGGATGCTTTTGACAAACCTCACATGGCAACCACTGTAGAAACCATTTTAGGCCGGGTCGGGTTTGGGCGGGGCGGGTCGGAATTAACGGTCGTTAATTAATAACTAACGGCTGTTAGATATTTAACGGATGTTAGCTAACGGATGTTAGCTAACGGTCGTTATCTTTAACATTTTCTTTAAAAATCCATACGAAATTGGTCCTTCATCTCAGAAGTTCGTTGCATATTTAGTCCTCTCATAATTTACATGATTGGTCCTTCATGTTATACGTCCATTGCAAAGTCAGTCCTTAGTCACTAAATCGACGTTAAGTAGCTACCGGCCGTTATTACACTTTTCCTATTCGGAAAACACCCCGTGGCAACGCGCGGTTTTCCAACTAGTATGATACATTTAGAATTTATAGTGTATATTGTAGTGTTAATTGTAAGTCATTTGTGCGAGTTTGTTAGAGTGTTTGGTATCATGGCTCACGCTAGTTTGCCACATCAAATTTTAACACTCACATATCAAAATACTTCATCTTTCATGGCTTGAGCCAAAAAAGCTCCAACCATCATTTTATTTTTATTTTTCTGTTTTTTCAAACAAACTAAATTTCATTAATTCACCAAATAAATATACAATACAAAACTTAAAAAATATACGAAAAATAAAAAAATACGAACATACGAAAAAAATAAATTAAAAACAATACGAAACTTTAAAAAATACAATAATAATTTTGTGATTATCTTGAAAATATTTTTTTAATTATTTATTCTCTTTTCTTGTTGATGAGGAAGGCTTGGCGTTTCGGTAACCCGTCAGTATTAATCGTGAGAAATTCTAATTCTTTACACTAAATTATTGCCCGGTCTTTCTCCTTTTTCACCTCGTACGCTGATTCGACGAGAAAGTGAGGTTTAATTTTAGTTATATAAAAAAGACTGAATTAAAAAAATTTTTTTTGCGCGTTACATAGCGAAACAACAATCTTTTTATTTTATTTTATTTTATTATTATTTTTTTGTTCTCAAGCACGCCAGTAAACTGGCTCATTCGGGCGGGGGGTGGGGGGGGGGGGGAGGGGGAGGAGGGTTTGGGTGTCGTGGCTTTGCTTTGGCGGCGCCAAAACACAGTCCACATCGGACTGGTGGGGCTCAAATGCCACGATACCCATGACTCTTAGTTCATATATGTTAAATTCATGTCTACGCACCTCTATATTATCTTGAGATCTCCATAAGATGATTGATATTTCTTTCTAGGAATAATATACCGGGAGGTCACACACTTTTTAAGTATTTATATCATAGGCCATTTATTTATTGAAAGGAACTTATAAGCCACTTAACTATGTATTTATCTTTGTTTACATCTTCGGCCAAATTTATCCGGATACTTATCAAGCGGCAAGAATTAACACACCACTAACATATTAAACGAATACGAATAAAAATCTAGTCGTGAAATTTCAGTTTTATCCCTCAAAATTACTTTTAATAATATAAATTCAAACTTAAATTAAGAGTATAATTGGTATAAACTTTTCATTCGTATTTATTAGATAAGCTACAGGTTGGTTCCTTATTTATATTGATAGTTTTCTAGCATAAATTTGGTTGAAATTGGTGTAAACAAAAATAAACATATAGTTAAACGGTCTATAAGTTCATTTTAATAAATTGATTGCCTATATGTTAAAGGGTGAAAACTTTGGTAGCCTGTATACATTATCTTTTCTTTTTATTTTGGATTGACGTCTTAGTTATGTTTCATTATCATTTCTAATTAGTTTGTGACATAAAAGTTAAAAACATATATGGATTGACGTCTTAGTTATGTTTCATTATCATTTCTAATTAGTTTGACATAAAAGTTGAAAACATATATGTAGCTATCGACTGTAGAGCTTTTAATTCTAATTGTTATCTTTATTACAACTACCTTTTAATATAGGTAGCACATGTAGCTACGAGATATCGATTGCATATACATTTATGTATAGTTGTATTAGTACAAATAAATGGGTGACCCTTAAAATCGTACATCTTGATATATGTTTGTGACATTGAAGTTCACATGGGCATCTCTTATATGTTTTGGAAGATGCAATGCTTTCAACCAACCAGCTTCCATAAAAATGGTCCTACCTAGCTTATGGCAGAGCTTATAATCAAAAGAGTGGAGTAAAGAAGTTTATGTGGATGAACTAGTATAACAAGAAAAGTTCAAAGGAGACATATTTGTATGTGGAAATCTGAGTACTTTCTGATAAGGACCACAGCGATAATGCCAATACCAAAGATGATCATTATAAGGAGAGGCCAAGAACAATGGTCCACAATACATGTGTTGTATCAACTCAAAACCTCAACCCCTCTCATGTCATAGTAGAATAGTCAATCGTTGACAGCAACTTTAGTGATTTGTACATTGCTCGGTAAAAGATGTATAATCAGGGGCGGAACTAGGAGCCAAGTTTAGGGGTAGCGAAATACGAAAATTTGTTTAGGGGTAGCGAAAATTTGCTTCAGGGGTCGCGAAATCGCCAAAAAATGGCAAAAAATCGCCAAAAATCGCTAAAATTACACTACCGGGTAAAAGTTCAGGGGTAGCGACCGCTACCCCTGGCTTCTACATACATCCGCCCCTGTGTATAATCTTATCTTAAGTGCAGTTTCTTCCTTATTTGTATGATCGATCATGTAACACAACCCTACATCGTCTACAATAATGTCCGCTTGACCCACAGAATCATCACCATTGTTTTTGAAGGCCAGAGTAAGACTTTCAAGCATAGTTTTTATAAGATCCGCCAACATTTAGCTCTAATACGTATTGTGCCATTGTAAGTCGATCAAAAGTTTACTTATGAACCTAACATCACTTCAGTCGTCCACTACTTATGGAATTCGCCTTGGTGTTACACATATCAAATCCTCAGCAACTAACAATGTATATAACTTATACATCAAAAGTAATGGCAATGGGGCAGGGCGGCCATCCCGATCCCCGAACCCACCCCGAACCCTGTTAGGGATCTTATCGAAGCTTCTCATTGGGGCGAGATGTTTCCCCAAACCCCCTTCGCTCCAATCCCCGTTGGGGTTCTTATCGGGGCGTTTTTTTAGGCGCAATGCTCCACCAAATATACATTTCCCGTTTATTATCATTTCACACCATATTTTATCAATATGATTATATGTAATAAATTAAAAATCAAAACCCAATAAATAATATATTAGATGCTAGCCTTAATAAAGTTTCAGCAAATTAAACTTCATTTAAACACATGATACAAAAGAAGAGTTTTTAATCACAATTTGCGATCTTGCAAAAATAAAAAACTACAAAATTTTGAGAATACTGTTTTTATTACGTAAATACCATAACAATATATAAATATAATATATCTATATGTTTCGGGGCGAGGCGGATTGGGTTGTTGTTCCCCGATCTCCGCCCCGAACCCAAAAAAAATCCCGGCTAATTCCCCGAAACCCTCCACGTAACTCGATATGCATGCCTCGCCCCGCCCTAAAAACTTCTGGTTTCATGTTTCCCAATCGAGTTCTGTCTTTTTTCTCATCCCTATGTAGCACTTGACTTAAGCGGTGAAGCTAGCTTATCAAGAACAAAGACTTCCCCGAAAAACATATGGTGAAATTTGATGGTACATAATTTGCTGAATTACGGTATAGTTTTACTATTCTATTATTGGAAAATGCCAAACCCTATGTGGGACAATATTCACAGGCAAGTACTAATGAATAACAACTAGGAGTAGAAAACATGTGGACTTGTCAAGTCATCTATCACTCATGTTACATTACCAATGGAAAAAGAAGAAACAAATGACAAGTGCTACTTAGGAAACTAAAGTAGACGTGAATAATAATTCCTCTATAGTTGATTGATATATTTATGCATATCTTCTTAGATTCGCATGAAATATGGCATGTTCTTGTGCTCCTTTTGTTGCTAGTTGAGTTTGTTTGATTCGCTTGAAGAATAATGCAAACTTTTTTCTTCTTTTTCTTTAAAATGACGATCTATACAAAACTAGCAAGACGTTAAAGATGCAAGTTACAAGGACGAAGATAGAATGCTACAAGGGTTGCTAAACCATTCTACCCAACTAAACGAGCATTTTATTTTCCTACTCGAAATCCAATTAAAAGACGATAGCTTAATATCGTTAAAAATAAGGTCTTTCGGGGTCGCTTGATTGATAACAACACATTGCTTCTGTAGCTCCACAGAGACCATAAGGTTGCATTAACAAGAATTTCTTGAAAAAGACTTATCAGATAATCTCATCACAGAGAACTAACGGCATTCACAATGAACGGCATTCACAATGAACGTTTTAAGAAAAAAAGGTTTATCTTTTTATTTTAACCATAATGTTCTTGTATTTCGTTTCTATGTGCCATTAAGAGGTTAATAATCTTAAACTTGTTCATAACTTAACGCATGTGTTTTGATGAAACATTTTATAAATTTGTAAAACGTTTATTATTATGTAATAGTAGTATACATATTAGATCATATACTAGCTAAACAGGAATAGGATGGTTGGTTATCATACTTTCTAATGAAATTGGTTACAAGTTGTAATTACAAGTTTAAGTGGTTAAAATTAGTATTATACAATAGGTTGTCCAAAAAATAGAATGTTGTGTAAAAAATACGTCATGTTTGGAAATATCTATAAAATCAACTGTAAGTTCGTAGGAGTCGTTCCATTTATCATTTTAAAGAGAATTGAGTCTAATTTAATATAAAAATACTTCTTTCTAAATAATAATAAATAAAAAAAAAATCTGATTTTGTGATTTATAGCAGTAACTCTTTCTGGTCATGCTGTTTGCACAAGTTTTTGGTAAAATTGAAAAAAACCGCTTCAACTTTTAAACTTTAGGGTGCGTTAGGTTTATGGGAATGGGATGAAGGAATGGATTCCATTCTCAATAAATTGTTTGGTTGATGGGTTTAATTTTGAGGTATGGGTATGAAACCCATAAAACTAGGCATATCTCATACCCACCAAGCATGGTGGGTTTACAAACCCATAGTGATTTCCATACTCATAGTAATTCCCCTTAATAAACCAAATACCCCCTTAATATATTTTCTTTCGAAACTAAAGAGGATTTTGTCATATTTAAAAATAGGAAAGAAACTAACCAAGCTTTGTATACTTTGTTATATTTAATACACAAAATGAAGAAAAGCAATTTTACATTCCTGGATAATCATTATGATGGGTGTTGGTTAGCGCTTGGTTCTTCTTGCTGGCTAAACCTTAATTTATTAGGGTTTCGTTATTTTTTGAGCCGTCTGTTTGTTTTTGTATATGTTGTTAATTGATTGTAGGTTGGAGAGTATGTAGGCTACTGGTTCATTATTGAGTAACTTGGCTGCTAGGGATAAGAATGTTGATGCTGTCTAATGGTAATGGTAGCAAGTCTTCATTTGATTTCATAGTTAAGGATAATGTTCCAAAGAAATCGATTCAAGTTACGAAGTTGAGAAATGATGAGAGTATGGATGGTGCTGATGCTGCTATCCCATGGCAGGCAGTAGAGGAGGTTAGTTGTTGATCCCAGTTGAGCTTATACGATCTTATATAGAAGTTAACTTAAACAAACACTTAAGCTTAAACGCGGAATATAAAAGCTTAACTTAAGAAGATTAAGAATTCTCTTTCAACACTTCAATATTATTAATACGAGCACTCAACAATGCTAGGGTTTTACAACCTTGAAGTGAATAATAATGCGTACATAAACTAACCCTAGGATCCTCCTTTTATAGGCCAAGGAGTCCTACTAGGTTTATAATACCTTTCTCTACAAGATAAGAATAATCTAAATAGATATACTATACACATAATCTATTCCATAATTATCCTATCGTATACAATGTTAATCCATTCAGCAGTAGTTTCCCCAAGCAGCAGATTTTCTTCAGCAGCAGAGTCATTAATACCAGCAGCAGTTTTATTGTAGCAGCAGTATTACTCAGCAGCAGAGTCACATAGCAGCAGTGTCACTTGGTCAAAACCCAACAATCCTCCCCTAAACTTAATATTTATTTCTAAATATTCAAGTTTCTTCAAAGCTCAATTAATCATTTGGAGGATGCTTCCAAATACTTCAACTCTTGAAAATTCAGTTGATCAAATATCTTCTTATACTTTGACAGCAAATTGAATGCTTGATCATCAGAATCATAATCTTTCTGCAGCTTAAGTGATTTGTCACCATTAACCATCTGATTAACAATATTCCAGTATCTTACCACTGGGTAATCTACTTCAGCTAGCATATACAAAGTAATAGGTCCAATTTCTAGCACATGAACTCCAGAATCTTGAAAGAGTCTCCATTTTCTTACTTTGTATTCTACTATCTCTGTCCATTCAGAATCATCCATTGAAGGTTCAAACATAAGTTTAAGAGCTCTCCACATAACATTATCAGAAGAAGTTAAGATATGATCAATTTGATCTCTCTCATACTTTTTACCATCAAATTTCTTAGCTCCAAACTTTGCCTTGTATAACTTCCACAAGTCTTCAACATCCTCTCTATCAAAGTAGTATAACATCTGTTGAAATCTAAGAAACCTGTGAGTCTTACCATCAGATCTCTGGACATCATGAAATGCTCCAATGTTAGTATCATACCCTGTAGTTACTTTGACAATAGGATATTTAATTCCTAATGGTTTAGCATCAACTACTTCAGGATCTTCCATCTTGCCAACCACAGTATAACCCTTCAATTGTTCTTTTTGATGCTCAGAAGGAATATGATCAAGACCATGTTTAAACTCATCTCCTTCAGGCATAGAACTGCTTCCTTCTCCAATCTTTCTCTTCTTCTTTGCAACTGACTTATGAATAACACCTTTTCTTTTATCACCCTGCACAGAAGAAGTAGTCTTTGCTGCATCACCCTCAATCTGTTCAACAACATTAGCTTCTTGAACATGCTCTGCTTCAGCTACCTTTTCAGGTACTAACTTCTTGTTCATCTGAGCAATCTGTTCCAAGTCTTCAGCACATCCAATAGGATAAAAAGTATCTGTTCTTCTCTTAGCTTGTTGATACAAGTCAAAAACCTCTTTATCAGAATAAGGTTTCAACTCTATCAATTTCCATCCAGCCATATTCTTTAGATATCTTTCATATTCTTTTCTTTGTTGTTTAACAGTTGGACCTTTAAGTATCTTTATCTTCTTTCTAGCAGCATCATTTTGCTTTCTCTTCTTGATAATGAACTCCTTGTACCAGGATTGCACATCAAAAGTTGAAGTTTCATTACCTTCCTCTTTGATCAACTTTTGAAATTCAATATCAGCATCAATTCTGATCTTCTCATTGACCCATTCATCATACTTCCTTAACTCTTCAGCCTGTCTTTTCTCTTCTTCCAAAAGTAACTGTTGATCATCATCATGTAGTTTAAGTGCAACAGCAGAATCATGTTCACTTAGGAGTTCCTTAGGCCAAGAATCAAAAGGTATATCTGTGAAATCAATGCCTTTATACATCCACCTCTGAACATCAACTTGCTTGCCTTTACCCTTATCTGTAGAAGATGATGTGATTGTCTTCTTTTGAGTAGCAGCAGGTTCTCTTATTGTTATTCCATTTTGAGGTTTTCTTGTTGCTGATGTTGTGTTAGTTGTTGTGATAGGTTGTGATAATGATTGAGTTGATAATTGTGGTGTATGTTTGGAAGTAGAGTCATCAGTAGTCTTCTTACTTAGCAAAACCATTGCCTCTGCAGCAGCATTGTCCATAGACCCAGCAGCAGAGTCTTGTACTTCAGCAGTATTCACTATTCCACTAGCAGCAGAACCAGAAACATCCTTAGCAGCAGAATTATGAACAGCAGTAGAGTCAGCAATAGCAGCATTTTCAACATGTTTTACCACTGAATCTTCCAAAGTCTTTAACACATTACCCATCAACCCTGTTGCCTTCACTAGTTGCTCAGACTCCAAAGTTTTAAGAGTATCTACCACCTTTTCTTGTGCAGCAACCATCTTTTCCATAACAACTTCATTCCCAGACTTATCAGCAACCACAAAGTCTTCATCATTCTGAGGACTATCCACATCCATTTCTTCAATCACTGGAACCTCCCCTGAAACTATTCCAGCATCCATATCTTGAACATCATCAACTTTTTCAAAATTTACCTCCCCTGAATCCATGATAGTTTCATTCCTCCCCTGTTTGGAAGCATCCTCTTCCAAATGAGTAGATGGTTCAGAAGAACTTACAACCTGATTAGTCCCCACTTTCTTCAATCTTTTCAAGGAGGTTGAAGATCTTGATTTCTTGAAGCTCTTAATCTATTTTCGCATTTTGATGATGACCTTGTCTTGACCAGCAACAACATCAGATAGATTAAGAACCTTCTCTTCCAAAGACTTACATTTCAACCCCAAAGCAGTACAAGTAGCCGTCAATTCTTTTATAAGTTGCATTGTAGTCTCATCACTTCGACCTGTATTACCTGGTCCGAGAGGTGAATCACTGACATTGTCATCATGTACAAGTGGATCCGTCAATTCATGAGTCACTGGCCTGTCCTCATCACTTCGACCTGTGTGACCTGGTCCGAGAGGTGAATCTTGGGACAAAAACTCAGTATCAAACCTAGTTTGATCATCTGAGCCCCCTATGTTATCCATTTGGCTAGGGTTACCATCCTGAGAAGCAGACTCATAAGAATCCTTTTCTCTAGATGTTGCCTTGGTTTGGGTCTTAATGATGTTATCACTATCCTGCTCTGCTGCTAAGCTAGAAGCAGTAGTGACAGCCCTTGCCAACATGTCCTCTCCATCACCTAGGACAGCCTCATCTGGTACAGCCATACTAACACTATCCTGAGGTAGATTAGTGTTCTTTTTGGTTTTCCTACGTGTATATTGTTTTGTAGGTTGTGTAACAGATGTAGTAACATTGGGTGTGTGATGGGAATCAGTGGGATTTCCTGATCCGTCACCCTGGTTGTTTTGCACAATTTGTTCCATGAAAGAAGTAAGATTTGTATGTGCACCAGAAAAACCCTTGCCATGCTTAATCAAAAAGGTAAAAGTTCTTGAAGCCAATTTTGGAGCATCATATTCAGAAACATGGGTTCTTGTTTTAGAAATTTGTTTTTCAATAAAGATCTGAAGAAATCTTGGATATAGCAAATAAGAACCATCTTCAACACCTTTAAATAACCCAGCCAATATCATTTTTGAAAAATTAAATGGTTGACCTTTGCACAGACATATCATTGCAGAAGCAATGGTAGTACTGAACTCATGCCACCCAGATGTTTTAGGACTCAAACAATGAAGGAATAGATGTACCAAAAACTTGTATTGAGGACAAAGGAGAGCTTTTTGAAATTTTAAATTTGTATGTTTCCCCTCATATCCCAAATCTTTTAAACCAACAAAAATAGCATCATTTTCAAGACAAGTGGTCTCTGTCTCATCATCCAAGAGAAGAGATTCCCTTATAGATGATTCAGTTACACGAATCTTTTGCCCATCTACAAAAGCACTGACATGTTTTTCCCCATTCATAGTTTTGATTTTAGCTGTAAACCAAAACTGTTTGATGTAGGAAACATATATAGTAGGGTTCACAGTGAGTGCATACCTAAGAGAAGTAGCATTCAAAAACTTTACCATGTCTGTGAAACCTTCAGGAACTAACTCTTCATTCAAAACGACCACACTGTTGTGTTGCTCAACCCAGATACGTGAAAGCTCCATGAATTAGGTTTTTAGAGAATTTGGGGATTTGTGATTAGTGGAATGATTAGGTGTAAGGGTTTGTGATAACTTCAATTGAGAACATATGAAAACCAATTATGAAGATCAATTAGGTTTTAAACTGATGGATGAAAGTTACACATAACACCCTCTTACTTACAACCATAGCAGCAGAACCGTATCATTCACAACGAGCAGCAGAGTGATAGAACTAACAGCAGAGTGAACTGGAGCCAGCAGCAGAGTTGACTATAGACCTTGGTCAACTATACATAACAATTAATGCACATATCACTCCGTAATCCCTATAAAACCGGCGAGATCTTTTCCCCAAATTATGCAATCAAACCCTAATCTCTTTCAAAAACGCCACACTCACAATCAATACTATCCATCTTTACAATCAAATCACCACACAATGAAATCAACACCCGAAATAATCAATATCTCATCCGATTCATCATCAGAGGATGAATCCCCAATGGAACCCTATGTTCCACCTTTTCGTCCTCCACGATTTGGTTGTAGAACAAAAGAACAAGCACGCAAGAGGAAGCATGATCTTCCTGTGTTTAAAGATCTTCTCAACCTGAATCAAACTCCAAGCACCTCAAGAGGTAAGCAACCTATGTCCCCTGAGGCTCCAGCATCATCAGAATCATCAGATGACCAAGCTTGGATCCCTGTGCAGCCACCTCCTCCAGTGCATCATTATCAATCTCCCTTCATCTACACATCATCAGAAGAATATGAGGAAGAACCACCAACCAATCCACCTGCCACTCCTGAGAGGCCACAATCTTCAAGGCCAAGGCCACTATCTTCAAGGTCAAGGCCACAACCATCACCTGGTCTTTCTCTTGGACCATCAAGACAAAACCCTCCTCTCCCAAAGGATAGAGAGGTTGTGCTTGGGCTTCCATGCCCTAGTAAATGATGAAGATGTAGGTGTTAGGTTATGATGTCTGCTTTTGTATTTTGTCTTTTGATGTTTGATCTTTGTACTTGTTGAATGAATGTTTGATCTTTGTATTTTGGGTTTTGACCAAGTGACACTGCTGCTATGTGACTCTGCTGCTGAGTAATACTGCTGCTACAATAAAACTGCTGCTGGTATTAATGACTCTGCTGCTGAAGAAAATCTGCTGCTTGGGGAAACTACTGCTGAATGGATTAACATTGTATACGATAGGATAATTATGGAATAGATTATGTGTATAGTATATCTATTTAGATTATTCTTATCTTGTAGAGAAAGGTATTATAAACCTAGTAGGACTCCTTGGCCTATAAAAGGAGGATCCTAGGGTTAGTTTATGTACGCATTATTATTCACTTCAAGGTTGTAAAACCCTAGCATTGTTTAGTGCTCGTATTAATAATATTGAAGTGTTGAAAGAGAATTCTTAATCTTCTTAAGTTAAGATTTTATATTCCGCGTTTAAGCTTAAGTGTTTGTTTAAGTTAACTTCTATATAAGATCGTATAAGCTCAACTGGGATCAACAAGTGGTATCAAAGCTTGTGATCTAGAAGTTATAATCAAGAAGATTTTGTTTCTTTAAAGTTTGCTGTTCCAAATCGTTTGCTTAAGATGGGTGATGAAACTCATATGGTGACTGCTTCAAGGGTACCTATGCTCAATCCTTCTGAGTATGAGCTATGGAAGAGGAGGATCAGACAATACATTCGCATGATCGACTTCAACATGTGGAATGTTATTGTTAATGGTGATTCTGAACCTGAGAAGAGTGCTGATGGCAAGGAGATACCAATTAAGTCTGCTGAAGCTAATGCAACAAGGAAGCTGGAAATCAAGGCTCATAGTATTCTCTTAATGGGAATACCTAATGAATTTCAAATGGACTTTGATGATTGTGAAACAGGAAAAGCATTAATGGATGCAGTAGAATTCAGGTTTGGAGGGAATGATGCTACTAAGAAGTCCAGGAAGAACATGTTGAAGCATCAGTTTGAAAATTTCACTTCTGAATCTGGAGAAAAGATAATTGGTACATACAACAGGCTAAATCAACTTGTTAGTCATCTAAAGCTTGTTGGTTATGTTGTTCCACAGGAAGATGTGAATCTCAAGTTTCTAAGAAGTCTTGCACCTGAATGGAGTATGCATACAGTGGTGTGGAGAAATAAGCCTGACTTTGAAACAATGAAGTTGGAGAGCCTCTACAACAATTTAAGGGTGTATGAATCTGAATTGGCTACTTCTTCTACTTCACCTTCTAGTACACAAAATCTTGCTTTTGTGTCTTCAAAATCCAAAGAGACACAAGAAACTCACTCTAATGCTTATGGTGTATCTACTTCTGATGGATCTGCTGCTAGTTCAAATGACAAGATTTCTACCAGTGATGTTGCTTTATGTGCATTCTTGGCTGAGCTTACTACTACCATAAGATCACATGTCATTAATCAAGATTTGGATCATATTGATCCAGATGATCTTGAAGAAATTGATCTCAAATGGCAAATGGCAATGTTGACTTTAAGAGCAAGAAAGTTCTGGAAAAAGACTGGAAGAGAAGTCAAATACAAGGCTAAGGAGAGTCCAGGGTTTGACAAGTCTAAGATTGAATGCTACAACTGCAACAGGAAGGGACATTTTGCTAGAGAGTGTAGATCTCCAAAGAAGAATGCTGAAGTTCCAAAGAAGACTGAAGAATCAAAGTCTGCAATGGTAGCTTGTGATGGACTGGGAGAATATGACTGGAGTGATATGGCTGAAGAAGAACCAAATTTCTCTTTGGTTGCTGCTGTTCAACCCAAAGTGCATAACTTTGCACTTATGGCATATGGTTCATCATCAGGCTCTGACTCTGAGGTATCTAATGACTCTGAATCATCTGGATGTTCTTTTAAATCTTGTTCTGACACTATAGAAGTACTTAAGGCTAGGAATGAGAGTCTAAATAGAGAAATTGAACATCTAAAACTTGATAACTTAGGTTATAAAGTAGGTATTCAAAATGTTGAGAGAAGGTTAGAATATCTCAAAGAGTGTGAAAAGGAATATGTAGAACAACTTAATCTCAGAGATATAGAAATTTTTAAGAAAAATAGTGAAGTAGAAGTTCTTAAAAATAAGTTAGAAGAAGCTGAAAAAGAAAAAGAAGCTGCTCTTGCTGAAAAAGAAAAACATGTAATAAGAGTACAAAAACAACAATTTGCTTCTGATATGGTTAATAAGTCTATAGAGAGCACCTTGATGAGAAAAGGCAGTGGAATTGGATATAATGAAGTGGCTCCTCCAGCCAAAAGTGCTTATGCTCCACCACGCAAAGAGCTATCCTTCATTAGTGAGCTAGAAATTGGAAAACCTGTAGGTGAAAGTAGCACAAGTACTCTAGAAAAACCTAAGGTTGAGACTAGAAAGTTTCCTGAGGCTCCAACTATTGAAGAATGGTATTCTGATAGTGAAAGTGAAGAAGAACAGGTTCAACCAAAACTAACAGTTAAAAAGGAAGAGATTCCTACTCAGGTTAAACCTAAGGTAGAACAGATTAAGTTTGTCAAGCCTGTGTTAGGAAATAAAATTGCTAGGAGAATGGTTGAGTACAATGAGGTGCCTAGAGAACAAATGAGATGTCTTGATAATAAGCCTAGAGGTAACCAAAGAAACTTCAACAACCTAGTTTCACAAAGATTAGGTAACCAGTTTGAATTACAAAAGAAGGCTTGTTTTAAGTGTGGTAGTTTTGACCACTTGATTGGTTGATGTCCTCAACACCAAAGACCTGTTTGGAATCAATACACAAGGGTGAATCACAAATATGTTACAAAACAAACTCACCCTCATCCTAATAGAAACATGGTTCCTAGAGCTGTTTTGTTGAGATCTGGTGCTACTAGATCTATTTATGCTGCTAAACCAAATGGTGTTTTCAAATCAACAACTAGTTCTTCTAATGGCTCTATTGCTAGTAAGCATTCTGCTGCCAGTATGCACTCTGCTGCTAGCAAGCAACCTGCTGCTAGTACAAAACTTTCTACTTCTGAGCCAAAACATCTTCCAAATACAGTTGTTGGTAATCACTTTTATGCTGTTAAGGCCTCAGCTTGCTGGACTTGGAAACCAAAATCAAATGTTTCAAATACTGTTTCCAAGAATAGTAGTGCATCAAGTGATTTAAAGAAATTTGATTATACTGATGCACAGGGCAGATCCAAGTCAGTAATGGCTTGGGTCATCAAGAGAAACTGATTTCTCTATTTTTCATGTGCAGGTCAATCTACTGGATGAGCTTAAGGATATGGTTATTGTTGACAGTGGATGTTCTGGACACATGACAGGTGATGAGTCTCAACTTGAAGATCTTGAGGCTTTTGATGGTGGTTATGTAGCTTTTGGGAATGATCCAAAAGGTGGAAAGATTGTTGGAATAGGTACATTAAGAACTGGAAATTTGGACTTTGAGAGGGTGCTTCTTGTGAAAGGACTTAAGTTTAACCTTTTTAGTGTCTCACAAATGTGTGACAAAAAGAATTTTGTTCTTTTTACAGACACTGAGTGTATGATTCTTTCTCCTGATTTTCATTTACCAGATGACAAATCTGTGTTACTGAAGGTCCCTAGAAAGGAAAATATATACAGTGACCATATTAAGAATATTATTCCTAAGAGGGCTTTGACTTGTCTAATTGCAAAGGCCACTATTGATGAGTCCAAATTATGGCATAGAAGACTGGGACATCTGAACTACAAGACTATGAACAAATTGGTGAAAGGCAATCTTGTGAGAGGCATGCCTACAAAGATTTTTGAGAATTGTGAAACTTGTGTTGCATGTCAAAAGGGTAAACAACACAGAGTTTCTTTCAAGTCCAAGACTGTAAATACAAATACTGTTCCACTACACTTGCTACACATGGATTTATTTGGGCCTGTATTTGTAAAAAGTCTGAATAAGAAGTCATATTGTCTGGTTGTCACTGATGACTTTAGCAGGTTTACTTGGGTATTATTTCTTGCAACCAAAGATGAAACTCCAGGAATACTCAAAGCTTTCATTACAAGAGTTGAAAACCTGCACAATCACAAGGTAAAGATTATCAGATGTGACAATGGTACTGAGTTCAAGAACAGTGAGATGAATCAATTTTGTGTGGGAAAAGGAATACTTAGACAGTATAGTGTAGCAAGAACTCCACAACAGAATGGTGTAGCAGAAAGAAGAAACAGGACACTTATTGAGGCTGCAAGAACCATGCTATCTGATTCAAAACTACCTGTACCTTTTTGGGCTGAAGCTGTGAACACTGCATGTTTTGTGCAAAACAGAAGTAAGGTAGTCAAGCCTCATAACAAAACTCCATATGAGCTATTTCATGGAAAGAAACCAATGATTGATTTTCTTAAACCATTTGGATGTCCTGTTACTATCTTAAACACAAAGGATCAGCTAGGCAAATTTGATGAAAAAGCTGATGAAGGAAATTTGGTTGGTTACTCTGTTAATAGTAAAGCCTTTAGGGTATATAATAAGAGAACCAAACATGTGGAGGAGAATCTGCATATCAAGTTTAGTGAAAACACATATAATTCTGCAGGGAAAGGACCAGAATGGTTATTTGATGTTGATACTCTTGCCAAAACAATGAACTATGTTCCTGTAATTGCCAGTGTTGATAAACCACAGGAAGAGTTTGTTGTGATTGAGAAATTGAAGATTGGTCCAACCTTTGTACCCTTTCAGAAGGAACAAAGCTCTCAAGATGATGTTGTTTCTCATGAAAAACCTAAGGAAACTGAAGAAGGTATTGTCATACCTAATGAAGCAGAAAAAGAAACTCCTGAAGTTCCCAAGGTAGTTGTTGATGTCTCTCCTACACAGCCAAAAGACTCTACTGCTAGGCCTAAAGATACAACTACTGCTTCACCACATTCTGCTTCTAAGCTCACTAACTCTACTGCTACTTCCTTGTCTCCTAATTTGGACACTCAGGGTAGATCTATTGATGATACTATCTATCCTGATGATCCAAATATGCCTGATCTTGAAAATATCTATTATGACACAGACAATGATGCACTTGATGGTAAGTTATTTGGAGCTGCTGCTGATTATACTAACTTGGAACTCAATATTCCTGTTAGTCCTACAACTACCACAAGAATACACAAGGATCATCCCAAAGATCAAATCTTAAGTGATCCACAATCATCCATTCAAACTAGGCAGATGACTAAAGCCTTGAAAGATCTTCAACATCAAAGTTTCTTTGCCAGATCTCTGCATCAAAGAAATAGTCATAAAGATCTTCAAAATTGCCTGTTTGCATGTTTTCTTTCTCAAATTGAACCCAAAAACACTTACAAAGCCTTACAAGAAGCTAGTTGGGTAGAAGCAATGCAGGATGAGCTTTTACAATTCAAGCTGCAAGAAGTGTGGACTTTGGTTGAACTGCCAAATGGTAAAAGAGTGATTGGCACAAAATGGGTTTTCAGATGCAAAAGAGATGAGAGAGGAATTGTCATAAGAAATAAGGCAAGGTTAGTAGCACAGGGATACACACAACAAGAAGGGCTTGATTATGATGAAGTATTTGCACCAGTGGCAAGAATAGAGGCTATTAGAATATTCTTGGCTTATGCTTCATACAAAGACTTTGTAGTGTATCAAATGGATGTGAAAAGTGCTTTTCTGTATGGGACCATTACTGAGGAAGTTTATGTGTCTCAACCACCAGGCTTTGAAGATCCTGATCATCCTGACAAAGTTTACAAGGTCAATAGAGCAATGTATGGTCTACATCAAGCTCCTAGAGCTTGGTATGACACCTTGTCAACCTACTTGCTAGAGTCTGGGTTCAGCAGGGGAAAGATTGATAAAACTTTGTTTCTCAAAAGACAAAAGGATGATATTTTGCTGGTTCAAATTTATGTTGATGACATCATCTTTGGTTCTACAAACAAAGCTATGTGTGTTAGTTTTGAGAAGCTTATGAAGGACAAGTTTGCTATGAGTTCAATGGGAGAACTCACCTTCTTCTTAGGTCTGCAAGTTACACAGAAAGAAAATGGCATCTTTATCAGTCAGGATAAGTATGTCAATGATATTTTGAAGAAGTTTGGCTTTGAAGATGCTAAGCCTGCCAAGACTACCATGGAAAAAGATAAAACATTGATGAAGGATGAACATGAAAAGGAAGTGGATATACACTTGTACAGGTCTATGATTGGATCATTGATGTATCTTACAGCATCAAGGCCTGATATCATGTTTGCAGTATGTGCCTGTGCAAGATTTCAAGTGTGTCCCAAGGAATCACATCTCAATGCAGTGAAAAGAATTTTTAGATATCTGAGGCATCAACCAAAATTGGGCCTTTGGTATCCTAAGGATTCACCATTTGATTTGGTATCCTACTCAGATAGTGATTATGCTGGAGCTTCTTTGGATAGAAAGTCTACAACAGGTGGTTGTCAGTTCCTTGGAAGCAGGTTGGTGTCATGGCAATGCAAGAAGCAAACAGTGGTGGCTAATTCAACAACAGAAGCTGAGTATGTGGCTGCTTCAAGTTGTTGTGGACAGGTTTTATGGATGCAGAATCAATTATTGGATTATGGGTACAATTTCATGAATACTAAAATCCATATTGATAACAACAGCACACTTTGCATAATTAAAAATCCAGTGTTTCATTCTAAAACAAAACATATTGAGATAAGGCATTACTTTATAAGGGATTGCTATGAAAAGAAGTTGATTCAAATTGTTAAAATTCATACTGATAACAATGTTGCTGATCTTCTCACTAAACATTTTGATGTGGGAAGGTTTCAATTTTTAATTGCAAACATTGGTATGATCAATCTTTGAAAAACTTATCTCTTTGTTTTAAAGTTTGTACAATGCATGTGCTGCTGGTTACTCTGCTGCTTGTTAATGAATATATGTTTGAGATATAATGTACTATGCTGCTCATTGATTTTCTAACTCTACTGCTAGTACATATGTTGGTTGTTTGCTTTGTGGTGTTTGGTCTAACATTTTGCAGGCATACGAATGGTGATTTGCAAGAAATTGAAACAAGAAAATCTTCCCCTATTTGATGATGACAAAACAAACAAAGTCGTGTACGAACTTCCCTAGGCGAAGTAGAGAAGTTGAGATGTAGACATCTCCCTGAATGAAACAAGTCTTGTCTTCCCCTTAAGCCATGCCATGCCACTCCAACATCTCTTCCCCTTTTTGTTATCAACAAATAGGGATCGTATGAAATATGATCTTAACCACTACGAACCAATATCACAAACTTCCAATCCAAGCCTTCCAATGTTTCAAATTGCCCTCCATGAAGCACAAAACGAATAATGAACCCAAAACAATAGAAAACTCCAACTAGCAGTAGAAATAGTGATCAATAGTAGCAAACATCAAACACTTCCCCTTGAGTGGTGCATGAACATCAAATGAATAAACACATCATAAGAATAAGCTTCCCCTGAAATCAATGTGTTAGTCATTTTCATGATTCTTCAAATCTGTAGGCTATATGTAATGATCACATGTGAAGAAAACCAAATATAACAAACTTGATGAAGAAGTAGAATTTCCCAAACTTGTGTCTTATGTCTTGTACTAATACTGACTTCGAACGTATACTTAACGTATAGGGAGATCGCAATCTCTTGACAATAACCACTGAGCACAATAACGTAACTCCTTCAAGTGTCTGTCAATTCTTCGTCACATCTTGAATGCACAAACAAGTTACCTCCAGCTAAAAGGTATAATAAAACACAAACTTGTGAAACTCAACTACAACATCAAATAAATGATATTCACCTTTCTTCGTAATCAATTAAGCAATAAGAACGAGCCTTTGAAACCTTTAAGAACAAATAACCAAACTCCTTGTGTGTGTAAACCAACAAACATACGTACTTCCCCTCACTGCTCTTAAAACATCAAAACGCAGCAGTAGGAATAATATATAACGAGCAGCAGTTTGCTAGCAGCAGATTGAAAATTCCCAGCAGCAGAGTATTACGAGAGCAGCAGAGTCAAATAGAAGTAGCAGTAGAGTGAATAACGTAGCAGCAGAGTTAAAATACTCTTATAAGTAGCAGTACATGAGCAGTAGTAATATACAATGATTTTCAATCCCACTCACTTTATATCACACTAAAATAATCAGCAGCTTTTTAGTACCATCTCCTCGAAACATAAACTGATATGAGATACAATATTCATTCCACGAAACAAGGTCAGTATCAGATTAATTATTTAATAATCCATCCCCACGTGATGCTTAAAAAGAATTCGCACCGACCCACTTTTAATATTAGTACGAGGATATGATCACAAGCAGAAAACGTCAAAACCAATTAATCCCACTACACTAAGTAGTACGAGGTATCTTTTTGTGGATCAATTAACTAAAACATTCATGCACTAAACGACAGACAGATCTGAATATAGTCAATCAATATGAGGATACCTTTTTGTAGCAGCTGACCAATAACATTTGATTGCACCGACCAATTTATTAAAGTACGAGGTAATATTGAATATATCAGACCCATAAATTTAATGAAGTACGACAAAAAGAATTTATGATTGACAATCACAATTAATACTTTGCCAGTACAATTTATGAACCAGTTAGAATGATCCGATACCCTAAAAAAAAATAACCATTACCTCTGAAACTTTTTATATTAAAAACTGCTTTCGTCGATGTCTGCTCTTCAACAACAAAAACCTTGATGAACCCCTAGATATCATGAGCAACCCGCTCTGATACCACTTGTTGGATCGTTGTAGCTCGAGGTTGTTTAGACCTCATATCATCTAGGGAAAACAATAACAATGAAAAACATATGCAGCGGAATAATCAATAAGAACATCAATGTTATAAACAAGGTTTTCTTTATTATCACAATCCGCCTCAATATACAACGTGTTATCTAAACATAACAAGGATCAATAAATTGATCTTGAGGCTAACGAACCCTAGGCATCCATTAGAGGACTTGATGCCTAGACACACACACACACCTTTAAGTATTTTACATTGTGGAAGACCTAATAAAAACATACGACCTGTATCCTCTTTATATAATAGAGGATTAGGTTTACAAAGGATATATTCTAAATAATAAAAAGATCCGTAGTAATCTTTTTCTTGCATTTGAAGTTTCATCCTTTGTCACATTAAGTCCCTCTTGTTTTCATTCTTTTATTTATTTTGTCACATCAAATCAAGAATCCCAACATTAGTATACATTTTGTCAAGGTTGTCAGGATCGGGATCCTACCTAGGATCGTTTTCGGCTTTGCAAGATCGGGATCGTAGGATCGGATCGGGATCGTAAGATCCTATGAAAATGTATATATTTTTGTGTAGGGGTTGTAGTTTTATATTCCTATATAATATTTCATATGATAAACGAATCTAAATGGATGATAAAAGAAAAAGTTATATGTTTAAGTACCGTAGTAGTAGAATATTAGATATATTGCAATGCTAACTTGCACAAAGTTACAACATAAGTGCACCTACTTCTTATTTAATATTTTTTATTATAGGTTTTTTGTAATAACATTTAGATTAATGCAAAAATATAGTGTTAATTTATTCGTATGTGATTCTGTGACTTTTTTTTATTACAATATATAGAATGTGCAAAAAGATAAATGGATATAAAAATGAAGCCACATAATTTTATAACAGTGGACAACACAATATTTTTTTTGATAATCAAATAAATTAAATTAGGATATTTTGATAATATTACTGAAAAATTTTAACATATAGTTCATGCTTTTATATGAAACATAAAATAAATTATGAACAAAATTGGACCAAGTATCCATATGGTTTACTTCGATAACAAGCTTCTGACATGTTATAAAGCACGAAATCAAAAAAGACACATGTAAAATATTTCTAAATAATCCGTAAAAGCATAATGATTTGTCACTCATTAATCTTGCAAAAGACAGTCAATTAACAACATCAAAATAATAGCTTTCATGAAGACTTCTTAATCATTGGGCTTTAAGACATGGACTTATACTTAATAACTTAATATAGAAAAAAAAAAAATTAAAAACAAAAAAATAAATAACTCGGCGATCCTACGATCCTACGATCCGATCCCACGATCCTACGTGCGATCCTACGATCCTGATACGATCCTACTCGAATTACGATCTTGTTAAGATCCTTATCGTTTTTTGTGTGTAGGATCGTAGGATCGTACGATCCTACGATCAAGATCACGATTTTGACAACTATGCGTTTTGTTAATACCCTATATGGGTACTTTATTGGTAAGCATCTTGCGTTTCCGATTGTGGAAAATTATGTTAAAAATACTTGGGCTAAGTTCGGTGGAACGTGTTTTGCTTAGAAATGGTTTTTTTCTTTTTCCATTTCGCTAATAAAACAGGTATGGAACAAGTTCTAAAAAATGGTTTTTGGCTTATTAGGTTAGTGCCTATTGTCTTAAATGTTTGGACACCTAATACAAACTAAAAAATGGAGAAAATTACCATGGTTGGGTTAAACTACATAACATGCCTATTGTTGCGTATTCAGAAGTTGGTCTTAGTTTGATTACTGCTAACTTGGGACGCCCCATAATGTTAGATGCCTATAGTAGTTCAATGTGCCTTCACTCTTGGGGTCGTAATACTTATATGTGTGCTCTCATTGAGGTTTTGTCCAAATCAGCTCTATTGGACACTTTGGTTGTGGCTATACCATTGCCTAACAGGATGGGACACTCTGTGGAAACTATTGAAGTAGAATATGAAAGATAACCTCCTCGATGCGATACTTGTAAGATTTTTTACCATAGGGATGAGCAATGTCCTAAATGGGTTAAGGGTTCTACTCCTTCTCAGGTTATGGATGATGGTTTTTTCGAGGTTACTCATAAGAATGGGAAAGGGAAGCAATCATCTAAGCTGCGACATATAGATGGGGTTTGTTTGAATAAACCTAAACCTGATTACTTCTATCGTCCTATTGGTAAAATGAATGATAATCAAGTGGAACCTAATACTTCGACCCCTATCGACACTAATGAGGTTTCTTCATATCAGTCTAAGGATGCAAATCAGGCATCTAAACCGAATGGTAAACAAGCTACCACGAGTAATGTTAGTTTAAATGTTCAAGCTACTAATAATATATCCTCTAAGAACCCCTTTGATGTTTTAAAGGACCAAGATGATGTGGTTGAAGTCGAAACCTCGGTTGTGCAAAAAAAATAAAACAAAATTGTCTTCCCTTACATCTAAAATACCACCACACCCACCCTTAAATCGTCCTTGTGAGTTTGTTTTTGACGTGCACGCGCGTCAAACCACCACCTCCATTGCCGCCTCTTTCTTTTGTTTCCTTTCTTGGTAAGCGTGAAAATAAGGTAAAAATGGTGGTAAGACACCGATTCATGTTCGGGTATGAATCGGTGTGGGTAAAACCTAGGGTTAAATGATTTGGTTTTAATAAAAACGAATGGGAAATGATTTTTAGTAGATAAAAAAGATTAGAAATAAGTGGTATCATTATTTTTGTGTCACGTCCTTGTTGGTTTTTGTGTTTGGGTTTACGTACCGAGAGCATAAGCTCTCGTACGAGTATGTTGTGAGGGCCACGAGCTTATTGTTAAGCCTACTTTGGAAGCTGCGAGCTTATTTGGTTGGGCTTATTCGATTTGTTTTGCGTACGGGTCGAAACCCACGAGTGGTTACTGTTTCGATTTGGTTATCTTGGATTTAGGAGTAGTAAGTTGGTCCGTTTGGTTTGTTTGTGCTTGACATGGTTCAAGTCGAGACCCTGAGGTCACGGCGAGGTGAGTAGTGTTTCGATTTGGTCCGAATGATACATGATTTTAGATTTGATTGTGGGCTCGATCCATAGGTTAGATTCGGCCGAGTATTGCGATGATATTTTTGATTCGGACTCGACTTGATTTGATATTTTAGTGATGTTTTGGCCGTAACAAGGTCTAGCTGAGATCTTGTGGTCTCGGGAGGTCCTCGGTTTGCCTATAATTTGTTGAAGTGGACTTGATTTGGAAATGTTGACTTTTGGACCCGACCCTTATGACTGGGGGTTTATTTGGTTTGAATTGGGTTCGAGGTTACAAAATTAGACCCGTGGGAATTGTTATCGGATTGTGACTCGAAACGGATAATAAACTTGTGACTTGAATATTATTTTGACTCGAAAAGGGATAAAAGAAAAGAAATAATAATAACTTTCATTAGATATATTAAGTGACAAATCTTAATTTTTTATTTAATAATATAATGACGAAAGTGGAAATTTAATAAAGGAAGTGTTAA
Organism: Artemisia argyi; assembly: GCA_030686995.1. NCBI lineage: Eukaryota > Viridiplantae > Streptophyta > Magnoliopsida > Asterales > Asteraceae > Artemisia > Artemisia argyi. Next base: position 38,195,076 of record CM060694.1, read on the forward strand.
ATTTTGGATAAAAATGAAAAATACAAGGGTTATTGTAACACCCCAAAATTTGATACAGCGGAAGACTCAACAAGCTTTCGGGGTGCTACGGGGATTGGTATCCAACACAAGATGTAAAAGAACGAGATAAAGCAAACATAAGAAAAATACAACCACGCGGGGTTTTAAAGTTTACATTTATCCCAAATTCATCCAAAGTCAGGCCCAAAAGAAATAAATATAGGTCCACAATTATTTATCAGAGTTTTAGAAAATAGATCCATAACCAAGTGCCATAACCAAGCCTCCAATCCAAGCATCCAAGGGCATCACTTAATTACCTGAGAAAACGCGCTAAAAGTTAGCTTTCGCTGGTGAGATCATAGGTTTAAATTCATGACTAAATAGAGTGGACATATACGCAAAAACGCTTGCTAGCTAGACTAGGCCTCAATCATCCAACCAAAAAACAAACCAACCAAATCTAACAAACCTATAGGTGCACGCTATAGCTCAAATCAATCCAACCAATAGCTTACCTAGTTCATGACTAGGCCTCGCTCCATAACCAATCCAATAGCTTACCTAGTTCGGGACTAGGCCTCGCTCAACTACCAATCAATAACTTACCTAGTTCGGGACTAGGCCTCGCTCTATAACCAAATCAATAGCTCACCTAGTTCAAGACTAGGTCTCGCACTATAATCTACCTAGTTCTACAAGCATAGCAAGTTTTAAAATAAACAAAGCGATAATAGTCCACATAAAACAATTTGCACGTTTCTCACCCCAAGTATTGAAAACAAAGTTCAAGAGTAAAAGTGGGGCTATGACTCACCTCAAGTCTAGCAATCAGCAAAAGAAATCGATAGATGAAAGACGTAAAGCAACTCAAATAACGGCAACTACAGACTCGGCACTTCCTAACAATATAAACGCGTTCAGAATCATTTCCTCAAAGATCAAATATTCCCAATCCTGAACGTATTCCATTTTACTTTACAAAATCCATTTCTCGTATTATCCTCATGTTAATTTGGAGTTTGACGTTTGGTATCCATGCGGGTGGAGGGTCGACACAACTCAAACCAAGAAGCCACAACGAAAAAGAATAGTAAAACAATCTATAGGTCTAATATTAGCCCAATATATTATTTAAATAAATCATCGAAGTTTATCAAATCCGTCGATTTGGTAATCCCCCATATTTATTTACGTAATATATCACTCTAAGATTATACCTAAACCTAAATCACATAGCACAAAGAATACTATATAGTAAGTATCGTAGTCCAATAAATTCCCTATATATATCGTCAAATTTGCCAAATTCGTCAATTTAGCCAACTCCACGAGATATTTAGTAATTCATTATTCCAATACACGTACCATAACCTATGGGCGTCGTAGGATACGATGCCAATTAATATATTCATTTTATATAGCTAAATAGACCCTATTTAACCCGTCGATTAAATAAGTTACGTAGTTATAGAAAATGGATATATTAATCGTCACATATCCGTGACAACACAAAAGTCACATAATAAAAATAAATCCACTTGGAGTCAAGTGACCACAACCCCGTATAACTCGATAGTTTTCCTCGTTTATTAAAAGACATATTTTATTTAATAATTATACAACGTATTAGATTTCGTCATCATTTATAGTTATTTATTTATAGTAACGCTCCCGACATTTATTACACTATTCACATAGTATACTAATTATCGTCACGTTATTATAATGTTTACTCGTGATCGTTTTATTATTAATATACGCATTATATATATATATATATATATATATATATATATATATATATATATATATATATATATATATATATATATATATATATATATACGTTTTTCACGTCTATATACTTATATAAACGGTTATATTACCAATAATATTATTACGAGTTTTATTATTGGCGTTTGATTATAAATAATTATCGAGTTATATGAGATAGTCACATGTCCGAGTCATCACTCTCGGCTCATTGTCCAAGTCCAAGAATAAAACAACCAAGTCATAAACAAGCAATCCAACTCCGTCCAAATCAATCCCAAATCACGTGCTACAACAATAGGGTCCGACTACGGCACCCGACTAACCTATCTCCGTCAATCTAGTTAACCGTCTCACAATCAGTTCCCAATACCACTTCGTCAATACAACTCCATAATCAATATCACAAGTCCAAATGTACCATGATCAAAATAATAATAAACTCGACAACAAAAAAAAAAAATAATCCGACAATCATAAACGGTACCCAAATAATATAACACATTTACGGGTTGATTTACCAAGTCAACCCGGGTCAAATACTAAACCTCATGAAACGTGATATGACCCGTGACCTCTTGGGTCACGGCTTGCTCCATACGAGCCAACCAACCGGACCATAGTGGTCAAATAACAACACGTGTAGCAATAATATTCGACCGGACCCCAAAGGGTCACGGCCTTGCTCTAATCGAGCCAAAACGAACCAAACGGACCCTTGGGTCGTCGGCCTAACCCAAAGCAACAACAACAAGATAGCAACGAGGGACCCTTGGGTCTCGACATGACTAACGAGCCACCAATAACGCGACCCCGAGACCTCTTGGGTCTCGGTTATTCTCAAACCGAGCATCAATCCACCAAGGATCATCTAAATATCAAATCCTTCCACAAATTCGCCACCAAGTCGACCCAACCCGGATACCAAACCATCAAAACATTAACAAAACTTCATTTCCCCTTTATAAAATTTAAAACCCAACAAGAACAACCCGTGCACACACGGATTTGAGCACGAATCGAGGCACACGACAAGAATATCGTGGCCACTCACCTTCCAATCGGCTTCAAAACGTGATTTCTTTAAAAACCCAACAAGATTAAATGAAAATGGTGATATTTAAGTGGTTGTGGTGATTCGTACGTGGGGATAAAATAGGTTTTAGGGCGCGTGCTTTATGTCAAAAGATAGATCGGAACGAGGTGGTGTTATTTTGTTTAGGAGAGGGGCGGTGGCGGCTGTGGCGGTGTTTTAGGGTGGCGGTGGTGTTGTGTTTCAAAAGAGAGAGAGAGAGATGAATATGGTGAGGGTGTTGGTTGTGTTTGTGTGTCCAGGTTATCACAAGGACGATTTTTGTATTCACTCAAATAAAATAATAATAATAATAATAATAATAATAATAATAATAATAATAATAATAATAATAATAATAATAATAATAATAATAATAATAATAATAATAATAATAATAGTGGTAAAGTGGGTGAGGTAATTAGGTATAGAATACACGGACCAAATCCGAAACTCATTTAAAGTAAACCGACTCTCCCGAACCGAGCTCATCCCAAATATCCAAAATCTCGCGATACGTTCCAGAAATATAAAATAACCGAACCAAACATTTAAAATATAAAAATTGTTAGGTTATCCTAGTGCCAGAGTCAATGTAGTGCCAAATAAATATCTCAAAAATAAATCATCACGAATATACCAAACCAAACCAATAATTAACAATCAACTTCCATAAATAACGCAAGGTTTAAATCACATTTCAACGTTTACAAATCTCATCACGAATAAATTTTTCAAATATTCCAAAAATTATTAATTTTAAAGTAATGCGGGTTTGTAAATTGTTTCCCTAAATTGCCAGTTGTCACAGTTATTAGACGTTTCGAGGAAAGTTTATTGGAAAATACTATATTTGAATTTGTTGGAATAACATTTGGATTATTGTGAAGTTTCGGATCGGTTTAACATTAATAGATTCGACCGACATGGTTATCAGACTTATTGGGTTGACGAGCCCAATAAGGGCCCGGTAAGTGTGTTGGAGGAATTTATTAGTGTGTTACCTATCCTTATGACTTACCATTTATTTGTGACTGGTACGTTTGGCTTTGGATTAATAAGCGAGACAAAAGAATTGTTGGACTTATTAGGTTGACGAATTCAATAAGGATCTAATAATTCGTTCGGATACCTTATTAAGCTTTTAAGCTTAACCGTTTTGACCTTTGACCTTTACCTTATATGAGTTTGACTTGATGATTGATTTGGTAGTCGGATTATTTGGGATTTTGCATCACCGGATTTGAAACATATACTTGGAATTGGAATATCATTGGACTTTGGACATTTTGGACTATTAGAACACGAAACGACTATAGTATGTTAGACTCATAATGAATTTAATGTATTCGATCCGTAACGGATAAATAATGGAAATAATGTCTAACAAACAATAATATTTATAACACTTGTTAACACTAGTACAAATATTGCCTTTTGTCACACATGCTCGGTTTTGAACTGTCACACTCTAACATATTTACGTGACTAAATGTACGAGAATAAAATAAACAGCCACACTTGATCCGACTTGTGTGACCATTTCGGAAAATATATGTCACACATTTGTGAATTTATGTGACTAGAGGGTAACTGGTAAATATTTTTCGATTATTTAGTCACTTTTAATTCGGGACGTGTGAAAGATACAATTAAGCTTGAAACATTAGTCACACTATATATATATATATATATATATATATATATATATATATATATATATATATATATATATATATATATATATATATATATAGATAGATAGATATATAGAATCTAGATCAAATAAGATCAATCTTATAGTTGTAAAAATAAGATCCAACTAAAATCTGACAAGTGACACTCTCGTTAAAATAAAATTAATTTTTTTATTGAGTACAACTAAAATTGTTAAAGTTCTGATAGTTTTCTTTTTTAAATTGACAAAACAAAAGTGATATACTTTGATTCGACATGTAATGTATCAGGTTAAGGTGATACACTTTGATTCAACATGTAAATTTATAGTTGTGTATCACTAATCCAAACTCATGTAGCAGTTGGTTATTAGTTGCTAAAATGTTAATTCATATTAATACTTTATTTTTTGTGTATTATTGCTAATATGGTTATTTATAAAATGGTTTCAATTGTTTTTTAGACTAGATCTTATTTTTACAACTTTAAGTTTGATCTCACATTAACCCTCCCCTATATATATATATATATATATATATATATATATATATATATATATATATATACACACACACACACACACACACACACACACATACATATGTGACAAATATATGTCACACAATTGAAAAGTGTGACCAAAATAGATATATGTTCACGTGAGGTAATTGTGTATGTGGCTAAATTATATAGTCAAGTTTGTCACACATTATTTAAACGTGACTGCTATTCTTTGCTGAATATTTAGCCACATAGCGTTTGAAATGTGTGACAACTGAAAAGTAAGTTTGAAGCGTTAGTCACGATATGCATTTAATAGTGAAAAATATATGTCACAAACTTGACTAGTGTGACCAAATGTCATATATGGTCACACTAAACCATAGAAACATGATTAAGTGTAACGAAAATTCGATGCATATAGTCACGTAAGTTAATATGTGTGTCTAAAGTTTAGTGTGTGTTTGCTTGCCAGTCCTAATGTGTATAGTCACACTTAATTGAAGCTCAATCATATGACTATAGGCTTTACAATAGTCACACCATATCACAAATGTGTATCTAAATGATGTTTATGGCCACATTATAAGGGTATTATATGTGACTAATACATTCAAAATAGTCACATTGTGAAATATTCATGTGACTATTATTTATAGCAAAGTGTGAAGTCATGAGTTATCATTAACCTTGATATTAGTCACATTGAGTTTTTGTGTGATTAAATCATAATCATATTTTGTCACACATTACTTAAGCGTAGTCACAATTCGATACATATGGTCACATATTTCTGATAACTTATGTAACTTGATATTCACTTAATTGAGTTCAGTCTTTTAGTCATGACTGCACATTGACTACTTTTTCAACCACTGTTTTTTCAACAAAGTGCCTACAATTGGGAATCTTTCATACCAAACACTGTTTTTTTGAACTCTGCACTATATAAAGGCATAACCACATACATGAAAACTACATATACAAGACAACTGTAACAAAAATATGCAGGGTGTTTACTACTGCTAGTACATAGTTAATACTGCTAGTTCATAGTTTATGCTGCCAGAAATTATAGTTTTGTATAATCTGGAATCCTTTAAAAGAGTATTCGCAAGTACGAACTAAAAAATTAATACAACAACAACAACAACATAATTTGTCACAACTCACCATTTCAGGTCATTTCAGGTCATTTCCCGAACTTTGGAAAAACACTATTCATCAAACACTATTCATCAAAACAATATTCATCAGTTTACTATTCATCATTTTTTGTGTCAGTTTGATATTCCGAGAAGCATTCAGAAATTTTACTATTCACGGAACACTATTCATTGCGGGAAAAGATTTCATCATTCACGTGCATTACACATTTCATCGTAAATTTAGTTTACGGGTACTCACATTCGCGTAACCGTATTGGTTCAGGTGCGAATTCATGCATTATCAGTAAAGACATTTCATACGGACTAGAGACAGTCTGCATATCATCAGTAGGTCATTTACATGTTATACCACTCTTAGGATTTTCAAATTTATATATTTGATACATTTAACGTTTTCCTTATAATTATTTATAAATAAACGTTAACACCCGGTTTATACACGACGAATATATCTAAATATTCCCACAATGGTCCCGACATATTTTTATATCCATTATAACATCATAAAAGTTATTACATTCATTTACCCAGTATTTTGGAAATTTATTTTATTTATAACGTGAGCTTATGAATATTACGACGGTTTTCGTGAAAACTAAACAATAATCACCCGAACACTCAGTAATTGTACCCAACATAATTTTAATATTTTTATGACTTTATTATGTCCCGGTCAACTTCGTTAATATTTATTTCTAGAAAACTCGGTACCCGGTAACACCCAAAATACAAATTAAACTAATCAAACACAACATAAACTCATATAAATTACAAGATGAGGCATTAATGAGCTACTTTCCCACATTTCATCCAACTTGCCGCCCCCCCTTCCTATTTCTTTATATTTTTGACTAGCTTTGACCAAGAAATACTTACCATGACTTATAAGATATTTTTACACCTTTAATCTTATTATATCAAAGAAACTAGCAAGAAAAGTTTTCATCTCATCCTCTTCCTCTCATTGTGCTCGTTAACCACAAGGAACATAGCAATCCTCCATCATTTTTCTCAAGGTCAAGTGCAATCAATCCATTTTGTTGGTCTAAGTAAGGTTTTGATTTCAAAACCATAAGGGTTACTAAGTTTTCATCTCTACAAGCCTTCCAATATTTCAAGTAAGTTTACAAAATTTATTTTTATGATTTTACCATGATTCTTTCATTCTCCCATGATTAATTTCAAGGTTTTCATGCATTTGTTGCTATATACCACTCTTTATATATTTTTCTCAAAGTTTCAAACCCTAGAAATCTATTTAAGTGAATCCTTGATAGATTAGCATGATTGAGGTTGTTTAGGAAGCCATGATACTCTAAGAAGGTATATGGTAGGATTAGATTAGTATTTGTGGTGATTGAAAGTGGTTTAGTGAAGTTTTGGACTAGTTTTAAACATTGGAAATCGATTTTAAACTTTTTGCAAACCCGCTGTATGAAATTTGAAAACGGGGTAAACTCAGAAACTTTTGGGATATTTTTGGCCAAATATTTAGAAAATACATTCCGAGACGAAGCCGTGGCCGAAAACGGGGATAAAAACAAGTTTATAACGAAGGAGATACAATTTTTACAAGTTTAATGACTAAAATTGATTTTCCGGAAAATTACTTGCTGAATGGAAACATTCACCAGCCTATTTGAGGCGTTTGGCGAAACCTAAATGAACCGTGCTATTAAAAATGTACAAGTATATTTTTTTACGAAACCGTGGACATAAAATACGAAGGAAACGAGCTTATAACGACCGAGATACTCACATTTCAAACTATATATATACACTATAATGTGACAGCTTTTAAATCTAGAAAAGTTAGTACGTACTAAGTATATATTTTCAAGTAACGTCAATTGAAGGACCGTTTTCATTAACCGTTGAGACATGTAATGTCATGAGTTACTTTCACGTCAAAGAGACGACTTCAAAGGTTTTCAAAACGTCAAACCAAGCACTAATCTTAACACTATATATATATATATATATATATATATATATATATATATATATATATATATATATATATATATATATACTTACAAAAATAGTCACTACGTACTAAATTCTAAATTTTCTAGAAATATTAACCAAGTACCCAATTTCATAACTAATGATGTATTAGTGATTACAAGTATATTTTCATTACTACAAGGCGTTATTTCAAGGATTTCAAACCGAGAATTTCAACACAAACATTGGTACATACGATATATATATATATATATATAAGTATATATATTGCAACTAGTTTTATTTTTCTAATAGCCATATTTTTCCTAAGTCTTGGAATATATACTTTTGATAACAACAAGTGTTTTTCAAAGAGTAGAGTGGTATAGGAAACATGTGCATGGACATTCATAACATCATTTCATGATCTAAAGTAGATCGTTCATCATTCACATTAGGTTGCGGCTAGTGTGCGCGCCTTGTTTTTCAGCTCATTACATGTTCATGGTACCATCATATTGGGTTGCGGCAACTAATTGTTCATTGTTGTTCATTTCACTTCATCACAGTTTCATCAGTTAAGGTGAGTTTTCATAGCCCCGTTTTCAATTCAACATTTTTGATTGTTTTCAAATCCCACGGGGGGAATACATTGCATCAATCATTTTAGTACGAGCCCAAGTATTCAAACACATGTACATAGCTTAAGTTACCTTGCCATGTGATAAGTCCCCTGTAACATCATGAACCGTTAATTTACCGGTAAGCGAGAGTGAGTGGATAGATCTATCGAGGGTGACGCCTCCATCCGTGGTAGTGATTACCAACAGTAAGCGGATGCATGTCATGTCTTTTACATTTGAGTGTTTCGGCAGAACATTCAGGAGGGGCATAGTTTCATCAGTCATAGCTTCGGTGTCATGAGCTTAAGGTCTATTGTACAATTTTCATGAGATTTTTATCTTGCACTTTTACTTGTGGTGGCCGTACATCATTACATTTTACAAACCTATGGAATTCACCAACATTCGTGTTGACGTTTTAGCAATGTATTTCAGGTTATTAAGGTAGCTCATGTGACATGCATTTGGACCTTCATGGAGTCGCGGAGTCGACGCGTCTCATCATTATTTCATGCACTTATGTAAACATTTGATCTAGTATGACTTGTTTTTCATAAACATGCAACACATTTTGGGGACCTCATTTTGTAAACTCTGGATTATTTCAATGATCAAATGCAGTATTTTCCAAACGACACTTTAGGTCGTTTAATGTAACTGTAACTGTGGTGCTATGACAGACACCCCCAGGTATTCCATACCGCTGCAAGTCAGGTAAATTGGGGGTGTGACAGATTGGCATCAGAGCTAAGGTTATAGCGAACTAGGATGTATCTTGGACCCTAGACTATAACCACATCAGCATAGCATCTCATCATTTCATCATAAGTGCATAATCATGATACATGTTGTTTCATACATACCCTGTGCGAGTTATTTATACTCATATCCGTATATGTATATCATTTTATTGACCTGGTTCACAAGTGACATGTCTTCAGATACTCACCCTGACATCCTTTTATCGGATTCCGACATTGAAGATGCCTTGTCATCTTCCACTACCATTATACCACCAGTTGCACTTACACCACCATTAGTACTATTGATTTGCCATAGGAACATGGTTTTCCTATTATTCAGCCCGTACATAGAATGCCTTTTGGTAGTGTATTCAGAATTAATCTTAATGGACTTATTAGGATGCTTATTGCAAGGAAGATAGTGTGTTTTCTTTCCATCACTAGTAGGGCACTTACTACTCAGGTACTATCACCACCATCAGTTACTTATTACACTATTGGCCTTCCCACAGTGTGTACTTTAGTTTTACCTTTTGGATGTCGCGAGGTAGCACGAAAGAGGGTAGTATTTCATTCACTGGTACCATCATTGTCATTTCCCTTTTCCATTCCCACTTGCCATGAACTAGATGACACCTAGTAGATAATACCAATAACACGGACTCAACAGAAACATCCGCAGATTCTTCAGGAATGGTTCAGAACCTACATTATCTAAGATTTGATAGATGCACAACTTCAGACACCACTTCAGGACTATCTCGACCTCATGATGCCACAAACCTGATTTCACACAGAGGGACACCAGGAAGTCCCTAGACCAGATTTATATCCTCACTAGCTTTTACTATTATCCTAGCCACAGAAGGTGTGGGACATAGTCTAAAGAACTTGTTGTCTTTTGATTGTTGTACAAACAAATATATCAAGTGTGACTCTACTATGTAAGAAATGGTTGTGCTATTTTTGATACTGGTTCACGTAGACCGAAATTTTCATGTATTATATTCATGTGTTGTGAATATGATGGCTTTGATTAACTATATACCCTCATGGTCACTTATGATTTGATGAAGAGAGATTTAAGCAAACCACTCCAAGCATGACGCAAGCTGCTGTTGGACAAGTCATTGCCAAGAACATAGCCACCGCCCTCACTAAGGAACTTACACACGTGGAATTTATGGGGTGCAATCCTCCCTCCTTTAGCGGAACTAGAAACACAAAGGAACAGGAAACACTAAACTTTACCATGGTAGGAAATGATGTTGACGAGTACACTACTCATTTTTATGAGTTAACACGACTAGGTTCTGCAATGGATGAACCGGAAAGCAAGAAACTTGAAAAGTACATTATCAAAATGGCGATCGAAGCAAAGGAACTCATAGTTCACGCCGAGACATCAGGAAACAATAGTGACAATAAAAGGAAATGGAACAACAATCTAGGTTGCAATGCTGCTCAACAATCACCCAAGGGACAAGAAGTAAATAGAGCCTTTGCTGCAGAACCGCACACAAAGAGAAGGTATATTGAAAAGTTACCTTACTGCAACCTGTGTAATCAATATCACCGAGGTCATTGCAGTGAACCGTGTGGAGTGTGCAAGAAGCGGGGTCATGGGACTGAAGACTGTAGAAAACTCACAAATCAGAAAATCCCAGGGAGTTGCTTCAAATGTGGAAACTTAGGGCATTTCAAGTATGACTGCCCGGAGCTAAGGAACAAGGAAAAATCAGGAACTTGGAATCAAGACTAAATCGCTCGAGGAATAGCATGAGTTGTTGAAAGAGAACCGTCAGGATGTTAGAAACATCAATGGTAACAACAATGCTTCAGCAGGAGGAGCTTTGTTTCAATATATAAACCGTAGTTCGAGCCCTTTAGGGTTGTATCTTTCCTTTTGTACTTACCGTTGGTACGATGACATGACCTAGTGGTATTAAGCGCTTTTCTATCCAATGTAATATCTATCTTTTGTTACCTAGGTGAAAATCATAACCTTCGTTTACTCCATTTTCTATCCCAATTGCTCAGACTTCAATCGTTTCGCAACATTTTAGCATTGTCTCATCAGGAATTAGGTTGATTTCGTTTTTGACGAATTAGTAGACTATCACCATTCAACAAGATTCACCCACGTATCCAATACACCATTCAAGCTATTTTACTATCATATGGGGAAACTGTTTTACAGAAAAATTTCCGAAGTAAGCTATTTTATTTCCATCCTATAAATTGATTTTTCTGTCATTACACCAAGTATTTACTATTATTACGCGAGGCAATTTTTATGTTATTTGAAAGAAAACATCAGGACACCATTTTTATAACAATGCGTTGAACACCATCTAAAACTTTTGAGGAAAGTTATGATATTTTGACAAAAATCTAACATCGCATCATTAGTCCTCAATTATACATAGCCTGATCACCTATGTAAAATTCAGGAAGGATTATGCCATGAAGGAAATAATTACCTTTTCAAAGGATTGTTAATAACAATCTTCATTCGAAAGCTTTGTAAACAAAGGAACTCTTTCATAAACATCCCTTTTGCCGAACTATCCCTGGATACTTACCCTACCTGTCACTCACTTAGCCATTAAGTTGGATTTTCCCATTGACTTCCCTAGGAGAGACTTTCCATATCAATTACATGCAGGATTCCTTTATACAATAAAAGCAATGAAAGGATTACAGAACTACTAACCAGAACTAGAAGTATATAGAGAGGGAATTCATAACTCAACAACAATCCTCATATACTGCGAGACCATCCTAATCACCATCTTTGACTTAGTTGTCCAATGTCATTATTCAAGGGTACTAGCTATACTGAGCTACAGGATTGAACTCAATACAGATGTCCGCAGGACAACACAATAGAAATAAACCAAGCTTCTAATTGAGACTGTAGAGCATTTCATTTAAACATGGCCTCATCCATACATGAATTTTCCTGCAGTAAGTTTTCACAAAGGACAATTGTTTGAATTAAGAATATCGATGTAGATTCCTCTAAGGCATTATGTCTAGAAATTTCAGATAACCTCACCTTCATACCAAGCAAGGGATCAAGCCAGAACATATCTCCTCATCTACATGGGAAAACAGAATAGACATTCATCGACACAACATCAAGTGATACCTTCGTCTTGCCAATTACAACGATAAACTATTTCAGGACTTAAGTTAGTCTAAATACCTATGCTTGTAGTTATGCCAGATAACCATCAATAGACATTATCCAACCTCAGGAACTAAGTGTTAGACATCTATGCATTTAAGCGAACATTTCCTATTCTACCATTTTATCCTTTTCAGTGTTTTCACTTTTAAATAAAGTTGATGCGTTTACATAAATCACATACCTTGTGGAAAAATGATTTCTGAAATTCCTATTTTGAACAAGTGCGATCCTTTTTGGTCAAACTTTAGCAACACTATTGTACAATGAGAAATATACATAAACATCAAACTTTGGTAAGCAGTCTTAATCACAACATGTTTGAAAACATTTTTCTACTTCATAACTACTGAAATTTTGAATCATCGGGAAAAATATTACTTAGTAAATCATTTGCTCCATTTTTCTAAGTTCGTTTATTCAGAAAAAGATTTCAACCAAAACTCACAATCGCGAGACAAATTTCCAGAACCAACTTCCCTACAACATCGCTTATGCATTTAGGATTTGTGACATTCTGTTATCACACCAACAACGGGAAACTGGCAGAAGTTAGGTTGGTACATAACACACATCATTTGGATTGGATATCCTGAACAACAAACCATCCAGATTCAAGTGGGAGAACAAATTAAGTTAAAAGCAATGCCTTGGATTGGCATGATACACATTGGATAACAAGAAAGGTTGAACCTTTAGCATATTGGACTATTTAAGATTCATTTTAGAATCGACCAACTAGCATACAAACTTGAGTTCTGGCAGAATTCAGCAGTATATATTACCAGTACCACATTTAAAACATTAAGAAGTGCAGACCATCGATTGATGGGCCAAACTCAGAAAAAGCTCAACTCACTAGTCTCGTAGGCATTCATGAGATAACCAGAAATTTCCTACAAGTCAAGAATCAGTTACAAGTTCAATAAGTTGTAAACCATTAAGAAAACCTGGAAAGTTACACCAATATACACTGGACCATTTAATATTCTGACAGAGAAGGCATAGTGGCCGTCAGATTTGAACATTGCCAGAGAACAACAGGATTACACGAACATATTTCACATTTTCAGATCCCCAGAAATGACTTTCAGATGAGTCACTCATGATTCCATTGGAAGGGATCCATCCCAAATGACAATCTCAGACCTTGTAAGAGAACCAACAGAAACCATGGACCGTGTGGTCAAACAGTTGAATCAGAGTTGAATTCCTATCGTTAGAGTTCGCTGGAATTCTCGAATATCATCACCTTTTCACATATATGTTTTCAGAAACCAACATAAACTGAACTGTTGGGTCACTGAATTCCCCAAGTCTTCTAACAAGGATTTGAACGTAAAATCCCCTAAGTGCAAACAAGTCACTGAGTGAACAGTAACTCAGTGAGTCACCTTCAGGGAGCTAAGACCGAGCCTAAGAAGAAAGGTTCTCCATTCAGTGAGGCGGAACTCAGTGAAGTGTGATCTAAGCCAAGAAGAAGGTGATGGGTTCAGTGAGGATGACAATAACTCACTGAACCCCAATGACTCCTCAGCAACTTAAACGTACTGAAGACTGATGACATGAAGACTGAAGTTTTGGCGGGACTGGGCGGGAAAGTCTGAGCTGCTTTATTAAAGTGCTTTATCACTTTAATGTCAGACTTTCCCCAAATGGTTAAAACCAGTCTGTCATCAGAAAGTGCCTTTTGGATCTAACTCAATGAAGGTTCCTTTGCCAGAAGAATAATATCTTTCAAGATATTGTTAAGGAAGCTTTAGGTCCAATGTATATTTAGTTGTTCTATACTTGTGTATAAATAGGAAGCAAATGTGAGGAGTAAAAGTTGACAAGTTTGTGCAATTAATGCAAAGCATTCACAAACCACTTTTACTCCTCCAAAGAACAACACAAGCCCCTGAGATAGCTCAGTGGGTAATTTAAGTTGTCACTCACTAGTTGAGTTTAGAGAGAAGTCCATACCATACTTGTCAATTCAACCCCAAGTGTTATTCCGCAAACACTTGGGTACGATTCTTTTGATTAACTTCTAATAAAGAATTAAACGTTGGAAAATATTATCTCTTTTGTTTATATTTCTTTATTGTTAATCATTTGCTACATCCGTGTTCAATGTCATAAGACTTGGTTACTTTAACTTCTTAGTTACGGTTAACCAAGTAAAAGGGACCAACAAGTGGTATCAGAGCCTCTGATTTATAAAACTATTACACGTTTTCAAAACCTAAAGAGTGCTCAAGTTTTTAAAATCAAAATCCCACTATGACTGACATAGATGTTCCCCAGCTTGTTGATAAAAAGGGTGGAAGTTATTCAGCAACTGCCCCTCGACTTGAAGCTGGAAAATTTAACAAGTGGAAAAAGCGAATGCTTTGCTACTTAACTGGGATGGAACCTTATTATATCAAACTGATTAATGAGGGTCCATATGTCCCAACAACTGCCCAAGGTTTAATCAAACCTGAAGCTCAGTGGACCCCAGATGAAAGGAGGGTGGTCAATCAAGACCAGCGCCTGAAAAGCATCATTATATCATGCCTTCCTGATGATATAATGGAATCAGTGATCAACTGTCCCACTGCTCAGCAGACATGGACTGACCTGGTTCATAGCTATGAAGGGCCTTCTGATACCAAAGAGAATAGAATCATGGACCTGAAGCTTGAATTCAATACCTTCAGGGCCAAGGATTCTGAAAGTCTCTCTGAGACTTATACTCGGTATAAGACCCTCCTGAATGAGCTGACCAATGATGGTGTTATACTGTCAAAACATGAAATCAATGTTGGTTTTGTCAACAGTCTCCCTGAGAAGTGGTTAAACTTCTCTCAGGGATTGAGAAATGCAAACCACATTCAGAATCTTGAGCTCCCTGCCATCTATGGGAAGTTTGTCTATGAAGACAATCTTATCACCAGGAGATACCCTGGTAAAGCTCAGGAGACCAAAAAGGCCTTGACAATCACACCCATATCAACTGCTTTCTATTCTAAAGGTGTTGTGCAGGATTTTCAGGATGGTTCTGATGATGAGGTTGACCAAAGAACCAGTGAGGAGTATCTTAATGATCTTCAGATTGAATTTCATGAAAGAGCACTCCTTGCTAATTCAAAAAGATTTTTTAAGAAAAACAAATTTCCTTCAAAAGCAAATGACAATACTGAATGCTTTAAATGTGGCAAAATGGGGCATTTTGCTAAAGATTGTTTTTCAAAAACAACCTCAGAACCATCCTTCAAGTTTTCAGGAAATAACTCATTTTCAGGCCCCAGCAAATTTCAACCAAAAATGCTTCAGTCTAGTCAAAGATTTGAAAAAGTCCCTCAAATTGACTTTGAAGCAAAGTATAGAAAGGCAAAAGCCAAACTTGCCCTTCTTGAATCATCCTCAACAGTCTCTCAGCCTCCTCAGGCTCCTAAGCCTACTCAAGCCAAGAACAAAGGGCTTGTTGCTGAAACATACGACTGGGATGAGGTTGAAGTGTCCTCTGATGACGATGAAGTTCACGTCAGTGCCCTGATGGCTCTATCAGAAGACAACAAACTTGCTGTGGGGAAGAGTCATGCAAGAGATGGTGAATGGGTCAACATCACAATGAGGAAGGTAAATCTTTTACTTTCTATGGATGATAATGATGATTGGAAATCTTACTTAGACTATATTAATGTTGATCTTAAGTATGTTGAAGAGCAAAGACTTAATCTGTTTTCAAAATTTAACAAACTCAGTTTTGAATTAAATCAGTGTAGAGATGAATTACTTGTCTTAAAACAAGCCAAACTTGAAAGTGTCACACTTCAAATTCAAAATTCTGAACTTGTAAAACAAAATCAAGCTCTTCAGGAAGAACTTAAGAAAGAAAAGGAAATTATTTGGAAGTGGACTCAGAAAAACCCCAAACTTTATGAAACACTGAGTCTCTCACCCAGCCCCAACAAGGCTGGTCTGGGTGATGATCAACTCACTGAGGTTTCAGGGGAAAGTAGTCATTCTACAACTTTTCTATTTACCAACATACTCTCTAGCAAGGAACTAGCTCCCAAACCCAGTGATTGGATTGAAAGAAACAATCCTGATAGTAAATTGCCTAATTTTAACACTGGAAGAATTCTGGAGCCTGAAAGTCAGGCTATCAAGGAGCTGCTAGGAGTCACTGATGGACTTAGTCCTACTGAGTCCATCACAGAGTCTAAGTCTGATTCACCACTCCCTCCACTGAAACAACTTCAGGGAGCAGAACCCAATTCTAACCTTGCACCATTAGTCTTTCAACCACATTCTCCAAAAGAGAAGTCAGGGTTAGGAAGGACTATTCTGAAAAGACCTACTCCTGCACCCACTGAACACCAAAAACCTTCAGTAACTACTGAAGTGAAGCATGAAAGCACTGATTCAAAGGTTGATCAGCTTGCTGAACTTGTCAGGATGCTGAGTGAGAAAATTGAGTCTACTGAGAAAAACCCTGACTCTAAATCTACCAAGCCCTCAGTATCCTCAGGATCCTCCAAACCAAAAACCACACCCAGACCCTCAGGGAGATGTGAACTGTGCAATTATCCAAATCACAGCACTGATAAATGCTACAGAGTCCTATTTTGTATGATATGCAAACAAGAGGACCACAGAACTTGTGATCACATCCCCCACACTGCCTCTTTAAAGGCAAGGGGTCAGTACAAAACCCAAGGCTATCAGTACGCCACACCTTCCAAACAAAGACTGAAGGCTAAGCCTTTTTCACCATGTCCTCATTGTGGTTTCAATGATCATCTTCCTGATGATTGTTTGATGAAAATATGCTGTGACATCTGTGGAGATCCCTCCCATGAAACCAGGGGGCATGACAAAGTGATTCAGTCCAGAAGAAAAAACCAAACCAACACTTCTCAGTCACCTGATGCATCAACATCCACAAAATGTAAAACATGTGGAAGCTCAGGTCACATAACTTCAGACCATGATTCACTAATTGAGTTCAAAAAGTCCCTGAGGACTAAACCCACCAGAAGGTGGGTCAACAAGCAAAACTAACCCAGTTTACTGTTTGTGCAGAAACACATCAAGGATCCTACCTGGCATCTAGACAGTGGATGCTCCAGAAGTATGACTGGTGTGAAAAATTTTCTGCACAAATATGTGGAAGAACCAGGACCCAAGGTAGTATTTGGTGATAACTCATCAGCTCCCACTGAGGGTTATGGTTCAGTAAACTGCAATGGTATAGTTTTTACAAGAATAGCTTATGTGAATGGTCTGAAGTACAACCTGATAAGTGTTTCCCAACTATGTGATGCAAAATACATAGTTCAGTTTGATGATAAGAGAGGGACCATCTTTAATGCCAATAAGGAAGTTGTGTTGATTGCACCTAGAAGGGATGATGTATATGTCCTTGACATGTCATCCCTGACTCAAAATGGGACTTGCCTATTCTCAAAGGCAAGTGAGACAATCAACTGGCTATGGCATAGGAGACTCTCTCATCTCAACTTCAAAAACATCAACAACCTGGCCAAACAGAACAAAGTTCTGGGCCTTCCATCCCTGGTATATACCAAGGATAAGCCTTGCTCTGCTTGTGAAAAAGGAAAACACCACAGGGCATCATTCAAAACCAAACAAACCTTTTCCATCAAAAGCTGCCTGCATCTTCTTCATATGGACCTTTTTGGACCTGTCAGTCCAATGTCCATACACCATGAGAAGTATACTCTGGTCATTGTGGATGAATACTCAAGATACACTTGGGTTTACTTCCTGACCAAAAAGAGTCAGGCAGCTGAAACCATCATGTCATTTGTCAGGAACATTGAAAATCAAAATGATGTCAAAGTTAAACAGATCAGGACTGACAATGGCACTGAATTCAAAAACCAAGACCTTGAGTGTTTTTGTGATGAGAAAGGAATCTCTCAAAATTTCACTTCTCCCTATACTCCTGAACAAAATGGAGTAGCTGAAAGGAGAAATAGAACACTCATTGAGGCAGCAAGAACTATGCTGAATGGCTCAGTCCTCTCAAAACACTTTTGGACTGAGGCAGTTAAAACAGCCTGCTACACTCAAAATAGGTCAATCATTGTGAAAAGGCACAATAAGACACCTTATGAGATATTCAAAGGAAGGATTCCTGACATCAGTTACTTTCATGTATTTGGGTGTCCTGTGTTTATTCATAATCACAAGGATCACTTAGGTAAATTTGATGCCAAAGCTGATGATGGATACTTCCTAGGATATTCCTTGGTCTCTAAAGCCTTCAGGGTGTTCAACACAAGGAGACAGCAAACTGAGGAAACTTATCACATTACTGTTGATGAAAGCACTGAATCCATCAGGTTCTCAAATTCCTCAGTAGAAGAAATTGGTATTGATGACTCATCAAGATATCCTCCTGATGAGTATCATCCTGAGAACAATCCCTCAACTCAATACCAAGCTGATGCTGATGTCTCCTATTACATCATTCCTCACAACCTACCCCAACCACCTATCAGTGAGTTCATAGAAACTCAGCCTGTCTCAAATGAGACTGACACCACTGAACAAAATGTTCAGGAACCCACAGAACAAATTGTCCCTACAGTTGTCACTGAAGTACATATTGATGGGTTACCTCATGTTCCTGAGTCTGAACCTAATCAGGCTCCTACAAGCTCAAATTCCTATCCCAAACCTCAGGATAGCTGGACTAGATCCAAAATCATTGAGCTTGTGAACATCATTGGTGAACCCACTGAAGGCATGCTCACAAGAAGCAAGGCTGCCAAACTCAAGGCTGCCACTGCCAATATATGTCTTTATGCTGACTATCTCTCAGAAATTGAGCCTAAAAATGTCAAAGAAGCCCTGACTTATGAAAGTTGGGTTCAGGCCATGAGAGATGAATTGGAACAATTTGACAGAAATGATGTCATGACCCTTGTTGAATGCCCCCAGGGTGTTTTAATCATTGGTATGAAATGGGTCTTTAAAAACAAGACTGATGAGAATGGCACAGTCATCAAAAACAAAGCAAGACTGGTTGCCAAAGGATATAATCAACAGGAAGGTATAGACTATGAGGAAACCTTTGCACCGGTTGCAAGAATGGAAGCCATCAGGATCTTCCTTGCCTATGCAACTTACATGAACTTTAAAGTTTACCAAATGGATGTTAAAAGTGCATTCCTGAATGGTAACATCAAAGAAGATGTTTATGTGCAACAGCCTCCTGGTTTCGAAAGTAGTGAATACCCCAACCATGTCTACAAGCTTAACAAAGCCCTTTATGGACTGAAACAAGCACCCAGGGCATGGTATGAAACTCTTTCAGCCTTCCTGATCCAAAACAAGTTTGTCAGAGGAAGAATTGACAACACACTGTTCATCTACAGAACAAAGGATGATGTCATTCTTGTCCAAGTATATGTTGATGACATCATCTTTGGCTCAACAAGTTACAAACTTTGCAAACAATTTGAAAAACTTATGACCACAAAGTTTGAAATGAGCATGATGGGTGAACTCACATACTTTCTTGGACTACAAATCAAACAAACTGAAAAAGGAATATCCATTTGCCAAGAGAAATACCTCAGGAACCTACTGAAGAAGTATGAGCTCACTGACTGCTCTTCAGTAAAAACTCCTATGGTTCCTCCAAACAACCTTGGCCCTGATCTCACTGGAAAATCAGTGAATCAAACCCAATATAGGGGAATGATTGGATCCCTGATGTACTTACTTGCCTCAAGGCCTGATATCCAATTCTCAGTCTGCCTGTGTGCAAGATACCAGGCTGACCCAAAAGAATCACATCTCACTGCTGTCAAGAGAATCATCAGGTACCTGAAGGGTACTCCAAACCTTGGTTTGTATTACCCAAAATGTTCAGGATTTGATCTCAAAGGGTACACTGACTCTGACTATGCAGGATGTAACATGGATCGGAAAAGTACTTCAGGATCCTGCCAATTTCTTGGTGGTAAACTTGTGTGTTGGAGTACAAAGAAACAACAGTCAGTGGCCATGTCCTCAGCTGAAGCTGAATATATGGCTGCTGCTGGATGCTGTGCAAATGTACTTTGGATGAAGAGCCAACTGAGTGACTATGGCATTCAGTATAAGATGGTACCTATCTTTTGTGATAATACAAGTGCCATAGCCATCTCAAACAATCCAGTACTTCATCAAAGAACCAAACACATTGATATCAGATACCACTTCATCAGGGACCATATCTCTAATGGAGAAATTGAACTACATTTCATCCCCACTGAGTATCAGCTAGCTGATATCTTCACTAAACCTATGGATGAACCCACTTTCACAAGATTGAAAGCTGAACTGGGCATGTTGGACATAGAATCAGGGAACTGATCAAAAATGTTCCAACATGATGTATATTCTCTAGGTCCCTGATCACACCCTTCCTGAAACACTCATTTTTATTGAATGAAAAAATCATTCAGGGGGCTCAGGATGAAAAATGGCATTGAATACCCTAACTAAATGCTCTAAGTATTTAGTCAGTTAAATGTCCCAGGTAGGTAACTGAATCCTATTAAATATAGGAATATATGTCACTTACACAACTGGCATCCACTCCTTGGGCCCCCACATCTCTCTCACCAAACACCACTGAGCATTAAATGCTCTCTCACACACAAAACGTGTGATGATTGTTTTTCCTGCAAAAGTGCAATATTTGCAGAAGCACCCCAAAGGGTGAGAGAAAATAGGGGTAGTGGGAATCGTGACATTTAATGCGGATATCAAACCAAAATTATTATGCCGTTTCGGTTAAATAAATTAAACCTTTGGCATCCGCAACATCACCTCCCAAATCTTTACCCTATAAATACCCCCACAAAAAGGGAAACACACACACGCTTTTAAAATCTTTAACAAAACTCTTGCGAATTGTTTTCAAAACTGCGTGTGTTTCCTCACCCATACCCATTTTTCAAACCAGGCTTTTTATTACCAAATGGCTACTTCTAAGGTCGTAAAATACGCACCCAATGTGGATTTCCAAATGGAAAGCGTAGACCTTACCAAAAATAATGTAGTGGGGAACTTTGCCTACCCTGCTGGGTACCCTGAATACAGGGATGTGGTGAAGTTCCTTCAGAACTGTTTCCTGACCACCTCATTCACTAAGACCCCCTCAGTCATCTATCATGACTACTTGAGGGAATTTTGGTGCACAGCGGTTGTTGAAAACCCTGATGCGCCAAAAGAGGCCAAAATCAAGTTTACAGTCAAGAATGGAACTAAGTCCCTAACTCTTGACTATAAAACTTTTGTCAAAGCCACTGGGCTTGATTATACCACGACCTTCACTGCCCAACCCTCTGAAAAAGAGGTAAAGGAGGTCTTGTTGGAATTGGGACCCTATGACAAAAATCACCCTGAGGTGACACCAGGGTCCCTATTATCCAAAGCCCCAATTGTTAAGACCTGGTTCCCAGCTCCCTGGAGGATTCTAATGACTTTTGTCATTCAGGTTCTCTGGGGAAATAAATCCTCGACTGAGCAATTAAACACTACTCAAGCAATGATAGTGTTCTGTCTCATTGAGGGTAAAATGATAGACCTTGGAGAAATCATCTTCAGGGACCTCATAGCAAAGTTAGGGGGGAAGTCTAGGCAAAAACATATGTCATATCCTAGATTTGTTTCCTGTGCCCTACAAGACTTGCTTGGGTCTGAGTATGATAGGCCTGACGCAGTAGGTTTTGAGCCTGACGTCCTACACAAGGCAAATTACTCACGCGACCCTCTTGAGGTTACACCAGTCACCCTGACATTGTACATGCGTACTGCTATCCAGGGTGACAATAAAGTATCACCAATTCCCTCTCCCACCAAAAGGGTGAAGAGGAAGAAGGGTCAGGGGTCCAGGAAGGTGGCTCAACCCAAGTCACTCGACACTGAGACGTCTGATCCTAAAGTTGCCAAAAAGGGGCATGAATTACCGCCCTTGACTGTGGACACCCTGAGTATAATAACCCAGTCACTAGGCCTGCAACAAAAGCCAACGGAGGGCACTGAGAAATCACACTCAGTGTCCTCGGGCAAACCCGTTTCCAAAGACTCTACTGTCATAAACAAGACAGTTGAGCCGAAACAAAACAAACCTTCACATCCTGTTAACGTCTCTGGCAAATCACAACCAGGGTCTCAGGGAGTAAGGGATCCTAAATCCTCGGTGGGGCAGCACTACTCCACTGAGAAGGGGGTCCACAAACAATCACATCCTGCTAAAGGCTCGGGTAGATCAAAACCCAAGCATCAGGGAGTTAATGTCCCTAAACCTTCGACAGGCCAGAACAAGCCTGTTGGAAAGGGGGACTCAACCACTCACTTGCCTGATGAGGACATTCGCAAATCAAAGCTTTTGTCTGAGGGCACCCCTACTTATCCCCAAGACTCAGTGGGAAACAAACAACCCACTGATAGGGACACAACAATCACGGCTCCTCGGGATGGCACTGAGAAACACCCATCAGTGTCTGAAGGGGTCACGGGGGACAAAGACTCAGAGGGATATAAACCACCCGCTGATATGGAACCCACAACCACTCCCGGAGGTGCGCATAACTTGGGAACTGGCCTTAAAGACCAGGTAGGTAAAACCCAACCTACCGGATTTGAGGGGTCAGGACCTGGCCAAAACGAAGGCAAATCTTCTTATGAAGAGGAGCCGGATAACCTCCAATTGTTGCAGATATCCTCCCTGGCGGATGCTCAGGCATTCTTATTTTCTGATGATGAATTCAACAGTGACGAGGAAGTCTTCACGGCCGGAGATGATATGGAGGATGAGGAGACAGTCCCTGAACCTGTTACTCAGTCTCCTCAACCCTCTAACCATGATGAAGATGAACAACATTCCGAGCCGGAAACCTCAGACGACGCTTCAACTCCTCTCACTGAAAGAGCCTTCAAAAGGTTCATCAAGAAAATGACTAATGTTTTGTACAGGGGGGTCACTGAAGAGGTGTTTGATCTGCATACTGAGCAAGCAGTCCACTATCACCTTCTCAAAGATGCTGTTGAAGATTACAATGAAGATGTCAGGGAGCAAAATTCCACTGTCAATCACTCCCTGACACAAATGGCTTCGCACATCAATCAATTTTTGGAATCCCTTAAGGAGCTGGCTACAGGGGTTAAGTCAGTTCAAGAATCAGTCAAGGATGATCCTGAGCTCAACAAAAGAATTCTTCAGGCATCTGAGACATATCAGGTCAACTCGGCGGCCCTTACTGAGTTACTTGGTTTGATAAGGGATTCAAATGTTCAGAATCTCAGCTCCACGGTGGAGTCCCTCAAGTCTTCCTTCACTCAGTTGGAAGCATCAGTGACAGCTCAATTCCAGAAGTCCACATCTCTGGCATGGACAATGGGCTCCAGGATGACTGCCCTTGAACGTTCTCAGGCTTCCCTTGACTCCAGGGTGTCTCTCATTTATCAGGATACTGCGGAGATCAAGTCTATGATGACGGAAATATTTCAAGCCTTCAAGGGTTCTACTTCTACTTCAGTAACTCCAACACTTGCCATCACTGCAGCTCCGGCAAATGTTGAGGGGGAGAATGTTACTGAAACCCCTGTTACTGATGAACAAGAAGCTGGACAGCCCTCTCACACTGAGGGGGAGCATGTCACTGAAGCCACACCAATCACTCAAGTTCCCCCACAAGAGGAACCAGTCTCCTCTACTCTACTTCAGGACAGAGGAAAAAGCATTGCCACCACCTCAGAACCTGAAGTCAGACTCCAGCCTGCCTCCAAAATTGTCAGAGTTGACCCTGATGAACCTATCAGGGTCCCGTATGAAATTAATGGAAAAATCTATCAACTTACTCATGACCAGATACAAGACTACTTGGGAAAAGTTGAGAAAGCGGCAAAGGCAGCTGAAGAAGAGAAACTGAGCAAGCCTAAACTGATACAGGTTGTTCATGAGGAGGCTGAAAAGATTGGTCTGGACACTGAGGCACTAGCTAATGAGCAAGCTGGTGCAGCCTTTAAAAAGGCTCAGGAAGAACAGATGAATGCTCTGAAAAAGGAAAGGGAAGAAAAGCTGAAGAGGCAAGCTCAAATCAGAAAGACCAGGGTTGAAAGATATCATTGGGTGATGAAGGAAAGATTGAAGCCTGAAACCATCACTGACATCAAAATCCACAGGAATACCAAACCCGCAATGGTCACTGTCTTCAGGGGGGCTGATAAGAGAATAATGGATGTTCATAATCCATTCAAATTCGCTGACTTTGGGATCACTGAACTTGATGAACTCCGTCCCATCATTGCCAAGAAAAATGGCGTCGTTGTTGATCAACTTCTCAAGTCACTGAGCGAAAGATATGACAGACTGAGAGCAATGCCTGAAGCCCTCAACATTCCCTCCCTTCTTCCTGCTCCAACAACAGGAACTGCTTCTTCAACCACCACAAGGAGAAAAAGGAAGCACATCGAATCCGAGCCTGAGATCAAAGTCCCAGGATTGGAATGTGACAGGTCTGTTCCTGAAGGAATCACCTTCGTGAACAACACCGTGCTTGAACACCCTGAACGAGGTCTATGCTTCACTGATGAATATGGAGACCTTGGCTTCCAAAGGTGGTCCGATATAGACAAGGCAGGGGTCACGGCAATGGTAACATACCTGATGTTAGCTGCTCCTATTCAAAGTGGTGCAAACCAAAGGTTCTGTAAGGACCTAAGGACAAAGATTGAGGAGCATCCTGAGAAACACCTGCTGAGATCAAAGAAAGCTAAGATTGAGGGACTTGGCTATCATCTGAACATCTGATCTGCAACAACTATCTTTTTTTATTTTGTTTGTAATTTGTAGGAAAATGTAATAGCTAATGAATAAACTGATGTTTTGTTTAAATAAGTTATGTCCTACTTACAATTACAACAAACATTCAGCAAGAGAAGATGTACCCTGACAACTCAAGCTGAATCAAGTATCACTTAGGAAATTTGTATGTTCAAATAGGGGGAGATTGTTGGGTCACTGAATTCCCCAAGTCTTCTAACAAGGATTTGAACGTAAAATCCCCTAAGTGCAAACAAGTCACTGAGTGAACAGTAACTCAGTGAGTCACCTTCAGGGAGCTAAGACCGAGCCTAAGAAGAAAGGTTCTCCATTCAGTGAGGCGGAACTCAGTGAAGTGTGATCTAAGCCAAGAAGAAGGTGATGGGTTCAGTGAGGATGACAATAACTCACTGAACCCCAATGACTCCTCAGCAACTTAAACGTACTGAAGACTGATGACATGAAGACTGAAGTTTTGGCGGGACTGGGCGGGAAAGTCTGAGCTGCTTTATTAAAGTGCTTTATCACTTTAATGTCAGACTTTCCCCAAATGGTTAAAACCAGTCTGTCATCAGAAAGTGCCTTTTGGATCTAACTCAATGAAGGTTCCTTTGCCAGAAGAATAATATCTTTCAAGATATTGTTAAGGAAGCTTTAGGTCCAATGTATATTTAGTTGTTCTATACTTGTGTATAAATAGGAAGCAAATGTGAGGAGTAAAAGTTGACAAGTTTGTGCAATTAATGCAAAGCATTCACAAACCACTTTTACTCCTCCAAAGAACAACACAAGCCCCTGAGATAGCTCAGTGGGTAATTTAAGTTGTCACTCACTAGTTGAGTTTAGAGAGAAGTCCATACCATACTTGTCAATTCAACCCCAAGTGTTATTCCGCAAACACTTGGGTACGATTCTTTTGATTAACTTCTAATAAAGAATTAAACGTTGGAAAATATTATCTCTTTTGTTTATATTTCTTTATTGTTAATCATTTGCTACATCCGTGTTCAATGTCATAAGACTTGGTTACTTTAACTTCTTAGTTACGGTTAACCAAGTAAAAGGGACCAACATGAACTTCGGGACGAAGTTCCTTTTAGAGGGGAAGAATGTCACAACTCACCATTTCAGGTCATTTCCCGAACTTTGGAAAAACACTATTCATCAAACACTATTCATCAAAACAATATTCATCAGTTTACTATTCATCATTTTTTGTGTCAGTTTGACATTCCGAGAAGCATTCAGAAATTTTACTATTCACGGAACACTATTCATTGCGGGAAAAGATTTCATCATTCACGTGCATTACACATTTCATCGTAAATTTAGTTTACGGGTATTCACATTCGCGTAACCGTATTGGTTCAGGTGCGAATTCATGCATTATCAGTAAAGACATTTCATACGGACTAGAGACAGTCTGCATATCATCAGTAGGTCATTTACATGTTATACCACTCTTAGGATTTTCAAATTTATATATTTGATACATTTAACGTTTTCCTTATAATTATTTATAAATAAACGTTAACACCCGGTTTATACACGACGAATATATCTAAATATTCCCACAATGGTCCCGACATATTTTTATATCCATTATAACATCATAAAAGTTATTACATTCGTTTACCCAGTATTTTGGAAATTTATTTTATTTATAACGTGAGCTTATGAATATTACGACGGTTTTCGTGAAAACTAAACAATAATCACCCGAACACTCAGTAATTGTACCCAACATAATTTTAATATTTTTATGACTTTATTATGTCCCGGTCAACTTCGTTAATATTTATTTCTAGAAAACTCGGTACCCGGTAACACCCAAAATACAAATTAAACTAATCAAACACAACATAAACTCATATAAATTACAAGATGAGGCATTAATGAGCTACTTTCCCACATTTCATTCAAGTTGCCGCCCCCCCTTCCTATTTCTTTATATTTTTGACTAGCTTTGACCAAGAAATACTTACCATGACTTATAAGATATTTTTACACCTTTAATCTTATTATATCAAAGAAACTAGCAAGAAAAGTTTTCATCTCATCCTCTTCCTCTCATTGTGCTCGTTAACCACAAGGAACATAGCAATCCTCCATCATTTTTCTCAAGGTCAAGTGCAATCAATCCATTTTGTTGGTCTAAGTAAGGTTTTGATTTCAAAACCATAAGGGTTACTAAGTTTTCATCTCTACAAGCCTTCCAATATTTCAAGTAAGTTTACAAAATTTATTTTTATGATTTTACCATGATTCTTTCATTCTCCCATGATTAATTTCAAGGTTTTCATGCATTTGTTGCTATATACCACTCTTTATATATTTTTCTCAAAGTTTCAAACCCTAGAAATCTATTTAAGTGAATCCTTGATAGATTAGCATGATTGAGGTTGTTTAGGAAGCCATGATACTCTAAGAAGGTATATGGTAGGATTAGATTAGTATTTGTGGTGATTGAAAGTGGTTTAGTGAAGTTTTGGACTAGTTTTAAACATTGGAAATCGATTTTAAACTTTTTGCAAACCCGCTGTATGAAATTTGAAAACGGGGTAAACTCAGAAACTTTTGGGATATTTTTGGCCAAATATTTAGAAAATACATTCCGAGACGAAGCCGTGGCCGAAAACGGGGATAAAAACAAGTTTATAACGAAGGAGATACAATTTTTACAAGTTTAATGACTAAAATTGATTTTCTGGAAAATTACTTGCTGAATGGAAACATTCACCAGCCTATTTGAGGCGTTTGGCGAAACCTAAATGAACCGTGCTATTAAAAATGTACAAGTATATTTTTTTACGAAACCGTGGACATAAAATACGAAGGAAACGAGCTTATAACGACCGAGATACTCACATTTCAAACTATATATATACACTATAATGTGACAGCTTTTAAATCTAGAAAAGTTAGTACGTACTAAGTATATATTTTCAAGTAACGTCAATTGAAGGACCGTTTTCATTAACCGTTGAGACATGTAATGTCATGAGTTACTTTCACGTCAAAGAGACGACTTCAAAGGTTTTCAAAACGTCAAACCAAGCACTAATCTTAACACTATATATATATATATATATATATATATATATATATATATATATATATATATATATATATATATATATATATATATATATATATATATATATATATATATACTTACAAAAATAGTCACTACGTACTAAATTCTAAATTTTCTAGAAATATTAACCAAGTACCCAATTTCATAACTAATGATGTATTAGTGATTACAAGTATATTTTCATTACTACAAGGCGTTATTTCAAGGATTTCAAACCGAGAATTTCAACACAAACATTGGTACATACGATATATATATATATATATATATAAGTATATATATTGCAACTAGTTTTATTTTTCTAATAGCCATATTTTTCCTAAGTCTTGGAATATATACTTTTGATAACAACAAGTGTTTTTCAAAGAGTAGAGTGGTATAGGAAACATGTGCATGGACATTCATAACATCATTTCATGATCTAAAGTAGATCGTTCATCATTCACATTAGGTTGCGGCTAGTGTGCGCGCCTTGTTTTTCAGCTCATTACATGTTCATGGTACCATCATATTGGGTTGCGGCAACTAATTGTTCATTGTTGTTCATTTCACTTCATCACAGTTTCATCAGTTAAGGTGAGTTTTCATAGCCCCGTTTTCAATTCAACATTTTTGATTGTTTTCAAATCCCACGGGGGGAATACATTGCATCAATCATTTTAGTACGAGCCCAAGTATTCAAACACATGTACATAGCTTAAGTTACCTTGCCATGTGATAAGTCCCCTGTAACATCATGAACCGTTAATTTACCGATAAGCGAGAGTGAGTGGATAGATCTATTGAGGGTGACGCCTCCATCCGTGGTAGTGATTACCAACAGTAAGTGGATGCATGTCATGTCTTTTACATTTGAGTGTTTCGGCAGAAATTCAGGAGGGGCATAGTTTCATCAGTCATAGCTTCGGTGTCATGAGCTTAAGGTCTATTGTACAATTTTCATGAGATTTTTATCTTGCACTTTTACTTGTGGTGGCCGTACATCATTACATTTTACAAACCTATGGAATTCACCAACATTCGTGTTGACGTTTTAGCAATGTATTTCAGGTTATTAAGGTAGCTCATGTGACATGCATTTGGACCTTCATGGAGTCGCGGAGTCGACGCGTCTCATCATTATTTCATGCACTTATGTAAACATTTGATCTAGTATGACTTGTTTTTCATAAACATGCAACACATTTTGGGGACCTCATTTTGTAAACTCTGGATTATTTCAATGATCAAATGCAGTATTTTCCAAACGACACTTTAGGTCGTTCAATGTAACTGTAACTGTGGTGCTATGACAGACACCCCCAGGTATTCCATTCCGCTGCAAGTCAGGTAAATTGGGGGTGTGACATAATTCCTTTAAAAGAGTATTTGCAGCAAAACAAAAGCTTAAATAGGTTCTGCAGACAAAAATAAATCCATAAACAGAGTGTTACAGCTTGACAATGACATGTGCTTCACTTTGATTTTCGTATAACAATACCTTCACAGTCGGTTCGATATTAGGCATCTTTTGTTTGTGGATTTACTCGCGGCAATATGTTATCATTTTTGCTCATGAATGACTGTACTAAATTCCTCATCGACATCGTCATACGTATCTTTGTAATTCTTGGTAGGTGTTTTAAAGACAATAGACAATTTTTTATCTGCCTGGTCTTTCACATAAAACACTTGTCGTGCTTGTGAGGCTAATATGAACGGATCATTCTTGTGGCATAAATTAGTCAGGTCTACCAATGTGTAACCAAGAGTATCGCGTTTGACCCCACCATTTTTTGAATTAACCCAATCACATTTGAAAAGAGGAATTTTCCTGAAACGGTAATCTAGTACCCATATCTCTTGTAAAATCCCATAATAAAATGCTTTTCTTGTGGTTGCAACTTCTTTGGATATGTGAAGATCTGCTACCTCAACACTAACCCCACTGTTCTGGTAAACTATGCCATCATTACTTTTCGTACGAAATGTATACCCATTGATGTTATATGTCTCGTATTTCAATACGTCGGCGCGTGGTCCAAATGATATCCACCTCACAGTTTCTGATACACTATCTTTGGATATCGCTAACTCTCTCTCAACCTGAATTTCATTACAAGTATATATTACCTTTAAATTGCAGGAACAACTCACTTATATTTATCAACAAACAAACAAGTAGTATAAACAACATACTAGTAATTACCTCTTCGTATAACCACTTAGCAAAAGATTTAGTGTGCTAATTCTTCAGCAATGCCATTTTTTTACATGGGTATTTTGTTTTCAAAAATTGCTTGTGTCGCCTGAAACAAAACAATGTATTTGATTATTATATTTGATACAACATTTTAAGCAACGAAATAGACATGTGTTAGTAATACTTACTCGATATACGACACAATTTCATCTGTATTCTGTATTACATACAAATGTGCTTTCTGAAAGACATCTCTGGTAAGTACATTTGATTTGCGGGCCGAAAATGGCTTTCCATCCTCATTTTCATTGGTTACATGTTTATCAGGTGGGATACCAATAGTTTTCAGGGTTTTATGATACTCGCTAAAAAATTCTATTGTTTCTTCCGCGATAGTCTCCTCAGCAATGCATTCCTCTGGTCTATTTCTGTTTCACACATGTCCTTTAATAACCTTCATACATCTTTCGAAGGGATACATCCACCGAAAGCATACGGGACCACATAATTTTACCTCCCTAGTTAGGTGCACTGTTAAGTGTATCATAATGTCAAAAAATGACAGAGGAAAGAACTTCTCGAGAAGGCACGGTGTCACAACAAGTTCTTGTTGCATCTTATCTAGTTTTTGCAAGATGATTTCTTTCCTACATATAGCTTTAAAGAAAAAGCAAAACCTGATAATAGCAAATCGTGTGGGTGGGTGCATGATTGAATGTATAGCAATGGGCAAAAACTCTTGCATTAGCATGTGATAGTCATGCGATTTAAGGCCAATGAGCTTCTTATCATTTTGGCTGACCAAACTAGAGAAATTTGAACAATAGCCTTGTGGTACCCTGATGTTGCTTAACGTTTCACAAAAGATGTCTTTTTCAGCATTCGTTAATGTGTAACCTGCTAGAGGTAGTGTTGTTTTGTCTGCTTCTTTCCTAGCAAAAAACTCTTCTTTTATCCCCAACTCTTCCAGATCCAATCGAGCATTCATTCCATCTTTTGTCTTTCCAGGAACATTCAGCAAAGTTCCGACTAGACTCTCAGCAACATTCTTTTCTACATGCATGAAGTCAATACAATGTGGAACAACATTATGCCTCCAATACTTTAGCTTTCGATACCAAATGTTGAATTTCTTCCAATATGGTTCATTTACTTGCTTGCACTACCCTCTACTTTTGTTGTTTTCCTTTTCTGCTTTGTAATCTTCCCACCACTGCCTCTCATATCTTCTTGGTTATTCGAGGTGTTATTGTTTGTTCGTTTTCCTTTTCCCCACTTATTTTCAATTAGTTGTACCTCGTTGTATATTTGTTCCCCAGTCAATGGATTTGGAGCATTCTGAAATTCTTCTTGTCCATTAAACGCCGCTGTTTGCCTTCTGAACACATGGTTGTATGGTAGATATCGTCTGCGTCCAGCATAACTTTGATTGGATGAGGCGGAAAGTCTAACACAGTGTGCATCTTTCCTACATACTACACAACCTTTGAATCCACTGTATGGGCAGTGTTGGGATCATACTTTTGTATTTAGTCAAGTCTCGGTCATTACCTTTTGTAATAGGTTGCTTTGGTATTTATTTCATTATGTTTTATGTTACAAGGCTTAAGTGTTAAAGCCCTATGGGCTTGAAAGCCCACGAATTGGTAGGATAAGGGAGGAAGGGAGTGTTGCCCTACTCCTCCCTTATAAATAGAAAGCTTATGTAACCTTTCACTTTGTTGGTTATTTGAATATCTTAGTGAAACTATTGTTCTTACTTTTCTCTCATTTTCTTATAATCAACCAATCTCTTTTCTCATCTCATTTCTATCAATATCATACTTGTGTTTACAAAATGGTGACCTAACAAGTGGTATCATTCGCCTAATAGAGATTGAAGTGAACTTTCTATTGTTAACGTGGGGTTTTGGTGCTTATTCTTCATTTTTTTTTCATTTTTCTTTGTTTCTTTCACTCAAATCTTGAAGCTTGGACAAGTTTCAAGGTTGATATAGTGATTTGAAGCTTAGTTTTTGCATAAAGTTGTGATTTTTTTAAGGTTTTATAGCTTCTTTGATATTGGAAAACTAGTTTTTTGGTAGCAAAATCTTCAATAGTTAGTGTTTTCTAAGTATTGGTGAAGTTATTTGATCAAAAGTACCTTATTTCTAAGCATTTTTTCTTCAAAAAATTGAGATTTTTCAAGTTTCTGACCTGTTTACGCGTAACATACGTGAACATTACGATTATAAAGCTGTCAACAGTACTTTTTGTCCTTTCTACGAGTAACTTTTGGTTAAAACCCTTTTCTTACGAGTAACTAAGGTCAAAACCCTGTTCTTACGAGTAACTTGGAAGTCTACGCCTTAAACCTACGCATAAGTCTGATTCCTTCGAGTAAGATCCTACGCTGAAGTTACTTCCTACGCATAAGGTGCCCTTTCTACGCATAAGATCAATCCTACGCCTAAGAGTTATTCTTACGCGTAAGTTTCAGAATCTACGCTTAACTTTCATTAAAGGTCTTCTCCTTGTGTTACGGTGACTCAGTACTTCCCTAGCTTGGATAAGTTAGTGGAATACTTCGACTTCGGATATCTTTCAAGCTTGGATAAGTTTGGAAGATTTGTTTGGTTGTTTTAACCTTACGCATAAGTCTAAACTTACGCATAAGCCAAAGCTTACGCGTAAAGAGAAAACTTACGCATAAACTCTTTGTTTACGCCTAAACTACTCTTTACGCTTAACCTAAAAGTTTACGCGTAAGAATTCAACTTACCCCAGGGATTTTGGACTTGATCAAAGGAACGTGCATTTCAATCTTCTACAAAGATCCATTTCTACACAAGTGTTCTAAGATGTCTCAACCACCACATTACTACTTCTCTAATCCTCAGCAACAACATCAGCAGTATCAGCAACAACAATACCATCAGCAACAATCATATCAACAACCTTCACAGTCACACTTTCAACAACAACCGTTTAATCAACAACCACAATATCTCATGATGCAACAACATCAAATCATTCCTCAACAATAACCATATCAAATGACACAACAAAACAATCAGTATTCCTCCAAACAACCTCACTGAAACACCTCCAGACATGAGGCAACAATCCAGATGGTATTGTTTGATAGAATGTGTGAAGTTATTACAACTCAACAATCCAGACATGAGGCAGGATCACTTGAAACACCTCCAATGCTAACACCTGGGAACTATGTTCAATGGTCAAGTCGATTCTTACGATTTCTTGAACTAAAGAAACCTCATGGAAAATTCTTGAAACAAGTGATACTTGAAGGACCATTTGAGTGGCCAACAAGATTTGAAATTGGTGATCCAAATGCTGATCCTCCACGTCCTCCTGGTGATAGACCTCTTCCAGAATCTGCACTCACAGAAGAACAGAAATTACATCGTGAAGCTGATGAGTACGCAATGGCTTATATACTTCAAGGTATACCTAATCCAATTTATCGCAGTGTCGATGCTCAGAAAACAGCCAAAGCTATGTGGGAACATGTTCATCTCCTTATGGAAGGCACTCAATTGAATAAAGATGACATGGAATCCAAACTCTACATGGAATACACAGACATCACAATTGAACCAGGAGAGTCACTTGAATCCTACTATCATCGTTTCACAAATGTGGTCAATGATCTGGAACGTCACAAAATCACAGTACCAAGGATAGCAGTGAACTCCAAATTCGTCGGCAGTCTTGGTCCAGATTGGCATAAATGTGTGACATTTGTTCGTCAAACCAAAAATCTTCATGATGCTCCATATGGTTTGTTGTATGATTTTCTGAAACACCATGAACCTGAAGTTGAAAAAGATCGAGCTCTACGAGGAGGATACACACCAACACCAACACCAAATTCTTTGGCTCTCGTAGCTCAATCTCCCTATGCTCCACCACCAATGTCAAATCACGCATATGTTCAAGAGCAGAACTACTTCAGTTATCCACAGTCTTCTACCTCGAACCAAATGGTCCCTTATGATTCATCTCCACAGAATGCTTCTACTCAACTTGTTCCATTGAACAACAATGATGCAGTGTATTACTCCAATTCCAACGAAGATGACGATGATGACTTTAATACTTTGAATCAGGGACTTGCTCTTATTGCTCGTGCTTTCAGCAAATTTTCCAACAAAACAAACAACCGTCAACGTTCGTCTTCTAACACAAGGAATCAAGCTGTTGTCAATGATGGAAGAGTGGAAATTCAGAATCGTAACTATGGTAGATCTGGTTCAGGAAGTTCTTCAGGAAATTTTGGGAATGGTCAGAGGTTTAATAACAATGGGGGGTTCAGGAACAACTCAGGGTCTTCTCAGCAAAGGTCTGAACCAGTTGCAACTAGGAACTCCAACTCAGGGAATGCAGTGTGGTGCTATAACTGTAATGAACAAGGTCATATAGCGACAGCATGTCCCAAACCGAGAACTCGGGGTAGTAAGTTTCACAAGCAGGCATTACTCATGGCTCTTCAAGATGAAAAAGATGGACATTTCCCTGAACAAGATAACAACTTCATGGCAAATGTGAACAATGATGATGACATGGAAGATCTGGAAGCCAATGCAGCTGTGATGCTTATGGCCAACATGCAGGAACTTCAGTTTAATGATTCAGGTCCAGTGTATGACACTGACGGCTTGTCTCAAGTACATGACCAAAAAGCATGCCTAATACATGAAATAGCTTCACCCTCTGCTTCTGAATCAGATATGGCGCAAGTTGTTCCATCTACATCATCTTCATCTTCTCAAACAGATGAACAAATAAGCACAGTTGTCATATTTGATGATGACACAGTTGTTTCATTTGATGATCCTATTGAGAATGATAAACATGATCATTTAGAACAACATGAACCATCATTTGATCCAGACCCTGACCTCATATTGTTATCTAAACAACTGAATGATCAACAATTGCAAATCATAAAATGCAACGAGAAAAACAAAGCTTTAAAAGAAACAAATGCAGCTCTTGTAAGAGATATTGAGTGTTATAAAATTCAACTTTCAAATCAGGAAGACAAGATTAAATATGCAAAAAGTTTTGAAAAAGCTTTTCAAGATTCTTACAACAAAGAACAAGATCTTCAACACAAAATGCAAAATTTAATTGAGTCAAACGGGAAGTCGATTTCTAAACTCGAAAGTGAGAAGTGTGAATTGAAAATGCAAGTTGAACGTCTGCAAACAGTACTTTCAAAAACAGAAACAGAATTGTCAAGTTGTAAAAAGGATTTTTGTGAACATAAAATACGAAAAAGGAAGTATATAGATGACTTGCTCGGTGATATTGTTGATCTTGAAAAACAACTCAAAGAATTTCGTAATATTGTTTACAAACACGGGAACTCTATCACAACAATTCAAAAATTTACCTTAAAACCGAGACCCGATAAAGGATTTGCACTTAGCGATTACAATTCAATGTTTCTTCACACGACATTCAAAGAAATTCCGAAAATTTACAGTATGGACCATTTGCTTGATAATACGATTGTGCGTGCTGTTGTTTTTGATACTGAGGAAGAAGAAGAACTTGAAGACGAGAGTCGATCAAAAATGAGTTATGTTCAAAATTGGACACCATATGATTATTCAAAAGCTTCTCCTATTTCTAAGTCTTTTGTTACTCAAAAAGAATTACCTGAGAAATCATGGTATGTCACTGAGTCATATGTTTCATCCTCCAATGCGGCCCCTGTCCAAACTGTAGCACAAATAAATGGTCCTTTACCATCATCCGGTGAACTTACACCTTTACCGAAAAAATGTCGTGTCTTAAATTATTTCAAAACTTTTATGGAAGACATCGAAATTTTGGAGGAAACAATTGAACGCAATTCTGAAATAAAAATTGAAACTTTTCAATCCGCTTACGAGCGAGAAAAGAGAGATATTTTTCAAAAACAAATGCTGCCAATTGTCAAACACCTCCGTCTTTGTGCTACACGTTGGGATCAGGAACTTCAAAACGAGGTCAAAAATATGATAAATGTTTTCAACTCAACTGAAAATGAGACTTTGGTTCAAAAGCAAAGAAATAGAGTTTTAAAAAATGATGTTGATCGACTCTTGGAACAAGTTCTCAATGCTGATATTTTGTCTGTTATCATGAATGATCTCTATAAATCTGGTACTTCTATGCTTATGGATGATCTTTGTGTTGATAATAACTTGTTGAATGTGGAAATCAAGACACTTAAACATGATAATGACAAGCTGAGAAGTAAAAATGATGATGTGACAAAACAATTTTCAAAAGAAATTTGTCAACTCAAACAAAGGCTTGAATGGTGTCAAGCTCAAAGTCTTGAAATGGAATTGAAGCTTCAAAGTCAAAATGTTTCAAACTCTTGTCAGATTTGCAAAAACAACGAGTCTTTAAAAAGTCTGTGTCTCAAATACGAGAAAGAAATTGCGGATTTAAAAATTATAAATGACGACTGGCAAGAAAACCGCAATGATCTCAGTTACTGCAATGGGAAACTTGAGTCTGAAATTCAGGATAAAAATCACATCATCATTGATTTGAACGAGAAAATTAAGCTAATTCAAAAAGGAAAGATGGTTGACACCACGGTGATAGCACCAGGAATGTATCAATTAGACAAAACTGCTAAAGAAAATGTCACTCAAAACACTAATGTTGATACCTCCACTTCTACAGGACTAGTCTCCACTAATAGCGTTAGTAGACCCATGCGAAAAAGTAAAAAGAAGAATAGGATCTTGGAACGTAAGAGAGGACAACTAGAAGCTCAAGAAGTAGAAGATCAACTTAGGAATTTGAATAAAACTCATGTTGCATCATATTTAGATTCTAATCTGGCAAATTGTAATCAAAATCTAAATGTAATGAATGATGAACCTTTGAATGTTTTGAATATTAATGCATCTTGTGTGTTTTGTCGTAAAAGCGTATCATCTGGTGATCATACAAAATGTTTAGCTAATTCTCTTCTTAATCGTCATAAGAAACGTAGGACACGCATTCCTTCTAGGCCCACTACTGCCTCTAAGTCTATCTTAGGAAAGCCGTCTTCTACGGTTTCTAATGAAGTTGAAGTTACCCCCATAGGTGCCGAGAACAATTCTAGGACTGAGCCAACTACTAGTGCATTTAACATTAAGAAAGCAAGAACTAGTTGGAATTGGCAACGTTGGTTACAACACAAACCAGACTTTAAATGGATTCCTAAATTTTTGAATACATGTGTTTCTAACCAACAGGAACCCATACTTTCTTTGGGTTCCACCCTTGCTTCTGTTCCATCTGTGTCTTCTTCTTATGATGCAGGTGGTACAGATTGTTCTCTGGATTGTTGATAGCGGATGCACCCGACATATGATAGGCAATCTCAAACTGTTAAACAACTTTGTCTCAAAGTTCATTGGTACTGTCAGATTCGGGAATGATCATTACGCTTTAATCATGGGATATGGTGACTATGTAAGTGGGAACATTGAAATCAGTCGTGTTTACTATGTGGAAGGCCTTGGACACAACCTTTTCTCTGTTGGTCAATTTTGTGATGGGGATCTAGAAGTTGCATTTCGTGAGAAAACTTGCTTTGTTCGTGACTTACAAGGAAACGATCTAATGTCTGGCTCACGTGGCTCCAATCTTTATACAATATCAATGTCAGATATGATTGCAACATCTCCGATATGTCTTCTCTCCAAAGCGGAATCGACTAAATCTTGGTTATGGCACAAACGTCTTTCGCACTTGAATTTCAAAACTATGACTGACCTTGCTCGTTTCAAACTTGTTGATGGATTTCCAAGATTCCGTTTTGCCAAAGATAACTTATGTCCAGCTTGTGAACAAGGAAAAAGTACTCGGGCTCATTTCCCTTCAAAACCTGAGCACAATACGAATCATGTTTTACAATTGCTACATATGGATTTGTGTGGACCGATGCGTGTTCAAAGTATCAACGGGAAACGCTACATTCTTGTAATTGTGGATGATTACTCCAGATGGACTTGGGTTTATTTTCTACGAAGTAAAGATCAGGCTCCTTCAATGATCATCACCTTTCTCACTAAAATTCAAGTTCAGTTACGTAACACGGTACGAATAGTCAGAACTGACAATGGAACTGAATTCAAGAATCAGACACTTAGGTCATATTATGAGAAAGTGGGAATTGAACATCAAACATCTATTCCTAGAAGCCCAGAACAGAATGGAGTTGTTGAAAGACGCAACAGGACATTAGTGGAAGCTGCTAGAACTATGTTGATTAATGCTCAATTACCAGATTACTTGTGGGCAGAAGCTGTTTCAACCGCATGTTATACTCAAAACCGTTGCATGATTACAAAACGCCATCGCAAAACACCTTATCAAATTGTTCACAAAAGAAAACCGAATATCGATTACTTTCATGTATTTGGAGCACTTTGTTATCCGAAAAATGATCGTGATGATTTAGGTAAACTTAAAGCAAAGGCTGACATTGGAATGTTCGTTGGATACTGTGAAAATTCTAAAGGTTTTCGGATATGGAATCATCGAACAAGAGAAATTCAAGAAACCATTCACGCTAATTTTGATGAACTCACACATATGGCTTCTGAGCAACACAGCTTAGGACCCGAATTCAACCGTCTTAACTCTCCGGCATCTTCGACTGAATCATTGCCACTCAACCGCAAAGAATTGGAAACCTTATTTGCTCCACTATTTGATGACACAATTGAATACCATCCTACTGAGGTCTCACCTAATTCCGCTGCTCAACCTGAAAACATTCTAGTACCAGACTCACCTCAACAAACTACAACAAGTGTTGAGAGAGACGGTCCTCCAATTGCATCACCATCTACAGCAGAACAAACTGTTTCTAACTCCCGCCATTCAGCTGAAGATCCAACACCACAATCAGTTCCACAACCCGCAGAGCATGATCCTGATGCGTTCTTTAACCCGTTTGCACCAGCTCCTACCTTTCCTGACATAGCTGACTCGTCTACACGCAATTTGGATCCTGCTAACATGCGAGATACTTATCAACTACACCCTTCGACACACAAATGGACTCGAGACCATCCACTAGTTCATATTATTGGCCATCCAGATGCACCTGTTATGACAAGACAACGACTTCACACGGATGGAGAAACTTGTATCTATGCACTCACAGTTTGTCACGAAGAACCTAAGAACATTAAAGAAGCAATGACTTATGACAACTGGATTGAATCTATGCAAGAGGAATTTCAGCAATTCATAAGATTAGAAGTCTGGGAATTAGTTGAAAGACCTGACGGAGTCTTCGTCATCGGGTTAAAATGGATTTGGAAGAATAAGCTTGATGCTGAAGGAACTGTCATACGTAACAAATCACGCCTGGTAGCGAAAGGATACTCTCAACTGGAAGGACTTGATTTTGCTGAA
This sequence comes from Artemisia argyi, assembly GCA_030686995.1. NCBI lineage: Eukaryota > Viridiplantae > Streptophyta > Magnoliopsida > Asterales > Asteraceae > Artemisia > Artemisia argyi. The sequence goes on from CM060694.1 coordinate 38,235,314, forward strand.
TCCTTTGCTCCAGTGGCTAGACATGAAGCTGTTTGGATCTTTTTGGCCTATGCTGCACACAGGAACATGGTTGTTTACCAAATGGATGTGAAAACCACATTTCTTAATGGAGAACTCCGTGAAGAAGTATATGTGAGCCAACCAGACGGCTTCATTGATCCTGAGCGTCCTAACCACGTTTATCGACTCAAAAAGGCACTCTACGGACTTAAGCAAGCCCCACGGGCGTGGTATGACAAACTGTCCACTTTCTTGCTGGCCAATAAATTTTCTAAAGGATCGGTGGATCCCACCCTATTTACAAAAACCCACGGGGAGGACTTACTTGTTGTTCAAATATATGTCGATGACATTATTTTTGCCTCAACAAAAAGAAGTTACTCTAATGATTTTGAAAAATTAATGAAATATAATTTTGAAATGTCCATGATGGGTGAACTCTCGTTCTTTCTAGGACTATAAGTTCATCAATCACCCCGTGGAATTTTTATAAATCAGTCCAAATATGCTCTTGAAATTTTAAAGAAACATGGAATGATGTCTTGTGATACTTATAATACACCAATGGGCTATACCACAAAACTAGATGCTGATTTACATGGGATTCCAGTTGACCCTACCAAATACCGAAGTATGATTGGGTCCCTCATGTATCTCACAGCTAGTAGACCTGATATAGTATTTGCTGTCTACATGTGCTCTCGCTATCAGTCCAAACCAACTGAAAAACACCTCAGTGAGGTCAAAAGAATCCTTCGATACATAAAGGGAACCATTAACTTGGGAATCTGGTATCCGAAGGATTCTAGCTTTGAACTAATTGCTTTTTCAGATGCTGACCATGCAGGATGTTTAGACACACGCAAAAGTACATCTGGTGGATTACAATTTCTCGGAGACAAACTTGTGTCATGGCAATCAAAGAAGCAGGACTGCACATCACTGTCGTCTACAGAATCTGAATATGTAGCCATGTCTGCTTGTTGTGCTCAAGTCATTTGGATGAGATCACAACTTAAGGATTATGGCTACCTATTCAACAAGATTCCTATCTATTGTGATTCCAAAAGTGCAATTGCTATCTTCTGCAACATAGTACATCATTGCAAATCCAAACACATCGATCTCCGATATCACTTCATCAAAGAGCATGTGGAAAAGGGTACCGTTGAACTTTATTTTGTTGGGACTGAGTACCAATTGGCGGACTTACTTACCAAATCCTTAGCACCATCAAGGTTTGCTAGTCTAGTTCACCAAATTGGTATGCGATGTTTGACTCCAGATGATCTGGAAAAGTTTTAAAACACAATTGATCGTCAAACATCAAAACTATCTTTGTAAAAAAAAAAAATGCAAGTATATACCTTTCTTTTCAACACTAATGTTTTAAAATGTCTTTAATTATTCCAAACAAGTGTTGAGGGGGAGGAAAAGGATTTTAATTATTTTCACAAAAATATTAACTTTTATACTTGCATTTTACTATAAATATTACGTTTTATCTTAAAAGGATGCATCAAAAGTGTTTCGGGTTACTCACCTGGACCAAAATAATAAATTTTTATGTTTTTAAAGACTACGGTCTAAGGTCGAGGGGGAGTAAAATTCCATAAGTTGTTCTCGTCATAACTTGGTGTTATTAACGAAAGTTAAATGAGATAATGTGTTTAGGCATTAGGTGTGTATGTAAGTTAAGGTTAAGGGGCCATTTGTGTCATAAGACCAAACTAGTTTTACCATTGGTCAAAACTACCTTGACCACGCATTTACTACCACCTGCAAAAAGTAATAACACTTTCACCTACTCAATCTAACGACTCACAATCATTCATCAAATCCGTGCATCAATCTTCGAATCTGTAAGTGTCAAACGTTTTTGATCATGTTTATAAACAATGGTTTTAAATTTCATAACAATCCAACGGCTTAATTTGTCATAATCAATCAATTAGATCTAGGGTTATGCGTAAATCATGAACCCAGAAAATTGTTGATGTTATGATTGAATTGGTTGATGGGAAATGGTCTTTAGATGATTATAAACATGTTTCTAAACTTTAATCTCACCCAGAAACATCAAGTGATCGATTGTGAATTAGGGTTCATACGAGTCATTTAGGGGTTCTTGAGTTTGTGCGTTTGGATTGAAATTGGTGATGGGGATAGTGTTCATGTATGCCTAGGATCATGCTATTATGGTTTAATTGTTTCAATTACTTGTATTGATCATGAATCATCGATTTAGGGCTCGAATGCACATGCAGATTTGACCTTGTGATTCTGTGGTCGATTAGTGTTATAATTTGGACCATATGGTCCTTAGGGTGTTAGAAACACTTGCCCTATGTTTATCACTACCCAGAAACATGATTAAACCTATTTGTGATTAAGTGTTCATACGGTTTTACGCGTAACTCAGCTTTAGGCATGTTTACGCATTAAAGTGTGCATATTAAGTGTGTGGGAATGAATTTTGATCAGTGGTTATGTTTTGTACACTTTCAGGAATCAAACAACTCTAATTACTTAAGGTGATTTTCTGAAAAATGGCGTTTTTACGCGCAAGTTGTTCATCCTACGCGTAAGATTGAATCTTACGCGTAAGATTCGACACGTGGACAAACACTGTCTTGGATAAGACAATGTTTACGCTTAAATGATAATTCTTACACATAAGTTTTGACCTTACGCACAAGTCTTGAACTTACGCATAAGTCAAAACCTACGCATAAGTTATATCTTACGCTTAAGGGTAATCCTTTGCATAAGCTCAATTCCTACGCCTAAGATTTTATCCTACGCGTAAGATTGATCCTACGCATAAGATTTACCTTACGCATAACATATAAGTTTACGCGTAGCTTTTGCACCTATGCTTACTTTCATTTCTTACGCGCAATCTAAGTTATGCGTAGATTGTTCCACTTACGCGTAAACTTGTCTAATTCATGAAATTTTCTAAGTTTTGTAAAATTTCCAAAGTGTAACCTCTTGTAATGATAAACTCATGTTGTAACTTAATTGTTATAAGTTTCTACCATGTGATAAAACACAAGTTTGTCATATATCAAAAGTTTTCACACACACAAACACCCACTGATCAATTTATAATATGCACAATCATGTTATCTTATGTCTGAGCTAACACAGTAAATCATTGCTATGTTTGTGATTGTTTATGATCAATTCAGATGGCTGAACACAATGACATTCCTTATGGACCAGAACCTGAACTGAAACTCTCATGGGAAGAAACCTTTCCCGATGATTACACCAGGAAGATAGGTAAGAACAACCTACGAATCAACTTCAACAAAATCACTTGCAACGAATCCTCGTGTATTGTTGCAGTGGATGCTCTCCTATATCACCCCAACAAGCTGTTATTCACGAAGTCAGCCTCAGTCTCCTGCGTCTACATACACCAGTTTTGGCATACACTTCAGCTTGACCTTGGGGAAGCTTCCTTCACTTGCATGCTTCATGACAGACAGGTCACTGTGGACATTGATTTACTTAGGAACGTTCTTGGGTTACCCGAACTTGGCCCAGATGAAGAATATGATCAAGTACCTACAGAGGAAGAGCTAATAGAGTGGTTACGGGATATTGGCTATGACGAATCAGAAGAAGTTGTGACAAGACATTCTAGGGTCAACATTAGATTTCTTCCACAACCATGGAGAACCCTATACATTCTGATTGCCAAGTCCTTATCTGGCAGAGACACTGGCCATGAACACCCAAAGCTCCAACATCTCAAACTCTTCTGGGCAGTGGCAAATGTAAAGAAAGTCGATTATGCCAGCATCATTTGGGAAGACCTTGTGTGGCACATTCAACACAAGACCACCAACATTCCATTTGTCCGTTTCACAAAACTACTCATCGAAAGCATCCTTCGTGAGTATGACGATATCCCACAGAGACTTGATGACAAAGATAAGAATACTTTCAGAAATGAAGATACTCTCAAGATCATCAAGAGACTCAACACCAGCACACGCAAGCAAGGAAAGAAATTTCCCGACTGTCTCTTGAATGACAAAGTGAAGCTTTGCCCGAATTTCAAGTACTACCTTCAAGCTCTTGAAGCAGACAAAGTGGGTTTCCTGGACGAAGTTGTTCTACCTTCGTTCATGCAGAAGAAAGGAAAGAAAGGTAGCAAACTGGGAGCTCCGGCAGTTCTACCAAGTCTACTCATAAGAAGAAGGGTACTCTCAAGCGAAGAACTCCTGTCAAGAAGCCCGAATCCATTCCTGAACCTACACAACCATCTGACTCAGAAACCGAATCTGACGAAGGTCCAGTTTATAGGGAAGCCTTTGCCAATATCACCGAGAATGTCAATCTTGAAGACATTGATGATAAAGACTTGACTTTCGAAGATTGGGAGAAAAACATTGATGAGTTTGCTGATAATGCTAAATACCCAGCATATCTCAATCAAAGACCGTTCACTGAAGCACAGACAATCTGGGAAGAAGAAAGGATCAGGAGAGCGAAGATGAAGGAACCTATGACTGCCGAACAAGAGTCTGCTCACTCAGACATAGGCCTTTCAGTTGAAGAAGAAAATTAAAGAGCTCTCAATCTAGGTCTCCTCCACTGCAAGATTGACGCATTCAATGCTGATCTACCTCCTCCACCTCCAGTGTTCTCTCATACTACCGAAGCTGGCGGATCTAGCAGCATTCCTGATTCTGCTACAGGAATCAATACTGACTTGATCACCTACGACAATCCTTCAGTATCTCCCACAGACATAGAAATGACTAATGCTTCTACAACGGGAGAAGAGGAAGAGGTAGATCCCATGGATACTGATGCTCCACGGTTGATGACTATGGAAGAAATGGAGCTCAGAGAAAGGGCTCAGGAAGAGGAATTAAAGAAAAAAACAGGAAGCTGAAGAGGCGAGGCTTGAGGAGCTTGCATAAGCCAAACTGGAAGAAACTATCCGTATGGAGGAAAGCAGGAAGGCTGAAGAGGCAGCCAAGCTGGCAGAAGAAAAGTTGAAAAGGGAAGAAGAAGCCAGGCTTGCTGAAGAATTAAGGCTTAAGGCCGAAGCTGAAAGACTGGCTGAAGAACAGAGATTGAAAGAGGAAGCAGCTAAAGCTACAAAAGTTGATCAACCCGAACCACAAAGAGGAGATGACAAAGACATTACCACCAACCTTGAATCTTCACAGTCATCACCTCCTGCATCAGAATCAACCCACGACAAATCAATCAAGAAACCAAGCACCAAAGCCTCTGCTGCATCAAAGTTGCTAAAGTCAGCATTCAGAAGAGTACATGAAAAGAAGAAAAGCAGACTGGAAGATCAGGTTGCAACACTAGCAACCCAAGTTGCTGAATTGACAAAGCTGAATTCGAACGTCCAAGAGCTGCAAGAAAAAGTTGATACTTTCTTAGCTAAAGACGTACAAGAGAACTTGGAAGCCACATTAGCAGCTCAAGCACATCAGTATATGGAACAACATTTAGTTGCTGAGTTGAAAGATCTACTGGCACCCATGAGAGATGAACTCACCAAGTTCGCAGAGCAAGCTATCAAGAAAGTAATCCGATCTACCACATTTACTCTTCGAGCTGACAAGTCAACTGTTCCACTACCAGGACTATCTTTGGACGAATTAGAAGCCCAGCTCTTGGACAAACTGGCAAGCAAATTCACATTATCACCTGAAGAAGCTAAAGTCCTGGAAGCGTTGAAAGCTAAAATGACAAAAGAGACTTGCAGCACAGAGGCGGACAAACTGAAACGTCCAAGAGATGATGAAGACAGGGATCCTAATTCTCAGGCAAAGAAACAGAAACAAGCCGAAGGACCCTCATCTCAATCAAAACCACCGGTCATCCCTACAACAACAACAACGTCCTCACAACAACCTAAGGCATCTGGTTCCGCTCCCAAAGCACACGACCACTTTGAATACACAGGTGGTGATGAGATTCCTCAGCCCGATGAAGTTCCAGAACCGTCCTCTAAGAAGTAGAAAGAAAGGAAACGAAAGCATCATCAACCTAAACCGGACACCTCATCAAAAGGCAAAGAACCAAAGAAACCAAAAACCATCCTCAAATGGTTAGACCAAGACGATACTGCCGAATACTCCTGGTTTGAGAAGATGATCAATTCGCAACCACCACTTGCAGACAATCAAGAACCTCAAGATGGTCGAACGGTGGAATAAGCTCAATTGATTCAGCATAAGTTTAAGATGAAAAAGATGAACAAGAAAGAGCTACAAAGAATCAAGAATGATGCGTTCAATCTTCTGAAAGATCGGTCTGCTAACTCAATCGAACTTGAGTACCATCTGGAAAATATTGCTCGAGCTATGTCAAGCAATATTGACTGGATCAATCCTGAATCTTATGTCGATCCGGTCACAAGGAAAACCGCCCCATACATAACCGACTGGTCCAAACCTCTACCTATGATTGGGAAGCCTAAGGAACCGAAGATCCCTTACAAGTTCTTATTCAACACAGACTTGGAATTTCTGAAACTTGGCACCAAGATTGAGAAGAAGTACGTTACATCACTTGCCTTTCTCCCTGCAGCTCGATATCTCAACAATGCCATCGAAGAAGAAGCCACAGCCTTATTCATCGATAAAGTTGTTGACTATGACCGGAACGCACTCTACGGTATACATCATTGGCCAGACAACCGGGCACAGTATTATCGCAGCAGCAGACTCAATCAGACAATGGGTGATGTGACAAGTGAGTTGAAGATTGTCTCAATTAAGTTCATTTCGACGGTCACTCACTTTGGGTACCCCTTCCTCAGCAAAATCACACTCAAAAGACTTGATGAAAAGGAGTACGATATTTCCGAGTCAGACTTTCCACGACTACTTCTCAACGACATAGAAGATATGTATCTGCTCAAAGTTCAAGGAAAGCTCTGCAACTTGCCAAAAGAGATGCAGCTTGCCTTTATCCAAGCTCTCCTAATCTTCATTAGGCAGATAGTCATCAGAGAAAGAGTAGAAGATCTTCAACTAGGAGTGGAAAGTTATCAGAAGAAGCTGAATCTCACCAAACCTAACATGTTCGACATCCCTGACCATCAACATCTACCTCAATACACCTTGATCAAGCATCCAGCATTCGGGCTCACTTACCGCAGTGTCAACGGTAGAAACTGCTTCATGGGTTACAAAGAAATACATAAGTTCTGTGATGAAACCTTGAAGTTCGTCAGAGATGGAATCAAAAGCAGAATCGATGACATAGCACTGGGGAAATACAAAAGATGGAACACCGATGAGGCCAGGGAAGCTCGCAGATTCATAACAAGGATTGAGAACCGGTTGAAGCGCAGGGATCAGTTTCGGAGATTGGAAAGCTATGTTGGAGGAAGAACCAAATTTCCGGTGATGACATTTCAGAGACCTGAATGGTAGAAAGTTGTAAGAGTTTGATTTGATTTGTCAATATTATACTTCATAATGGCTTGTGTACGCATTACAGTGCACAACCCGAACTTGTAAAGAAAGGACCCTGAGGTACGCATCAGTGCCTCAATCCTAAAATATAAGGAGCGAAGGCTTCTTACTTTTGAGTAGAATTAATCAAATGTTTATAAATTTTCATAATTCTGCTCAAAAGGACAAGTATTTCACCTCAATAAGACCTAATCACTTGTTGAGGGGGAGCACTTGTCAAAAACAAAATACTTTGTTCAAAATCAAAAAGTTCTTGGTGAATCTCCCCGTAAGACTCAAAAGGCATATTTTAATCTAAAAGATTGTCAAAAACATCATTTTATATGCTATTTTTGAGGGGGAGAAAATGATAAAGTGATTAAAATATAAGAGGTCAAAGCTTAAAAGTTGTATCATGTGCGAGCTAGACTCAGATTCACCCAGGAATTGACGAGACAATAAAAGTTAGTAATATCGAAAAGACTTATCCTCGACGGGTTATAACATCAAGTTAGTTACTAGAGCTAGTTGTCACCTAAAAGCTGACAATGTATCTCTTTAACTAACCACGTAAGCGTGTCTTGAAAAGGATTTGTCTTAGTAGAAATGTACCATCTCGAGAAACTTTCTGTGGACTAGACCAGGCCAGGTAATAACTTCAAGCTAGTTTAACTAGTGATGTAAGCGTGTCTCGAATCGGTCTTGTTCACGAAAAGTGGATCAATTCAAAATGCTTGCTCCTCCCGCATGTGCAAATTTATTAAATACTTATGAGCACATGTGCAGGGGGAGCCCTTCAAAAGTGTACACAAAACTCTCAAAGTGTTAAACAAAATATTTGATTATCACAAACACTTTGAGAGATTTTTCAATCAAAGGTTTCTTGGCTACTGTCTGAGTTATAAGGTGATTAAGATAGGAATAACCGTCCTATGATCCGCCAGAGCCGGAGGGATCTACCCAAGGACATCTCCCATAGTTAGAATTAGAAGTCCTTAGGTATGATATGAAAAAAGGAGAAAAGAATGAAAGGGAAAGAAGGAGTTGAAGAATTAAAAAGAAAAGCAAAGAAAAGGGTGAAAAGAAATAGCCCTCCATATGTTCAACCTTAGGGCAGACACCGGGTTCAATACGTATGCTACTGGTTGTTGCAAAAGACAACACCGGTATTGAAGATAAAGTCGTCATGGACCCAGTGACGCAATGCACTAAACCTTCTCAACCACTCAAGTTCTCTTAAAAGGACTTGTTTCATTCTCACGGGGAACCAATGTAATCTATCGACCTATCTCTTAGAGACGGTTGATATTGAAGCAGGAGACCCCTCCCTAGTCTCCGCATAGGAAACCTAAGTGTGCACTTATAGAGTCTAGAGCCTTGAGATACATCAAAGATCTCTTAGGAACACTTAGTATTTCTACAATTGGTGTTCTACATCAATGGACACCAGCTCTAAGTTATCGAGTCCTTCGCAGATCTTAGCAATCTGCCGAGAATGTTTATGAGAGGATTACTTATGTAAGAACGGAAATCCTGCCAGGGTCAACATCAAACAGCCCTGACAGCAGGTCACTTCGGTAACCCCACAAGGGTTACGCTTAGTGTTTGCGGTGGTTCCATAGCGGTCTACAGTCGTGGAGTGATTCCCAACGACTCACCCAGTCATTGAGCTACTTAGTAGGTCTCGTAAGCTCCTTCGGGAGTATCTGATATGGGAACGACCTGGATAAGGATTAGAGGGAGTCTTCACAATATGCTGTTGATGAACTCTATATCCTTATCTGTAAGTACCGGATATTTATTGCTAACTGTTTACTTGCAGGTACCTCACTTCCATGATGGTAGATTCCAACATGCTCATACATACATCTTGAAGCTTAAGAAAGCTCCCCCAAAGATCTTAGCACCACAAAGTTCAAAGAAAGATTCTACGTCAATAAAGAAGAATCTACAAAGTATAAAGACTTAAAGATCTCAGTATATGAAAAGGAACTTCGTGCACGTGTAAGTCTAAGTCCGAAGATGTATGAGTATGTTGGAATGGCGGACAACCACCACAGACGCAGGAGTGACGAAAGGCAGACTACTTCATAACACAATCACTACATCATCACTAAAGAACAAAGACACAGAGCAAAGTATATTCATTATCATTCAACCATTTTGAAGACGTCTAGGGTTTTACATGTCACAAGTCAACGACATAGATGAAGACGTCAAGCAACCGTGATGACCGACCCTTAGGGGGAGATTGTTGGGATCATACTTTTGTATTTAGTCAAGTCTCGGTCATTACCTTTTGTAATAGGTTGCTTTGGTATTTATTTCATTATGTTTTATGTTACAAGGCTTAAGTGTTAAAGCCCTATGGGCTTGAAAGCCCACGAATTGGTAGGATAAGGGAGGAAGGGAGTGTTGCCCAACTCCTCCCTTATAAATAGAAAGCTTATGTAACCTTTCACTTTGTTGGTTATTTGAATATCTTAGTGAAACTATTGTTCTTACTTTTCTCTCATTTTCTTATAATCAACCAATCTCTTTTCTCATCTCATTTCTATCAATATCATACTTGTGTTTACAAAATGGTGACCTAACAGGCAGCCACATAATGTACCAAGTGCAGGGTAATCATTTATCGTCCATAACACAGCGGCACGCAGTTTAAACTTTTCTTTTGTACAAGCATCATATGTATCAATCCCTTCCTCGAATAAGGTATGCAGATCATTAACTAACAGTTCTAAAAATACATCGATATCATTTCCCAGGTATCCCGATATCAATACCGAAAGCATGATAAACTTTCTTTTCATATACAACCATGGAGGAAGGTTGTATATGACAGATAAAACTAGCCATACACTGGGATGCCTAGTTCCTGAGTTGATGTCAACCCCATCAGCCGATATTCCTTGCCGTAGATTTCTCGGATCTTCAGCAAAGTGGGGGAATTTTTCATCTATGGTACGCCGTGCCTGTGAATCTGTAGGGTGATGTAAAACTCCATCTGTTACCCTCCTTGTTGCGTGCCATCTTAGATCTTCTGAAATACTCTCTAACTTAAAGAGTCATTGCAGTCTTGGTATAATTGGAAAGTACCACATTACCTTTGCCGGAATGTTTTCATACACTTTACGTGTCCTATTATCCACCTTCCATCTTGATATCCCACAAGTTTGACAAACAGTCAACTCCTTGTTAGTCTTCCAGTAAAGAATGCAGTTGTTGCTACATACATGTATCTTTTAGTATCCTGATCCCATCATTCTCATTAGTTTTTTGTCCTGATAAGTTTTTTCAACCATTTCATTACCAGCAGGTAGCATTTTTTTTTTATCAATCCTAGTAATTCAGCAAAGAACTTATCAGAAGCTCCATACTTACCCTTCAAGTTGAGTAGTTGAACTATTGCGGACAACTTTGTGAAGTTAGGACATCCTTTATAAAGTGGCTTCTCCGCGTCTAATAATAGTTTTTGAAACTTGGCAAGGACATCCTCATCAAAATTTTTCTTTCGTAACATTAACCATTTCTACTGTTACTGGGCCATCTGTTGGAATTTCTGAATGTGACTCCATGTCGAAATCCGTGTCATCAACAAACTCTGTTTCTGCATTATCAGGTATTTGGGCTGTTGTTGTTTGCTCATCCTTTTCTCCATGTTTATCCCATTTTCTGTATCTAAGATTAATCCCGTAGTAGAATAAATGGTACTCCACGTCATCCACTGTTTGCTCTATTTTGTTTAAATATGTGGTACATGGACATGGCATCTTAAGCTGTCGTATATTCATCTTCTGCAAGTTGTGTACTGCATACTTAATAAACGCTGCTACTCCATCAATATATAGTTTCTTGGTCCTACTACTTGTCATCCAAGACTTGTCCATGCTATTATTGTTGAGGTCAAATGATAATGTATATATCCTACAAGTTACAAGTTAAACCAATATAAGCATATATGAAGCTTTAGATTGATGAAGTTCCAATGTCGAGTCACAAGTGTCTAGCTAATAAGGTTTAGAATAAGAATTGCAACAACACAATGGAATGAACGTATCGGGCATCAATCTAAAGCTTCAATGTCAAATATGAAAACGTGGGATTAAGAAAAATGTGTAAATTACAACATGTTATCTTTATTGTGTTGTTGGTTAATTAAACGATTCGGCCAAAAACCCGATAAGTTAACATTACCAAAGAAACAAGAAACCAAAAAATCCATAACAAATAAAATTGACAATGAAAATGAATAATAAGTTAAAATTCCAACATAATTAATTCCTAATTCAAAAAAGTACCTAATTTAGATCTAAATGAACCTCCCTCCGTTGTTGATGGCCGAACCGACAAGTGATATGATGGATGGTGACTGGTGAATGGTGGCTATGATGTGACTGGTGATTGGTGGCTGTGACTGGTGATTGGTGAGAAATGTGAGAAACATGGGTGGAGATGGAAATGGGTGCAGGGAGAATTCGAAATTTGGTGAAAAAAATATAGAGGGCTTTTTCAAAAATTTTGGGGAGGACATACCAAAAAAGGGAGCCACATGTATCGAACCTGTGACCTCCACTTCAAAACATCAAAAACTCAACCATCTCCACCCTTGGGTCTTTTACGCATATAAGTTATTTTATATTCTTCTTATAGACCATCTTTTCATTTTGTTACAAAATCTAAACAACTAAAGTATTGAAACTGACTAGGATGGAATTAGGAAGGGTGTTTGTTTAGTGGAAATGTAGCCAATAAGGGATATTTCTCCATGGTTGCCTAGATGTTAGCATGTAGTTGCTAAGTCTAAAAGAATGGTGGATATTGAATCAGCTAGTTTCGTGAATGATTGTGTAGAATGTATCTGTTATATTGTATCAATCAAATGAGTGTGTTCAATTTGACTGCTGGTATAATCTTTGTAAGTTGCTGGTTCCTTAATTAATAAAATTCACCATTTCAGGAAGAAAAAAAAGTATAGAAACTGATATTGGCATTCCCAAGATCAGATACAAAGAAGAACATACAATCCAAACCTCTACAGCAGTTGTAATCTCACAAAAGGTGAATTATATTACTTACCAAAAGGTTTTTTTACAACATAAACAATTGCTGATATGGGCATTCCCAAGATCATATACAAAGAAGAACATACAATCCAAACCTCTACAGCAGTTGTAATCTCACAAAAGGTGAATTATATTACTTACCAAAAGGTTTTTTACAACATAAACAATTGATGATATGGGCATTCCCAAGATCAGATACAAAGAAGAACATACAATCCAAACCTCTACAGCAGTAGAAACTTCAGCAGTAGAAACTTGATCGTGTTGTACCACCTTAGCCATTTCTTCAACATTACTAGTAGCAGCAGTTTCTCCCAAACTAGTATTAGTCTCCACCATAATCTTTGAAGCTTGTACAATATTTTCACCTTGAAATTCCACTACCTGCTCCTTAGCAAGTTGAATCAAAGCTTGTTTTTTGCTGCTTTCTTTTTTTCAGCAGTCCACCACTTGTACCACGCATTACCATCCCATTTAACTTTTTGTCACTTTTTGCTGATTTCTTTTTTCACGCAGACTGGCTTGAACCTTCGCAACATCTTCTGGCCAATCATGATCCATTGGGACAAGCATTTTCCAGGGATCAATGATTATAATTCTTGACAGAACTATAAATACATTAGTCGCCAATGAAGACTAGCCACAATGGAACATGATTGACCTGAAGAAATCTACAAAATTTCGTAGTACAGTTGTGTAATGTTATCACAACCTGAGTACTAACTAAACAAGCTAATTAAACAAAAGTAATCTAATTAACTTGCAAACCTAGCCATACATCAATTTCAAGCAACCCTTAATAATCCATCCGAACCCTTAATAATCCATCCCAAACACTCTATAACATCTATAGCAGACAATAAGAATCAAGAAACCCTTAATATTCCATCCGAACCACACAAAAGATCATAACCTAATCAACTTAAAAATCTTATTAGCATACAATTAAAAAACTAATATATGAATGACTTGATAAACACCCAAATGGATGCCTGTATTGATGATAAAACAATCAAGCTCTTAATAGAGCGTTTATTTTGATTGTTTATTGCTTGATTTCATTTTTGTTACTTCATTTTGAAACCCCTAAATTCGCTGAAGATACCTATTTCACCAATATGTGTTTCTTATGTGTGTAATATTTTAGTGTGTGAGAGATAAGGTAAGTCAACTGCTTATAAATAAAGTATATTTAAAATAAAAATACAAGATTATGACATAATAACCTAAATCACATTCATTACTATTAAAGATTAATGAGGGTGATTAACTGTACCAGTTCCTTCAAAACAACAACCAAAAACAAAACAAGGAACCACCAAACCCAACCAAAAAGACCCTACTTAAACAACAATTCAACTGGAGCTCTAATCATAATAATCCATATCGGCAATGGCTTCCTCCTTCTTGGATACAAGAGCACGAAGGTCAACCAAAATGGCCGAAAGGGACTCTAGCAAACGGCGCTCCATTACTTGAACCTCCCGAAGGGACTCATAACCATCATCAACAGCTTCTTCTTCATCAAAGTTAAGATCTAAAACCTCAGCCATTCTCTCGGTGCGCTTATCAACACTTATCCACAACTCATCACACTTCTCACCCAAACACCAGATCATTACTTCATTTAGAGGAATTTCTTGACTGAAGTGGAACTTGAGACATTTGTGAAGTTTATTAGACCCACATAAATCTTTCAGTTCATCGAGATTAGGAGATTCAGACATGTTTTTTGATGATGATTTGATAATGGTTAAGTAAGAGATTGTGTTTTTTTAATGATGATTTATGTGGCTAGTGATGAAACTAGATACAATAATTAATAATCTACTCCAAATATATAATGATTTATGTGGCTGTGTAAACTAAATCATTGCAAAAAGTAATTACAGAGTATTAATTCAAAGTATTGAGTCTTCCCATGCAGTCTGTTCGTTTTCTCATGCAAATCAATCAAATCACTATTTAAGTTTTTAATAAGTAAGTGTTATTAATGTATAATTTAGTCAAAATTATGACACTCTAGTAATTAAAGGTAATTTGTGCTTTATTTGATACAACATACAAATTCAAAATATATATAACATGTTAAAAAGTTTTTGATATATGAATAACTATATTTTAAATGATCACTACATTTAATACTTATGATAAAGATGACTAAAAAAAAAAGATGCAACAAAAACACTACAAATAACATTGGGTGGTGGTGGTGGTGGCTGGTTGTGGTGGTGGTAGTCATGGTAGCTGCTGCTGGTGGTGGTTGCTGGTGGTGATGGTGGTGGCTGCTGGTGGTGGTGGCTGGTGGTGATGGTGGTGGCTAGAGGTGGTGGTTAGCTGGTGGTGGTGGTGGTGGTGGCTGGTTATGGTGGTGGTGGTGGTTTCTGGTGGTGGTGGTGGTTGCTGGTGGTGATGGTGGTGACTGCTGGTGGTGGTGGTGGTGGCTGGTGGTGGTAGTGGTGGTGGTGGCTGGTGGTGGTGATGGTGGTGGCTAGTGGTGGTGGTTATGGCTGATGGTGGTAGTTGCTGGTGGTGGTAGCTGGTGGTGGTGGTGGTGGCTGGTTGTGGTGGTGGTGGTGGCTAGTTATGGTGGTGGTGGTAGTGGTAGCTGCTGGTGGTGATGGTGGTGGCTGGTGGTGGTGGTGGCGGCTAGTGGTGGTGGTGGTTGGTGGTGGTGGTGGTGTTGGTAATGGTGGTGGTGGCTGGTGGTGGTGGTTGCGGTGGCTACTGCTGGTGATGGCTGCTGTTGCTGGTGGTGGGTAATCATTCCATACCTCCCAATTTACTGGGTAATGCCTCATTACCCGATACTAAACAATGATTGCATTCCCTAGTCATAATCAGGGATGTTTAATCATTGCCTTTCCCAATACCCACCCCTCATTACCCCCAAGTCCCCAAGTGCCCCAACCAAGCACCTCCTTAGCTAACTCGAAATGTGTAACCAGTTTGTTGCGACTTGATATTGAATCGCTTTGGACAAAATAAAATAAAGAAATAAAAACAATTGTTAAAGTAAAAGTTGTAAATATATTTGTTATTAAATTTGATTTAGGGTTTAGTGTTTAGGGTTTAGGGTTTAGCGTTTAGGGTTTAGGGTTTATGGTTTAAGGTTTACGGTTTGGGAAGTGATATGTACAACACTAAATTACACTAATGATTCACACAGTATAAGTGGCATTAGTCGCTTCATATAGTCTTAAGTTGTATGCCATGTACAATGAGTTGATTGAACAACTAGTTGTACCTCATGCTTTGTGAATAAATGTTTGACCGTGACTCGTTTGTTGTGACTTGATATTGATTCGACTTGGATAAAATATAAAAAAGAAATAAAAACAATTGTTGAATTAAAAGTTGTAAACGAACTGAACGTTCAGTGAACATTGATCATGAACCGTTCGGTAAAAGTTCGTTTACGTTCGTTTATTTATTAAGTGAACATTTTATGAACCGCACGGTAACCCGACCCTTGTGCGTTTTCGTCCGTTTTAGTCGTTTCTAAATGATTTCGGCCGTTTTCATACATTATCTAATTTTTGTACACGTTTTCGTCCATTTTTTTTCATGTTTTAGTCCGTTTTCATCTATTTCAGACGTTTTCCTCCGTTTTAATACGGGTTCGTCTGTTTTACACATTATTTGTACATTTCTTACATTTCATACATTTTCTTACGTTCTTACACGTTATCACCCGATTTAGTCCATTTTTATCCGTTTCCATCCATTTTTACCCATTTTTGTTTGTTTTACACGTTTTTATGTTTAATGACCCGAATAAAAATATAACCGATTTAATGAAACCGAACTAATCGAACAACCCGATTTATACGTTTAGTCCATTTTCATCGGTTTCCATCCGTTTTTAGCCATTTTTTTTGTTTTTACACATTTTTGTGTTTAATCACCCGAATAAAAATATAACCGATTTAATAAAACCGAACTAATCCAACAACACGATTTACACGTTTAGTCCGTTTCATCCGTTTCCATCCGTTTTTAGTCATTTTTGTTTGTTTTACACGTTTTTTATGTATTATGACCCGAATAAAAATATAACCGATTTAATTAAACCGAACTAATCGAACAACCCGATTTACACGTTTAGTCCGTTTTCATCGGTTTCCATCCGTCTTTAGCTATTTTTGTTTGTTTTTACACGTTTTTGTGTTTAATCACCCGAATAAAAATATAACCAATTTAATGAAACCGAACGAATCCAACAACACGATTTACATGTTTAGTCCGTTTCATCCGTTTCCATCTGTTTTTAGCCATTTTTTTTGTTTTACACGTTTTTTATGTGTTATGACCCGAATAAAAATATAACCGATTTAATTAAACCGAACTAATCGAACAACCCGATTTACACGTTTAGTCCGTTTTCATTGGTTTCCATCCGTTTTAGCCATTTTTGTTTGCTTTTAAACGTTTTTGTGTTTAATCACCCAAATAAAAATATAACTGATTTAATGAAACCGAACTAATCCAACAACACGATTTACACGTTTAGTCCATTTCCATATGTTTTTAGCCATTTTTGTTTGTTTTTACACGTTTTTTATGTGTTATGACCTGAATAAAAATATAACCGATTTAATTAAACCGAACTAATCGAACAACCCGATTTACACGTTTAGTCCGTTTTCATCGGTTTCCATCCGTTTTTAGCTATTTTTGTTTGTTATTACACGTTTTGTGTTTAATCACCCGAATAAAAATATAACCGATTTAATGAAACCGAACTAATCCAACAACACGATTTACATGTTTAGTCCGTTTCATCCGTTTCCATCCATTTTTAGCCACGTTTGTTTGTTTTTACACGTTTTTTATGTGTTATGACCCGAATAAAAATATAACCGATTTAATTAAACCGAACTAATCGAACAACCCGATTTACACGTTTAGCCCGTTTTCATCGGTTTCCATCCGTTTTTAGCTATTTTTGTTTGTTTTTACACGTTTTTGTGTTTAATCACCCGAATAAAAATATAACCGATTTAATAGAACCGAACTAATCCAACAACACGATTTACATGTTTAGTCCGTTTCATCCGTTTTCATCTGTTTTTAGCCATTTTTGTTTCTTTTACACGTTTTTTATGTGTTATGACCCGAATAAAAATATAACCGATTTAATTAAACCGAACTAATCGAAAACCCGATTTACATGTTTAATCCATTTTCATCGGTTTCCATCCGTTTTAGCTATTTTTGTTTGCTTTTACACGTTTTTGTGTTTAATCACCCGAATAAAAATATAACCGATTTAATGAAACCGAACTAATCCAACAACACGATTTACATGTTTCGTCCGTTTCATCCGTTTCCATCTGTTTTTAGCCATTTTTGTTTGTCTTACACGTTTTTTATGTGTTATGACCCGAATAAAAATATAACCGATTTAATTAAACCGAACTAATCGAACAACCCGATTTACATGTTTAGTCCGTTTTCATTGGTTTCCATCCGTTTTAGCCATTTTTTTTGTTTTTAAACGTTTTTGTGTTTAATCACCCAAATAAAAATATAACTGATTTAATGAAACCGAACTAATCCAACAACATGATTTACACGTTTAGTCCGTTTCCATCCGTTTTTAGCTATTTTTGTTTGTTTTTACATGTTTTTTATGTGATATGACCCGAATAAAAATATAACCGATTTAATTAAACCGAACTAGTTGAACAACCCGATAACCGAACCGATCAATACCGCTAATTTATAGTCATAGTTTAAAGGAAGGAGGACTTAGTTTGCCATTTCTAACAAAATTTTTGTCCATGTTTGACTTTTTAAGTCTTTCTTTTATAACTTTGACCTTAAATATTTTTATTTGTGTTGTATAATACTTGATGAAAATTATACTAATAAAAATACATTTAAAACAGAATCCATCTATCTAAAAGTATTATATAACAAAAGAAAGAAAACTTAAGGTGTGGAAAACTAGAAGGGGGGGTTGAATAGTTTTACGTCTTTTTAATTTTTATAAAACAAATTGTTTAAAAGTTTTCGTTGATTTATAAAATATAGATTCGATGATATATGAAATCTAGTTATACACAATATGAACAATACTAAGTATATATCTACTATGAAGCAATAATTATGTAAGTAATGAAATAAGTAAAGGATGGAAAGATCAAACCGAGAGACAAGCGATTTATAGTGGTTCGGCTACAAGGCACCTTCCTTGCCCTACTCCACTCCCCGAGCACCTAACTCGAGAGTTTTCTTCACTATATCAACAAGCTCCCTTATGGCGGAGAAAACCTTACACACCAATATACACACCAATTTACACACCAATTTACACACCAATCTTCACACCAATCTTCACACCAATATACACGCCAAGCTTCTTCACATCTATCTACACACCAATCTTCTTCACCTATCTACACACCAATCTTCTTCACACCTAGCTTTTACACACCAATCTTCTACACACCTTCTTCTACACACCAATCTTCACAACTAACCTATTTCACTACTAATCAACTTCTACTATCTACACAACTATTCTCTAACAAATATTCACAACTAATCACACTATGAAATAATAATTAATGATGATGCTTAAACAACTTAGATGTGGAGATCACAACTAGTTGTAATACTTCTTGTCTTGAGGGATAGAAGTATTCTTCTCTTGCACTTGAATGGATTATGTATGGATCACTTTGAAACAAAGATTTAAGAATGTATGATCAAAGGATTTATAGATTGGAAATGGAGATCTAGAACAGAAAGTTCTGAAGTGCAAAAGGTGGGGAAAAAATCCAGGTTTAAGGTGGTATTTATAGGCAACAAGTTCTGACAGAGGAGCGTGGCCGGCCCCCTTAAAGCATGGCCGGCCCCCTTAAAATTAAGGGGGCCGCCCCTTATAATTAAGGGGGCCGCCCAACTGTAACGGCCAGAAAACTTGTCTTTTAGTGGGGAAAGTTTATTTGGTGAAAAACTAACTGATTTTGGTTAAATATTTGAAATCATATATTTAGTATGATTAAAACATTTTTCCTTATTACCAAAAGTGTTTTTCAAAAATATATAATAAGATTATATAATTAAATAAACTTTGTATTAGTTAATTAAATACCCCTTTGATCATACATAGCACTAAACACTTTGTTTATTCATACCTTAAGTGATTTGTTGGTGAAAGTGATTATTTATTACTAAATACGTGTTTACGTCATGATCTTTGGATTTGATTAGTTTAAGTTTTGTGATTATCAAAACATAGAGATATCGGAAGATATGAATAATGTTTTTAGTCAATTATTTATATCAACAATCTCCCCCTTTTTGATGATTACAAAACCTAAACTTATTAAATCCAAAAATTAATATTTAGACAAGTATTTAGTAAGTTTACATTCACTTCTCCCCCTTTTTGTAGAATCAAAAAGGTTAGGCCGAATAAGCTTCGTGAGAGAAGTTTAAACGGGTAGAAAACTCCCCCTTGATGTATGCTCCCCCTCGTTTGAGGGCACCAAGGTTTCGAGAAAGTAATACTTGCAAGAAAAATATTAGAAGCACAAGCATGGCACAAGCAAATACATATAGCATAATATTAGCAAGTAATAATCATGGCACAAGGTAATAAGAAACATATATTAAACCATTTAATAATAGAGAAATGATTATGTCAACCCATAATCATTGTTACAAAGGCAATACAAATAGAATTCTAAATAACATAGAACATCCTATAGTGCCAACAAGGAGTGTCATCAAACTTTCTTGAATCCCAAAATGGTTGAGGAGTTTTATTTGAAAATGAGAAAACATAAGCATATCAAATGCTTGGTGGTTTAGTGGAGGTAAACTCTTGGTTCCATGAGTGTTGGTGAGTTTGTAGAGCTTGGAGGAGGTGGATTTGAGGTGGAGTTTGTTGGTTGAGGGTTGTGATGTTGTTCAAGTGATGGGGTTTGTTGAGATCTAGTAAGAAGATACTCAATCCAAGTGAAGTGCTCATTCAAAGCAATGGTTTGTTGTTGAAGGAAGATGCAACAAGGGCAATTGTTAACATGCTTCTCAAGTTGGTTTTTGTTATGTGGTGATGATGGTGAGCTTGATTGTGGTGGATCCAAATTGCGTTGAGCAAGATGTAAAGCTAAAAGAGCACTAAGCTCATGTGCCTCTTTTAGCTCCTCAACGAACTTCAAGTGTTCGGAGGAAGGTGATGGTGGTGGAGCATGATAGTTGTCTTGGGTGAAGGTTTGCACATGCAACATTGGAGTAGCATGTGAGGTTGTAGGAAGTGGTGGTGGTACTCTAGGTGGTGGAGATATGTTTGAACTTGGGTAATCATGAAAACATGATATGGGTGGAAGAGTTTCTTCATGAGTGGATGATGTCTTTGTTGAATGAGCAATATGTGAAGTGTTGATTGAGATATTTGGATTGTTGTTTTGGGATTGAGCATGCTCATCAAAAGAGGAAGCATTAATGAGGGTATTAGTGGAAGATAGGTTGTGGGATGACTCATTTGAGTGGGTTTGAGGTTGAGTTGTTGGTTGACTTGAAACAACATCACAAGAGTTATGACAAGAATCAAGTTTCCTCCTCCAAACGGGTTTGACGGAGATCCTTGCGGTTCTTGAAATCTTTGATTTTTGGTTGTTGGGAGATGACATGTTTGAGTGTGATGGCATTAATGATGGGAAGAGGGTATTTATAGTGTATGAGAGATGTGGTTTAGGAAGGTAAATTTTGAGGGATAACATGGGACAAAATATGTTTGTGAATTTTGGAAAGTATAGGCTGAAATGGGTCAAAAAGTGATAAAGAAAACAGTATCCCCGACCATCAGATGGCCGGTCCCCTTAAATGGAGGCCGGTCCCCTTAAATTTAAGGGGGCCGCCCTTATGATTTAAGGGGGCCGCCCATCTGGTGATTCCCAGAATGCCAGAAATGGGTTTTTGGCAGAAAATTTTCAAAAAGGTTGTGTTTTTGGATTTGGATTCAAGTAAGTCCAACTCTTGAGGCAATATAGAGCATACTATTCATGAATGTAGGGAAATAATAAAAGTGAACAACAAATTCCTCATAATCATGTTATTTTCTAATATTTCAATTAAGTATGGTAACTAAGGAAGCAATAAAGCAAACTAGTTAAGCATGCAACTATATAAAGATAATGGTAAGTAGGCTTAGTGCAAACAAATTGAAGATTGCTTATGATAAACACGTGGGAAGATATGATTATATGAACTTCAAGACTTGTTACAAACAAGATCCATATGGGCAAACCATGATTCTCATGAAATGATTTGATTAAATTGTAGATGTCAATTTCACATAAGTGTATGACATATATGAGAAGATAATAACAATGTTTTAAACAAAATGTTTTTAGTTTTATTCAACAATGTTTGAAAGTAAGTTTTCACTTAATCCCATAAATCTGAGAATGAAAGAGTCTAATGAGAAGCAAAGTTCATATAAATAAATTAGCGTTAGGTATATATAGGAAGTGCAATTTAATCAAGTTGGAGAATGAGTATGAGACTATTACTAGTGGTGCTCAATTCAGGCTAAACACGACCGTTTTTACGGGTTACACACACCCAACTTCTCACATAGAAGCAATTCAACCGTTAGGTTAAATTGAATTTCTAGTCAATAGATTCTCCAGTAGTCATTCTCCTTTTTAGAATAAATCGAGTTCCTAAATTTACCTATCGAAGATTACCAAATATGAAGTTTACTTGATTCACTAATACTTAGCTTAATGTTTTGAGATACATTCAAGTTAGTATCCCAATAAAACAAAATTTGTTTTGTTTTAAAAAGAAAAATGTTTCTATCTTGATAAAGATCAAAATAATGTTATGATAGCTTATGATTAAGCATGTTGTTTGAAAAAGCATAAAATAGATATTCGAAAGGTTTTAATTCAAAGAAAGAAGTTTTTTTTTTTTCTTTTTTTTTTTTTTTTTTTTTTTTTTTTTTTTTAAATATGATGTTTTGATTTTGACAATCAAGAAATTTCAAGTGAAAGATACACTTCAAGAGAATCGATTAAGCCCATTGTCACATATAAAAATCTCTAATTGGCAACTAAAGATATGAAAGAGATATGGTAGACATTAAACATCTAAATGCAATGAGATAGGAAGGGACAAAGAAAATCATCAATGAATACAATATAGGCATATGAATGTATGCATGTATACAAGACACATTGTAATATTGAGTTACTAGCAAGTCTTAATTATAACACATCTATTAATGCAACTAGTAAGATCATATAGCATAAATGGCAAGCATTCTACTTTAAATCATAGAAGATTATCAATATAGATGAAAACTAAGACAAATGATAATAGACATAGCAACAAGAGAGTTAATTATCCTAATGTCATGTATGCATATATTGGTATTCATGATCTAAAAGCATAGCAACTTATAAATTAAATCATATTAATATACTAATTGAAGCATACTTTATCTTAATGTAATGTAGGCGAGTTTTTGAAAAGAAAACTTACCTCAGGTCCAACTCTTCTTTAAGAGTGATCATGAGAGCAATATAAAACGTCAGGAAGGTTTTCCCCAAAGCAAGTTGAAGAAGCGAAGTAATATCCTAATGCGAAAAGGATCAAGGAGACTTGATCATAGAAACACTATCGGTCGCCCCAATCATCACAAGTCGTGCAGATTAAGAATGGTAGAACAAGAATCCTTATTTGTACTTGTACACTCTTCACTCGCTATACGGTGATCAACTCCATTCTTCATGTCGCTCCATGTTTTGTTTGTAGCATTGCTTGGATCTTGGAGCATGTAATCCTTGTCATCACTATTTGTATTAACATTTGTTAGGATGTTCACGTATTCCGTATTTACATCGTCTTTATCGTCCTTGTTGCACCATGATTTATTAACATGCTTTCTTCGGATTTGACACATGTGTTCTTCATTATTGGTACCTTTGCCAATAATTTTTCCACGCAAGTCACTACCGAAAATAACGTTACCTCCATTGTATGCCTTGTATGTAGAGAATAGCTTGCGATTCCCCGTCATGTGCCTCGAACATCCACTATCCTTGATCCATTCGTTAGGTTCCAAGTCAATTCCAAGGCATATTTCGTCGGTTGCATTTGCCACAAAACACTTTTCTTCTTTTGGTTTTTCCACTTCTTCTTTATCACTATCACTCCATGTTCCACTAACAAATGCGCTTTGATTTTCATAACCCGGCGGCTTTAAACATTCTCCAACGAGATGATTTGGACTTCCACATCTAAAGCACTTTCTTTTCACGTAATTATCACTTCTATTTCTTTGGAACGATTTTCTCTCGTCATGTGATGACCTAGTGAATCTTCCTCGTCTCTTGAAAAATTTCTTGAATTCTCTTACGGCCATTGCATATTCTTCGTCTTCACTTTCGTCACTTGAATCATCATTATCACTAGGTTCCTTTTTGGCTTTTAGAGCAATGGATTTGATTTGTTCTTTCTTGACTTTGACCGTTTCCGAATCTCTTCTTATGATTTCTTCATGAACCTTCAAGTTGCCAATTAGTTCATCTAGTGATAACGTCATCAAGTTCTTTGATTCTTCAATTGCCGTGACCTTAGCTCGCCATTTTGGATGCAATGCCCTAAGAAATTTCCTAACACAATTTTTACTAGAAAATGTCTCATCAAGTGCTTTTAAACTTGTGATGATAGTGTTAAACTTAGCAAAAGCATTATCAATTGATTCCTCTTCCGGAATTGTAAATTGTTCATATTGTTGTACAAGAAGATCTATTTTATTTTCTTTGACTTGGCTATTACCTT